>NQVE01000192.1:1805833-3026666 GCA_003260385.1 Cuscuta australis
TGGATAGTAGACTCTTCATTGTCACTTCCCTGCCATTCATCATTGTCGCTGTCAATGTTCAATGGGTCCAACCTGTTCTGCTCTGCTCGCTTCCTGAGCATGTTGACATTGAAGTAGTAACTGACAATCTCCATCTTCGTCCGAGAAGGAAACACAGCAGAAAGAGCCTTCCAGAAATCCTTGCCGGTCGAGGCTGGGTTAGAGTAAATGATATCATCAAACAACTCCTCTTCCTCTGCACTCCACTTTTCTGCCACAACTTCCCCCATGTCGTTAAAACCCAGCTCCGCGAAAGTAGCCTGACCAAAAGTTCTCCTCAGTCTATCCCTAGCTTCTGAAACGTGCTGCCTCACACATCGGATGGAACCCTTATCTGGACAATTGCACACGGTCCTACCATACCCAACTTCTTCATCAGTCTCAGAACTATGCAAGATGCTGATCCCAACATCTGGGACATTCTTGTTTTCCAGCGGGCCCCAACATGGAATTTCAGCTTGATGATCAGGTCCAATAGGAACATGCTTCCTGGGAGGATAATCCAACATGCAATTATGCAGATCATCGGAGTATATTGCTGGCCTAGCAGAGTAGTCAAAACTGCAATATCCAGGGGAGGAAGGAGAGTGAAACAGATCTTCAGGTGGCTCATCCTCATCACTAGTGCTATTACCGGAAGCCCATTGTGGCAATGATGCAGACCTTGTCACATCTCCTTTTCCCAGATTAGCCTCACCTGTATGATATCATTTGTCATTCAAGCAAGCAAACAAACAAACAATGAATAATAATTATAATATTATTCAAAGGCATCCCCACTTTTCAGTCAAAATGGTCACAACAGATCAAAAATAGAAATATCCCAATTAACAAAAGCAATACCACAAATTTAAAAGTACCATCTTTTTAGAATCTTGGCTAGACAAACAGCAACAATTAAAACCCATATCCCACAAAATCCATGACAATGAAAAGGACTGAATTGATTACTCTTTTAGCAAATAAGACTAAAAAGAAGGGAAATTTCCACGAGAGACGCAATGTAAATGCTGACCTACAAACTCCCTGCCTGAAACATAAGGTTTTGCAGATACACCTTCTATGGAAAAACTGTCATTACATAAGGTAATTTCATCACAGGGTCCATTCTGTCTCTTATGCTTGGAAGTACCTTCATAGACCATTTCATCACTAAATGCCCTTTTCTGTGCCATACTTAACTGCAAGAAAGAAAAGCTAAGATAAAGCATGAAGCTATCAAGAACTGTCAATTCAAACAAAAATGATAAAAGGATACAGTAATAGATGATATCCTTAAAACAATTATTCCCACGACACAAAATTGATAAATAACACAGAGCCTTACTGCACTTTTAAGGGATAGCATAAATGATTCTCACCAGTCTTAGGTAATGCGAGAGATATCAACCTAATCCAAACCATGAATAAACACATTTCGATACAATGGTACAAAACAACACCTGTAATGCATAACTGAGAAACACACACACAGAAATACATAATCCTAAGACTACATCATCAGAAAACCCAAATCTATGAAAACTATTTGCTTTATTTCTTCCCTAGTACTCCCATATATTCATGTAATGTCATCCCATTAGCATAGATATATCACTCATTCACCTAACAAACATGGCAAGAGTTGAGTTGCCTCATTCATCATTTGGATAAGGCTCCAACGAAAGCTGGAGAACTTAGGCCCTATAAGCAACGTAATCTCCCCACATTATGTGTCACAGCTGACACTTGCAGCTTAAGTGGAGACATATGGACTGGCTGCGGAAATGGAACTTAGACGAGCAGTATGGATTTATAACTAAGTGAAAGGAGTTCCAAATAAAGGACGATACTTGGTTACTTAAAATGCACAGTATAATTCTATTTCATAAAATAAAACAAAAGGGTGGGTGACGTCAGACTAGCCATATCTTCTAATACAGCCCTAATCGGGTAGGTGACGTACGCAAGGATAGACCCAAACAACCCGTTTTTCGTAAAATCGAAGAACTTCGAGAATTCCTAGAACAACCCTAACCGGAATTGATCCCAAGACTTCAAATCCAAGACCTAGGGTTTCAAATCGCAACCCCAAGATCCGTCCAATCGAACACGAAATCACGCAATCCGGGCCCGAAAATTCACGAAATCGACCCGAGCCGAGTCTAATCGTCGAAGATTTCAACCAAAAAACAGATCGGAGGTAGAGAGAGGGAGAGGCGTACCGCGACCAGATCGGCAGCGCGTGAACGCACAATAGACGATACGGAGGGTCTGGGAGGACAAATCGAAAGGCGAATCGGCGATCGGAGGCGACGTCCGGTGAGATCGGTGGATGCGGCGGCGGCGGCAGAGAGATAATAAAAGAATAAAGATTAAAAAAGGGGATCTAGGGTTTGTGGGCGTGGGTGGGGGTGATGAAGATTTGACTAATTGTGGGGTGGGGTCCCGTTGCGGGGGGGTTTGACGATCCTAAATTGTAATTTCGCACCACTCTATAATTTCTTTTGCCTTCTTATATTTTGCGCGTTACCCCAATGGGTTCATACCACAATTTTTCAAAATTGGATCGGGCGGAACTAGAAATTGACTTTCTAGTGGGAAGGGCTAAAACTAAATTTATGGAAGTATACTTTACTTACTATGTTCCCATTGAAATTTCGATAAATTACCATGGTGTGTTTGTGAATTTAAATTTGGATTTCAAATTTGATTTGATCCAAATTACTTGCTTAGGAAATTTAAGAATTTGGATTTGAATTCGGACGAAATTCTTTTAATTCAAAACTAACTCAACTATAAATTTACACATCTTCTCATGTCACTTACAAATTCATGTCCAATTTTTCTTTAACTAGTATTTTAACTCGTGTCATGCACGGGATCGAATACGGAGTACAATTTTTGTCAATTCTAAATTTTTTCAAGGTAATTATTCAAGTAAATATATTTCAAACACAACTTTTAATTAATGTACAACAACGACAAAGTAGAATAAATTATATTTAAAGAATTGAAAGTTTACTCGAATTTTTTTAAATTCAAATTTTTTGAAAGACTTCAGGGTACACAACATTTTTGGTATGGTTGTCAGGGTTTCAATTGTCATCTAGAGTCAATATATTTAATCATGTCTTTGCTTTTACTCGTGAATGAGTAACATAAAGTGGGCCATGAGTAAATACCAAATTGGTAAAAAAAATAATACAGCAAAAATAATATTTGACATTGAATTTTGTTAATAGTCATAACAAAACATAAGACTATTGAGAATTTTTTTTCTCTAGAATTTGAGAGGTACTCATGAATCGAATAGTATCAAATTCTCTCGGGGTATGTAAACTTTTTTCCAGTTTCGATTTCTTAAAACTTCAATTGCACTGATAATGTTCTTTCATAGTTATTCAATGATTAATCTTCTGCCATTACAGAATCCAGATGTTTGGTCAATGTTCTTCAACGTACCCCTTTTAAAAAAAACTATTTTGTGGTTTGGGATCTCCAAACATTTGATTTCATTAAAAAAACTCAACTATTATACAATCATCTTCAACATCTACATTTAAATCTTCTTGGCATAAAGAATCATAATTTAAGTACTCATTTTCACCTTCTAGAATAACGGATAGGACATATTCATTTACCATTCAACAGACTCGAGTGTGGGTGTTAATAGTGCACTGTCCTCAAAAAAGAATAATTTGATTTTTCATGCTCTCTGAAAGGTTCGGATAAGTGAAGTCCACTATACTCTTGAGAGGATAACTTTTTTCAAGAATCAAGAATTCAGGTGGGATTTCAACGTTAGTAGTTCCGCCGATCACTAGTCCAAGTTTTCCATCTTCATATGGATTAATACGTTAAAAAAACTATCTTTATATTGAAATACCTTGATTCCACAATATTCTCCGCCGATCAATTAAAATTCTATCCATGAGGAATTCCTATAATGTTTCCAATACAATTTGTGGGTGGCTCATGGTACTTGTCACAAATAATGTGACGAACAACTTTCTTAGCAGATTCTCAAATCCTAACTTAGCAACCTCTTTTATTCCTGTATAAAATTCTTTATTATCAGTCATTAACCTTGATGTTTCACGGGCTTCCTCGAATGCGTTATGTAGAACATTGTTAACTATTCTTAAGCTCTTATAACTCGTACATCCTCGCCAAATAGTAAATAGTATTCTCAAGTAGTATAACTCCCTGGTTTCTGTAGGCACATGTTGTAGCCTGCCAATTTGTAGTCTTTGTTGCCTTGAAATCACTTCCACATTTTGTGGTTGTACACAAAATATTCAAGAAACTCTTTGCATATGTCAAATTTTACGTCGCATTATACTGTGCATTAGAAATCATCCAAGCTTCCAACATCTTTTAGCTTTTGTTAGTGTATAAAGGTTACATATTTTAGCCTTACGAGATGGAAATTCAACCTCAATAGTGATAGACACATGTGGTGTATATCAAAAGAGAGGATTCTCTAAGAGACTTCACATGCAGATACGTAATGACAATCTTAGTACTTCTCTGTTTCATCATACAACATATTATCAACAATGTCTAACTTGCATTGGGTAACTGCAACATCTACTTTGTCTAGTCCTTTATTTACATATTTAAAGAGATATCTGATTGCATTACATTTATTCCAATATTTAATGTTGATTGATCTTGATACCTCATCAAGAGTTGTGGGTTGTATGGCATAACAAATCGATTATCTAAGTCGATATTCTTTCTCATTGTGGTGACCCCCGTGTTTCTTCTTTTGTATATCGGGTAGTCATTCTCATCAAACAATGTCTTATCAACAGATTTTTTAGGAAAATAATTCATGCGTTTATCATTTTCCATATATAGAGATCTTGGATCAACTATGCCACGTGGATCATGCATCATCAATCAAGTTACATACTCATACAATCTAGGATATTTGTCTTTATTAGGAACCTCTACACGTATCACACGATCAATTGACTCGAGCGACTAAAGTTTATCTCTCTTGTGTAACCATTTTTAGATATGTGCATGAGGCAAACTAATATAGAAAACTTTAAAATTACCTCTAATTACTTCACCAAATATACGTTGTGTTTTATGTTATTCTCCAAATGATTCAATTTTATTTTTAAGATTCTAGATTCAATGTCAGGTGTGTCTTCAGCTTTAGAGTTCATTATTCTCATATATGTTTTTCTAGCGATTAAAGATTACACATTATAGTAATAAATGAATCTGGATAACCAAATCTTCAACAAATGACCATTACATCTTGTTAGTTGTTAAACTTATATCTCCTTACCCCAATGAATGTAGATGATAGAATAATCAGTTGCCCAATGGCTATCGATTTAATATAATCTTTGATCACAATACAACTTTATGTAAGTCACTCATAATTGCTTCCTATCTTAATCATGGTTTAACCGCATGCAATGAATTCTTTGTAATTCAACTATCATGTATGCATCAACAAAAAAATTATAAATACAATCTTCTTGCAAGCGACACAATATCACCATCATTTTCTCTTTCTTGTATTTATAATACAACAAATGCCCTCATTGATACTCTTTGGCAATTGGCACTTTAAATTTTTTCACACAAAAAATGATTTTCTTATAGTGATAATTTCTTGATATTTTCATCTTCCACAAAAGAAAACAACAAAAGATTATTACAGAGGTATGAAAGCAGTGTGTGTCTCATGGACTTTTAGTAAGAATTAGGGGTGTAAGCGGATATTAATCGGATCGGATGTGTCATTACCAAATCCGTATCCGTTTATTTTTTTCGGATATTGAATTCGGATACGGATCTTGACGGATACAGAAAATCAAAACTGTATCCGCATCCGTCGGATATCGGATATTGTATCCGTTTCCAATTTTTAAAATCAAATTAAACAATACTTTAATTTTAAATTAGATTAAAGTCAGACTATTATTAAATCAATTATAATTTGTTATGGGATAATTATTTTCTTTGTTTTCATGATTATGATTTATGATATTCTACGATAACTTCATATGATAAAAAAAATATACACATATTTTTATATGTCTGCACATATATTTATGTGTCTAGACATTTATTTTGAATATAAAAATGCCATATACTTTTAAATATCAATAGAGAAACAAAAATATAAACATAAAAAATTAGGAAAAACTATATATAATGGATCGGATATTCGGATAAACGGTTATTTAAGCGGATGTATATTCGAATCGGATTTTAAACGGATCGGATGTACAATTACCAAATCTGTATCCATTTAGTAATCGGACATCTTTAATTGGATACGGATAATATCCGTTTAAAACGGATGCATATATTTTACTCTTTAAACAGATACGGATGCGGACGGTAATCGGATTTTCAGCTATCCGTTGACAGCTCTGGTAAGAATTCATCTCTTTTTTACGATGATGATGTCTCTTTCTTCATTAGATGAATCAAGATCTCTAAACATTCTCTTCAATCTCACCCATTGAATCCCAAATTTATTTTTTTGAAAGAATCGTATCAAATAAAAAAGTAAAAAGTATGTGATTTAAAATAACAACAACAACAATAGTAATAATAATAATTCTTGATTGGATCTGATCTGATCTAAATAGATATGATATGGTCTGGTCTGATCTGATCTGATTTTAATAAGAATAAGGCAGAAAAAATAAGTTGAACAGAACAGAGCGTTATACACAATGCAAGAAGCATGGAGAGTTAAATGATCCAAGCGCTGTCCCTGTCTTAGTGGGAAGTGAGGTTGTTTTATGACTTACCCGGACTAACAAAAAAAATTGGCTAACGCTAATTACCCCATTACCCCTGTCCATACTTAGTGTAAGTTTTATGATCATACTTACTTAAAAAAAATATATAGCAAGGCTTTTTGTTAGTGAAATACTATTTGTGTAAAATATAGCTTAGCAAGCAGATGAAATTGATCCATTGTTAATACTCCCTCCGTCCCAAATTATTTGCCACATTTGCTTTTTCAACAGTCGCGGGAACTTTTGTTTATTTTTACGTTTTCATTAGTTTTTTGATAAAATAAAATATTCTTGACACCTCTTATTTCGAAGAACTTTTCATGTCGTTTTTTGATATATAATTTTTATTTTTTATTTTTTTACCAATACGTAAATAAAATGAATTGAAAAAACTTGATATTTTAATTTTGGGAAAGAGGGAGTACTACTATAGAATCTGAATCCACTTGTTTTTTTCCCTTCATTTAATGAAAACCATATACACGGTCTACGCCCCCACAAAATTTACCCAATTTTTCCCTTTATGATTGTTACAAAAAAATAGAACTTGAAAGATAAAAGTTTCAATTTTACCCCTCTAGAGTTATTGGGTAAGTTTAAAGACTTGTTATGAGTCCGATGAAGCTGGAAAATCCATCTCGATACGCAATAAATTAAATTAATCTTGTTCGTGACACAGAATAAAGAAAATATTTGGTATTAAAAGTGTAATTCAAATGTGTTTTTTTTTTGCCAATGGAGGCCACAATGAAGGTGATTTGATTGATGGAAATCGAATACACCCTTGGGTTAGATTGCTATATATCAAGGGTATAGGAGGAACACAAAATTATGGCGTGTTTGGACGAGTGAAAAATGGGTGGCCACCCTGTTCAAGTAAATTCATACTTGCTGGCCTCACTGTCCTTGTCTCCCAAACATGGTAACCTCTCTTTTTTTTTCTTCAAGAAAATAAAAAATATAAGGGCATGTAGTCTGTTTGGGGTACCCCAGAGTGAGGACCATTTACCTATCAAAAGCTCATTCGGCACATGCACCATAAAGCCTTTTTTCCCATTCAAAATTTTAATTGCAGGGTACTTCCTACTCCTACCCACACAAAAAAATCACTTCAAAAATAGTTCTCATGTATTCTATTTCCTTATTTTTTTTTTAAAAAAAAAAAAGAAAATGTGTTTTAACATATTTCATTTTCCATCACTCATTTCTCATTATTTGACATTTTTTGTAATAACAATAAAGTCAGAATAAACAAGCTAGTTTGGGACGGAAGGAATATTAATTTCTTTACTACGTAAAATATTTCAAATTCAAGACAATACAAATGATTAAATTAATACGGAGTAACAAAATAATCTTGAAAATGAGTTTGTTCTTTATGGATGACAACATTTCACATACTCCCACGTCCACAGAAATTTTCACTTTTTTTCAATTCGCAAAACAAACATTATTTTATTTATCTTTTAGGAAAATAGTACCGCTCAAGAAATATCTATGTTCTTAACAAATTTTAACTACATTTTCACTATTTAACAGTTTTTAAAACTACGTGAAAATTAGCCATAGAAGATTTTTATATGACGGAGATAAAATGTTTCTTTTAGGAATGTGTTTCAACATTGTTCATATGATAAGTGAACAATTATATGTGTGAAATTCCAAAATGAACATGGCACAATTAACCACTTCAATGATTTTTTTTAAAAAATTACAAATATTATTGTATATAATTTTGAAAGGGGTGTAAATAGTATATTGTGAGTTAATTGATAGAATTATTATACTCGAAAAATGAGAAAATGTTGGGGAAAAAAAAAGAGAAGAAAAAAAAGGCTGTTGAAATTGCCACAGATGGTAGAACATGTCACTCCAGTCCCTAACAGACCATGTGACGCCATAACATGAAAGGGGCAGTACTGTCCTTTTCTCCACTCCCCTTATTATTATCATGTGAGTGAGTCCCTCCCATCATCTTCCCCTGCCCGCCCCCGGATCTTTACCTCCAAAATCTCACTCCCACACATGTGCACATCACTTAATAATTCATTATTAATTTTATATTGAATATATATATATATATATATATATATATATATATATATATATATATATATATATATATATATATATATACTCCGTATATAATACGGAGTATTTGACATCAAAATTGACAACACCAGACCACTTTTCATAAACATGATAATTATCGTTTAAAAATTATTATACTTCTTGCATCCCGCAAAACATTTTCTATTTTGACTTTTTTGAAGGGGAAATTTGTAGAAGTTTGACTAAGGTGAAACGATAAAAATTGAAACGAGTAGGGCTCAAAAAGAATTTGAAATATTTTATGGGACGTGCATGATGTGAAAGTTGAAAAATTTTACGGAATGTGAAAATAAACATTATTAATGATGTCAACCTTAGAAATTATTCTTGGTGTTATGGTAGCATGATGCTAAACAAAATGAAGGTTGTGTGAAGATTAAAGGAATAAGGAAAGAAAAGAGAACTTACATGATTTACTTTCACGAAATTTAAAAAAAATGAAAGATGAAAAGTGTATAGTTATAACTTACTCCCTTCGTCTTTAAAAGATTGTCACAGTTTGACTTTTTTTGATCAATTTACAGCACCCTTTGACCATGAACTAAATATAATTTAAAATAATTAAATACTATAAAAATTTCATATTTCAAAAATATATTTTAAATTAAATCTAATTTTAATAAAATTAAATTATAACTAAATATACTTTTTTCATAATTTACGGTCAAATAGAGCCACAATTTGACCAAAAAAGTCATACCGTCTCCATCTTTTATAGGGTATTTAAATAAGAAGAAATCATTTGAGCTACATTAAAAATATTAAGGCATAATTAAAAATATTAATAAAAGAATTTTTGTATTGACACACCTCAAAGTTTAACAATAGTTTTGAGTCTTTGACTAAATAATAAGAAAGTCAGAAGTGAACAATCCTAATGGAATGAAATGAAGGAAATATATTAATAGGGTTTAATATAAAAATATTAATGTAAAGGTGATAAAGTCTCAATCCAAATAGTCTCAAGTTTCTTATATACCATGCAGATGCAAATTACCATGGCACGTGCTTAATTCTACAGACTAGTCTACCCTTTTGAAAAAACAATCCCCCTGCATAAAATTTTTGATACAGAAAAATATTTTTTTAGAAATAGAAATTAAATTATACAAATGAGTTTTTAACAAAATATACTAACACCTCTTTAAATTTCGAATTTTACTTAGGTGATGTTTGGAAACAAAAATTTCATTTAAACTTTTGCATTTAAATTACAAGTTGAGACACATGGATTTGCAATTGAGCGTTATAACAAATTGGAAGAAATTACTTCAAATCCAAATCCAAATTTTGAAGATTTTCCAAACAAGATATTTGAGTCAAATTTGAATTTGAAATTCAAATTCCAATTCTCAAACACGCAATTGAATTCTGATTTATAAAGTCTGATTATTAGAATTCAAACACAAAAAATTAAGAATTTGAATATTGAAATCTGGAGAGTCCATAATTATACAATTAACATGTCCATATATGAACATTCCTCAAATGAAAAAAAACATCAAATCAATAATTCCGCTTTCGAATAAAGATGAATAATATAGTACTGTAACAAAGAAACAAAAACAAAACAGAAGATACAAAAGAAATGAGTCTTCTTTAGAAACAATTGATTAATAATCTTTATAAAAGATGAACAATCATCATCATTAACTTACTTAATAAGAGCATACAAAGTAATTAAGAAGCTAATCAAAGAAAAAAACATAAATTTAACAAAAAAACAAAAACAAAAAAAGGAGTTTCTTTTCTTTTCTTTTCTTTTTTTGTCATCTAAAATAACCAATTTTTGCATCTCAAATGAGAAAGCCAAAACGCTGTCGTATCATCCTTCGTTCTGCTTCTGCGGAATCGCCGGATTACAGTTACTACTACTACTGTTTGGGCCGTAAATTTCGATGAGTTTCTGCAAGACGGCGACTTGTGTTCGGAGCAGGACAATGTAGCTCGCCGTGTCTTGGAACAGCTGATCGGATTTCCGGTCACCGGTCACCGGAGGAATGAGCTGTCTCAGGGCCTCGATCTTGTCCGACACCGAAGAGTTCGACGGAGCTCTGTCTTTCCCGGGGCCGAATTGGGCTCTCCGGCGGGCGGCCGATCTTCTCCTCGTCTTTGTAATTCGAAGGTCTCCGGTGACAGGACTCTGTTTGGATCCCATCGCGGTTGTGGTCGGCGGGGAGGAGTTGACGGCGGCGGCACGGCGTCTGGAGAGAGAGAGAAGGAAGAAGGGACGTTCCGTTTCCGTTCCGTTTTGTAAATGGGGAGGCGTTTGGGGGAGGGGTTTAAGTAGGAAGGGAATTTGAGTAGTGCCACTATTTTCTGCTCGAATCACTATTATGCCATCACGAGTCACTTGGGGTAGTTGTCCCTTGTCCCGCCTCACACCAATTATTTATGAGGAAAAAGTATGAGCATCATCCCCGGAAGCACCCTCAGATTCACTCGGACGGTCACTGAGAAGAGGCAAATAAGATTTTAATTGCAGATTGATGAAAAAGAATGAAGCATGTACCTGATACTTACATAAGTTATATACTTCCTCCGTCCCAAAAAGATTTACACGTTTCAAAAAAATTGCGTTCCACAATTCCTTACACATTTCTATTAAAAAATCACTTTTACCCCTTACTTTTTCAAACCCTACTTATCACATCATACCTTTTTTTAATAATTTACACATCACATCATACTTTTATCCATCACATCAAGGGTATTTTTGGAAAGTCAACACAAAATTATCCCTTCAATAATTTCTACTTTAGTCAAAATGTACACATCTTTATGGGACGGGGAAAGTATAAGCTAACTCGTAATAGTAACGAAGAAGTTTATTCTTGGATAGAATTGAAGGAGTATTAATTAAGGCAATCCTTTCACCTCAATCAGCATATTGCTGGTAAACCGAGGGAGAGGGGTTAAAAGTTAAAATTAACTTGATTTAAAATATGCAATAATTATAATCTACTCCCTCCGTCCTATAATGTTCTTCCCGGTTCATTTTACGAGGTTTGACCGACTCTATTTTCAATTTAATTTATTTGATTGTAGGTATAAAATTAAAAAATAAAATTTATATATTTAAAAACTACATCAAAAGTTCTACAAAACAAGTGGTGACAAGACTATATTACTTTATCAAATACCTAATGAAAATAGGTAAAGAAAGTGATTAAAGTTTGACCGGGTAAAAAGTGAGTGGGAAGAACATTTAAGGACGGAGGGAGTAATTCGGAATAGTGAAAGTAATTAATACTACCTCCGTCCCAAAAAGATTTACACGTTTTGACTAAAGTTGAAATTAAGGGAGAGATAATTTTGTGTTGACTTTCCAAAAATACCATTGATGTGATGGGTAAAAGTAGGATGTGATATGTAGATTATTAGGAAAAAGGTGTGATGTAATAGGTAGGGTTTGAAAAAGTAAGGGATAAAAGTGGTATTTTAATAAAAATGGGTAGAAGATTGTAGGACGCAATTTTTTTAAAAGATGTAAATCTTTTTGGGATGGAGGGAGTATGAGTGTAATATTTATAGAATTTCTCTCACATTTTAGTCATCACATCATCAAGTATTTATCTCATGTGAATCGTAAGATTTAGGGTCAACCCTTTTGAAGCTAATCTGAAGTCATAGTGGGTTTTGTTTAAGAAAAAGTTAAAAAAAGAAAAACCTAAGAAGTAAAAAAAATTAAAAGTAATGATGATCTAAATATAATACTCCGTAATTCTTTAAAAATAATATTTCCTCCGTCCACCATAGATCTTCCCAATAGCCCTCTTTCTTTGTCCACAATAGATTTTCTCATTTTATTTTTTAACAATTAAAATACCACAACGACCCCCACTTACTTTATTTATTACACCTCACCCACCTTATTTAATACACTCTACCCATTTTCATTAAGGGTATTATAGTAAACTTTCACCTTTTTTCAACTTTCCTTAAAAACCACCAAAAGTCAAAATGAGAACATCTTAGGGGGACGGAGGGAGTAATAATTTAATTTCATGCTCTCTGAAAGGTTCGGATAAGTGAAGTCCACTATACTCTTGAGAGGATAACTTTTTTCAAGAATCAAGAATTTGGGTGGGATTTCAACGTTAGTAGTTCCGCCGATCACTAGTCCAAGTTTTCCATCTTCATATGGATTAATACGTTAAAAAAACTATCTTTATATTGAAATACCTTGATTCCACAATATTCTCCGCCGATCAAATAAAATTCTATCCATGAGGAATTCCTATCATGTTTCCAATACAATTTGTGGGTGGCTCATGGTACTTGTCACAAATAATGTGACGAACAATTTTCTTAGCAGATTCTCAAATCCTAACTTAGCAACCTCTTTTATTCCTGTAATAAATTCTTTATTATCAGTCATTAACCTTGATGCTTCACGGGCTTACTCGAATGCGTTATGTAGAACATTGTTAACTATTCTTAAGCTCTTATAACTCGTACATCCTCCGTCCCATAAAGTGTTACCCATTTTGACTAAAGTTGAAATTAAGGGAGAGATAACTTTGTGTTGACTTTTCAAAAATACCCTTAATGTGATTGGTAAAAGTAGGATGTGATGTGTAGATT
Source organism: Cuscuta australis (assembly GCA_003260385.1). Taxonomy (NCBI): domain Eukaryota; kingdom Viridiplantae; phylum Streptophyta; class Magnoliopsida; order Solanales; family Convolvulaceae; genus Cuscuta; species Cuscuta australis. The sequence continues at coordinate 1,819,336 of NQVE01000192.1, forward strand.
ATTAGAAAAAAGGTATGATGTGATAGGTAGGGTTTGAAAAAGTAAGAGGTAAAACTGGTTTTTTAATAGAAATGAGTAAGAGATTGCGGGACACAATTTTTTTGAAACGTGTAAATCTTTTTGGGACGGAGGGAATATCAACTATAATGATTTCATTAAAACTTCTAATTACATAGACAAAAGAAACATAAATAATATCTAATATATTTGTTTTATGAGCTTAGAAAATTTTATATTTTATCTAAAAAATAATTTAAATACTTATACCCAAAAAAATTATTTTTTCAATAAAGAAATGCCTAAAAAATTATTGTCATCAATACAAATTAGGAAATATTTATTAATTATTCTTTAATATATTAAAATTAATTTTTTCTTCTACTTTTTCTCGTTTCAATCAACTAAATATAAATGTGACGTATTACATACGAATTACAGAGTATTATATAAGAACACATTACCAAGCCTTTACTTTTTAAGAATATGAGAATTACCTAACTTTTTTACGAAGTAGTATTTATTAGATATTCATCATTTATCTTTAATAGTAGTAAAAAAAATATAAATAAAAATAGAAAGCGTAACGGTATTTGAAAAATTATATTGAAATCTTGATGAAAGAGTGACAAAACTCAAATTAATATTCTTTATTAATAAAATATCTAATAATGTAATATAAAATAATTCTTTAAATTGCAGTTGGCCAGGTCGTTGATCCACAGGTCGACTGATTAACCCTTGACCTTGCTATGATTTATCATTTACTCATTTTGTTATAGTACTAGTATGTTAAGTGTCATTTAAATATAAGTAGTTTTCATACTTTATTTCGTTAAACCTCTTTAGGACCTTTTTTCCGTTTCGACCCAGGCCATCAAATTTTCGGGACCGGTCCTATTTTTGTTTCCCCCACTAACTCAGCTCCTCGCATCACTCCTAAGCTTCTAACTACATTTACATTTTGCATAAGGTTTCTTACACGTTGTTGGAGTTCCCACATCGGAAAATAAAGATGAGTATTACTTGCATATATTGAAGGGTGAAGCCCTACCAATCAGCTTAAGCTTTTGGGTTAGAATTGTAGATCCCGACTTTATATGCAAGTGGTTAATTTTACCCGACACTCTATCTGTTGTTCTTGGCCCGCCAGAATTTTAACATGGTATCGGAGCAGGTCTGGTCCGGGTTTGATTGTTCCTGGTTGTTTAGATGTGGGTTTAGCAAAAATGAGCTACCCGTATGTGGTTTGGGCTGAGTTGGCTAAAAAGAGATTGAGATGCCACCGCCAGTTGTGTGGGCTAGCTATAAGAGATTGAGATGCTAGACCCGTTTGTCCAAGTGCTAACTGGGCCAGGCTAGTTACCACTTGCGGGAAAGTGTTGGAGTTCCTACATCGAAAAATAAAGATGAGTATCACTTGCATATAGGGTTAATGAGCAAAATAAGAGCAAGACATTGATAATATGCCAAAATAGGAGTAGAAAAGAAAACTCTCCTAAATAGAAGTAATTTAAATACTCCCTATTTAACTAAATTCATTTCCTAAAGCTTACAGACCTCCGTTCTCCTCATTTCGTTGCGGGTAAACACCAAAGGCACTCATTTGTAAGTTCTTTCTTGCATGGCTATGTTTTGATCAATATAGAAAAAATCAAAGAGAAAAAAATTAAAAAGGAAAATAAACAAAAAAAAACAAAAATAAGTTATTGAATACATCCCTAAAATGAAAAAATTGGGTCCTTGCATCCGGTCGCCGCCGTCGTGCCCCAACACTGCAATCTACCCCTCGCGGTGATTTTTCACATTGCTACCAACGCCACCAATTCTGTCTCCACCACCATTGACACCATAAGGATCTCCAATCGTCGCCGCCTGAGTGTCATAATGTCACAAATAATTGTAAAAAAGAATTGTCTATGCAATATCAACCGAAACAATAATGTCAAAGATTGCAATATATATATATACATACATACATATATATATATATATATAATAACACACATGTCACTCGATAATGTTAAATATGTCAATATATAATGTCATAAATACTGTAAGGTGTCAAGAAGTATTGTGATATGCCAACATACAATGCCAAATTTTGTACCACAATGCTTACAACAAAAATCTAAAAAAACAATAATGGTAATAATTTACTCCACAGTACATTTAAAAATTACCTAACTATTTTGGGAGTAGAAAGAAGAATGAAAGAGAAGACAATGATTGGGAGAAGGGGAGCCGATCGATCAAGATAGGAGGAGGGGGGCATTTATTAATTACTCCTATTTTGGGCATATAAGTTAGAGGCTCTTATTTTGAGGATATGCCTCATGATTTACTCCTATTTAGGGGGTTTTCTTTTGCATATATTGAAGGATGAATCCATACCTATCAGCTTAAGCTTTTGGGTTAGAATTGTGGATCCCAACTTTATATGCAAGTGGTTAATTTTACCTAACACTCTATCTGTTGTTCTTGGCCCGCCGGAATTTTAACACACGTACTAGACACATATTCGACCTCTTTTCAATCATATTGTGATTATAGCTTACTTTAGCTTCTTCATATTTAGGTCTTTTTTATAAGGAATACTCTCTCCGTCTTAATTTTGATAACAATTTTATTTTCTTTCTCCTCTCGATATTTTTATTTATTAGTGAGGTTTCATTAATTATTTGATAAAGTAAAATAGTCTTATCACATCTCGTTTAGTAAAATTTTTTAACTTAATTTTTTAATAGACAATTTTTTTAATGATATACCAATTTATAAATAAAATAATTTCAAAAGTCAGTTAAATTTTACTCCCTCCGTCCCAAATTATAATGCTTGTTTACTATTTACATGGTCAAACTTCATTCACTTTCTTTCTCTATTTTCGTTAGCAATTTGATAAAATAAAATATTATTGTCACTACTAGTTTTGTAGATCTTTTGATGTAGTTTCTTAATATGTAATTTTTACTTTTTAATTCTATACCATTTGTCATATAAAATGATTTGAAAATAATTTTAGTTAAACATCGTAAACCGAAACATGGGTTATAAAATGGGACGAATTAGTATCTCGCAATTCTCAATTTATAATTTAAATTAGGACAGAGAAACTATAAATGATGGGTAGGATTACTATTAATGAACATGATGGGATGAATAAAATGCAAAGAGCGTGAAGAGACACGTGATGTGACTGATGCTCAACTTTAAGGTACCAGATTAGTTTAATCACATGGAAACATGTGGTAACTACTCCGGTATATGCGCATGTGTGCCACGTGTAAGCAGAGGCACGTGTTTAATTAAATCTTAATCTGCGTGAAATCTTGGACCGATGACCAGGGATCGAGTCCCGCAAGCGGTAGTGTGTGAGTTATCCAAAAATCCCATAAAGGGTGAGGAGGCTCCTTGTGCGCGGTGGGCACGGGTCTAGCGTTCTTGGCCGACTGAATCACCATGATTTACATCCTCCACCATTCCTGTCGGGCAAGGGGGTGGGGGCACCTGGGGTGGGCGATTCCACCTTTTGGACCGATTAAATCTTAATCTGCGACTCTAAGCTAGGTATATATGGTCAACTCCTCCTTCACAAATTCTCCTTCACGAATTGATCTCTTTTTCAACAAAAAAAAAGTTTGGTCTGGATTCATTTTATATTCCAGTTTGCAAGCACCTTAATATTGGCCTCGTTTGGCATCAGCATTAGAGATTAGTGTTAGCGTTTTGAAAAAGCTATCCGACGGTGTCTTTTAGCGTTAGCGTTTTCAGAATTAATCTGCACCATTAAAATTTTATCCAAAACGCTAACGCTAATCGAAAACGCTATTACCAAACAAAGCCATTATTACTCATTTCGTCTAACAATAAAGTTCTTATTCACTATTTTTAGAATTAAACTTTATTCGTTTTGTGAGATTATTTTCGTATTCTATTTAATAAAATAATATACTCATGTCACATTTAGTTTTGTTAGATCTTTTCAGTAGTTTTTAGACATATAATTTTTAGTTTTTAATTCCATATTATTTTTTACATAAAGTCATTTGAAAATAATAAATTCAATCAAATATCGTAAGTGAACTTTATTTATAGACGGAAAGAGTTTCTTATGGGATAAATAAAATTTAAAGAATGGAAGGGGTTAACCACTAAGATAAATATTAAAAAAAAGTGTAACCGCAAACAAAAAAATAACAACTAAGGAGATCAAGATTAAAAAACAAACAAGTAAAAATTAAATTATCTAGAGAAAGGATAAAACGCAAACAAATAAGTTACAAACACAATACACTCTACACAAAAGTACTTCCTCTATCTCGAATTATTTGTTTCCATTTCACTTCACAAAGTTTAAGAAAAATGTTAAAAAATTAAAGTGAGTTGTTGAAAATTTTAGATTTGATTAGAGTCAGGGAAAAATTATGGACTAGCCTACATATTTATATTTTGTGGAGTATGAGAAGTGTAAGGAAGTGAGATATTTACTTAAGGACGAACTAAAAATAGAAAGTGATGCGATTAGTTTAGAACATAGCAAGAAACAATTAGACAAAAATATTGAGAAAAAACATTGAGAACAAACAAAAAATAATCATAAAACTCAAGAAACGGAACCACTAAAATGAAGAAAAAAACTAAACATAATACTCGTAAAAGTTCGCAATTAAAAAGTTAAAAGAAACATTTAATTTTAGGTCAAATGAACATAATACTCGTAAAAGTTTGCTTTCTCCATTTTAATTTTAGGTCAAATGAAATCAATCTTTTCCCAAAATATTCCTAATCAATGACTAGACTCATATTTATTTATGCACATATCGGGTGGGGATATACTTCCTCCGTTCCTAAATAAACTTCCCTTTGTGACTTTTTTAGGATTTAAAGGAGTGATATTTTTGTGTTGACTTTCCAAAAATACCCTTGATGTGATGTGTAAAAGTAAGATGTGATATGTAGATTATTAGTAAAAAGGTATGATGTAATAGGTAGGGTATGAAAAAGTAAGGGGTACAAGAGGTTTTTTTAAGGGAAAAGAGAAGTTTATTTGGGACAAAGAAAAAACGAAAGGAGAAGTTTATTTAGGGACGGAGGGAGTATATATTAAGAAAGGAGGTATTTCAGACTTAGAGTGTCTAAAAATTACCAAAGTAGAATATCATAATCTATTTTGGATAATGAAAAGTAATATTGTAATTGAAATAGGGGGTGGGATAAGTAAACGAGGGGCGCGAGGGGGAGGGGCAGAAAAGGAAAAGGTATGTGAAGGGCTCGAGGCTGGCGGGCCGGGGGGTGGGAAGAAGAAGAGCAGGAGGAGAGTAGGTGCAAGGAGGAAAAAAAGAAACGAGGATGAATTTGAAAATTACGTTTCAAGTACTTAACGTGAAAGATTTTTCAAAGTTAAATGACTTGATGGTCACCCAAAACCGACTCCAATTACTATACGTGAAAGATTTTTTAATGTTTAGTTATTTTTGTGATATGAAATGAAGATTTAAGTACCAAAGTAAATTCCAGGCACTGTACAAAAAAATTTATGCATGAAACTAGCTTATTTGAGTTAAATTGAATGATATTGAATTAAATTTAATTGAACTTTTAAAATGTTGAACTAAATAAGATTAATAAGTATTGAATTTTATGATACTAATATTAGTATAAAAATCATTTCATTATATTGTTGAATAAGGCATGTTGAATAAGTCTTGTTGAATAAGTCAGATCAGTAGTTTTAGTATTACTCAAAGTGGCTACACACTTTCTGTGGCTTTGCTTTCTTTTAGTAAAATCAATTTGTTTCTCGTCATTACTTGTACTGTCAATAAATTGGCTTAGTTATGGAATAATAAAATCATCTCTCATTCTTCTGTGTTGTTTACGAGAGTAGTCAGTTATATTTCTCTAGTAGATTTCTTCCTATAAAGGCTGGCTACAACTTGTTTGATAAAAGTTTCCAAAGAATCCAAGTCCACATTTTGTATCGGAGCCATTATAATCAATTGGAGCAGCAATACCATTCTATTCATGGCTTCAGAAAGTTTCGTTCAACCTTCTATCCCACGCTTAGATGGCATTAGGATCATTGGAGCATGTTGATGGAGAATTTCCTCTGGTCCAAGGAACTTTGATCTGTGGTGGAAACTGCAGTAGAACCTCCCACCATTGCGATGACTGCAGAACAAAGGACGAGGTTGGAGGCTTTTAAAGTCAAGGATCTCAAAGCCAAGAATTATCTATTTCAATCAATCGATCGAGCCATGTTGTAGACCATTCCTAGCAAGAAAACCTCCAAAGAAATTTGAGAGTCTTTGAATAAGAAATACCTAGGAAATGCAAAGACTATGAAGCTAAAACTTCAAACTTTGCATTCGGAGTATGAATTACTTCGAATGAACGACAACGAGAACTTTGTTGAGTATCACTCAAGGACAATGACAATTGTCAACAAGATGCAGTGTTATGGTGAAGAACTACCAGATGGAGATGTTGAAAAGATACTACGATCAATGACGGCAAAATACAACGTAAACTATGTTGTACTCCCTCCGTCCCATAAAGATGGGTACGTTTTGACTAAAGTAGAAACTAATGGAGGGATAATTTTGTGTTGACTTTTCAAAAATACCCTTGATGTGATTGGTAAAAGTATGATGTGATGTGTAGATTATTAGAAAAAAAAGATGATGTGATAGGTAGGGTTTGAAAAAGTAAGGGGTAAAAGTGATTTTTTAATATAAATGGGTAATGGATTGTGGGACGCAATTTTATTGAAACATGTAAATCTTTTTGGGACGGAGGGAGTATTTGCTATTGAGGAGGCGAATAACATTGATGAATTGTCACTTGATGATCTGGAGAGCTCCATTCTGGCTCATGAAAGGAAGCTGATTTCACAAAACAATGAAAGTGAGCAGGCTTTAAAGGCTTCCACAAATTATTAGTCATCATCAAACAACAAGGGAGGTCGAGGCAGAGGTCGTGGAAGAGGAGGTAGAAGCAATCAGCCCCACAGAAAGATAGGAGGCGGGGGAGGTTATCATTCAACAAACCATAAATAAAAACACATGGGTAAATTCAATGTGAGTGTTACTGTTTGCATAAGTATTGGCACTATCAATATGAGTGTTATAATAATCTCAACAAGCAAAACGGAGAAAAGAGCAATTTTGTTGAAAAGGAAGAAGAGGTGTCCAAAGAAGTGTCACTTTTAATGGCTTGTCATGTGAAGGAAAATTCTCATCAAAATATGTGGCATTTGGATGCTTGTATTTGAAGTATTATATGTCATCCGTATATCACTTTTAATGGCTTGTCATGTGAACGTATTGTCGTATTATATGTCAGCCGTATATTACTAAATATGGCTACAGCTGGTTGTGCATGTCAAACAATTTGGCTCAAGAACATTCTTGAATGCTTGTATTTGAAGCAAGAGATAACTCTGATTTACTATGATAATAGTTCAACAATAAGACTCTCAAGGAATCCAATAGTTCATGGAAGATGCAAGCACATTGATGTACACTTTAATTTTATCAGGGATCTTGCTAGAGATGGAATTATTGAGCTCCTCTTTTGTAGAAGTGAAGATCATCTTGTAGACATAATGAAAAAACCTTTAAACATTTCAGCTTTTCAAAGGTTAAGAAAACTGTTGGGTGTTTGTGAGCTTGCTTAAACTCAGAACATGCTCAATGTTTCAGTTTAAGGGAGGAAATATTGAATAAGGCATGTTGAATAAGTCTTGTTGAATAAGTCAGTAGTTTTAGTATTGCTCAAATTACATTTGTTGTTGTCCTATCCTTTAGGAAGTGGCTACACACTTTATGTGGCTTTCCTTTCTTTTAGTATAATCAGTTTGAATTTGTTCATTACTTGTACTGCCTATAGATTGGCTTAGCTATAGAATAATAAAATCATCAAGTCCGTCTATCATTCTCCTGTGTTGTTTACGAGAGCATTCGATTATATTTCTCTAGTAGATCTCTTCCTATAAAGGTTGCCTACAACCTGTTTGATAAAAGTTCCCAAAGAAACCAAGTCTACATAGATTTGTCTTATTGAATACTTTCAAATTTTATTTCATATGTTATGAATATCAAATTTCTTGAATTTTTTTCTTTCAAACCGACAAAATATGTTCTTGAATTTTTCTATTTCAAACCGACAAAATATGTCTCTAAGATATTGAAATTATTGGATGAGTGTCAAATAATTAAGCTACTTGTACCTTAAATATTGTATCCCAAAATATACATCCATTTTGTGTCAATGTGATTCTAAGATGATGGTTCACACCGACGTTTAATACTAGTGGATTTTTTTAATTACACTAGCATATTGCGATATCGTGTCAGTGTAAATCATTCAAATATTAATACATGACTTTTATATACTCCTTCCGTCTCAAAAAGTCGTCCACGTTTCAAAAAACCGTGTCCCCAAAAGTCATTTTCATTTCTATTAAAAGACCAATTTTACCCCTTACTTTTTTATACACTACTTATCACATCATACTTTGTTCCTAATAATCTACACATCACATCCTCTTTTACATATCACATCATGAGTATTTTTGAGAAATCAAAATAAAATTATCTCTTCCTTATTTTGCCACTTTAGCCAATATGTCCCTATCTTTTTGGGACGGAAGGAGTACTTTGGAGTACATTTTATGTGATATTTCTCGCATGGAACATGCTACATGTACCTTATATTTATACCCCAAAGTATTGTCCTGACATTAACTGTAGGTGCAACACAGACAAAATGCCAATTTTGCACCTATATTTAATGTCGGGTTACATGTATCATTTTTTTCTTCTCGCATAGTTGGGTGTCAAGAGTACATACATGATACATATATTCCTTTTGTTTGAGAGGTAGGTGGGGCAGGGGTGGGCTTTAGGGGGACACGCTAATGTGCCTTCTTTAATTAAGTTGGCAGGGGACGGGCCTAGGCCGCAGGGGGCCCAATAACATGCCTTGTTCGGTTTATTGACCCGCTTTTCTCTGTCGGACCCGTCTTACTTACTTACTTACTTAGCCCCCCCACTTGTTATCTCTGCCTTCCAACACCTGCACTTGTTTTCCATGTTGCCTTCTTTCTTGTTTTTGTAATTATTATTTTTTCCCACTTCTCTCTTGTTATATTTTTTTTACTTTATTGTGTGAATATATGTGTGTGTGTGATATCTAATGAAAGAAATAGAAATGCATGTACTCTACTGTATTAGAGTATAAGATATAACGGTCATTAAAATTAAAAAAAAAATAAGAAAAAATTTTGCAAATTGCAATAACATTTTAATGAATAAGAGTATGTTTGAGAAAACACTTTGGATAAAATTTTAACGGTGCAGATCACTTTCAAAACGCTAACGCTAAACGTTGCCCGTTGATAATCTTTTCAAAATACTAATACTAATCGCTAGCGTTATTCACAAAAAGGATATATGTGAAACTTTGATGGCACCGCAAAGATGCATCACCAAGAGGGCAGCCGCCTAGGACCCAAAAGAACAAAGTCGTCCAATTCTTTTAACCCTATATAGTACAGATCGGAGTACTTTAAAAAAAAATTCTACTTCTATATAAATTTCCATCTTTAATATTATCTCGGTCACATCTCGATATATTTTATTTATTTATATGTTTTCATTGAATATTTGATAAAATAAAGTATTCTTGTCGCCTCTCATTTTGCAGAACTTTTGACATAATTTTTTAATATATATATATATATATATATATATATATATATATATATATATATATATATATATATATATATATATATATATATATATATATATATATATATATATATATACATACACCTATTTATAAATAAAATAATTTCAAAAAATGAGAGATTTTCTCTCGTAACTCCCAATATCTATTTTAATACTACAAGATAATCATACGTTTTGTTCGTCTGATCTACTCTGATTTTTCGAAGATCTGATCTAATTGCAGTTACAACTAAAACTATTTCTACATTGATCTAATCTAATCTGATCTATCCTGCCTTAGAGGGTGTTTGGCAGTGTGCTGCTTTTAAGAATTTAGCTTCTGCTTTGAGTGGAAGTGATTTTACTCTGTTTGGCATGTCAGCTTCTGCTTTTCACCAACATTATTTTGTACATGGAACACAGTTTCGGAGAAGCAGATTTGATGTGCTTTTGCTTTTAGCTTTTGTAAAAATCACTTTACCTAGAAGCTAATCACTCCCAAAGTTAAGTGACACGTACATGTGGGAAGTTAGAATTGATGATACTCCCACGCTTTCAATAATTTGCATGTGCGGGTGTCCTAAAGATTAAATATTTATGTACTTTACCTCATTATAAATCTATCTATCACATCCTATTTTTATTCATTACATCCAAAAAATATTTTTGGAAACTCGATATCAAAATACTCTTCTTTTAAATCATTTAAAAGTTAAAAAAATATGGGCAGGAAAGAGTATTTTTTTTTAATATCTAAAAATTAAAGTGTAACGAATTTTATAAGTGAAATGGAGTAATTTAAATATCTAAAAATTAAAGTAATTTTTTTTTGAAATATCTAAAAAATTAAAGTGTAAGGAATTTTATAAGTGGGATGGAGTAGTAAAATTCCCATCCAACGTCATGGAGAGGAATCTAAAATAATACACATACATTTGATGGAAAGCTATGGGATCATCCGACAACACATGCATGCAAAAAATTGACTCCTCACATGCACATACTTAATGATCGAGTCCGGTTACAACCCCATCAAGAATGACAATATATGAACATCTCAGAGACAATAAATTGCATATGCTTGAAAAAAAATCTTCCAATTATGCATTATTAAGTTTGTCTAATTTTATTTTCAATTCAGTTTATTTGATTTTATATATATATATATATATATATATATATATATATATATATATATATATATATAATATATATATATATATATATATATATATATATATATATATATATATATATATATATATATATATATATATATATAGTAACAAACTACTCCATCTCTTTCCATAAGAGCATCTTAGTTTGCTAAAAGTTACTCCCTCCGTTCCACAAAACCCTTCTGGTTTTGACTTTAGGGAAAAATAAAAAAATTGTAATTTTGGTTGACTTTCCAATTTTGCCCCTGATGTGATGGGAAAAAGTAAGATGAGATAGTTTGGTTATTAGTGAAAAAGTATGATGTAATAGGTAGGGTATGAAAAAGTAGGGGTAAAAGTGGTCTTTTAATAGAAAGTGGAAGTGTTTTGAGGAAAGCAAAAAAAAGAAAGAGGAAGTGTTTTGTGGAACGGAGGAAGTATAATATAGCTAGCTAAATCCTTTTGTTCTTCTCCAAAGGGTATGCTTTATTTTAGCAAGTTTGCCAAAAAATAACTTGAACTTGCTAAATATAACAAATCCCTCAAACCTTAGCAAACAAATACCTAAAAAATAAAATAGCAAATTATGGTGGGAGAATGAAACAAAAAAGTACTTGCTATAATGTAAAAATAGCAAATCCATATAACAAGTATGGTTGTAGATGCTCTAAACGCTTCTTATTTTGACTAATGAAAGAAGTAATGAGTGTTTGTTTATTGTTGACTTTCCAATTTTGTCTTTGATAAGATGGATAAAAATAAAATCTAATGGTAGATTATTAGTAAAAAGATATGATGTGATAGGTAGGATAAGAAAAATAAAGGTATACGTGATATTTAATAGAAAATGAAAGTGTTTTGGAGAAAGAGAAAAAAAATGATAGGAGATTGTTTTAAGAAAGGGAGGAAGTACTTGAAAGGTTCTTCAAAACAAAAGGTAGCAAAATATATATACCCCCTCTACCTCTAAAAAAAATTTTTATTTCATTTTTTGTGAATTGCATAAAACATTTCTACTCCTAAAATATCTCCAAAATAACTTTTACCCATAATAAAGAATAAATATGATGAATATTCACATATATGTATATATTTAGGCAAATCCTTGGGTGCGCCTCCTAAATAGCGTGTTTTAAAACACTCTTTATGTGAACTAATAACTAATCCCTCCGTCCCATAAAGTGTTACCCATTTTGAATAAAGTTGAAATTAAGGAAGAGATAATTTTGTGTTGACTTTCCAAAAATATCCTTGATGTGATGGGTAAAAGTAGGATGCGATGTGTAGATTATTAGGAAAAAGATATGATGTCATAGGTAGGGTTTGAAAAAGTAAGGGGTAAAAGTGGTTTTTTAATAGAAATGGGTAAGGGTTTGGGTGACACAATTTTTTTGAAACGTGTAAATCTTTTTGGGACGGAGGGAGTAATAGACATATGGACACAAATGCAACCTCATTCAAGTATGGTCAAATAAATTTTTTAATTACTTTGCAATTAGTCTATGGGATATCCTAGCAAATTAAGAGGAAAGGCAACGGCGTGTAAATGAGATGACACACTTGCCAGCTCGGATAAAAATCTTTTGCTTTGCGTCTGCATACCGTTCCTCCACGGTTTTCAAGTGAGGTGCGAGGCACCTTTTTTGTCTACAGTACACTTAGGCCAATCCATTTCATTGGCTTTTTGTTTGTTTGTTTTATGTGGTGTAATACAATTTTTTTTAAAGTAAATCATTTTATTTTTACAAAGAATTTTTTTAGATGTAGTGGAACTATTTTTTGATGTTGTTTTTTAATTTGTAAGTTTTATTTTTATTCTTTTACCAGTTATAAATAAAATGATTTTAAAAAACAAGGAGTTTTGCATCATAATTCTAAAATGTAATCTAATTTGAGACGGAAATAAAAATATGGAGCATATAAGAAAAATAATTTTTATTCATTAAAATACATTTCAATAATGTCATTTTTCAGTAAATAGAAATATTTTTTTGTTAAAACAATTAAATAGGTAAATATTTTTTTAATAATTCAAAAATAGCAAGAAAATGAAAAAAGTAATAAAAATAGTGACTTGCCACTGCAGGGCATGCCACTTCACTCAGTTGCTACATGCTGACTGGACTATTTTTCATTGGTTGAAATGTTCCATGTGAGCGTGTGACATTCCATTTCTGCCTCACCATTGCTCATGCTCTAATACCCAATTTTCAATTATTTCTCTTCCACAACTCTCTTGTCGTTTCTCTTTCATTTAAGTATACTACTCCCTCCGTCCCTAAATATATCTCACATTTGCTTTTTCAGTAGTCGCGAGAACTTTTGTTTATTTCTACATATTCATTGGTTATTTGATAGAATAAAATATTCTTGATACTTCTTATTTTGAAAAACTTTTCATTTAGTTTTTTGATATGTAAATTTTATTTTTTATTTCTATATCAATATGTAAATAAAATGAATTGAAAAAATTTGATATTTTACCTCGGTAAGAGAAATGTGAGATATATTTAGGAACGGAGAGAGTACTTTTTTTTGTTTAGATATTGAGCTCAATAGTCTATTTTTTATTCTCTTGCTCAGTTTCTATATTGTACTCACTTTATATAATACAGATCGATTAATAATATCGTAATAATAATAATTTAGTTGTAACATTTTTTTAGCATGTCCAATCTCGAATAGAAAAAAATTGATATACTTTAAATAGGAATAATTAATAACTAATGTGTAGAAAAATAAGTTGAAGAGATCAAACTTGTTTCAATCAAATCTGGTCAATCGAGAAAAGTGTTAAAAATAATAACAATATTTTGTCTATGATCATATAAATATTATTATACAATTAAATCATGTTAGATTATTTAATGTTGCACACTTTAATATTAATAATTTCTTCCCTAAAAAAATAATTTCTTCAATGATATTATATACAATTAATTCAAAATAATGTTACATATGATCAAATTATATTTATTATTATTTTAGTAACAATAACATGTTAAAAAAATTTAGTAACAATAATAATAAATTTGATCACGTGCATTCTCTATATTGTATAAAGAATTGGTCGTTTTGTCTACAAGAGATTTAAAAATACATGTGATACCGAAAAATTGTTTTACTAGTCAATTGATTTTTTTTATAAAAAAATAAATCTAAAATAAAATTTGTTGATGTCTTATATATTGATGAATTAATTGATAATAATACGAATGATCATGATAATGTTACAAAATAAAACTATTACTCCCTCCGTTTGGAAAAACAATTCCCATTTGGATTTGGGGCAAAAATAAGGAAGTGTTAAATTATAGTTGATTCCCAATTTTGCCCCTGATGTGATGGGTAAAAGTAAGATGTGATGGATAGATTATTAGAGAAAAAGTATGATGTGATAGGTAGGGTATGAAAAAGTAAGGGTAAAAGTGGTTTTTTAATAGAAAAGGGAAGTGTTTTGTTGGAAGTGGAAAAAATAAAAGAGGAAGTGTTTTTGAGAACGGAGGGAGTATAATATTTTTAACTTTAATTTGAATCCAATTATAGTAGATCTAATTAGATCATAAATAATTTTATTAGACATTATATAAAATTGATATTAAATATTAATATAAAAATAATTTTATTATATTTATATATTTTTTAAAAGATTTTCAAAATATGCTTTTATATAATTAATATACCATATAATTTTGATTTAATTAAAAATCACATGTTAAACTTAATTAGTTAACTATAAATAGTCAAAATTAGACAAAAACTATGGGGGAAAATGTATTAAATATAAAAACGTGATATTTCAACACTATATTTCAAAATGAATGTATTAAATTTCAATTTATATCACAATTTATTGTACTTTTGTTAATTTACTATAAAATTTAAACACATTGACTATAAAAAATTAAATAGATGGAACCAAGATGGACAAAGGGAGTACTCATATATTTATTATTGTGTCTAGATATTAATATTTTTACTACTTCTGTCCTAAAATTTTCTTCCTGTTTGAGTTTACGAGATTTGATACACGTTATTTTCAATGCAATTTATTTAATTATGACTTTAAAACTTAAAAATACAAATTTTATTTTTATTCAGTTTACGAGAATTACTTAAAACTTAATTTTAAGTTTTTATTTTTAAGTTTTATTTCAATGAATCTATTATTATAAATATAAAACTTAAAAATAAAAATTTTATTTTTATTTTGTTTACAAGATTTACTTAAATTTGAATTTTGAAATTTTATTTTTATGTTTTATTTAACTGAATCTATTATTATAATTATAAAAGTTATAAATAAAATTTATCATTATTTAGTTTTTGAGAAAGAATTAAAAATTGGGTACTAATTTGCTAAGATATTCAAGGGATTAATTGCAAAGTAAAAAATTTACTTGACCATACTTGAATGATGTGGCATACCTGTTCATGTGTCCATTTGTTATTGGTACACATGACTACATGAGGAGTATTTTAAAGTGAAATTTGTACTAAATAGGACTAAAACATAATGTCTTTTTTAATGTAAGACTTAAACTTTTTTATTTTCTAAATAAGACTTAATAATGACCTTGTGGGAGGAATAATGTCCAGTAATGATAGACATTTACTTGAATAATGACTACTCCATGATGGCTAAAAATCCTACATTAGAAAATAAAAACATATGATTTTGTATTGGGAAAGTCATTATGTTTTAATCATATTTAGGTAAATTTCTCAATTTTAAAACACCCTATTTAGGAGGTGCAACTAAGGATTTGGCTAATTTAAAATAAACAAAAAAAATGAGTTAAATTTGATCTTAAAAATAATCTCTGAAAAAATCTACGAGGAGAAGGGAGTAATAATTATTTTAGGAAAAACTATTTGAAATAATGGGAAGGAATTTGAGTTCCACCACTGTCACCTTGTCATCTGCGACTCTGCAAGTCATTCCTTCGCCATTTCCCCCCCCTTTTTAAGAACATTGGTTGGTTGTGAGTTTTCTTTTTTTTAATGATCAAATAATTTAAAAAAATTATTAATTAAAATGCCTAAAATATAAAGGTGCAAACAATATTGACTTACATCACGTACTGCAGGGCATTTCACTCTATGCATTTGATATTCGCTAACTAGACTGTTTTTCATTAATTCAAATGTTCCATGTCAGTGTGTATCGTTTCATTTTTACTTCATCATTAATCATGCTCTTACCGTATGGAGTAATTTTCTACCGGTAAAGTCCATCAAATTGGGGCCGGTTCCGTTGATGATTCCTGCCCCATGGCCCATCCGGTAAAATCCTCCCATCCTATCCTAGCCTAACCCAAACTCAATCCCCAACTTTTTCAGTTTCATTCTCTAAAATAATTTTGCGTGAACTTAACATTGCTAAAAAATACTCCGTAGTTTATTAGGGAGTACTTCCTAAAAAATACTCTCTCCGTCCTTAAATATTTACTACACTTGTATTCCCGAGGCAAAATATAAGTTTTTTCAATTCATTTTATTTACAAATTGGTATAGAAATAAAAAATAAAATTTACATATAAAAAAACTACATGAAAAATTCTTCGAAATAAGAGGCGTCAAGAATATTTTGTTTTATCAAATAACCAACGAAAACGTAAAAATAAACAAAAGTTCACGCGAAACCAAAGTTTGCAAATATTTAGGGACGGAGGGAGTATTTTTTAAACATCGTGATCAGGTATCCACTCTCTGGGTATTGTCGCGTAGGGAATGGCGCACCCAACCCAGGATCGTCTTCTCGATCTCAATCTTCCCCCCTATCAAACTCATCAGAGTCTTCATTAGGGCTCATACTTTCTGGTAATTTCAGCTACTTTCATCTTATTGAACTGAATCTTATCCTAATGATCAGATCTTTCAATAACCATAAGAAGAATTCTCCGTTCTATGTCGATGAAGAACTTTACTTTGCCTATTGGTTTCTGCTATTCGATTAATTACAATCCTTTCAGCAGTTTGATTTGATTTATTCTTCGATCGTGTGTATGTGCAAGCATTATATTTCTTTTATAATACGAAGTAAGAAAAATGTCGTACATAGCATTACATGTATTGGGGGTTCTGACTTTCTGTGTCTGAATTTGTATATTGATCTTCAGTCTTGTCTTCCCATTCCTGGTTCATATCTGCATCATATTATCTGTCTAAACCATCTTAAATGTGTGTATATATCGATTTGTATGGTTTTCACTTGCATCGTATTGCATAATCTGCATTATGGCTATTTTGTTTTGACTTTTGAGAAGAGAAGATTTCTTAGGTTTGGCATGTGAATATGTCATGTTTATGGGGTAAGCAATCCTTTTCATTTTACATCTGTGTCTAATTTTTGGCAAGTCTTTCATGGCCAGAAACAGCATTCAAAGTCATTGAAAGAGGTAAGGATAGACAACACCTTTCGTTTCCTTTGTGACTGTCTTGCCCCGTAGTTAATCATCTAGCTCTTCCTCGTTGCCTAGTTAAGTGCCCACCCTGAGAGGCTTACCCTTAATCACCACTTATTTGAGCAGTGGTCACCATTAATTGGTCTGTCCTGCGACTTTTTATTGCTTGGCTTGCATTGGAAGATGCATTTTTGGTATTTGACCGAATGTTTTTTTTGTTATTCTTGTGGCTCTGACTCTTATTGTACAGTTGAATATTATGTTCAAAAGTTTGATGATATGTGTTACTGCACAGGGAAAAACTGTCGAATTACAGCTCTGGCAATCAAACTTCCTTTATGAGTCATTTAAGCTAAATAAAAAGGTTGCAATTTAGTTCTATCATTTTGAGAAAAATGCATTGCGAAGAAATTCTGAAGGCTGTCTTCCCTTTCTTGGACGGCAGTGACCTTGCTACATGCATGTTAGTTTGCAAACAGTGGCGTGAAATTGCACAAGATGATTACCTCTGGAAATGTCTGTGCATAAAGAAGTGGCCATCAATATGCAAGCGCCCATCCCCTCCCACTGAAACCTTCTGCAAGTTATTCCAGACATTTTATAAGCACAAGGATAGCAAAGTCATTCTCCCTCCTAGATTGTCTTTCAATGACTTGGAATTCTACATTGACATTTGGGCTGAAGAAAAGATAATTTACTCAGAAGTGATACCGGGGCCTGTTCTCCGGAGGGGGGCATGGGTCCCGCCTCCTGGCATCTGCGATGTTTTAAGGTTTCATTTGGAAGGGCCAGAATACAAGATGACCATTCCCGTAGAACCAAGGTTTACTGTTCCTTTGAGCCAGACAGTGAGTGTTTCGGTGCTGGTAGGGCGGAAGGATAAGAATAAAGTTGCTTGCATTATTAACAAATCCATTTTTGATTATGTGGACCGAACAGCATACCGAGCTTTAGCATACGACTATCTCGAGTTCTCCTCTCCAGTTTGCTTATTTGTATCTGGCATTCGGGCATGGATATCATTACTCTTCATGGACCATGGCAAAGAAGGGGTTACTGATGTGGTTATTGATGTTTTTGGGATTGAAATGGATTTCTGTGATGCAGCTAATTCAGAAGACGAGGTTTTGTGGCTTCTTGACATGCTAGATTGGAAGTGAGCTTGTGTGGCTTTCTAATGTTTCTGCGAGGACCATAGTTTTGACCCCCCTTTATTCCAATCCAATGCTTGTATGCTCTTCATCATCGATGCTATTGTGGGGCTATATCTGTGTATAAAATGTGAAAAAAAAAAAATCTGTCTTCTAGTTCATGCAGTCCTAGTTTTATCTATGCACCCGCCCATACAAAAGAAGGCAAAAATGTGATCTTGTTTGTTGTCATAGACCAACTTCTTTATTTATGATGCAATAAAATTTCAAATTTCTTCTTAACAACTGTCATACAATAATTTCATACCTTGCTCAATGTTAGGGCACTTTGAATTGTATTTTGAGGTAATTTACTGGAAACCCATTTCTCATAATGCAGTCATAGGGCTCTGTGGGTATGATGTGCGAATAAAGTAATCATTACTCATTTCCACCGACATTTAACAGTGAAAATTTCATATTACCGCTTTTAAGAATAGTACTTGGTAACAATGTTGCGTCCTAGCACAATGGAGGGATTGGAGGATTCTTATGTCTACCTCTAAACAAGAAATAACAATTAGTTCATTAAGATTGCTTATAAGGTACATCATCTTATGCACTGGCAAGATTTTTCACCATCTGTTCTTTGATAAGTCTTCTCATGATTTTTCCCGAAGGTGATTTAGGAATGGCGTCAACAAATTGCAGAACTCTAACACGCTTGTAGTGTGCAACACAAGATGCTACATAGTTCTTTATGTCCTCTCCAGTATCCTTTGCTCCATGCGACAAAACGACACATGCAGCAGGAATCTCACCAGCTTCTTCATCAGGTAACCTGCAATTTAGATTTCATTGCTAAATTAATGCCGGCACCACCTCACAAGTCCATACATGTATGCAGTTCATAAAGATTACGGAGTATGTTTTATTTAAAAATAACCTTTTTAATTTCCACTTACCCAACAACAGCAGCATCTTCGACTGAAGGATGACTGAGAAGTGTTGCTTCCAACTCTGCAGGAGCTACCTGTAAGTTTAATTCACCAATCTTGATTACTCGAGGAAAGCTCGGCCTGTTTCTAGGTTCAAATTTAAGTACTCCCTTTATTCACAATAAGTGTAACATTGTATAATTTTTTGTTGTTCAGAGTTAGTGCTGCTTTATAAAAACAAGGGGACAGTTAATGCCAATTCCCCCCTTTTCCCTCTACGAAATCTAGACAGCATTTTCAATGTTATTAGGAGTATCTTGAGGGGGGGCAATATATATATATATATATATATATATATATATATATATATATATATATATATATATATATATATATATATATATATCATTTTATGATTCTTTAATCTTTCAAAGCGACACTTATTGTGAACCTGAGGGAGTATGAGTTAGCCATTAGTAATATTTTTACTTGGAAACCCTTGAACTTGATCAGCTCTTTGATGCGGTCCACAATGAAGATATCTCCATCATCATCAATGTAACCAATGTCTCCGGTATGGAGCCAGCCATCCTTGTCTATTGTAAGTGCAGTCTCATACTCGTTATTGTAGTAACCTAAAAATTAGTTTCTGTGAGCAGAAAAGGATTTTGATTCAACGAAAGAGTGAATTGCAGAATTAATATTTTCCACCTTTCATAACACATTGGCTTCTAACACAAATCTCTCCCGGGGTGTTTTTTGGAAGAGATAAACCAGATTCAGGATCAATGAACTTCACTTCCAAATTAGGAAGAATAAAACCTACTGAATTTTTCTTGGCAATGGCATGATCCATTCTTGGATCTCCGTGAGTAAGTGTGATGCAGCTGTGCTCAGTCATCCCATATGCCTAGCAACAAAACCAGTATTGTTAGGGGGGTGTTTGGTTCATAGAATATGATATTACTCTTTTGTCTTTAAAATCTTTAAAATATTACAAAGGTTATAACTTATAACAAGTTAATCAGAGTTACCCCCAACATTACATCAGTTTCTTACATGGAGGTTATCTCAAACCCTGAACCAGACAAGGTTTTCTCAATTTACCTTGGTTGCATTACCATGGAAATGTCAGGTTACCTAGCTCAAATGCTTGGCTTTTAATTATACTAGTTTTGTGTTAATTAAACTTGAACATGGAGGGATTTTCTCTGACCTCATGGACTTGAACATCGGGGAATTTCTTCTGGAATTCATTTAGAATTTCCGGTGCTAGTGGGGCAGCAGCCGTCATGATGGATTTGAGTTTGAGCTTGGTGAGATCATAGGTATCCACAATGGGGTTCTTGACCAAACCCAAAATGATGGGTGGCACAATTGGTGCAAAATTGACTTCATGGGTGATGAGTGCGTCAAGAAATGCTCCCAGTTCATATCGGCGCATCACCACCACTCTCCCTTTGTTTCTCATGGTTGCACAACAAATCCCAACCAATCCATATATGTGGAAGAATGGGATCAGACCTAGTATTACCACATTCCCAATTAACTCCGGTCCTACGCTGAAAAGTGAAGAGCAAAGGTTAGCCACCACATTCCTATGTGTCAGCATCACCCCCTTTGACACCCCAGTTGTGCCCGATGAGAATGGAAGGGCACAGAGATCACTCTGCTTCACCACCTCATCTTCTGGTATCGTGAGGTCATTGCTCGCACGGTCTGCAGCTTGGAGCAGTTCATCCCAGTTTATTGTTCCCTGAACTTGCTCTTCATCTACCACTATCACTGGAATGCCCAAATCTTTCACCTGTCATATGTGAAGATAGATAAAAAAAAGTTGTTTTGCTTACTGATATCAGGTTTTCTAATGAAATGGCTCTTCATCACACATGGAGAGGACATCGAATGCTACACCATTATTGGTGGTACGTTTTAAATTTCAAGTATATGTCCTGTCAATTATTTGTACCCATCTGTTCCTATATATCTGTTTCTATTGATCAAATCCCGAAGGGGGGAAAACTATAGTTACAAAGGAACTTTAAAAAAATGCACTTGGAATATGACTTATCGGAAATATATATTGGAATGGTAAATTCGTCAAAAAGTTACAGTATATATGGAGGGAATGTTTACTTTCATTTTAATTGTTCTGTTTTATCATTTGAAAAAAAGGTGAAAACTTGGAAATCAGTAATTATTCTTCATGTTTTTCATAAAAGAACAGATAATAAGGGAAAGACCTACTTTTTTCCCCTGAGATTCTACTGTGTTGTTGTTGAATGACACAGTAACAAAAGGACACAGTAACATAAATAACCATATATACGTGTGGGACTGGGAGGGCGTGTTTTCTTTTGAAAAACAAAACTGTGTTGAAGATTGAAATTACCTTGTGACAAGTTGGTGCATCAGTAACAAGGAGCTTTGCGTCTGCAACTTCAACTTGCTTCTTCAGTTCAGATGAATGTGACGCTGGGTTTGCACCAGATATGACCCCGCCTGCAGCCATGATTCCCAGTGCGATAATGGCGTATTCAGCCACATTCGGGAGCACGACCACCACCACCCTACCCTTCCTCAACCCTAGTGACCTTAGTGCCTTGGCGAACCTCCGGATGTCCCTCAAGACCTGGCCATAGGTGTACTCTTTCCCAGTGGTGGAATCTACTAAGGCCACATTGTTAGTGTAGGGCTCTATGTTATGAAGCACGAAATCGGGCAGAGTCATGTCATCTGGAACTTGCACCGAGGGATATTTGCTCCGGAAAATATGGTCTTCGTTCGGTTTCGCCATGGCCTGTTGCCCAACCTCAGATCCCATGCTTGGCAGTACTTTGTTGTGTTTCCTAGGAAAAATGAAACTAGTAGTTTGATGTTCTGAGTGAGTTGATATAATAATTTATAGAAGTGTGTTAGAATTTATTTATTTTTTTAAGTTGGGGGTAGGAAAAGAGTAGAAAGAATGCAAAATGGATGGTGAAATTGTAGTAGGCAATTTTATAGGTAGGAATTTGTTGAATCATTCCATTTTGCATTCATAAAAACTGATGTGACTTGCCAAATGTTTCTTTAGCCCATTTGTGTATTTCCTACTCCACGTTGATATGATTAGAATAAGTTTTGATCTGATTGTAGGTATACTCAAAATTGTTTCTAATCTGATTACAATAAGAATAAGTTAGAAAAAAATAAGCTCTAATGTTTCCTCTATAGTAGATTACTTACAATTTACAGTTTGATTTTTTCCGTCAATTTTTGGTTACTCTGGTTAGTTCTTAAATTATTATATTTTCTCAGCACAAAAATAAAAATCCACTTTAACTGGACATGAATATTTGAAAAATTTATTTGATTGAGATTTATTTACTCTCAAAGTTCATTGGTTATTGCTGTTAGTTTTTAAAACTTATGGAGTATTATATTTTCTCCGCACGAAAGAGAAATTCACTCTGACCTAACATAAATACAAAGATAATTTTGGGATGAACAAAAGAAAATGTAAAGATAATTTTGGAACTGATTTAGTATTACTCCCTCCGTCCCGTTTTAAATCGCTCATTTTGACTTTGTGGCATATTTAAGGAAGAGAAAAAATAGATTTGACTTTTCGAAATTGTCATTACTTCTTAGGAGGTGTGACGATGAATGAAAAGATAAGGTGGAGAAGAGTGAATTATTTTAGGGGTAGTTTAAGTATTCTATTCTGAAAAGTTTACGATAACAAGAAATAGATAACTTATTTTAGAACGGAAAAAAAACTGACAATTTAAAATGGGATAGATGGAGTTTTTATTAGATCAAAATACTCTCTTGGCTTTTATCCATTTTTTATTTTAATTTTTTTAAAGAACTGCGGAAATTGTTGGTTTAATTTTTGGGCGAACTGAGTTGATTCTTACTGATCTATTTCGTATTAAGCATCATTTTGGTCGATTGTATACATTATCTTGTGGGTAGTTGAACTCAATCAAATACTCCCTAGATGCTTAACTTCTAGTTAATTCGATTTCAAGTTTTTTTTATCGCATTAACAATTTAAGACCATGCTTGTGAATAATATTTTCAATTAATGTTTGTGTCACAGTTTTCAAAAAAAAAAATACGTGCAAATTAACTTTCAAAATACTAAAGCTAAAAGCGTTATTGGATACGGAGTAGCATTTTCAAAGCTTAACATTGAAGTTGTTGCCAAACATGCCCTAACCCACAAAAAAAGGCTTTGATTTCTAGTTAAGCTTTACCTTTTTATAAACACCAAAAAGGACAATAAGAAAGCCATTATAACTTGACAGTATAAAAATGAGCAGAGTTTCTTTTATAACTCAACAGTTGGAAATGGAGATACAAAAACCCTGCAAGAACTTGGGATATACGTAGAATACATAAAGAACCAAGCTGGGCAGGTTACTCAAAGTGGGTTTCTGGATACAAATCTACTAATTATTTGCATCAAATAAATAGTTTTACATTTAACAAAAATAATTGGAAAAAAAGAATAGCACAGGGCTCGAAAAGTTTGCCCTAATTTGAACTCTGAATGAAAATATGCCACTCCAAAACTTGCTGTGTATTGGTGAAGTGAAATTTAGTAGCGGAGCCAGTACGTTCTGCGTCTGAACCAGTTGTAATCTGGTAAATTCTGGATCGGCCCGACTGCCGAAATAGCCACATCCTGTGATGAAAGATAATAAAACCAAAAAAAAGGAACCAGGTCAGACAGAGAGTCACGCAGGGGAAATTTTCACTGTAAAATAGTCGTGATTTCTTTACCCGATCAAAGATAAACCGGTTTGCAACACGTTTGACTGTGCTTGAGTCAACGGCGTCAATCCTAGCGAACAATTCAGAAAATGGGATTCTTCGGCCATACGTGAGAAGCTGCGGGAGGAAATGGGTTCAGTGCTCGTTATTCCAGCAATGGATTATCTTATTTAATGGCCACTACCAAAATAGTATATGAGAAATTATAGGGTTAGATCAGATCATAAATAAAATTTACCTGGCGACCAATATCTTCAGCAACAGGACTGGTTCCATCAATGTGAAGCATCAGAGAAGATTTTAGCTGTGAATACATACAAAGTTAGTGGGATAAAAGAAACAACTTTTTAAAATTGAAACACGTAATGCAATCCTCTTTACAAAAAAAAGTGACATTTTATAAAGGCACAAATATTCAGTTTTGGTGGAATACAATCGTAAGAGTTATCAACCTAAATTTTATTTTTTGGTGCACTATGGAGGGAGGGGGGGTGCATTTGAAACAACCTAAACATTCACTCAACCAAACAAGTTCAAACATATCTTTTTGGGACAAGAATTCTATTAACTGGGGTGTTCATCAGTTTGGTTTTGCCAATTTTATTGTTGTTGGTCCGGTTTTTGTTTTTTCAAATATGCAACCCAAAAACTAAACTGATTAGCGTAAGGGTGTTCCTCTTCAACTTATATTTTTACAAATAGTTAGACCAGATTAAAAATACGGAGTATATACAACCTTAACTTTAATCATATCAGAATAGATTTAGAGTGCAAAATCTAAACAGATCAGACGTTAATAAATTCATATTAGAACTAATCAGATCATATGAAGACAACATGCTCTAAAGTTGGTTTCGGTCCGATTCTGTTTTGGTTATTTTTGGTCAATTTTAGCATTTTTAGTACTCCTTTCGTCCCGAAATAATCTTCCGGTTTTGACTTTGAATGAAGTTAAAGAAAAGAAAAATTGTGTGGTTGAAATTTGTGCAGAGGAAAGAGAATGAACGTGAACCATAGAATTTTTTCTTTAAAATGAGATGGGAAGATAAATAGGGACATCCAAAAAAGAATGGTGGGAAGAATATTTAGGGACGTAAAGAGTAAGTTCTTGTTGGTTTTGGCAAGTTTGGTCACTTTTTTATGCATAAACTTAAATCGACACAACAATGAAATGGTCGATTTGGGTTTTGATTGATTTGGTTTTGGTCAGTTGGTCAGTCTCTTTTGTCTTTTTTTGTTTGAGTTCAGTCATACTCCATACAATTACATTAGTTTTTTTAAGGCAAATTTCACAAGAACACTCCCAGAAATTAGAGATTTTACATAAATACTCCCAAATTTGTTTATTTACACCATTACTTCCACATTTCTCTTTTATTTACGTCGTTACTCCGCGATTGCTTCATCATCAGTGTTTCTCGGGTGCCTCTTTTTATACGGGGTTTTTCATCTTTTTTTATTGAATTCAAATTAAATTAATATGAACAGACTTGATACTAATCATTAAAAAGATTTAAGAAGTTTGAAATCTCAATTTTTTTTAAAGTGATGGGAAATAAGGGCAATAATTAGGCTTACTAAGACGTGAGAAAGACGGTGGAGAGAATAAGTTGAAGTGAACTTAGTATATTAGAGTGGAAAAAATACATGTCTGCATTTTAACTGTTCACTTAACGCAAAAATGACACATCCAAGTAACACTAATGATCACTACCAAATTTGGGAGTAACAACGTAAATAAAAGAGAAATGTGGGAGTAATGATGTGAATAAACAAATTTGGGAGTATTTATGTAAAATCTGCAATTTCTGGGAGTATTCTTGTCAATTTTGTGTTTTTTTAACTGGCAAATTGGTGAAGAGGTTTGAGGAACAGTGCGGCGACTCTGGTTACAATTACATTAGTTTTTGGGGATTGGGGACGGGGGGATGCATACTTCCTAAATACATGCATCTATCTTTTTCACACACACGCGCATGTGTCAATAAATCAACAAGCAAGTACCTGGTTACGCGCACGAGTCACATCAGCCTCAGAAACCCTATAGCACAACTTGCTTAGTTCGTACATGATTGAATATGCCAAATCATCCAAGCAGTCTGGCTGTCATGTCAATAGATGAATAAGACAATCAGGTCCCTGCTAGCAGTACAGAGAAACATAGCCAAAGCAAAAGAAGACCCTATTTAACCTTAGCAGATGCATAGACACCAAAGAGACCAGTGTCCTTGTAATTGGTATTGAAGGCCATCATATTTTCTGCAATTTCATTTATGCTAATCCTTTGTGCAAGCTCGGAACTACAAACACAATTCAGTGAGCAATCCTCAAACAAACATAACATTCCGGTGAAAATGTATTGACTAGTGAATAATTTGTGTAATGCTTCAGAAATTATGAAGCCATTTGGCAAGTCTAAAAATGGATGAGTGTTGAAATTGTTGCAGTCGTATCTGATATAACTTAGTTAGCTGAATCTATTAAATAAATATTCAAAACATATATTCCCTCCGGCCCATAAAATTCCTTATACTATCATTTTTTGGACGTCTCAAAAAATACTCTACACTCTATTCCCTATTTTGGTAATGAATATGTGGCTACCAACAATTCTCTCACCTCTAAACAAATTCTAGCCACTTTTCACTTTTCCACAACTTTCTTAAACTCCTTGAATTCAAAGTGTCATGAATGTAATGGAACAAAGGGAGCATTTAAATTATAAAGAAAAGAAAATAATATCTAATCCGTAATAATTAACCTAAGAGTATCAATTCCATCCATTTTAGCTAAATAGTAACTCATGCACTACTTGTTTTAAGTGAAATATCAACAATTAGTGTTTGGTGACAAAAAATGACTAATAAGCCAAAACTGAAAGCTACCAGATAGGTTATACGTTTTCAAAATACTAACCCCATGTGTTTCCCGCCACCTGCATTTTTATTCCATGATCCCAACATGGTCTGCATAACCATCAGAGCAATGG
Source organism: Cuscuta australis (assembly GCA_003260385.1). Lineage (NCBI taxonomy): Eukaryota > Viridiplantae > Streptophyta > Magnoliopsida > Solanales > Convolvulaceae > Cuscuta > Cuscuta australis. The sequence continues at coordinate 1,846,452 of NQVE01000192.1, forward strand.
AATCGGGATCTGTCCAGGATGCACCTTCGAAAGCAACAGCAAATTGGGCCAATGGGATGTCATCATCAATCATCCTGACCTGATTTTATTTCCAGATAATGATGATTAGTGCTATATTTGTTACGAAATGTTTTTAAAAAGAAACCACTCAAATGAGATGTGTGTACCTCTGAACCTGTAAATACTGAAGGTCCTTTAGCAATTAAATCTGAAGCAGTAGTTGGATTTGTTGACAGATTTGTAAACAATTTCTGAACTTCACCAACAAAGTCTTCATGTTTAACAGGACCAGATGCAACAATCACCTACACACACAGAGAGAGAATAATGTTTTTGAGCATAGAGATCAGCAAAGAGTGTCCCAACACAAGTTAGCATGTGACAATATAAGAAAAAAAATACTTGGTTAATAAAAAGAATTTGTCACAAATACCATTCTGGGGGCAGTGTAGTGTGTCATAATGTAGTCTTTAAGATGTGATTTGGTGATTGTCTTAATATTCCCAGCAGGTCCCAGAATTGTTCTACCTAGAGGACTGTACTGGAAAGCAGTTGCATGTAGATGGTCAAAAATAACCTCTTCCGTCTGACTCTCTACCTGCAATTCGACCATTACGGAAGCTGAACTTTGAGTTACATTAATAACAGGAATATGCATAGGCAATCAAATGGATGCTGAGCTCCACAAGAACAATTATTCCAGCCATACTCCTAAAAAAAGTCAAGATTTGTGAGTTATGACTTCTATTGGGCAAGAAAAAGTTTAGAAACATCACCTTTTTAACTTCTTTGGGGGCGGGTTTGGGGGGGGGGGGTCTTTTCTAAAATAGACCAAAAAAAACTACCATAATAGTTAGAAAAAAAGAAAACAGAAACATTCATCCAATAACTCTTTACCTATACATGACAGGTTAAGGTTTGATACTTTGATTGTGTTCTCCTGAATAAGAGTTCATGCTATAATTCATATCTTATTCCTAAGGGGGGAAAAATGTAGTAACTGCTCTAACTATAAAAGTGAAGTTCAATTTTACACCTCCAAAACAAAAACCTGGTGAAGATCCTAAAAACACAAAGATGCAAACTTTTAACCAAAGAGCAAAGTATAATTAAAGCAATCACCTCTTCCATCTCTCTGAGAATGACATCTCGTTCCCTATCAATTCGATTCTCATCAAACTTGGAATTTTGAATGATATCAGCTAAAATATCCAAAGCTCTGTGGATATCCCTATCCAAGACCTTGGCATAGAAAGTGGTTTGCTCTCTAGAAGTGTATGCGTTGAGATGTCCCCCCATATTCTCGATCTCTTCCTCTAATTCCCTGGCAGTCCGTCTCTCGGTGCCCTTGAATATCATGTGCTCAAGGAAATGAGCCGTGCCATTCGTCTCCCCTGTTTCGAACCTAGAGCCGGAATCAATGAACACGCCGACGGAGGCAGTTCTGGCGGCGAGATTGGACTCGGTTGCGACTCTCAGACCGTTCGGCAGAGTGGTGACGCGGGTAACAGGAGCGGCAAGGATTGGAGTGTGGTCCATCAACACAGGGTGAGGGGAATTGTATTGGAGAAACCGCGAGTCGGGGTTCTCGAGACGATGGAGTTTGTTCTTGACAGACTCAGCCAGGCGGTCGTAGATCATGGCGGTTGGAGGTGGCGCCGAGGGCGACAGGGCTTCCGTTCCGGTGGCGGCAACCGCCACGGATGATGTGGAGAAATGGTTTCCTGATCGGGAAGGGGTGCCCTTCCGGGATCGGCGGGCTAGGTTCAGGAGCTGCCGGATCGCCATGGCTGGTGGATGCTCCCCTGGCTAGGGTTTGCTAGGCGGAGGATGAAGACGAAAGAACAGAAGACTAGACCAATCAATCAAACATTGTATCACAAGAAATCATTATAACGGCGTCGTATGGGTCTGGCTTTTTAGCACCAAATACGAAGAATTCCCTTGAGCCCTTAACTCCACGTTTGGCAAGGACAACAAAAATGGATTCTTGATATAAAAAATATTTTGTGTTTGATAAAGCTTAAAAATGCAAAAAAAATCGTGTTTTGTAGAAATAACTCACACATCTCTTAATTTTAAAACAGGATTAAATTTCACCATTGGTATTTCAAGTTTTTGCGTCATGCATGATTAGTCCTTCAACTTTATAAAGTCCATGAATGGTCTTTCAAGTCATATTAGCGATGCGCGATTGGTCCTTCCATTAATTTTTCCGTTAGTCCATGCATTTTTTTGATTTTCCATTATAAATATACGTGAGGAACCCTCTTTTATTCATACAATTGAACAATATTTAATATAAATCCATTTTTTTAATAATAAGAAGTTAATCTTATTTTTATTAGTCCATCGTTTTGATAATAATACGTCATTCTTGCTTTTATTAGTCCTTTTTTTAAAGATACGCACTTTGTTTTAAAGTATTTATCAAGTTTTGACTGTTTGCAGTCAATCATGGTTAATTTGTTATTTAATATTATTTCAATTACAACGGATCTACATAAAGTATGACTCAATTGTATGAAGAAGGGTGCGTTTCTCACGTGTATTTATAATGAAAAATGGAAAAATACATGGATTAACAGAAATAAACTTAACGGAAGGACCAATCGTGCAACGTTAATGTGACTTGAAGAACTATTCATGGCTTTATAAGGTTGAAAGACTAATTGTGCATGGCGCGGACCAACTATGAAATTTAGCCTTTAAAACAGACATCAAAGTATTTACATTTTGTTGTAAATGTTATGATGAGACTATATGTCTCCTATTTCATTAATGATCGTTAAAAAATATATTTTTCTCATTTTATCTTTACTGTAGTCATATTAGTTGTAATTATGTTTTATATCGCATGACAATTCTTGATCTTTTACGAAAAGTAGTTACATAAGAAATTGAAAAACCTTTCTAAAAAATGATATAAAGTGAAAAAAAAGGAGAAGTAAAGAAACAAAAATGAAAAAGTAAAAAGTGAAAGTCATAAGCTTTGTAACATAACCCGTTGGATAAATCTATTTGTTCCCCAGGAGTTTGTACTCCATATATACACCGCATGTGTGTGCACAAACATTTTGTATTGGTATAATGCTAATTTTTATTAACGTACCAAAATTTTGTGTGAGTATAATTTTTTTAGCACACCAACACTTTGTGTAAATGTGAACCATCAAAATGTTGGTGTATACCTTTGGTGTAAGTTTGGAGTAGAAATTTTGGTGTAAGTGTAGCATGGTTCTAACCCGTTAAAAGCAAAATGAGAAACTCATATTCTCCTTAAAGATCATTAAAAATATAATAAATGAAATGTTCTACTAGTCTTTGAGGGCGATTGAGAGTGTGTTTGAAAATAGCGTTTGAGATTCTACTTCATTAAAACACAAATTTAAATGTTTTTCAATTAGCTTTAGATTATGAATTGTAACTTCAGAAGTATAAATCGTGTTCTAGAAGTGATTTTCACCAAAGCTTGGATTAACTGCTTTTTACTTCTAATTTAGCACATGTTTTTTTTAAGACTCATCGCACCCGCAAACACTTTCTTTATAATAAAATATAAGAACCCGCATTTTCATAAATCACGTACGCGTCACACTAGTAATTTTCTACTTAAACATGATCTAGCTCCCGCATCTCTAGATATTATTACAATATTTTCAAATTTGATAAACTGAGAGTATCAATCTTGGATTTCATATGACCATCGGTCATCATCGCAAGCGATAATCCACACAGCGCACTACCCACTGCCACCAGCTGCCAACCCTTCAAAGTTAAAGTGTTTTGATATTCTCTCGTTTAGATATATGATGAATTTTGATTGAATTGATAGTCAAAATTAATTAAATTTGACTAAAAGACATCGAACAAAAATGAGTGCTTTAGAACAAAGACAATACTTCAAGAGTTAATTATTTAACAAAATTTTAGAATACACTATTGAAAAATACGTAGTATTTAGAAATCAAAATCAATTATCAACCTAACACTAAAATTTGCCGTACACCGCATTCATCGTCTTCTTCCTAATTGGAGCTCATAAATATACAAAATGTTAGTGCAATTTTTTTAATCGCAATAGGATTTTGTCCTATAGTGAATTATCAAAATGTTAGTATATACTCCATCTGTTTTGAAATATTTGTCCATTTTTAACTTTTTTCGATCAAAATTGGCAATTTTTGACCCTAAATTAAATAAAAATTGTATTAGATAGTGAAAATTGCACTAAACAAGACTAAAACATAAGTCATTTTCCAATATAGGATTTAAATTTTTTCATTTCCTAAATAGTATGAAGTACTTAATAATGTCTAATGGAAGGAATAATGGTGGTGGTGGACATTTAGTTGAATAATGAATAATGACCAATGGTCTTATATTAAAAAATAAAAACATATGGTCATATATTGAGAAAGTCATTATGTTTTAATCCTGTTTAAGTAAATTCTCCTATTAGATATTGATATAAAAATAGTTTTATTAGATTTATTATATAAAATATTTTTAAAATAATATTTTATCTAAGAATATAAATTTTATTTAATTATAGATCAAATATTAAAAATAATTAATTAAAAAAAATCAAAACTAGATAAATAGTCTGAAAGAGAGATAATATCTTTAGTATAACTTTATTCAAGTGGCGGTAGATATTCATCCGGACCAAAAGCCCAATTCTTATTTCTGTGGTGGAACCAATGGGCCTTAATATACACCTGTATGGCTGTATATAAACGAAACCTGCTCGACTTCGAAGATCAGAATACTGAGAGCCCATCGCCTCCAACACTGCGCCGCGCGCTCCCTCTCTCTCAGAAACCCTAATCGGCGGCCATGGCGACAGCGAAGACTGTGAAAGACGTCTCTCCTCACGATTTCGTGAGGGCTTACTCTGCTCACCTAAAGCGTTCCGGAAAGGTACAAACTGCTCACCCTGTTTTGTTTATTTTCCGCTTGAGTTTCTAGTCTGGTAGTCCTATGAATTGACTTTGCGTTACATGAATTAATATGGATTGATTTTAGAGTTGTTCGTCGTTATTTTGCGCCATTCAATGAATGAGGAACTTTTAGAGCTTATTCGGAACTTTGTAGAGTAGAAATGGATTCCGCGATTTTGATCTGAGATTATGTGTTCCCATAGAACAATGGTTCTGAAATACCACATTCTTTAAAAATGATGTATGCTATTTCTTAGCTTGTAGAGTGGTAGGCCTGATGAAGAACTGTTGTTTCATTTTTACCAAGTAGCGTCTGATGTTTTTGAATTTTTGTGTGACGAAACATTCGTATATCCTTTCTGTTTCATCGCTTTACTGTATTTTGATTTATCAAGGAAGATTACGAGTTGAACCTGCCATTTCATCAATTTCTCAGCATCAAATTGCTACTTTGTTTATATATTTTTTAATAAAATGAATTCCCTTATAAATTGAATGTCATATATTTATATGTAGAATGGAAAAAGAATAACCCTTGGGTAGAATGATGTGTCTTTGTGCTTTTGAAACTCTTTGAGTTCATAATAATGGCATGTAACCCTATCATTGATAACCCATCATAGAAATTTTAAGACAGGTGTTTATTTTTTTATTTAATGCATTAACTGTTCAACAATTTGAGCCTGGTTGTCTTGGAAAGAGTCTCTACTTCCGAACAGTGGTAAGCTCTGCACACATACACCACCTAAATCTTACTTTTTGTGGGATTTTACTTGGTTTGTTGTAGTGTTTGATTGCATTGTCTGTTCTAATTAGTTTCAATATAACGATGGGTCTTAACAGTTCTGGTACAATTTGGTTGTGGATTGATTTCAATGTGTGCTGCAAAATGATGGTCTATGAAGTAAATGGCTTAAGGTTCATTGTGTGTGTGCGTGACAGTGTGTAAATTTGTCATGGCACTGTGTGGTTGGCTATGCATGACATTGTCATTTAATTTAGCCTATCTGTATCAAGGTTTTAAAAGGCGAAAACTAGCCTCAAGGCGGTAGAGGAAAATGCCTCAAGGCTTAAGCCTCGAGGCGGAACAAGGCGTAAGCCTCAGATCAACTTGTTAAAAAAATAACAAACAAAACAACTTTTAGGTAAACAAAATGCATAATCCATAATTATGTCAAATAAGTCATTAAGTAATACATAAGTTTTCATTTAAAGCCAAAAAGGGGGGCAAAATAAAAACGCAATAAGATAATCATGATTCAAGATAACCAAAACACTAAAAAAGTTGATGTAAAAACAACCTATATGTAAAAGATTAAATTTAAAGTAATTATAAATTATAATACTATAAACAATTCAACAATGAAAAATCTTAAAATTTAATAGGGAAAAATCTTAAAATTGGCCAACTTAAAATTATTCAAGTTGCTGGAATTTTGGAAAATAAAATTACCAGAGTAAAAAAAAGTTAAAACAAATCTTCAAGAAATCATAAATTTGTCCCTTAAGAGAGAAACGAGAATAGGAAGCCAAATTGCACAGGGAAAGCCGTGACCAGAGAGAAACGACGGGAAGCCAGAGCGAAAGAGAGAGACGGCGAAAGAGAGAGAATCGGAAGCTGGACAGCCACGCGGGTGTGCGATTGGAAAATTGGAACTTAAAGAGTTTTTATTTATTTATATTTAAGTAGTGCTTCCTGCCTAACTTTTTCAAAGAGGCCAATTATTTGAAGGCCCAATAACTTAAATTCAAAAGGGCAGAATATGGCTTATACGGACTATATTTCAAGGCGAATGCCTCGTTTCTGCCTCAGCGCCTTACCGCCTCGAACCGCCTCAATAAATCAAGGCGTACGCCTCGCGGAAATCATCTGGTGCGAACGCCTCTCTGGGGCAAAAAACTACCGCCTCAGCGCCTTACCGCCGCAGGGCGGACCGCCTTTTTCGCCTTTTAATTGCATGATTTGTATGCTCCATGGCTACGTGATAGTTCTTGTAGTTATTTCATACTCCAGTTGGCATGCATTTTATGGACTAGGTTGTTTTAATGAATAATGATCTTCCCTTGTTCCTGTAGATGGAACTTCCAGAGTGGACTGACATTGTCAAAAATGGGAAGTCGAAAGAGCTTCCTCCATATGACACTGACTGGTATTACACAAGAGCTGGTAATAGCTAACTCCAGAGTCATTTCCCAATGACAACATATAATGTATACGTGTATCTGAACACCAGTCTTGTTTTGCAGCATCTATGGCTAGGAAGATTTACCAGCGTGGTGGCCTCGGAGTTGGTGCCTTCCAGCGGATTTATGGGGGAAACAAGAGAAATGGAAGCCGCCCAAGTCATTTCTGCAAGAGCAGTGGATCTATTGCCCGTCACATTCTTCAACAGTTGGAGAAATTGAAAATCATTGAAAAGGACGCCAGAGGGTATGAACAAAAAGTTTTATTTAAAAAAAAATCAAATTCATGCCTTTTCTTTTTATATTGTTGGCTTCAAACTTCTTTCTCTAATTTGGGTTATTGTGTTTTTTTCTTTTCTTTTTCAGTGGAAGGAAGATAACATCGAAGGGGCAGCAAGACCTTGACCAGGTTGCTGGAAGGATTGCCATTGCAACAGCGTAATAATTTATTTATATCTGTGATGTTTGGTCAGTTCAAGTCATGTCACTTCCAAAGTTTTGAGACAATCTTCTTTTTGAATACATTGTAGAACTGTTATGTTTTGCTCACATTGTTTGTGTTGAAGTTCTTTGAACATTAATCTTATGAATCTCTATCATTTGACTTAGTTATCACTTTCCTCACATTGGATTCTTAGTTATTGTTTGAAATTTCTTTTCATGCTGGGCTCTTTAACCCGGAGGGAACACTTTCTTACTGCAAGTGATTTTACTTTGTGTGCAATGTTTAAGTGATTTACCTAGTGTTTAAATGTTGAGCAATGCTAGGGGTACACCAAAGGTGTACTCCAAATGTACACCACCCCTTCTCCACCACCCATTTTTATTTATTTATTTATTTATTTTTAAATTTCTTGCCTTTTTTGTGGACAAGGAGGGGGTGGGGGACGACTCTGGAACTCTGATTCTTTCTAAAGATCAACCTTAGAAGCTAGATTCATTTTTGAGCCTTTGATACCTTTTCAACCCTTCGATGCCTAACTAAGAATGATATTAAGATTTTTTTTATTTGGACAGATTAACTTTCAGCCTTTTCTAATTCTTGTTTTTTTTCAATTCTTTCTTGTTTCTTTGAACTTTTAGGGGGTGTATTCAATCTGGATTTTTTTAGTATTTTTTTGGATTTCAAAAGTTTATGGGTATTCAATCTTGATTTTAAAAAGTCATTTAAAATCTGAAAGTATTCAATTTAGAATTTAATATATGCTTCTAAATATAATGGTATTCAAAAATTAATTGATTTTAAAAGATTTCTATAATCTATGGATTTTGATGGATTGGGCGCTTTGGGTATAAATTAAAATGGAAGTCCAAAATCTCACAAAAAAATGTAAAGATTTTGCAAATCCACACAGGATGTCTCGATGAGCACTGTAGATCGCTAAGCCGCCATGGGAGCACTGCAGTTCGAGGATATAAAGATCTCCATTTTGAGCAGCTATTTTGATCTCCATAGTTGAATCGACGTGGAGCAACGATGGTAGTGACTGGACGTGGTGCCACGATGGCGACGATCCTCGAACTAGGCATAGGAAAGGACGAAGATCGAAGAAGAGAGAGGGGCTAGGGTTTCTGGGGAGGAAAAAGGAAAAACAGAAAAGAAAAGGAAAAATTATCTCAAATAATCCCACCTTTTAGTGTTTTAAAAAATAATCCTACTTTTCACTCTCACTAGAAATAATCTCACCTTCCCGCATGTGTGCGAGTTTTGGGTCGCCGTTAAAAAACTAACGGTCACTTAACGTAAATTTTGAAAAATGTCCGTTTTTCGCAAATAAATGAAAGGTGGGATTATTTTAGGTAAATTCTCTCTTTTTCGTTTTTTAATTTCTTTAAATGTAATTTTATTTTATTTTTTTGGAAAAAATACCAAATTTAAGTGTTTTTAGAGTGAAACTAATTGTTTTTTTCAATAACCAATAATGTGGTAATAATTAGAAAATGAATTATTCTACACAATAGAGCTAATTTATTAACTTCATAACTAACTACTCCGTTTGGAAAAAGTGTTTCTCTTTTGACTTTGTATAAAAAATAAGGAAGTATTAAATTGTAGTTGACTTCCAATTTTGCCCTTGATGTGATAGGTAAAAGTAAGATGTGATGGATAGATTATTAGAGATAAAATATGATGTGATAGGTAGGGTATGAAAAAGTAAGGGTAAAAGTGGTTTTTTAATAGAAACTGGAAGTGTTTTGTTGGAAGGGAAAAAAATGAAAGAGGAAGTGTTTTTGATAACGGATGGAGTACATTTTTTGTAAGTTGCATTTACTGTATTTTTCTTGAGCTGCACTTCAAATTACTTTTTGATACTACATTATTATTATTTCTTAAAAAAATGGCACTACAAAACTTATGAATATTTTTCGATAGTTCTATATAAATATTTTTTGTGAAACAACATTACAACAATTGTGAAAATAACACAACAATTTTTTTCTCAAAAATAGAACTTTTATTTTTATAACTCACTACATTTTCTGATGTATTGCAATTTTTTCCATAAACACTCTGAAATATTTATTGATAATCTTATATTGCAATAAAATTTTCTTTCTAAAATGAAACTACCCAATTTGTGATTTTTTAATAACTCAATACAAATTTTCCCCCAAAATAGTAATTCAAAAGTTGTGAAAATGACACAATATTTTTTTCTCTGAAACGGAACCCATAAATTTTATAAATCACTACAATTTTTTTTATTGTAATTTTTTCCTGATCGGCACTCTGAATTATTTTTGATAATTCAATACTATATTTTCCCAAAACAATTAACAAAATTTGTTAATCGTTAGACAAATCTCTAACAAGAGTGTATTGTTATATTTTTAAAAATATTAATTTTAAATTCAAAACTAAAAAAGTAAAAAGTAAATTTTTCTAAAATAATCCCACCTTTCATTTATTTGCAAAAAACATGCATTTTCAAAAACTTCCGTTAAGTGGCCGTTAGTTTTTTAACGGTGACCCAAAACTCGCACACATGCGAAAAGGTGGGATTATTTTCGGTGACAGTGAAAAGTGGGATTATTTTTGAAAGAGCACGAAAAGGTGGGATTATTTGAGATAATTTTTCCAAAAGAAAAAAGGAAAGAAAATAGAAAGAAGGGGACGGGAGGCGACTAGGGTTCATGGGGGAAGGAGAAAAAAAAGAAAAAGAAAAGGAAAGAGAAAAAAGAAAAGAAGAAAAAAAGAAAAAAGAAAAGAAGGGAAAAAGAAAAGAAATAATCCTATAAAATCCTTTGATGGAATACATCAGAATCTAGTTAACTCTGTGTAAACTTAAAACAATCCAATTAACTTACAGAATCTATGTCTTAAAAAGGTATGTACATATGATGATTATCTAATACTATTTTTGTTTTTTAGTACTTGTCTAGTTTTGATTTGTTTCCGATCGATTATTTTTTATTTTTGATCAATAACTAAATCTGTATATTAATTAAATAAAATAGTATTTTGAAAATATTTGACATAATAAATCTAATAAAATTATTTTTGTATCACTATTTAATAAATTTTTTATTTAATTTAAGGTCAAAGTTGATTAATTTTGGGGAGAAGGAACAAACTAGGAGTAAAACGTATGTCATTTTCTCAAAATATGAGTTCAAACTTAAACTCCTCTAAATAGGAGTAATTAACATAATTAATAAAAAAAGGTCTCAACACGCACATTTTTTTTAAGATGCATGCAACTATATTAAGGAGCACGATTACCCACTGCATGCAACTTTTTTTGCAGTTAGGTTTTTGAGTTTTTTATTTTTTTATTTTTTTTATAAAAGGTTAAAAAAAGATTTTAACTTAATTAATAAAAAATGCTTCCACACGCACTGCATTAGCGGCCAATACCAGTGGTACGGACAGCGGCCAATACCAGTGGTACGAACAGCGACACCCACTGCCGCAATCGTTGTCGACGGTGATGCTTGCCGCCGCCGCCACAAACCTGCCATTATCACTTGAATCTCCACCACCGCCGTCCTCTGTTCCGCCGCACTGCTACAAATAAAATTTACTATTGACGCCTTTGATTTTTCGTTATCACCACCGACGATATCACCGCTCTATACCATTATCAACAATACTACCATCACAATCTGTACCATCGTCGCCACAATGCCACATTAATAGTCAATACAGTGTCAAAGAAATAAATAATAATGTCAAATATGGCACCATGCAATTAGGGGTGGACACGGTACCGGTACAGTACCGGTACCGGAAACGGTACCGCCGGTTCCGGTACCGTTACCGTCGGCCGGTACGGTCCACCGGTTCCGGGAACCGGTACCGGTACCGCCCAATCCGGTACCGGTTCCGGTGCCCATTTTTCGGTACCGGCACCGGCGGTTCCGGTTCCGGTACCGTTATTAATTTTTTTTATTTTATTTTTTTATTCCATTCTTTCCTTTATCAATTTCATTTTTAGATTTTTTTATTTTATCATTTTCTTTAACAATTACACATTTACAATTTTACATTTTAAAAATATAATAAAAAAACAAAAAAAAATCAAAATCAGGGGTGGCCGAAACGGTACCGGAAACGGTACCGGAACCGGAATCGGTACCGGCCGGTCCGGTACCGGTACCAAGGGGTGGCGGTACCGGAACCGGCAGTTCCGGAACCGGAACCGTACCGTGTCCACCCCTACATGCAATGTCACATATGACAATATATAATACCATAGATGCCCATATATAATGCCACATATACTCATATAATATTATAATGTTACACAATGACATAATGCTAAACCAAATCTAATGACACTGTGTAGTAGATACTTGAAATGTAATAATCTTCTACAACTCACTAAAAGCATGCAACGAAAGTTTTACTGGTAGACCAATTCATTGTTACCTTTTTTATTATTATAGCAAAAAAAGAACTAATCTTCGGCATCATTTCATATATATACGGCGGTGGCTATTGATAATGGTTAAATGTTCCTTAATAAAACAAAGATTGGATGACCTACTCTAATGATACATGCATAGAAATGCATAGCAGTACTTAGTAGAAGATGATGAGCTAAGAAGCTCTTGTTGGTGTTTTGTCTTTCTTCGGATTCAGCGTAGCTCTGGTTTTCCGGCTTTCATCTATTCATTTAAATTGAACAATTTCTGGCAATTCTTGATCCTGTCGGTTGATTCAAACATATAATTAATTAATTACTCCTATTTAGAGAAGTTTAAGTTTGAACTCCTATTTTGAAGATATGATCCATGTTTTACACCTATTTAAGGGGTTTTTCTTTTAATGTTGACCAAAAAAGTTAAAAGTACACAAATACTCAGAGATGAATAGAGTAATACTATATATTGATATTTATAACATAACACATTAAACATGGATAAAGATGATGAATTTTTATACAGAAAATTGTTGTCGGGTACCCTCGATTTTGTGAAAACAACTCACAGGTCCCATCTTTTTTAAAAATATACTCCGGGGTACCTTTAATTATCCAAAAAATAACTTCGGGAAGACTTTACATCCTTCCCTCCGTCAAATTCATTTTCTCCGTTAACTTTTCATCATTTTGTTTCTTAAAGTTGCTTTTAGGTACCCCCAACTTTGTAAAAGTAACTTTTAGGTCCCATCAATTTTTAAAAATATACTCTGGGGTACCCTAAAATATCCAAAAAGTTACTATGAGGGGTTTTCCTTTTCTCCTATTATTATTATTATTATTACTATTACTATTACTATTACTATCACGATTATTATTATTATTATTATTATTATTATTATTATTATTATTATTCTAGTGCGTGTAGCGAAAATCCAATGCAACTCAATAGGCAACGCGGAAGCGAGTTACAGCTGCGGAAGATAATGATGAAGTGACTAATAATAATAATAATACTCTGTGATAATAGTAACACTAGTAATAGTAATAATAATAACGATCACAATAATAATAATACTCCGTAATATAAATAATAATAGTAATAGTCACACAATAATAATAATAATAATAATCTAAGAATAATAATAATAATAAAGGAAAATTCTTCCAAAGCAAGTTTTTGGATATTTTAGGGTACCCGGGTATATTTTTAGAAATGATGGGACCTGGAAGTTATTTTTACAAAATTGAGAGTACCTGACAACAATTTTTGGGAAGAAGAAGATGAAAAGTTAACGGAGAAAATGAATTTGACGGAGGGATGGACGGAAAGTCTCCTCGGAGTTAGTTTTCAGATAATTAAAGGTTCCCCGGAGTATAATTTTAAAAAAGATTGGACCTGTGAGTTCTTATCACAAAACCGAGGGTACCTGACAACAATTTTCTGAATTTTTATATATCCAAAATTAGTTTTTTTATGTATTTAATTGAATAATTTTTTTAACATTTTATTTTTTTCAGTATTTTCTAACTTCAAACTTTTTTTAACTCATAATTTCTTTAAATTTTTTCTAACTTTTTCAAGTGTTTTTAATGTATGATTCTAGACGAGGATTGGGATAAGGGTTACGGAACATTGGGTCTTAATTCCAAAACTCAATTGCTAAAAATGAGCCAAACAAAAATATAAGTTTTGAAAAATAAAAATAACTTTAGAAAAATAATTCATTTTTAGAAATTATTTTCCTAAAGTGATTTATTTCTATGTTAAATAGACCTTTTAACCTTTTAATATTACTGTCTAAGGTTATAAGATAAATTTTCTTCTTAGTTAAACAAATCCCTAATTCTCTACATGCCCATATTGCCGTACTTAAACACGCATGTCACTTTTTCCAAATTGTGTATTTTTCCTATTCAAAAAAGATTCTCCCCAGGTCTAATTTCTTGTTCTTGCAAAAAAATTGAATCGATTTGTTTATTAGCTCTTTAGGGTGTAAATATAAATTTTGAACAAAAATTTTGTTAATCGAATTCGAAGACAACCGAATCCGCAATTACTCATAAAAAAGAATCCACATACATGACATACATGCTTAGATATGGAGTAATATTTTTCCATGATTATGTGTTTTAGAACTTTTAGTATGAACTATAATGTGATAGAAATTAATCCCATTGTCTTTCAGAAAATTTCACTTTCCTTTTTCATCCATCTAAATTCTTTTTATTTAAATGAATGTGTGGCTTAAAAAGTTTCTCTTTTCTCTTATGAAATTCTAACTACTATGTTTTCATTTTTCAATACTTTTTTTAAACTTCGTGAAAGTGAAACCATGAAATTTTTTTACAAGATGGATGGAATATGTTATTATATCCATTTGTTCTTTTTATTCATTTTTAATAGTATACTCCCTCCATTCCCTTTCTAATTGCACGTTTCGTTTTGTGTCACAAATGTTTGACAAACTACATATTAAAATATACAATGCATTAAAATACAAAAGTTATATGAAATTATTAGGATAGAAAAGTACTTTTAACATATTATTTTTAATAATTTTTGCTAATATAATTTAAGAAATATTGCTGGTCAAATATTAGACTCGAAAAACGAACATGACAGTTAAAAAATAATGGGGGAGTACTCCATATAAAACTATCTTGCTCCTATTTATAAATGTTATACAAAATGTTATATAAATCTTGTTAAAGTATTGCTAATTAATGTCTAAAGATTAATTAGAGTACAAATGAAAATAATGTACTCATTAAAGATTAGTTAGATTTTAGTCGATCTAAACTCGATAACATTGATCATGAATATTTAACCTAAATTCAAAGTATTCGGAATTCAAAAGTATTGAGTCTCAATCTAACTTAACTCTACTATCTTGTATATAGTAGAACAAAAACAAAACATGTTCAGGCAATTTATTGTTTTTAGGTCAAACTGGTAAAATTTGTATAATCAATTAAATGAAATTACATTGTACAGACAATGAGAATTTCTTTCCTTAAATGAGACTATTATTTTGTTATTCTTTTTTGAATTAAAGAGAATTTCTTTCCTTAAAAAACACACAAATACATAGAGTATACAAGGCATGCCATACAACCATAGTATGAGAATAAAAAAAATAATGTAGTACAACATTCTGCAAATTGTATGTGTGTTTTTGTTCATTTTAAAAAATCATTAAATGATACCTTATTCAAAGAACGTGTAAAATAACATAATTTTTAAATAATTTTATTTACAAATTGACATTTAAATTAAAAATACGACTTGCATATTTATAAATTAGATCAAAATTTCTACAAAATAAAAGTTGTCAAGAGTATCTTATTTTATCAAATGATCAATGAAATTATGCAAACAAAAGTTATCGAGAGATCATAACAGTAAAAGAACTCTTATCCTCGGAGTGCTTTGTTATGGTGTCTAGAAATTGTTGTTCTCAAAAAGCTCCACCCTTTGAAGAACCAATTCCGAGCTTTCACAGAAAAACATGTAATGAAGTAAAAAATTGAGATAAAAATAACCTACTACGGAGTATAATTTTACCTTTTTGTGCAGTGTAAACACTTCAACTATTTTAAACTACAGAAGTCATGGGTCAAAAGTTAGGGTGGTGAAAGGCAAAGTGAAAGGTAAAAAACTTCCATGTAGCCTTTATACTCATAATTTAAAAAAATGAATGCTCTTTATGTGGTGTTTTCATGTTTTTCCAATGCAATGGTTCCAAGCAACATAAACAACTCTAGTTCTAAGAGAGTGTGATCAATAGCTATTACCATCAAATTGAAGCCATGATCCTCTAAACTGAAACCCTTGCTCACTCACATTGCAGCATTTGATCTTCTTGTGCTGAGGAATATGGAATTTTGGTTCTTGCGGAAAAGTCAGGGCCTTTTCGGACCTGATGCAATGAACAGAAAATCGCGTTAGTTGTTCTGCAAATATAGTCTGTATACATACAAAAAAAGTGGGGAAAAACGTGAGCATAAAAGAAGACGATTTTACCTTCGAGGGATGAAGGGCCTGTCAAAGTAAGGCAGTGGTTGAGCTTTCGGGACAAGCTCCTTTCTAAGCCTTCGGATCTCCTCTTCTTCCTCCAACTAAGAACAGATGATAGAATGAATCAAATTAAACTGAAATATGAAAACCGTATCCAAATTCATAATTTTCAGAGGTAAACCTTTTGTAGTCTTTCCCTTTCCATTTTCTGCTGTTCGATGAAGCTCAATTTCTCTGCCACCTGATGTGCATTGCACAACAAATAACTGATAAGATGGTGAATAAAATGCATAGAAAACTATTGACTGTACATTCCCATTTGTGAGTTCATGGAAGAGCACTCCTAACCAGAATTGAACTGTTTAAACACACAAATACTGCTAAAATGATGGTCCATGTGAGTAAAGGTTGCATGATTTAGGCTCTGCTTTGCATTAACTTTGACGTTTTGGAACTGTTTTTTAGCGGTAGCATTTTACAGTATATTGGTACCATCAAAGAATCATCCAAAATGCGAATGATAATTACAAACTCTTTTCCCAAACGGAGCTTTAAATACTCATTCCATAAAAAATGCAGCAAACCCACAGAGAGAGAAGCCAATAATAACAGGAAACAAATGTTTGTATTGAAAGATCCCTGAGTTCAAGTATCTTACTAGGCTTTTAAAAATAGAATTATTGGGAATAAGTGAATGACTGTATTTTTTGAGAAAAAAAGAGAAAAAAGTACCTTATGGTCGAACTTTGCTCGATCTAAAGCCCTCACATCGCTGTGTAGTATGAGATCAATTGCCCTTGTGCTCTCTTTCACAGGAGGCTTCACGAGGCACTGAAACAAAACAAGCTTTTTGAAGGGGGCAAAACAGTAACACAGCAACAACTGCACTAATTGCACCATAATGGGGTGGGGGGGGGGTAGGGGGATGGGTGGGGGGCAAACACTGAAACACTAACACAATAATGCAGTATATAAGCACAAACAAGCTCTTGGTTAATCATTGTTGTTCAAATATCAGTTAAGCAAACACTGAAACACTAGCACAACAATGCAGTATATAAGCACAAGCAAGTTCTTGGTTAATCATTGCTGTTACGCCCCAACTAAACTAAAGGAGCCATTTTGCATATGAAAATTAGGTCATTGTATCAATTGTTTTACATTTAAAAAAAGAATCAGTTGCGGGCTCAGTTTTCTGAAGTAATCAACACGTTTATACTCCAGAATCAGCTAATTCTAAGAACAAAATCAACCAAAAAAAGAAACGAGCCTATAGAACTACTACCTCTGGCTCTTCTGTTGTCCATGGAAGACCTTGTGCAATTGGAATCCGGTTTTTTTTGTCTTCTTCCTCCATCTGCTTTAGTTTGTTATGAAATTCTTCCTCCTTATACCTTCCTCTTTGCTGCAGAAGAGTGAAGTACCACAAGGTTTCCATGAAGATATATGATTACAAACTTATAACAACTTCAAATGGCGAATGAAGTTAGAAACTTAAAATTTAAAGAACCTCAGTTCTAAGATTGAATGGCTTCTGGAAGGTTGGTTTAAGTTGCCTTCTCTTTTGGTGCCTTCTAGAAGCAACCCCAAACGATTCCGAACTCTAAAGATTTTTAAATAACAAATTAGATTTTTTAAAAAAGTGAAAGAACAAACAAATAATAACGTCTTCTGATCTCCATTCAAGGTGAAGAAGGGTAGTCAACTCACATTACGCCTACTCTTTCGTCCTTCAGATATCTGGCTTGAAGTTCTTGAATTTGGGAAAACCAAGAAAAGTATAATTAGAACTCAAGAATGGAGGTTCGATATGGAATTACGAAAATAATCAATCAAGTAGTTATCACTGACCTTCCATGGCTGCTATCGAAAGAAAGTGAGCCCTGTGAACACATGCCTAGACTTTCACGGGTGAGTACACAAACTGATGGGTGAAAGGAAGAAGATGGACAGTCCCTTTGGCTAGAAAATTCTAATTTAAACCCCCTTTTATGATCTTCTTCCTCCTCAGTACCATTGGGAATTTTGAGAAGTTTCTCAAAAGCCTGAACCAGATTCATCACTTTTCCAGAACTATGTTGAGCCACAGCCACATTCTCCCTCTCCCCACCATCTCCTAACAACTCGTCCCTACTTCTCTTCACGCCCATTTCACCGATCACCTTGTGTGCGTTCGACAATTCCAAATTACAGTAACCATCCACAGTGTCTTTGTTGCTATTCCCATCCTCTAATTCGTTACTTCCGTTCTCAGCCCCAATGTGCATATCAGTTTCCTCGCAGCCAACTGATCGGAGACTTTTGAAGAACTCTTCGTGCGAAGCCCTAAGAGACTCATAAGCTACGCACGAACACTTCCTCCCGCCGCCCTTTCCGCACTTACAGGCCACCAGCTGTGACGCTTTCGAAGAATCATTGCTCTCCTTCTTCGACTTCGGATTCCGCTTGGCCACCACGAACTTCCTCTGCCGAATCTTCTTCTGCAGCGGCGACGGAGAAGAAGCCGATTTTGATGATTTCTTCGCTGAATTGGCGATTGATGGAGAACTGGTGATCTTCGAACCGAAATCCGCCGGATTTGGGCTTTTCTGGGCTGATTTCGAAGCTTTCATCGCGGATTTGGTGATCGAAGGAGAGCAGGGGATCTTTGAACCAGGGCTTGATGTATTGGGATCGATGTTTTCCGAAACTCCAATGGATTTCCTGTTCGACTCCATGAGGGTCGCCGGAAAAAAGACCGCTCTATATCACCGGAAACGGTTATAATGACTGCCTGAAGATTGAATACTGAGAATTCGCAAGTAACGGCTACTTCTTCCTTCTAGGCGCTCGTGCTCCGTCGTTCCGTTTGAATTCGCAAAGAGAATGATTTACCCAATATTTAAAGGCCTGTTTGGGATGTAAATTTTCACATCAACCATGCTACAATTACACCAAAAAGTGTACTCTAAAATTAAACCAAAGATATACACTAACATTTTGATAATTTACAATGACACAAAATTTCGTTAACAAAAATTTATACTAATATTTTGTGTCTGTGTGAATTATCACCATAACATTACACTGCCACAAAATAAAAGTGCAAATTTTCCGTGTACAAATTGGAATACAGATAGCTTATGGTATGTTTGGGAACATGAATTTGGATTTCAAATCCAGATTTGGCTCAAATTCCATGTTTGGGAAACTTACAAATTTTGAATTTGGATTTGAATCATATTCTTCTCACTCATAACAAAGCTTAATTTTAAATCCGTGTGTCTTCCCTTGTCATTTGAAATTCAAGATTTCAAATTTTGAAATTGAGATACATTGAAATGAAATACTAGTTGCCAAACACTACCTTAATCCATTTTCATATTTATTTTATAAACCCGAATCATCTAATAATGATTATACGTGGATCTTGTAATAATAAAATGACCCAATTATTGTGTGAAAATGTTTGTTTTTCAAATATGAACCTTAAAATCACAATAATACAAGTTCTTGGCATGAATTGATATGATATAGGTTCTGAATTTTTTTTAAAAATAATATATACTCTATATGTTAATAAAATTTGAAATTAAATTATTTTGAGTGATTTAAAACCATGTTTTAAATTGTGATAGGTAGTGTGGCCAGCAACGAGAGTTATTGGTACTTGGTAGTGATAGGGATCGCTGCCGGGCAAGAGGTGATCGACGATTGAGAAAAATATCAATTACACAATGATATATCTTAAATTTCAAAGATATCAAAATTTTATGTTTGGAGAATTTGTAATATATGGAGATGTCATATTTAAATTCCTTTTATGTTTTACCAGCTACCAAAAAATAGGTTTGATATAAAGAAATATCAGAGTTTATATATCTTGCCTTCACCAAACATGCATAAATGTAAAATCTACTCAAAATGTGTACTCCGTATTTACTATTTAATCCTAAAAAAGATTGTCACTTTTTGAAATGGAAACTTGACACAGCTTAAGTTTACACGGTTTGATATTTTTTTAAAAAAGAGTAAGCGATTGAAATTTATTTTGATGAAAAAATTATATGAAACATATTTTTTGAATTTATTAGGGAAGTAGAGAATATAACATTTTTTGGGACATTGAAAAAGAAAATGAGACGATAGATGAAGAGAGTATTAATCTGAAGTGGCAATTTGAAGTGAGATTGCTCGTATCTTATGTCATAATCTTGCAAATGATTGAAGATATATCTAATACGTTGTTTTTGAGTATAGTAGTTTGATGGAGTCATTCACTTATTATACATTTCGTTTTGTTTATTGCAAAAAAAAATACAAATTAAATAATCATAAACTTTTAAAATACAAAAGAAATCATAGTCTTTAAATTGAACAACTTAGAGTCTTAAAATTCAAAACATGATTTGAATAATGCTCCTCACCCCCAAAAAGTTATAATTTGCTTTTTATGAAATTGCTACATATATTGACCATTAATATTTTTTTAAATAAACAAATGTTATAAAAATTTGATACATAACAAAATTATATTTTAAAATGCGTTTAATTGTATTAAATTGGCATTATAAGTATATATATATTTTTCTACTATTTGTGACTAAATTTTGTAAAACTTGACCGAGAAAGTCAAAATTTAAAAAAGAATATGGGACAAGAGAAGCAAGTGAATAGCTAAAATCCAAAAGTATTGAACGGTAGAGCTCACAAGTTCGAACACATACATTTTGTATTACATTATAAGTCATTTCCAAAGTATTTTTATAAAATGACTCCGGGACTTTATTTCCATTCAAAACCCATGTAGCTTAAATAACTCACTAATAACGTTTTTTAAAAGATAGCGGGGTACAATCAAGTCAAAGAAACCTTTTTCAAATAATGATTCAGCCTCTTGTTCCTCCTCGGGTCCAATTGTTAAGAATAATGAATTACTGGTGTCATTAACAGCCTTTAACCATTCAGGCAACCAGAGATGTTGTCCTGCATTAACTGCTGGCCCATTCGTTGAAGACAAAAGGACATCAAATCCATAGGAAGTTTTCCCATGAGCAGATTGTATCCATTGGGTTGACACGAAGGTCTTTCCAAATTGACTATTTGTGTCTCTGTTAGAGGTGTTGCAGAAGTATTTATGATCGAATAAATAGTTCTACCAAGGACTGGATCAGAGTGAAAATCCTGAGAAATCCATTTTAGATCTACTTGTGTTTTTGAGTTACGATACAAAACCTCATTCTCGTTGATTTATTCTATTTATAAATAGGTATATAAATAAAAAAAACTGAACTTAAATTTTAAAACACTGCATCAAAAGTTATGCAAAATAAAAAACGATAAAAATATTTTATTTTATCGAATAATAAATGAAATTACACAAATAAATAAAAATTTTCTAAAGATTAGAATTAAAAAAATAAAAAATGGAATAAAACAAGTGAAGAAGACAATAGTAGGAATAATCACACGTTACCAAAACGATTTCCCTTATTACCTTTTCTGCCCTGTCACTGTTCTTCCTCTCTAATGGCTACCAATTTTCTAGATCTGTAACGGGTAACCACCATATAAGCATGTCCCCGCCATTGTAGCCCCTCACATTCCGCTTCTCTCTGTCTGTCATTCTCACGCTCTTGCATCCTCTCAACGCCCAACGAGCCATCTTACAGGTGATCTCTCTGTACCTATTGCATGCTTCATTTCATCTGCGAGCTATATGCACATGTAGATTGGCTTTTGTTGTGAAATGATCTTTCCCTGAAACGCGGTTGTGTCGAAATCGTACGGATTCGTTACTTTTGGGAGGGAATTATGTTTGTTTATGCTTTGTGGTTGATGCCCTGATCTCTTGTTCGTTGCGTAATTGGTATCTGTGTTCATTGTGTTTTGTTACATCTGCATGCATAGTGTTTGATCTGGAGCCTTTAGAGGTTGAATTTGAATGCAATGTTGCTTCTTAGATCTGGACGGAATTTGTGCAAAAAACATAAAAAAAATTGTAGCCTTGGCTTTTGTTGTTTTTGTTTAGGGCCATTTGGTTTACTAGATAAGAAATGAGGGTTGGAAAATTTGCATTTAGGTATGGCAGATCTCATTGCTTGTTTGGTTTGTATTCTGAAACCAAAGTAGGAGTAAGGTGAGGTCGATCTCGGTGAGGTTGAGAGCCGAGAGGGAGGTCGGTTGGAGTCATTAAGCATAATAAGTACCTTTTTGGGTAATGATCAATGAAAGCCTGCTGCCAGAAACTTTGTGTATCCTCCTTGGTTACAAGGCTTATGAAATGTTTCTTGACTTCACACTCCCAACATCATATGGACTATATATAGGGAAATTCTTTGGTACGGCAAGCCATTTGTACATTTTAGTTTTGGATATACTTGAAATATTTTAAATCTGCAGAGCTTTGTAATGGTGAAGATATGCTGTATTGGTGCTGGATATGTGGGCGGTCCCACCATGGCCGTGATAGCATATAAGTGCACCGAGATTGAAGTAGCAGTTGTCGACATCTCTGTGCAGCGGATTAGTGCATGGAATAGTGACCAGCTCCCGATCTACGAGCCAGGCCTCGACGACGTAGTCAAAGGGTGCAGAGGAAGGAACCTCTTCTTCAGCACAGATGTGGAGAAACATGTGTGCGAGGCCGATATTGTCTTTGTTTCTGTCAACACCCCCACCAAGACACGTGGTCTTGGGGCTGGCAAAGCTGCAGATTTGACATATTGGGAGAGCGCTGCTCGCATGATCGCCGATGTATCAAAGTCTGATAAAATTGTGGTGGAGAAGTCCACAGTCCCGGTTAAAACAGCTGAGGCCATTGAGAAAATCTTGACTCACAACAGCAAGGGGATAAAGTTCCAGATCCTCTCTAATCCTGAGTTTCTTGCTGAAGGTACCACTTTTATTGATAATGATATGAATTGAAACTTACTATCACCTCATGATTTCATTAGTTCGGTTTTGCCATTTCAGTTTTGAAAATGAAATTATAAAACTGAACAGAATAGCTGAAGTCCATTTTAGTTAGGTCAGTTTTAGTCGTTTTTGTCTGTTTCGGCCAGTTTTAGTTTGCTTAGGTTTGCGTGATCGGTTTATTCGGTTATAAAGCCTAAATTTTAAATCACAAACTACACCATCTACTTTTAGCTCCAGGCTGATGTTTTATATGTCTGGCATTCCAATGTCTGATTATTCTCATTGCTATTTGATGCTTATTGGTTATCCAATCCATAAATTGACTAAACATCAATTTGATTTTATGTTTATTGCATAATAGTTTAGTGCTTATCCCGCTCATTGCCAATGGAGCTAAAAGAGTCATTGATAATTTTTTAGTTTCTGGCACATAGTAGACTAAATCGAAATGGCACATTAGACTTCCTTAGCTTCTTACTCTCTATGAACTTTTTGACAGTAAATGCAACAATGCATCTAGGGTCTTAAGGAAAACAACTCCATTGCACCTCAGTCGGTGCATTGGACTTTGCAGCAGTCGTGGTTTTTGCTGGTTGGTTTCATAGTCATAAAGCGGCCCTAAAATTGGCTTTCTCTTGTTTACAAGGGACTGCGGACATCTTGACCCTTGACCCCAACAAAGTTGTGATTATGTTGGGTTGTGATTTTTATTGCTTATTATACAAAGCTTGTTGTTTATGGAATAATCAGTGCCAAACAGGCTCACTATTTTCTACACTTTAACAGGTACTGCCATTGAAGACCTGTTCCAACCCGACAGGGTCCTCATCGGAGGTCGGGAGACCCCAGAAGGCAATAAGGCAGTCCAGACCCTGAAGGAAGTCTATGCCCACTGGGTCCCGGAGGAGCGCATCATCACCACCAACTTATGGTCTGCTGAGCTGTCAAAGCTGGCAGCCAACGCATTCCTCGCGCAAAGAATATCCTCTGTCAACGCCATGTCAGCTCTGTGTGAGGCGACCAGAGCGGATGTTTCCCAGGTGTCGTACGCTGTTGGCAAGGACACGAGGATCGGTCCCAAGTTCCTCAGCTCCAGCGTCGGGTTCGGCGGCTCCTGCTTCCAGAAGGACATCCTCAACCTCGTCTACATCTGCGAATGCAACGGGCTGCCTGAAGTGGCTGAGTACTGGAAACAGGTCGTCAAGATAAACGACTACCAGAAGAGCCGGTTCGTCAACCGCGTCGTTTCCTCCATGTTTAACACCGTATCGAACAAGAAAATCGCCATCTTGGGGTTCGCCTTCAAGAAGGACACGGGAGACACGCGGGAGACTCCAGCCATTGATGTCTGCAAGGGGCTTTTAGGGGATAACGCCCAGATAAGCATATACGACCCACAGGTGAGCGAGGAGCAGATCAGGAGAGACCTGACGATGAACCGGTTCGAGTGGGACCACCCGCGGCATCTCCAGCCGGCGAGCCCCAGCGCAGAGAAGAAGGTGAGCGTGGTGTGGGACGCGTACGAGGCGACAAAGGGGGCCCACGCGGTGTGCATTCTGACGGAGTGGGACGAGTTCAAGGGGCTGGACTACCAGAGGATGTATGAGGGGATGCAGAAGCCTGCTTTTGTGTTTGATGGGAGGAACATTGTGGATGTGGGGAAGCTGAGAGAGATTGGGTTTGTTGTCTACTCCATTGGTAAGCCTCTTGATGCCTGGATCAAGGACTTGCCTGCTGTTGCTTAGACCCTGTTTGAGATTCAACTGTTCTTTTTTTAATTTTATTTTATTTTGATTTCTTATTTGTAGTAGGGTTTACACAAAGTCCCTTTATTAGTTCCACTTGTGAAAAGGCAATAACTGTTACTCCTGTTATTGTGTTATTATTCTTATAGAGTCTTATACAGTACTTTCACCACAATTGGTTGTGAATTCAGACAACTCTGAATTGAGAGAGTAATAAAACATCGTTTGTTGGCATGTTTGCTCAATATTATTGGCTTATGTGATACTGAGCTGTTAGGATAGACAATATTTGTACTTAAAGATTCACCATGAACATACATATGCTTATTATTTAAATAAGCATCTATTTTTGTAATTAAAAAAATAAAAAAAGGTTTTTTCTATGAAAATGTTTACAAAAATGGTATTCACCTCAGGCGTACCAAAAAAAAATACTCCACATGGAGTCCAATCACCTATGCATATCGGGACCCACAGTTATATCACAGTATGAGTTTATTTTGTTAATAATGACCTTGTTTGAAAACAATTTTTTTATTAGCATTGTTATTTTAGATAAGATTTTAATGATATATATTACTACACCGTCCCACAAAAAAATTCTCATTTTGACCATAAATTGGTCAAATAGTTACATGCTTTGACCATAAATTAAATATAATCTAAATAAAGAAATGCTAAAAAAATTTGAGATATCAAAACTAGATACTAAGATAAATCCAAACATATTAAATTTATTTTATAATTCAATATACCCTTTTCACAATTTGTAGTTAAAACGTGTAAATATTTGACTAAATACTATTCAAAATGAGAATTTTTTTGTGAGACGGAGAAAGCATTAAATAGTCTTTTCAAATACTAAAGGTAACATCTTCACTGATGTCAAACGAGGACAATGAAATAATATTATCAATGCCCGAGGAAATTGGGCTTGATCCAAGAGAAAGCCTATAAAGGAAGTTTATACAAACCTTAGAACATCTCCAATCATCATACTTTGGGCTAGCTTCAGTTGAAATATCTGCGGTGCACCGTTCACAATTAATGGCTCCTACCCTCGACACCCCAGTAAATCCCCCACTGCGGAGCAAGTGGCTCTAGAACCGTTCTGATAATAGTAGTTGTAAAGATGATGATGATGATGATGATAATAATAATAATAATAAGAAAATTGCATGCAAATAAATTTTAAATCACTATTGAAAAGAACCAGAAGAAGTTAAATGAAACTAAAAGAGTGGAAAGAATTTTGAAAATGTTGGAGAGGTTTGAAGAATTAAATTCAAAGGAATTAGAAAGAGTTGTAAAAAACTAAAAGAAGTTAAAACTTAAAAGGGAACAAAAAATTGGAAAATATTGACTGTTAGGGTGCATTTAGTTGTAAGAAAATATGTGTCTAGATAAATATTCTAGAAGAAAATAATTTTCACAAAAAATCATTCTCCCCAACATATTTTATTGAAACTACGTTGGTATTTAAATAAAAACAAAGATATTTTGAGATAAGTTTAAAATATTTTAGGAGAGCATACTTTATTTTATACACGACTAATTTTGAATCTTTTTATAGTGCTCCATTCTTTGGGGGTAGCGAGGGGAAGGGGTGGCGGGGGCAGATGATGGGGGTGTGGGAGAAGAGGTGAACTCGATCGATGAATTAGAGTATTTGAGGATTGAGAAAAAAAATAAATTTTGATTCAAAACAAAAGAAATTCATTTTTACCTCTTTGAGAAAATCAGAAAAATATTATTCCCAAAAATTGATTTCCTACCACTTATGTAACATAATGTTGGAAAATAAAATTAGATTTTTTCAGAAAGGTGTTTTTCTTTTACCGAAATAGATCCTAAAAATTGTAGAACAAAACATAATTTTAAAAAAATAACTTTTTTTAGAATGAACAATAATTTCACAGTGCAAGTCAAAAAATAGGAGAAAGTAAAAAATCAATGTAGAATGAAAAATATGGGACCCGTTATTTGTTGGCAAAAATTAAACAAGTCTATGAATATGAGTTGCAAACTCCTCATCTCGCCATCAATTGCATTTTCCCATAGCCACATGCCCACTCGGCCGAGTTCACCACCGCCGGCCGTCACATCGCCTCTCTCTGCCAGGAAACAGAACCCTAGCCCATTGGTCGCGTGGTGTTTATCCGCCTCTGCGTCGCCGCCTCTGGCCACCACTTCTCCAATTAAAATGTAAGTAATTACGATTTACAGATAATTTTGGATATTAGGATTTAGGGTGTGATTTACTCGATTATTTTGTATTTTATATTAGTTTTTTCTTAATTGTTAGTATGAACTTAGTTAATTGTCAACGCAAAGTTGACATTTGACAAATGGGTTCTCTATGGGCAGTTGGCACGGGTGCCACCCAATGTTTAGGCCGGCAATGTGGTGCGCATGGCGGTCACAATTCTTGTTGAGGGTCTCTTTCACTAATTCATCCACCTATGATTCCCACTTAGTTTTATGTTAATGGTGAGATTTTTCCTAAATCTAACGACCTTTTCCCAATGGGTTTTTAATTTACTCATAAATATATAACATAAAAGGTTTAGGGTTTAGCCATTTAGGAAACATAAGCAACAAATTTAATTATTATAATTAATGGTACACAAGTTTTTCTACTTTTCATTTCCGATGAAGTCGGCCAAGGGCTAAATCCTAATAAAAAATGAAAAATTGTGTACCAAGTAATTATAACAATCAAATTTGTTGTTCATATTTCCTAAATGGATAAATTCATTAATGTTAGATTTATTCATATTTTTGTGAGTAATTAAAAAACCATTGAAGCTATTAGATTTAGGAAATGAGTGTGTGTATATATAACTTACTCTCCCAACTCAATGGCCACACATCA
Organism: Cuscuta australis; assembly: GCA_003260385.1. NCBI lineage: Eukaryota > Viridiplantae > Streptophyta > Magnoliopsida > Solanales > Convolvulaceae > Cuscuta > Cuscuta australis. The sequence goes on from NQVE01000192.1 coordinate 1,873,982, forward strand.
TTACTTCATTTTGAAACATAAAAAAATTGTCTTTTATAAGGAATTTCAAATTACTACTTTCTTGACGGTGATGATTTGGCTACGTCTACAATGGCAACACCGCAATTGTTGTGGCCGTATGATGTCACATTTCAGGACATTAGTCTCATCGTCACCATAAGCAAGTGGATAGTAGAGGTGGATGAATGAGTGAATGAGATCCTCAAGATTAACCACTTCCGCATTAGAAAAGTCATTGTCAGCCTGGACATCGAGTAGCACCCATGCCAACTACCTAGGGAGAACCCAGTTGACACGTTATATCTTTGCGTCAAGAAGAGTTGTGTAATTCTCTAGCTTCTCACATGGACTAAATCCCACACCGCTCTTCCCCTTCCTCTTAAACCCTGGCTTTGCCTATGTGGGCATAGGAGTCGAAGGGGGTACCCACTAACTGTTCAAAGATCATGAGCCTGAAATTTTGTCAATTTGTGCATTAAGATGAGTCGGAAAAGAATGGCAAGCCAAATTATAGGGAGAGAAATGCGAAGAATTTGACATTTCAGCAGATAGAATATAGAGCCATAGAAGCATTGGCTTCCTTTATGATCAGATTCACTTTGTTCGTCGGGCTTTCTCACTCTAATAACATCCGTCTACGACTATGTAGAGGAAAACATTTGAATAAGAAAATGTTTTTTGAAGTATTATAAACTGATTGTAATGATAAAAGCTTCTGGAATTTATCTCGAGTTTATATCATTGAAAAAATGCTGTCATAATTTATTCGGATTCAAAAAGTATTTTAGGCTTTTTGTTCTGTCTTGTGGTGATTACTTTTATCCTCAACATGTTTCAGTTTTATTGTAAAAAATCTGTTCTTTTCAACTTATCTCCACTTGAGTTCAATTCCACTTCAGTTTAATAAATACGGGCAATCTATAAGATCAGAATTTTCTCAAGTAATTAAAAAAATGAATTTAGCAAAAAGTTGCGTCTGAAATCACATTTGATAATTTGATGCATGATATATCAAAACAGTCGTCTTACTTAGTAGAACACATTTCCATTTTTTGATGCATAATACATCATTGTTTCGTTTCCGAACAACATTTGCGATTAATGTTAGTGTTTTGGATAATTTTTTAATAAATAAGATTAAGTTTAAAAATGCACACTTCGAAAAGTTTATGTTGAATTGCATCTTCAAAACTTTTATAAGTTAAACATTAAAGGATTAAAGCTTATTCCAATCCGAGCTGTTGACTAAAACACTATTCGAAGTATGTTGATCTGAATATATGGCCTGAAGTACATCCAACATGAAATCCATTTCCAATCTGAACGAGCCCTTTTCCCAAGGCAAGGTGGCACAACAAGTGTAAGCATGCCACCAAACACATTTATAGTTTCAGCTAATGCGTCAATTTCAGCGGCGAGGTAATGGCTGGTGCAGTTTCTGGATGCATATTCTGTCAAATTGCCGGTGCTTCCACATCCACGGCTCTCCTTCACTCCGTCAGTAACTCTCTTTTATTTTTCACTTTTCATTGCTTTTCCACCATCATCACCTCTCAGCTTCACCAGATCTTCATTTTTGCAGGATGAAAGAGTTTTAGCATTTCAGGATATCAACCCTTCAGCCTCCAGGTTCTCATTATTTAATCCCATTCTTTATGTTGAATAGTTGGAGTTATCCCAAATTGGCTATATATGAATGAATGAACTTCTTAATAAGCATGAGGCAAGCCTCACCTCATGAGAGCTCTTTTGGGGCGCCAAATATCTATTCTCTGCATGGTATCAAAGTCATTTAATCTGACTCTATGACATGACTCATAGTCATGATAATGGGGCACCTATGGAAAACACAAAGAGGAGTGTTGGAGTTATTCTACTTCATGAGAGTTCTTTTGGAGTGAGTCAGGCCAATTTTTTTTCTTTAACAGCTATCACACAGTTCATTTGGATTCATATTAGCTAATACCGAGTAGCCGTTATGTACTCTGTATATTGTAAGATAGGCTACTGGTAACTACTGGTTGATGTCAAGAAAACTTTTGTCGAAAGCAATCTGAGAATACCCGCCTGTTTGGTATGAAAAAACATTTAAACCTCACTTGCGGGGAGAGTTTTGAGTTGTTTGTTATAGAGCGGCTCATCTTTGTTTGTCATATGATCAATTGGAAGTTTCTGTTGTTCTTTTGCTATTGTATCTTTATTATTGTCATTAGATTCATTACCATTATTAATTAGTGTAATTTTGTTATCAGTACATAGTCCAAGACTGGCAGTGTAAATACGGAGTATATGTTTTTTTTAATTCGAGCTCACTTTTTTCTTTTGTGGAAGTTGGATAGAATATCACTTTTCTGTTGTGATATCTTCAGTTTTGTTATATTTAACCTCCTTGGGTACAAAGTTGGATATAATACACATATACCGAGTATGTTTAAAGCTTTAAAAGCTTTAAATATTTTTGCATAAATTTTAAAAGGTGGCTCTTGAACCTTTCTATTAATGGGTCAGGCATTACTTGGTGATTCCAAAAGAGCACATTCCTACAGTCAAAGATCTTACCAAATGCCAAGATGACTATGCCTTGGGTAACTTTATTTTGCCATGACATTTTAACACTCTCCAAGTCTTTAAAAAGAGTCCAAGTCCTAAACTTATCTATGTTCTAAAAAAGGACTTGTTTTTAGTTGATATTAGTGTTTTTTTACCAAAACCAAGTATTCCAAAGCGTTGTACGTTAGCAAAATTAAAGTTTTATATGAGCAAAAATGCAAGAGTTGTACCTTGGCTAATGTTCAAACTTTTGTAGTTAGCCACATGCTAGATGTCGGGAAGAGTCTATTAGGCAGAGATGCACCTTCCAACAAACAATACAGGTACTATATCTTATTCAGTTTCCAAACTCGTCGTTTAGTTTGTACAGTTTTTGCTTTGTGAGGTGACTTTGGAATGGAAAGACTGTGCAATAGACTTGCCAGACAGGGTTACAACTTTTATAACTATCAGTGAATTTACATTCAAATCATGCCCAATAGAGAAAAAGATTGACACAGCTAGGAGTGTGCAATGGTCTTTGCCAGACCAGATCAAACAGCAAAAGTAGAAAAAACTGCACATCGTCTTTAAAAATGGAAACAACCCAATTATGGTCTTGAAATCCAAAGTCATGCCTATACCTCATCAAATGCAAGCATAGTTAGTTTAGTTGGTTGTTTTGTTGTATGTACTTTGGTACTCTGATGTTTGTTATGTTTCAATACTTATGTGGAATTTAGTTTTATTGTTAGAACAATTAGAAATTGTACCAAACCACATATTGGCGCGGTCAGATGTGGTCTGCGTTCTCATATGATCTGTACCTTGCGTACACTCCTAAAATTGCACTCACTTTGTTTCAGGTTTGGGTTTCACCAGCCACCGTTGAACAGTGTTAACCACCTTCATCTTCACTGCTTAGCACTTCCCTACACTCCAAGGTGAACACTTTTCCTCACACATCTTGGCCTCCGAACATGGCATGCTATTGGTTTTGTTGATTTATACTACTAAATTTAGCCACAATATTAATTTGTATTGACTATTGAGACCGATCATAACAACTCATTGCCGTTTCATTATAATTTCTTGTAATTCAAAAAAAAACATCAGTGTTGTAAACAGAGATTAGGCACTGGTCAATGGTTTGCTTCCATTTTGATGTTATTATTATATTGAAACAGATGGAGATGCCTAAAATACACATCTCTGGGACCATTTGGTGGATTTATTGAGGCTGAAAAACTGTTGCAGAGATTAAAGCTGTAAATACTCTCATACATGATGAAATGTATCAATTGATATATTGTACTAGTAAGAATTCAGTAAATCATACTTGAGTGCTAATTGTGCTTTTGTGGCTAAGAAAATTTGATAAAATATGAATTTGATTAGTACATTTGAAAACAATTACAGTAGTTTTTTGGAAGAAAAAAACTTAGCATATTGCTTCTTTTTTTTTGAAGTACTTGGCATATTGTTAACTCCACATGAAGACATGGACTTGGGGTTATGAGAGGTAGCTAAGGATGAGGAGGGCTTTAATTAAGAGAAATGAGTGAGAAATACTCCATCCCTCCCCAATTTGATTACAAATTGCGGGTTGCGGAGAAAAAATTTTTATTTTTTGAAATCATTTTATTTACAAATTGGTATATCAATAAGATATAAAAATTATATATTAAAAAATTACGTCAAAAGTTCTACAAAAGTTATCGAGAGGAGAGAAAAAAATTGTAATTTATTTAGGGACGGAGGGAGTAACATTTTTAATCTTGCAAGACTGACAAAAGACTAGCCGTAGAAAAGAAGTAAAGATACAAGGACTACTCTTGTAAATAAAGATTAAATATGAAAAATCACCAATTACTCGTATTAGATACTCTTTATGCTATATTTGGGAACATAGATTTAGATTTAAAATCCGGATTTGGCTCGAATTTCATGTTTGGAAAACTTAAAAATTATGAATTTGGATTTGAATCAAATTTTTCTCATTCATAACAAAGCTTAATTTGAAATCCATGTACCTTCCCTTGTCATTTGAAGTTTGAGATTTCAAATTTTAGAATTGAAATGCATGAATTCAAATGAAATGGAAATTTCTAAACACTGCTTTATGGAATTTGTTCCTACAAGTACATTACATATTACACCCCCGTCCAAATTTAAATTACTTGTTTACTGTCTAGAGCGTTAAAATTTATTCACTTTATTTGTTTTCATGAATCATTTGATAGAATAATATAATCATATCCTCACTAGTTCTATAAATTTTTTAGATAATTTTAAATATATAATTTTATTTTTAATTCAACCTCAATTATCATAAAAACTGATTTGAAAATAATTCTGATTAAACACCGTAAACTGAAATGAGTAGTTTAAATTGAGACGGAGGGAGTGATACATAAAATAATTTCATCAAGTTTCTCTTGCAAAAGCTATTAAAAAATAATTCATTATTTTAATACGTAAGGTAATTTTTATATGGACGTGACTTTTGATCCAAGCATAGCCAGGGCAGCTGCTAGAATGGCTGTTCGAATGAAAATGGCTAATTTTTTGGGGAGAAAAATTCTTTGAGAAAAATGAGAGGTCGGGGCGCCTCTATCCATTGAGGCATGTCGAGAGGTTCTAAAAGATCTCAAGCAATAGCAAGAGGTATGAAGTCGCTAGATCACAAGGTAGTGAAAGGTCTTTATTTTAGCTAAAAATCGCCCGTATTTCCTAAAACCAGAGGCAAACTTATATAAAGAAGAAACCCACATAAGTTTTCAATGTGTTGAAAATGCTAACGCTAGAGACGATTTTGCATGGAAAAAGATAATAGGTGAACAAGTTCTGGACTACAAACTGTATCAAAAGACCCTAGGCTGACACCTTAAGTAGATCCAGAAAACAGCTCAAGTGCCTGAATGAGAACACACTCATGATAAAAAGTAGTACTTATATACCATATAAATTATTATTATTTTGCTCTTAATTGACAGAAAAAAAAAAGGTTATGAAAAAGGCAAGAGCCCTTATGAATGAACACATCATATGGTACAAGGAACAATGAAGACTTGTTATGATGATGATGATGATGATGAAGCACAACATATAGTACAAGGAGCAAGAAGACTTATTATATGATGATAGATGCCAGTGTCTTGTCTTGCTCCTCCTACATGTACATAAACTAGGTACAGATGGAGGGGATGCTTTAATGGAACAAGGAGATGAAAGACATACTGGTCCTCAGAAAACCAGGCTGTTTCTTTCTAAGGAAAGACGACTGGCTGGATGTTCCATATGTCCTTAGCATATTCATGAATCGTTCGATCACTGCTGAATTTGTAGCTCCCGGCTGTATTCATGATTGACATCCTGGTCCATCTCTGCAACAGATTCATTGTTTTTAAAAAGAAAAAATATTTAGACTTGGGGTTCCATTCTAAGAGGTGAATTTATATGAGAAGTAGCTCGAGACATTATATGTTAATTTATGAGTATATACTCCCTCCGTCCCACAAAAGCATTTCCCACTTTCCTTTTTGTCCGTCACAAACTATTTTTTCCACTTTTTCTATTGAGCCAAAAATACCTCTTTCTTCCGAATTCCAAACAAATTTTAATCACTCACATTTTACCATTCAACATCTTTTCAACACTTTTCTTAATCTCCGTGAGCAAATTAATTTGGGATGGGCGAGAGTATTTCTTTGATAAGGGATATCTTGACAGAAAAATGGAGTAAAAATGAAATATAACACTAACCTTTTGGTCACGATATGCTTCATCGACCTTCTCTTGGCATTCTATGTAACTAGGGAAGTCCTTGCCTACAAGGAAATAGTCTGCGCGTCCAAAGCCTTCGTTTCCCTCCAAAGATCCGATAAGCTCGTCATAGTTATTTGAGCCAAAGGCACCGCTCCTTATGAACTTCTTGACTTCCTCAAAACGTTCATCAGGTACAAACTGCATTACACAGTATTTTCCCAGTTGTAAAAGCATACTCAATAGAAATAAGAGTATTTTTTGTGTATCTTTGAAATCTTACCATGAAAAAAGACATGTGGGATGGGGAGCTCTGAAAACTAATGCTACTATTACCAAAATTATCCCTAAAAAGAAGGCATGTTTCACCAATATACAACTTAATTTTGGTAAGGTGTAACTTTAATTGTCACAAATCATGCTTATAATTTTAATTTTTTATCAACTAAATTTATCATAATGATTCACGAGTAAGTTGTCTATGACTCATTTTTGCATTATTTTGAAATTGAATGAAAATAGCTTCGCGTAGTTAAACTAAACTTCTCTTCTTTTTTTTGACAAAAAGGGGTTTGAAATAGTATTCTTAATCCGGAGGGATGAAGTAAAAGGAAAAAAGTAGGAAGGTTTTACCTTTCCCTCAGCCCTTTCCTTCCGAAGCTCTGCAATCTCATGAGCTTTAGCCCCGAAGAGAAAGAAATTTTCATCACCCACCTCTTGCCTTATCTCAACATTTGCCCCATCCAAAGTCCCAATTATGATGCAGCCGTTCATAGAAAATTTCATGTTGCTGGTTCCACTGGCCTCCATTCCAGCCGTACTGCATTCATACAGCAAAAAATAGTAGAATGTTAGATGCCTGAACTATCCACCACTCTATCTGAAACATGATAGCCATTCAATAAATGAATAAATCATATTTGACAATTGTATTTCATATTTTTTCATATTTCACTAGTTCAAGCTTTTGAGTTTTTTTTGTACGTAAATACACAATGAGTTGGTGGAGGAAAGTTTACTAGCAACATCAGGTTCCAAATGGTAGCCTTATCCGACATGTTCTGCTTATCAACATAACAACAAGACTCAGTAGCTTATGACTTAAATGGCTTTTTTGCTTGTAGAAAGCATAGCAGATTAAAGCCATTTGAGCCAAATACCTTGCCAAATGAGCTCTCAATGGCTGTGTGTATTCTCAAAAATATAATAAATGAAATAAAATACTGGGATACAAGCAGCCAATCTGAAATACCTGATATGTTGTGAAAGTTCACTAGCAGGAATTAGCATTTCAGCAACGGTGACATTGTAGTCGGGGACAAATATAACCTATAAAGAATAAGAAAATAAAATTTGAAATGCAAAAAATTATTGGGTGTATGATTAAACTGGTGAGAAACTTATATTATAGATGAAACAAAAACAAAAAATCAAAATGTAAGCTGATGACTAATTTATACCTTCAGCAGATCACCTATTTCAGAATCATGATTTATGGTGGCTCCAACATCAGTTATGAATTTCACAATCCTTTTAGCTTGCACATATGTGGCAAAAGCTTTTCCTCCAAATATGCATACCCGAGGAACAAACTTTGCTTCTCTTTCTGCTGAGCTCATTTGTTTCATCTGCTTGTATCGGTAAACAATTCCCAAGATATTCAAGAGTTGTCTCTTGTATTCATGAATGCGTTTTACCTGAAGTGTTTTGCTGTTAGTCTAAATGTAGTATGGATTTGGCATTTCAGCTAACAATTTCAAATTAACCAACCTACAAGAATCAATGAAGTAGAAATTTTTAAAGAAGAGAAATGACCTGGATATCGAACATTGAGTTGGGGCTGACTGAATACCCTGTTCTTTCTTTTATGAACGAAGCAACCTTTAACTTGTTGCTTCTTTTTGCTTCCCTCCACTCTCTTTGAAGATCTTCATTATCTGCAAACTGTACATGGTAATTCATAGCTAAGTCAACATTATAAAGCACACTCATGTGACCATGCCACAAAACTTTAGAGCGTAAAATATACGGAGTAGAAAATTCATAAACAGAAAATAGACCATGTTTAAGCGTATTAGTGTAGCCAGAGCCCCCAAAATTTCATACCTGAGGTAGGCTGGAAAAATAATTCATTCAAATTTCATTGAAGAATACGTATAATAATATGTTGCGTCAATAGTTTATATTTCATACCTTACGTAATTCTGACAACTTTTCCGTGTTTAGGACCCAGTCATCTCTACCAACCCATTTTGTAATGATATTACTAAGAGCAGGATTACAAAACCGGATCCATCTTCTGGGAGTTACACCGTTAGTTTTGTTTTGAAATTTGTCAGGCCAAATCTGTAAGCAATAAAAGATTGTAGGTAATGATTTAAATGCTTAAAAATAGAAATACTTCAGTAAGGCTAAAGCTAACTTAAGCTACAGTTAAGAACTGTCATTGAGCCTACTAACAGAAATACCTTGTAAAAGTCATTGAAAACATCTTCCTTCACTATATCACTATGGATCTCAGCAACTCCATTTACAGCATGACCACCGACAACACAAAGATTAGCCATACGGACCATCTTAGGAGCTCGCGGTGGGTCCACAGCTTTCACCGGTTCTATTTCTTTTTCTGCAGGCTGATCCTTTTCATCACCGGGCACCACTTCATCACTATCTTCAACTTCCGCATTAGGATCAACAGCTGGGGTTTCCTTTGGTTTAGTAAATAATTCTGCGACAGAGCTTGGAAGATCAAAGTTCTCCAAAATTCTCATAGCATTCAACTTTTTTCCTAACATGTCAAGGTCTGAGGTGCCATATTCTGATATTATTTCATTTATCAGCTGAATAAAACATGTCAGGAGTTAGTTCGGGTAGAAAATTATAGAAATGGATAGGTCAGTTGAGTGCTACATGATGTCTGATTTCCAATTACCTGCTGATCTATCATCTCTATAATCTCTATATGTCTAGGAAGCAGCTTCTCCATCAGCTCATAACTCCATTTTTCCAGTGCCTCAGGCAGAACAGTATGATTTGTGTATGCCACCGTCCTGGAAAGTATATACCAGCAATCAGCAATGGTATCATTTGAATTATAAAACTTCAAATAAGATTCATCATTCTAAATCATATTTGAAAACAATGTGTGAAAGAATGAAAAAGGTAAAAGAAATAAGAAACAGGTACAGGGATGCAGATGGAAAATTACTGTCTTATAAAGATAAACTATAATCTTTGCATCTCAATATAATTTCACACAGTGACACAGTCTTTATTATGTATTCACATGCAGTTTTTAAAGATTCCAGAGTCATCTTGGATGCTCATAAAGAAGAATTGCAAAGGAGAAACTCATGAGAGAACCTTTGAGTGATATTCCAAGCTTCCTTCCAGCTCAAGCCCTTCACATCAATCAATATTCTAATAAGCTCTGGGATACATAGAGTAGGGTGGGTATCATTCATCTGGACAGCAACTTTTTCAGGAAAATCCTCCCATTTTATATGTCCACCAGATCTCCTTTCAAATCGGGCAATGATATCTTGGAGAGAAGCCGAGCACAAAGTATATTGCTGTTTCAATCGTAGAATTTTTCCTTCCACTGAGTCATCCCCAGGGTAGAGTATGTAGCATATCTGAGTCAAAGAAAACCCATCACACAAAAGTCCAATTTCAAAGCACTTTGTGCCTAATGCATTGCAATGTTGTGGTAAAACGTTTTAATACCGGGGGAAAATTACAAGGGGTTCACAAGTATATATGAGCACACGAAAAAGAAAATTTGATAATAACTTATTTCCCGTGTATCATTCATTTTGTGTTTTGACAAACAAAGTTGAAGAGCAACATCATTCCACAGTAAGATGTTAAAGTTCAGAAGTCATGACCTGTATCCAGACAATGAAAGCTATAATAACAAGCAGTAAACAACTGAGAAATATAAAAACCCTACCTTTTCAGCATTTGCTTGGGCCTCACACGCTTTGACGTGCTCTCCTGCATTGAAAGAATTTAGATCAAAATCTTCTGAAGAAGCCTTCGTTGACCATAGCCGAAGGCTAATTGTAGTTTTAGTTTTATATCCTGGTATTGGAACGTCATATCCAACTGCTTGAATGTCGTCCCCGCCAATCCAATGCTTCTTTCCATCTGACCCGGTGATCACTTTACCAAAGAACTTTACCGGGTATGAAACGTCATTTCTCACTATCTCCCAAGGATTACCCAGCTGTAAGCATGAACTCGAGTCAAAAATATTTTATCAAACTATGTGAAGTAACAAAGAGCGAGGTTCATTTTAAACACAGTTACACAAGAAAATGCCAGTATGAACTGATCAGTGAGATAAATGTTAGCATTAAAGATGAAATGAAGCCTTAGAGAGCATACTTCAAGCCAATCTTCAGCCACTTCCTCCTGGCCATCTTTCGTAATGCGCTGCTTAAATAACCCATACTTGTACCTTAGTCCATAGCCCCATGCTGGATAATTCAATGTTGCCAAAGAATCGAGGAAACATGAAGCAAGCCGACCCAAACCTCCATTTCCAAGAGCAGCATCTGGCTCCTGTTATGAATTTGTTCATGGTTAAGAGAAAGGAATTTAAATCTGACCAGAGAATGGCTTTGTAGCTTCTAATTTTTAAATGCTAAAACAGTCAATCAGAAAAACGGGAATGAGCATGTTTAGCAAAGTTGTACACTCTTTTACTACACAACATATTTTCAGAATGAGAATTGAACCAATCCCAATTCAAATCACAAGTGGACCAGAACACCTGACCTTAGAAGCTACATTCTCTAGATTGTGGCCGAGATTGTTCAATGCTTCCGCATATGCACCTGTAAGCTCCAGGTTACCGATTGCATTTAACAGTGCTCTACCCTGCAAGTTTATAAGCTCAGTTGCTTTATTCATTTTGTTTTCTTTCTTAATGTGATACATCAATTCTTAGGTGTTTATCAATGGTTAAAGTGGTGAAACCATGGTATACCTGCAGAAACTCCATTGAGAGATAATATGCTTGCTTCACATTCAACTTCTCATTGTATTCATATGTTTCATTCCAATTAATAATCAGTGAATCACGAACACTTTGTGCAGTTGCAAAGAAAGCTTTTGGAGGCTCAAACCTCTCCGGAGAAAATGCAGGTGTAAACTCGGCATGGTATTTGATGTTTGAAGCAATAGATGCAGCATCAAGAGAGGCACCTAAAATTTCATGCAGGGCAAACAGTTTGAGTCCCATGAATAATTGAATAGTGACAATGATAAGGCAAACATACACTGTGATAAATAGGAGCAGTCAATGCAATTCTCAAAACCAGACCCATTTTCATCTCAACTTTTACGAACACTTCGTAATTATTATATTTTTCATAATTTGTGATAATTCAAATTTGAGATAATTTTGCTTTAATACCAGTCTACCGCATTGATAACTAAAAATGATTTTTGTCCACGTTTACATTTTCTCTTGTCCCGAAAAAAGGGCATGCCACCATTTAACTTAAAATGATAATCTAAATCCAGTATTTGAAACTCAAAATATATAACCCTAAAACCAAGAGTCAAGAGTTCCAACTACATTTCAGTTCTGTTTTCAATTAGGCACTCTACTTTTTATGCACCTGAAAAATCTTAGGCTCCGTTTGGTACACGGAATTCAAACTATGGAATTGGAATTGAGGACTTCAATTCCAATTCTCATGTTTGGTAGCACAAAAATTATGTGGATTTGGAATTGGTAGTGCAAAAATTGAATTGAAATTGGTGAATTCAATTCTATGGAATTGAATCCCATGGAATTTTAATTCCAATTCAATTCCAATTTCATCAATTCCATGTACCAAACGGACCCTTAAGATATTCAAAATAATATTGGGATGAAATTGATTCAGGAAAGGGGAAATGAAAGTTTAAAAGGATCACCAGCAACTAGACCAGCCCTAAACAATCTCTAGAGCAGTGACCAAGTCAACCTTTGAGTATGTATAACTTCGAAACTTAAATTTTGCAGACTGCATAAGTATGAGAGTGGATTGCAATGAAGCATACTTTTTGAATTAAAAAAAACTAAATTGAGCGGCTATAGAAGGCAAAAAACCCTAACCGTTTTCAGTAAAGGAATGCTGAATCGTCTGCTTCGGCTCATTCAGCACGCTCCGGACGAGAACGGGCCGTCTGGCGATCTTCGGCCTCCGGAAGCCGGCGATTTTGGTGAGGAACCGCAAGTTCGTCGAGCTCCTGGATCTGGAACTGAGATCGAACAGTCTCGGGGTAGAAGAGGAATGCAGGAAAGGGTGGACATGGCTTCGAGTAACGGAGCAATGGGAAGTCGCCATAGCTCTCTCTGTCTTTCTGTTGGGAGATTGAGAGGATCAGCTGAATCTGGGCGGAGTGGGAGGGATTTGGATCATAGAAGAGTAAGAAAGAAAGAGAGAGGGGAGATGTATGGGGAGTGAGAGTGATGGAGAGTAAGGAGCTGCTTGTCTGCTTGCGGCCATGTCGCGCTCTGTTATGGACGGCTGAAAACCAGTTTTGGTGCCACGTATGGTACGGGTGCCAACATCACAATTTTGGCCTTATGAATTACTTTCTCCCTACACAAATAAACTCTCTTCTCGTTCACTATTCACACGGTTAAACTTTATTCACTTTATTGACCTATTTTTATTATCCATTTGATAAAATAAAATAGTCATGTCACCTTTAGTTTTGTATATCTTTTGATATAGTTTTTTAATACATAAGTTTTATCTTTGAATTATACACCGTTTTTATATAAAATGATTTGAAAACAACTTCAATCAAACATCGTAACGCGCAACGGGAAGTTTATTTGTGGAGAGGAGTAATTATTTTGGCCTTATTCTTTTAGTTTAGAATTTCAGAATTGGATCTTAGAAAGAGTTGGAGGAAACTGGAAAGAAATGAAAAAAATTAAAGGAATTGGAAAATGTTGAAAGGATTTAAGTGTTAAAAAACCACTCAATTAAATGATCACCTAAATAGATACTCTGCGGTATACAAGAAAACTCTAATTTTGGATTAAAAAGTCCATCATTGTCTGTGTTTGAAGTGATATGTTATACACTTAGATATATAATATTATTATATATTTATTATATACTCCCTCCGTCCCATGAAACATGTGACTTTTGCTTTTTATGAGGGATTTAAGGAGAGTGTATTTTGGTATTGAATTTCCAAAAAATGTCCTTTGATGTGATTGGTAAAAGTATGATTTGATGGATAGATTATTAGTAAAAGGTATGATGTGATAGTTAGGGTATGAAAAAGTAAGGGGTAAAAGTGACTTTTTAATAGAAATGAGAAGTGTTTTGTGGGACGGATAAAAAAAGAAAGGGGAAAAGTTTCATGGGACAGAGGGAGTATAAATATCTTTTAAGTCGTTGTTGGAAAAAACTAAAATGAGTCGGAAGAAATTAGAATGAGTTGAAAATTATTAAAAGTTTTTTTTCAATCCAAGAAGACATGGCCGAGTTGTCATTCATATTACAGAGAGTTTATGGCCAATAATATAACTTGGAATTAAAAAGACAAAGCAAAAAATTAAGATCGAGATTCCTTTAAGAGTGACTTACAAGAGAGAGAGTGTGTTTATATATATTGTAGCATATTGGTACAATATATTGGTATATTCATGTGATCCCATATGATTTGTTTATAATCTTGTTTATCATCGCATGAGTCACATTACTTTCAAATAAACCCTCTTATCCATTCGCTAATTAAGTCCAATTTAAGCCCACAAGGTGATGATAGATCAAGAATGACAACTTGTAGTTAACTACCCTCAAGCTCCTAATCCATGTGCAGTCAACTTCTAGAAAATATGCCCGATCACAAGCTCAACAAATGCCCGGTCATGTTTTATTCTTCAAAATGTGATTTTGGACATGCTTCCTATATGAATAGAACTTCAAGATGTTCATAGTGCTAAAGGTACATATCCAATAGGCGGAGAAGTTAGTGAGGATGTCAGGTCAGTGGAAGCTTATAAAAAGGAGGTTGATGAAGACACTGTTTGGTTAAGGGAGGAGAAAGAGCAAGAGCTCAATAGTTTACAAAAGCCCATGGTGTAAAGAGAAGAGTATTGTCAAGAGAAAGATGAGGCCTTCCCGACCAAAGCAGCTACATGAACGAAGCAGAACGAAGCGAAAAACTACCCAGCTACCAGACTTTAGAGGGTAATATGCATTTCCTCAAGATACACTTCATAGTCTTCAAAGTATAAAATGACCTAAAGATAGTTTCTTCAGATGCATTAATATTAGATTTGACTCTTAAGAGCGACATTTCAATGGATAAACGAAAATACTAAAAAAATAATTTTTTTATTTGATTAAAAAGAATAAGAAAGTGAAATAATAATAAATAATGAAGAAAAAAAACATTAAATTAGGACTAAAATCACAAAATTTGCAATTGCCGTCAATACACTCTCTTTCTTTGTCCCCTTCCATCGCAACATTCGTCCTTCCCAGGACCAATCCAGAACACGCCCGTTATCAAAAGAAGCTAAACTCGGAAAGGAACAGCAAATCTTTGATCAATGCACGTATTGTTTGATGTAAATTAACTTTATCAGATCATCAGGTGATTGATTGAAATGTTGAAGAAATTGAGATTTAACAAAGTTCATGTATATCCGGATGCATTGCACGCCGATATGTTTTTGTGTGTGAACAGATTTTGAAAATCAGTCCATAATTAAGGCGGAATTCCTCGTTTTCACCGTATATAGATTTAGGTTGATTCAGCAGATTACGGGTGAGGAAGAGGAAGGGACGGTTGAATTGATGTTGAGTACTGGAGTTGTCGCGCAGAAGAAGAAGAAGAGTCGTAATTGCGGCGGGGGAGACGGCGCCGTGGGCGGTGGTGCTGCCATTCTGCCATCTAGGGTTGTCGGCTTGGAGGATTGGAATTGGGTTCGGTTGAGGTTGGGAGAGGAGGGAGGAAGATGCAGCTGCGCTTCTCACCTAGCATGAGAAGTATAACGATCTCAAGCAGCAGCGATGGAGGTTTTGGTGATTTGATGAAGATCAAGGTCGCAGCTCGCCATATCTCCTACCGAACGCTCTTTCACACCATTCTTATCTTGGCTTTCTTCCTGCCTTTCGTCTTCATTCTCACAGCTGTTGTTACCCTTGAAGGCGTCAACAAGTGTTCCTCGCTTGGTACTTCATTTTCCCTCCTTTTACTGATATTATGTATCACACTTCTAGATGCATTTTTTTTCTCTAATTGAATTTTTGTTTGGTCATGTCATTTGTTTGTTTTCTATTTTTCTAAAGTTTATCCGTGGCGCAAATTTGATCTTTGTTTGAGATGGCAATCCTAAGTCCTAACCTTTTGGCATTTAAATGTCCAATTTTTTTAAATGGTCTTTTTTCATGAGGTAAAGATGGTTTGGTTAAGGAGCATTGTACGGCTTCATACTGTTTATGTGTTCATGTTGAAAAATGAAAACGGATGAGGAGAGGGAATGCACGTAAGCACTCTACTGGTGCTTCACACGCATGAATTAGACTTTGGACACAATCATGTGTTAGAAATTTAAAAGGCAGGGCAGTTTGTATACCGTGTGTACAGTGTTTTAGGTTAACAAATTTAACAACAATATGAGGGGGGGGGGGGGAGATCTATATATTGAGAGTGACAATTGCATGATTTTAGTGTAATACTGTAATGCATGAATGTGCTGCCGATCAAATAAAAGAGTTATCTTTGTCATGAATAACTTTTTTTTTCAACGTTGTTCAATTGATTGCAATCTCAATCAAGCATGCTAGGCTGTTGCTTCTGCTTTCCATATATTTCAGACATCATGTAATACAGTGCAGCAACTCTAAAAGATATTTCCTACTTCTTTTCCCATTAGATCTATTATTGTTTTTACAATACGTAAAGCAAGCTGCTTTTGTTTCTTCTATATTAAGGCATAGTCTCTCCGTCTCATAAAAAAGTTCCACATTATCTTATTTTCCCAAAAAGGTTCCACTTTCATTTTGAGGAAGAAATTGCGTGGTTCACACAATTTCTCTCTTCACAAAACTCAACCACATTGTGAAACCTTATTTTAGGATGAAGGGAGTTTAAATGATGAAAGCTGAATTTTTTAATGACAAACTATGATTCCATTTCTCATGGGTGTTTTTAGATTGTTTAGGCAGGAGATTGGGCCCAAAGCTTCTTGGAAGATCTGATGACTCAGGGGTAACTACTACACTATGTGCAAACTGGTTTTACTTTTAGCCGTTTTTTTGTAACCTGAAGTTGTCTCCATTGTTCCTGTCGCACAGAGGCTTGTTAAGGATTTTGTTAAAGTCCTAAACCAAGTGAGATCTGAGGAAGTGCCAGCGGACTTGAAGCTCCCAGATTCATTTAGTCAACTTGTCTCTGAAATGAAAAACAATAAACATAATGCAAAAGAGTTCGTACTTATATTGAAGGGAATGGTATGAATGCCAGTTCTTTCTTTGCCTTTTTCCCATCGTGCTTCTCTCTATTTTCCTATTGTCCAGCTTAAAATTTGCCACTATGCTTTTTGGCATGAATTTGTAGTGCTAGATAATATCAGCTTTAGAAATTAATTAGAACTATAAATTATATAACTTCATTCCACGACCCCCAACTATTTGACAATTGTTTACTTCATTTGTAGATGGAGAGATCTCAAAGAGAAATCAGAGAATCTAAATTTGCAGAGTTGATGAATAAACACTTTGCTGCAAGTTCAATCCCAAAGGGAATTCATTGCCTCTCACTTCGGCTAACTGATGAATATTCATCCAATGCAAATGCACGCAAACAATTGCCTTCACCAGAATTACTCCCTTTGCTATCTGACAACTCGCTACACCATTTTGTATTGTCAACTGATAACATCTTAGCTGCTTCTGTGGTGGTCAATTCAGCTGTTCAGTCATCTGCGAAACCTGAAGAGATTGTTTTTCATGTCATCACTGACAAGAAAACTTATCCTGGAATGCATTCATGGTTTGCTCTAAATCCTCTCTCCCCTGCTCTCGTTGAAGTCAAAGGCGTTCACCAGTTTGACTGGCTGGCAAGAGAGAATATTCCAGTGCTTGAAGCTGTAGAGACTCATAGTGTTATCCGCAATTATTACCATGGGAATCATGTTGCAGGAGCAAATCTTAGTGATACTACACCACGCTCCTTTGCCTCAAAGTTGCAGACCAGAAGTCCAAAATACATATCTTTGCTCAATCATCTTCGCATATATCTGCCTGAGGTATGCAGGTGTATGACAGAAAAAAGTACCTTTAATTTCTTTGCTCAATCATCTTCGCAAACCATGCGTTTAGATCGAAAATGGGCTGTGTTGTGGAATAATATTTTGACTTGAGTTTTTGAATTGTAGTCTTTGTGGGATGAAAGATAGAAGCAAGAAAAACAAAAGAGAAAGTGAGAGGGAAAGTGCTAATGTTTGCCTTCGTGGTTACTGTCTTTTTTCTTCTTGTTTTTTAAGATACGACAAACACTAAAATCCCATAGGTGGGGTGTGGGGGGGGGAGGATGTACTTCACCTGACTTCAACGCGTGAAGGGTGAAGAGTTTGTTTGCGATACTGTCTTTTTTTAAAACAATTTTTGTGAATTTCACCTCTTAAAGCTTGCCTTTGCATTTTTTCCCTATATCTGAAGCTCTTGTGTGAGTCCCAATTCTTTATTTTATTTAATATGTAGTACTATGCATTTTATGTTCTCTTCAATGAGAAAACTAAAAATCATTTACCCTTGTATCCTGCAGCTTTTTCCAAATCTAGACAAAGTGGTTTTCTTAGATGATGATGTTGTAATTCAGCGTGATTTATCTCCACTATGGGATATTGACCTTAAAGGAAAAGTTAATGGGGCTGTTGAGACCTGTAAAGGAGAAGATCCGTATGTCATGTCTAAGCGATTCAGAAATTACTTCAACTTTTCTCATCCTCTAATAGCAATGAACATAAATCCTGATGATTGCGCCTGGGCTTATGGAATGAATATCTTTGACTTGTCTGCATGGAGAAAGACAGATATAAGAGAAACCTATCACACATGGGTCAAGGAGGTAAATGCTCCCTCTTTCCCAAAATACGAAGGATATTTACTCTTTGTGAGTGGAAATTGCTACTCCAAAAGCTACTATTGTTTCATAAAAACTATATTAGTAATTTTTTAGAGTGACAATATTCACTCCCTTAAGTTTTGATGCTGTTCTAACTAAAAGTAATTTAAATTATTGAGTTAGAACAACACAATATCTATTGTTGATATTTTCAATTATATTTTTAAAAGTGGTGACTTGACTATTTTATATTATCAAATGATCAATGCTAATGTGTAAATAAAATTAGTTTGACACTGGAATAGTGAAGACGACTCTTTTTTTGGGGATGGACGCAGTCATTTAGTGTAATTGAAAAATAATTGGACATTAGAGCATAATTTATTTGCTTCAAAATATTATTTAGTTAATAACTATGATACTCTTTGGAATTATTTTCACATTACAGGTGTGAATAAAAAATCTGTTAATATTTCAACATTTTTAAAAATTGTTTGTAGTAACTCACAAAAACCAATTATTCATATTAATAAAGGCCTGTAATTCTTTTTCATTATTACTGGAGAATGTTAATAAATGTAATTAAATATGGTGTAAAACACTCTTTATTTACTTATTATATATATATACATATATATATATATATATATATATATATATATATATATATATAAATGTATTTAGTTTTATATTATACTTCGTATTATACTTCAGTTACCAGTTCTAAGTTACAATACCAGTTACCAGACTTAAGACTCCAATTAAAAATAAGAAGAAAAGAGCAAGTCTCCATTCTAGCTTACATCTGGTGTTATGATGATCATCTTTATTTGATTTTTTTGTTCGATATCTCAAATGTTTCGAGGCTTTCACATGCGACCAGATTGTTAATCTTTTAAACTCTTATTTTTTTTTGTAGAATCTGAATTCAAACTTGACGATGTGGAGGCTAGGAACGCTCCCCCCTGCTTTGATTGCATTCAAGAGCTACGTCCACCCAATCGACCCGTCCTGGCACATGCTTGGTTTGGGGTACCAGAGTAAGACAAACATGGAGAGTGTTAAGAAAGCTGCTGTCATTCACTACAATGGCCAATCAAAGCCATGGTTGGAGATTGGATTCGAACATCTCCGTCCCTTTTGGACCAAATTTGTCAACCATTCCAATGTTTTCATCAGCAATTGCCACATCTTGGCATAGACTCAGAGTTTGTTTTCTTTAACATATTCTTTTTACTTATCACTTATTCTCATTGGAATCATGTGAGATCAGATCGAAAACAGCTTTAAATATAATTACAATCAGATCAGAACTTAATCGAATCAGGTCAGAACCAACCGGAAAAGTTGAAGAGAGCAAGTCCTCAGCCCACATGACATGACAAACATAGCAGAGAGCTGAAGCCATGGTTTGGTTTCTTCACTTTTCTTGGCTTCCATAGTACTCTTTCTCTCAGTTTCTCTCTCTCTTCTGTAAATTAGAAAACTTTTAACAGGAAGCATGGGTATGGAAGTATCCTTTTAGTTTGTATTCTATCTGCCCATGTCTTGGTTTAAGAGAGAATTCTTTACCATAATTCCATTGTTTTTAAGGTTAACTTTGTTGCTATATATGTCCACCCCCACCCCACCCCCCGCAAACCCCCCACCCGATATAGATTGTAGTTGCTACTTGCTACATACTCCGTTTGTATCTCCTATTAAATTCATTGACGATTTGTTCTTTTGCTGAATACGTAGTATTATATTGTGCGGAATCCTACTTTGTGCACCAAAGACTAACACAAACAGTTATTGTTCTCTGCAATCAGAGATAATAATTGTTTGCATTTGTCTTTGGTGTGAAAAGCGGGGTTCCCCATTGTTAAAACTCATTAGTTATTGTGAGGGCAGATTGTATATCAGTAATTGTTTCACCCGGGCTTGGATAGTACACTGTAATAACTCCTAATGTTTTAGTACTCCACTTGGTACTAGTTTTATATTAAATTCATTCCACTTTAGATTTTTTTTTACTTTTAAAACATTTCAATTTAGAACATAAATGTATCACATTATATATGAAATCAAGGACAATCAATCATCTGCAAGACGCTTTGTCAATTTTGTTTTAAATTTTATTTTTGCATTAAAAAACCTTATTTTTTCTTAAAAGAGTACACCTTTTATTTTTGGAAAAATATAATTTAAATAATTTTTATTGATTAAAGTATGTTTGAAAAGTGTAAAATAGTTACAAAAATGATTTGTCACTGCATGATATGCTACTTTATTCACTTGTCACAAGCTGATTATATATTTTTTTTGATGGGTTGAAATATTTCATGTCATTGTGTGTTATTCCATTTCTTTGCTTGCTATTGCTGTTTAATTTCTTGACAATGGTATAAAGAATGATTAGTTTGTGCTGAAAAAATAATACTCCGTGTTTTTTTGTGTGTAGATGCAAGAAATTATATTTTTTTGGACATAGAAGAAAATAAATTTGATATTATTAGAAACGTGTTGTGTAGACTATTTTTTTAGAGTAAAAAAGAACACTTTTTACACGCAATATTTTAAAATTCTTCACCTTTTTTCTTCTAACTATTTGTTTTTAGAAAACAAAGACTCATAATTTTTTTAGCACCTGGGGTTGTTTTTTTTTGAATTAGAAAATTTAACTTTCAATTTTTTGTAACTCCTAGTTTTTTCTAATTTTTTCCAACAACGATTTAAAAGTATTTATATGCGATAAAGTATTTATATACGATGTAGTGCTATAGGGGATAAATGAAATTTTATGAGTTCAAATTAAATTTTAATGTTAACTTTGATTTTTTTATCATGAGGCTTTTTGTTTTGTTTTACGATATTTTATAAATTTTCATTTTGTAGTTATCGTAAATAGTACGGCATAAAAAAAGATCATACTCCATACGTAACAATTAAAAATACTAATGTAATATGTACTGCAAAATAATATACTACCTCTGTCCAATTGTCTTTGTCCAGTTTTGATTTTTGGAACTGTTCATCTAAGCACTTTGACTCATCAAATTCTCTCAATGTGTAAGCCTAAAAATAGTCATGTGTGATCTTGTTTGATTCGTCTTAACATATAGATTATTAATATATAATTTTTATATTTTTTTAATATAAAAATTACAAGATAAAATGGATTAAAGAAGTGCATTGGATGGTATGCCAAAAGATAAGTGGACAAAGACAGTGGGACAGAGGGAGTACTTACGTTTAATTCAAGTACATAAGTGAATCCAAATGTTTAAGCCGTTAAGATATCCAAGTTGTTATAAATAACACAATACTCCGTATTAGCTTATATAGCCGATGTGGGAAGTTCAACTGAACATGCCCCTCACATGGGACACAGATAACCACGGGCCGTCCTCACATCAATAACCTTCACTAGGATAGCATGTGAAATGATACCATTCACTTTAGCTCAATCTAAAAATTTATCTCAAAATGTTAATATACCCAAGCTATTACAAACAACACAATATTAACTTACACAGCGCGGAAGTTGAATTCCTCATGTACCATTTACATCACTAGCAAATTTTAAAAAATAAATTTAAATTTTAACATTAAAATATAGTTTTATAAATATGTCATAATTATTTTTTCCTACTCGTATTTAATTAAAAAGAAAAAAACGGATGAATTTAGTTTTAAACGGGTGTGGTTATTACCACTGTATCCATTTAGGTGCCAATTGGAACTGAAATCGTGTTGGTTCAGGCTATGTTCTTCTCAATTTATTTTTTACTTATTACTTATTTTATTAGAATCAGATCATACCAGATCAGAAATATCATTAAATATAATCACATTTAAACCAAAACAATTATAAATTTATTCCAATTAGATCAGAACCAATCAAGTACTTGAAGAGAACATACTTCAAGAGTAGCTCAAGAAGTCAAGAATCTCAAGATCAGGTTTATTTTCTTTGGAGGTAAGCATTTTAAAATAGTGTAAAACTGTAAATACTAAATACCATAACATTAGACCAATTTATAGTTGATTTTTATATATAAAGATTTTTTTGCTGTTGAAATTACTGTAATCTAGCCCCCAATTTCAATAATCAGCTCTACTCTTCTGTTTCGTTTGGTTTGACTCTCTCTCTCCCTCCCTCTTTCCTTTGGGTGATTCATCGATCTTGGGCTGCTGTAGTTCATAAATTCCGCGTGCCGCCGATTCGATTGAAACTTGTTTCTTGAATTGGATCTGGATTCCGACACAATTTGCAGAATTGGGAGACCTAACGATCTGGTGGAGGTCTGAAAGCTGTGAAGAGGTTGATAGGTTGGCTTGGGGAAGAAGACAGTGGAAATGTCTGTAAGCCAAGATCAGGCCAATCAGTTACTGATCAAGTTTAGATTGATCGATGGAACAGACATTGGGCCCAAAGAGTTCCCCCCGGCTACCCTTGTCCGGGACTTGAAGGAGGCCATACCTGGTCTATGGCCTAAAGGTTAGTCCATTTTCTCCTCAATCTCCCATTGTAGCTCGCAGTGCTTTAGTCTGTAGACCAAATGTGCAAGTTGTGTGGTTGGAAGCTAAGGAAAGATTTTGTTTTGTATCATAAGTCAAGTGTTTTAGATGCTTTTTTACTTTGAAATGCATGTCTAGTTTTTGTCCAAGTGGTTACATTGCTAATGAAGCTTAAATAGTGATCATCACCTTCATGTAAACCACGGATCAAGTCGAAATGACACGTTAAACTTAATTAGCTTACTGTCTATGAAGTTTTGGGTTATAATTACAACAATGCATCAAGGGTCTGACAGAAACAACCACTTCGTTGTTTAACTTGGTTACGTTACGTAGATCTAGACATTCAGACCCAAACGAATTGGTGTTGTACTGAGTTTTGATGATGAGCAGTTATTGTTAGTGGTAAGCAGATATCTAGATTAGCTAGCTTGAGAGTTGAGAGTTCACCAACATATCTTCCAAATGAGGAAGGGTGCCATGGTGGGGAGCAAGACTAGATGAATTCTTTGTACCACGGCGAGAAAAACATGTACTCATCGTCTCATTCACTCTTTTTAAGTGTTCATTTTAGTTGGTTTTACACCTACTCAGAACTGACGAAACAATAAATTTGCCTAAAATCAAGGTAAAAATAGTGTAATACTTCCTTCGCCCCATAGAACTTTTCATAGACGAAAAAGGCGCATCCTAAATATGTATCATTTTGATATTATTTTATAATTATGGCTCATCTATACTACGCATCATATCCTACCTTATGGTAAAGTAAAGGCAAAATTTGAAAATAATATTCCGTATGAAAATTACATATTTCTAGGGTGTGCCTTTTTCCGTCTTTGAAAAGTTTTATGGGATGGAAGAAGTATGATCTAATACCTCTATCCTTACTTTTGATTCCTATCAAACATTTATTAATGGACAGGGCTGAAGTGACACTTGAGGGATACTGAACACGTGTGATTGCTTATTCATGGTTAATATATGGAAATGTATAATGTATTGTGACAAGAACAGTTGAGTCTCTTATTACATATGTTCAGTGTAACCAGCCAGTTGGTTTTTGCGCTCCACAAGTAATTATGGAAAGTACACCACCAACCCCCACCCCCACTCCCCAATGGTGACATGTCGCTGCTTGAAAAAAATCCTACTTGTGGTGCTTGAGATTGATATATTGACCTGCATCCCCAACCTAGAAAAATTTGAATTGAATAAAATTATGGTGGTAGATTTTCTTGTTGTTTTACATTATCCTTAATTCCATTGCGTGATTTTCCCATTCATTGGTTTTCTCTTTGGTTCTATGGTGTGTCTAATGAGGTTTAATCTTATTAAGTTCTGGCAGTGCATTTAGCTTGCGTATTTCTTCATAGCACCAGAGTTCATTTAACACATTTTTTTTCTTAACAGGGAAAGAAAATGGCCCAAAAGAAGGGGAAGATGTCAAGTTAATCAGTGGAGGGAAAATTTTAGATAACAATACAACACTGGAACAGTGCAATATCGCGCTATATGGAAATTCTGGAGTCACCACAATGCATGCTGTTATCAAACAACCACCCCAGGATACAGGTCAGTACAATTCCGTGAGGTGTAGAGATGTTTAAATATTAATGTAAATGGTGTGTGAAAAACGAGATCTCATTTTCACTGAAGTATGTCACTTCTGAAACCTTCCTTAATCTTGTAATATTTTGCTTAACTTTTACTATCTCTGTCCAAGAAAAGAGTCAAGTTTCACTAAGGTACAACTTTTGAAATTTTAGTATGATGCAACTATTGGAAATCACACACACACACACACACACACACATAAAATTTTGTTTGTTGGTTTAACTAAATTTAACATACAAAGTATTTATGATACAACACAAGGGAGAGTCACACCCCAAAAGGCCAAAGCTAGCTATTAAGGTGGGAGAATCCTTGGCTATATAAACCCATTACCAAGTCCTCCATTTGACTGGTGTGGGACAAATGAAATCAAGCCGTAACATTCGACCCCCCATAAGGTCCAATGTCCTCGTTGGTCACGGCCACGTTGGTCACGGCTCGTTTCACCAGGCCACCACTCCGTATGATACCATTGATACAGCACAAGAGAGAGCCACACCTCAAAAGTTAGCTATTACGGTGGGAGAACAATTGGCTAAATAAACCCATCACCAAGTCCCCCATTTTACTGGTGTGGGGCAAATGAAATCAAGACGTAACAATTTAACTCACTTGGACGCTTGAAAAAACTAATGGAAATTAGTTTCTTTTGTTCAAATGAGACTTCTTTTTGGACGGAGGGAGTATGTACCTAGAAAGGGTTGTAGCTTACAGTCAAGTATGATGACCTCTTAATGTTGCTTTGCCTTTTTCTCTCTTAACATTTGTTTTCCTCAATTAATTTGTCCCTTTCTTGAAACAGAAAAGGAAATGACAGGCAACCCAAAGCAGGGCAGAACCAGCAGATGCCATTGTGTCATACAATGAACTCCAACATGGAGAAAAATCTTTTTGGAGGATTTTAGGAATTGTTTCCTCTTCACTGGACTGCAAATTTGCAAATATTAGCCTCATTCCGTGTACGAACTTAGGAAATTGCCTGATTAAATAATGCAACGATAAGTAGCAGAATGGAAGAATCTCATGACTTACCGGCAACCAATCGGCAAACAATGCTCTATTCTGGCCGAGAGATTGCCAGTTTCTTCTCGTAACCAGGTTTGCGTTTGGTGGCTTTTAATATTTTACCAAGCCCTATAATACTCCCACGTCTTCTTGCACGAGGAATTATAAGTCATTCATGCCCCTTCAAACAAATTTAGTTTCTATGTGTGGAAGAACATCATCTGGTCTGTTTATACAAAATTTCACAGTTATGATACTCTCTTTATGTTTTCCATTTATTCTTTATTTTTATCTTTAATTCTTCAAGAAGAAGAAAAACACAAGTGTTTTATAAACAGTGTAACAACCGTGACAGTCTTGGTGCTTCATGAATGTATGTATACTTTGCTCATGTCATCCTCTCTTTCTTTCAACTCAGTATTACTCTTTTGGAATTTCATAATTTCTCGACTTGAGCTCAACAGCTTGACTTGTGAGCTCGCAAGCTTTTGAAAATATAGCTCGGGCTGAATAGAAGGTATATGGTTCAACCGGTTGTCCTAGAAGGTACAACTGGATAGTACTCATTCTGAAGTAAGTACTCATTCTTACACAAACATAAGTGTTCATTTTGAAATAACGTAGTACTCATTCTGAAATAACAAGATATTCATTTTCACACATTTATTCAAAACAATTATAATATTCGTTTTCGAATAACATAGTGTTCATTTTGAAACAAAGTGGTACTCGTTCTCAAATAACGTAGTGTTCATTTTCAAGCACTACTCTAACGCTATTGCATTTTTGGAGTGCCTTCGGTGCTCCATTTACCAAATTGATGGTTCTTACCCCTAAACTAGCCCCAATCTCCAAGCCTCCTTCCAAATGTGTGTCTATTACGCAATATGGACTTAGGAGTGGGAGGTTTACGGGGAGAATTAATATGGGTAAGAATTATCAATTTTGTGAATGAAGCACCAGAGGTGCTCCAAAAAAGCAACAACACCGGTAGTGACATTGTTGACCATTGTCAGCGGAATTTTACTCATATTAATTAGATAAAATACCATTTTGGAAAATTTATAAAATAAATCTAATAAAATTATTTTTATATCGATATGTAGTATCACTTTTATTTAATTTATGATCCATGTTTACCAATTTGAATAAAAATACTCCCTCTGTCCCACAAATTAAATATTACTCATTTCGATGTATTTTTTATTAAACAGTTACACACTTTGATCATAAATTAAATATAATCTAAATAAAGAAATGTTATAAAAATTTGATATATCAAAACTAGATTCTAAGATGAATCCAATTATGTTAAATTTATGCTCCCTTCGTCCACAAATAAACTTTCCGTTGTGCGTTACGATGTTTGACTGAAGTTATTTTCAATTCATTTTATATGAAAAATGATGTAAAATTTAAAAAATGAATTTACATATTAAACAACTATATCAAAAGATCTACAAAACTAGAGGTGACATGATTATATTATTTTATCAAATGGGTGACGAAAATAGGCCAACAAAGTGAATAAAATTTGACCATGTGAATAGTGAACGGAAATTTTATTTGTGGATGGAGGAATATTATAATTCAATATATTTTTCTCACCATTTGTAGTCAAAGCGTATAACTATTT
Organism: Cuscuta australis; assembly: GCA_003260385.1. Taxonomy (NCBI): domain Eukaryota; kingdom Viridiplantae; phylum Streptophyta; class Magnoliopsida; order Solanales; family Convolvulaceae; genus Cuscuta; species Cuscuta australis. The sequence goes on from NQVE01000192.1 coordinate 1,901,136, forward strand.
GACCAAATACTATTCAAAAAGGTAATGTTTTGTGAGACGGAGAGAGTACTTAAAAGTGAACAAAATACTCAAGGACGAAGTAGTAATATATTAAGAAAAAAATATGATTGAAAGATGATCCACCTAAAGAAATGATTGATGATTTAATTTATAATTGTTTATAAGAGCAGTAATTTGGTGATCCATCAATATTATAAAAAAATTAAAATATTAAATAAGGTCCACAAGATGAAGGTAACCCTAAGGCCTACCAAAATATTTGCATATTTTATAAATACTAACCATCTGATTTAAAATTTTGATTACGACACTTTTGTAAGTTTTGTTTTATATATATATATATATATATATATATATATATATATATATATATATATATATATATATATATATATATATATATATATATATATATATATATATATATTATATATATATATATATATATATATATATATATATATATATATATATATATATATATATATATATATATATTATATATATATATATATATATATATATATATATATATATATATATATATATATATATATATATATATATATATATATATATATATAAACACATACACACACACTATAGATCGAAGATTGAAAACGATTGACTCAGAAAAATTAAAATTGGACATATATTCGGAGACAAAGGTAGTACTTGACATCTTGACAAAGAGCTTATGGTTGAGTGACATAACTATCTCTTCAAATAAGAGATCACATGTTCAAACTCAACTCAGTAATTGAGAAACATGTATGTATCGACAAATGCTATATTGTAATAAAATTAACAATATTCAAAAAATATTTAAAACTCTCTCTCGTCTTAAAAAACTCTTTTTGTTTTGACTTTTTTAGTCAAGTAGTGTCATTCTTTGACTATAAATTAAACATAATCTAAATCAATAGTATAAAATTTTGTTATATCAGAACTATATCCTAAGATAAATCTAATTATATTTAATTCATATTATAATTTAATATATTTTTCTCATAATTTGTGGTTAAAGAGTATCATTGTTTGAAAAAAAATCAAAATGAAAAAAGTTTTTAAGATCAGAGGAGGGAGTAGTACATTTTATTAGTGATGGACTAGAATCCAAGAGATAAAATTAAAATGCAACTTGAAATGTGTTCTATTCTATCATTTGAGTGATCAAAATAAGAAAATTATAAAATTTTCAAAAGTTGGAGAAGTAACGTTTTAAGCTGTCCAAAAAAAGGGTGGGGAGCAGCCAAAAAAAGACACTCCTTATAACAAAAGGGCAAATTTAGTACATATCTTTCGGGAGCCATAAAAAGACATAAAAAACAAGAATAATTTCCGTTGCCGGGACTTGAACCCGGGTCTCTCGGGTGAGAGCCGAGTATCCTGACCAGCTAGACTACAACGGAACGATGAAAAGCTTTGAAGAAAAGCTTATACGTTCTTATAATTACAAATGACAACAGGGTAGGAGAAAGAAATAAAAGCACTCCTTATCCGTACTTAGGGGTCTGTTTCTCTGAGGTTGAAACTAAATTTTTTCAGCTCTTAGGTTTTTACAATAATGATTTAAAAAATATTTTAAATATAACAAATATACAAAAACATCATACATCCAACTTTATAAGATACCACTCAAACACTGTTAAAGATAATTTTTTTATCCAAAATTTGTTTTCTTACATATTTATTTGGATGATCATTTAATTGAGTGGTTTTTGAAAAATTAAATTTTTCTAATATTTTTCAATTCTTTCCAAATTTTTTTTATAATTCCTTCTAGGTTATTCTAGCACCAGCTTTAACATTCCAGCTAAAACAAGAGACATTTAAAAGTGAAAAAACTGTTCACAAAACTCCATACTCAACTCAAGAGCAAAGATAAAATAAATGTAGCACCATGCATTGCTTACAAATAATCAAATTTTAACTCTAGAACCTTTTATTTAAAGTAATATTTTTATTATGGGAAAAGCCTTATTATCCTTGTAGAATTAAAAAAGTTTGCAAAAATTATATTTCCACTTTTTATCCTGGGAAAAGTCCTATTATTCTTGTAAATGTGGCGCATTAACAATCGTCTCTTCAGATTCGACTGGACAGTTACTGAAATGATGTAAATTAAACTTTAATTTTAAATGTAAATGATGTGAGTTTTGATGCTTATTGGTTTAAAACAGCAAAAGGGGCAAATTTAAGAGGGTAAAATCGTATTTTGATATGGTTTTACTTTTAAAAGATTATCTTTTTTCAAAAACCGTAGTTCCTGCCACCAAATAGGAAAAGAAATTCCGTTGCCGGGAATTGAACCCGGGTCTCTCGGGTGAGAGCCGAGCATCCTAACCAACTAGACTACAACGGAATTGTGATTAATTCGTTTCTGTTAAATATTTGTACTTTGGAGTTTCACGGAGCATTTATTTAAGTAATTATTAGAATAAATTGGAAGGAGTTAGAAAAATAGAAAGAATTAGAAAAGGCAAAAGGATTTGAAAAAAACAGCAAGACTCCTATAATTTTAAATTTCAAGTGTTGTTTGGAAAGTCATAAAATTTTAATTCTAGAATTTAAATTTTGAATTCGACAACAATGAGTAAAGAAGGTGATTGATATGTATGAAATTATTACGGAGTATAAATTGAAGAAATGTTGGACTTGAAATTGTAAATGACATGAGGAGAGATGTGACTTTGTGATTGAATTTGTTTTGAATTCGAAGAATTTTGTCCAAATTCAAACCCAAATTTTTTAAGTTTCCAATCATGTAATTTAGATTAATTCTAGACTTTAAATCCAAATTCAAGTTTCCTAACAGACAAACACACCAATTGATTTTAGTAACCAATTGATTTTAATAAACGTTCAATCTTCTCAGCTCTCTTTAAAAATTATAAAAAATCGATTTGGAAAGACCCATGGCAGACAGAAGAGAGTAAAAAAATGACTTTAACACAACATATTTTGTTAAGTTTTTTACGTAATTTTTAAACATAAAATTTTATTTTTGAATTTTAAGGTAAGGTAATTTTTGCCTTCAAAAAAAAAGGTAAGGTAATTTGAAATACATCAATTTAGAAATAATTTCAAACAAATATTATAAATTACAAAACGATATTTTGAGAGAGATGAGATATTCAATAATTAAAATTTCCAAATCTATCCCTTACTCAAACCCTTGTTCCAAATGGTGAAATCGCTCACCCCGAACGTCCCTCACCACTACTGACGAAAATGTAAAGAGATGTAAATTATGAGGACTTAACCGGCAACAGAGGCTGAGACTAGTGCTCACCGTGTCCAAAGAATCCCCCACTTTTTTTTGAGAGGTTTCTCTCACACTGTCTTATTCAAACCTAGTACAACTTAGAGTGGTAGTAATGAGAGATGATTTGGTGTTTAAATCCAAATTGAACCCAATTTCAAGCATAGACATGAGATTTAGATATGTGATTTTCATATAGTACGTATTATTTTATTTAATTTAAAATTTTTTTTTCTGATTAATTTAATTAAATATAATGATTTATTTTGTTTAATTTATATAGATGTAAATAGGACAAAAGTGTCAAGTGGACACAATGGATGTGTGTAGAAGTTCACTCTCGCGGACGGTCCAGCGCCCCCCAGAACACTCCAGTGTTTATTCCTCCCTTCCCTTTGAAGAAGAAGAAGAAGAAGAAGAAGAAGAAGGCTATGAACCTTTAACACACCTCCTATCCGGCTATCCGTCAGCAATTTCTTCTTCGCCCGAATTTCCAAGTTTAATCTAAAAACCCCATTTTCTTCTCTCTTTCTCATTCGCCGAAGAATCCACCGTCAATGGCAACCACGGCGTCGTTTTCCGGTGTCCACTGCTGCGGCGTCCAGCCCTCCACCAGAGCAGCTCCCTTTTCTTTTCCGCCGCCGTTATCAACCAACTTCTCGCCGAAACCTCCGCGGCATAGAACCCTAATTTCACTCAAACTGCACAGAAAAGATTCGATTTTCAACAAAAAGTCTAGGTCTTTAGTTGTCCGATGCGAGGCCGCCAGCGGAAAGGTATTTACTTAATCCTGCATATGCGATATCTTGCTTTCTTATGATTGTGATCGTAGAAGATTGATGTGTTTCTGTTGAAATTTGGGGGTTAACAGGCTGTTACTCAGCAAGAGTTCACGGAGATGGCATGGCAAGCTATAGTGCTGTCGCCAGAAGTGGCAAAGGAAAACAAACACCAAATAGTAGAGACGGAGCACTTGATGAAGGCGCTGTTGGAGCAAAAGAATGGGCTTGCTCGCCGGATATTTTCCAAGGCTGGTGTGGATAATACTCGTCTGCTTGAAGCGACAGTTCGTTTCATTGAACGACAACCTAAGGTTTGTTTGTTTGTTTCTCATTTTTTCCTAAGCTGAATGCCCACTGAATAGCCCATTGAAAAATGATCATTAACATTGTGGAAGAAAGAGTCGCGAAGCGCCACAATTGGAATTTTTTTACACTATGTTTGGTTCAAGAAATTTGAAAGAGAAGAAATTAAGAGGGAAAACAAATTTTCATGTTTGGTTAGAGGGGTATAAAAAGAAAAGTGGAAAGGAGAAGAAAATGAGAAGACAAATTCTCCCCATTTTGATGAGGAGAATAAGAGAAACCCATTTTCTTTTCCTTCCAAATTGTTTGAACCAAACATAGCGTCAAGGATATGTGCCATGGGAAAAAATGCACATATGTCAAACAGGGCTTCATGCATCATATTGTGTATTTGTGTTTAAGTTGTATCAAAATGGACACTTAATCTAGTCAATTTTATTGACTGCAGCAGTTGGGTTTCCACGCCAATCATTTATGATCCCAGTTTTCTAATACTGAGCTTGTTTGGTAGGACAATTTAGCTAAAATATTTTTTTTAATCAAATAGGTTTAATCAAAGATAAGACTTATAAGAAACTCATGCAATCATGCTTATACCTTGATTAAAGTCAATCCAAGTTTGGATAATACATATGATAGCATTGGGCAGCATTTGGGGCTGGAACAAAAGAAAAATTGAAGATTGGTACCCTTTCTGGGTTTTTTAATACATATTAAACTTTAGTGCTCAATTCTGATACCTAGTGTTTGGGTGAAGGGTGAACATTCATGCATTGTTTGTAATTGCAACATACTTTATTTCTGGTCTTCAAATGAGCAAGCTTAATATAGTTCCCTCCTATTTGAAAGCAAGTTCACTTGTAATCGTTTTGTTTTTCCATACAAAATCATATTAGGTTCTTGGCGAGTCAGCAGGTTCAATGTTGGGGCGAGACATGGAAACATTGATTCAGCGGGCCAGAGAGTTTAAGAAAGAATATGGTGATTCATTTGTGTCAGTGGAGCATTTGGTGCTTAGCTTTGCACAAGACAGGCGTTTCGGAAAGCAGCTGTTTAAAGATTTTCAAATTACTGACAAGACTCTAAAAGATGCCATACAGGCCATTAGGGGACGCCAAACTGTTATTGATCAAGGTCTTAACAATTTTGCTTTTTTGCTTGATTTCCTCATTATTTTATTTTATGCTTAAAAACTGCGAGTCTAGGTAATTGGAGTATATGATTTTGCTCATGCTACGAGCCTATGACCTGATGCTTTTTGTTAATAACTTTTGAATCATTTTATAGGTGATGAATTGTAATACTTGGTGCTTGCTGGACACTTATTAATCTTTTTCATAAATTTTGTGCAGATCCTGAAGGAAAGTATGAAGCTCTGGAAAAATATGGAAAAGATTTGACTGCAATGGCAAGGACAGGAAAGCTTGATCCTGTTATAGGCCGAGATGATGAGATACGTCGATGCATTCAAATCCTTTCTAGGAGAACTAAGAACAATCCTGTCCTAATTGGAGAGCCAGGTGTTGGAAAAACTGCAATATCTGAAGGGTATGCACAGTTTCTTGCAGTGCTTTGTTTATAGCTATACCTTGCTGCTAATGCAGGAATTTCATTTTAAAAATCCATCATTAGCTCTATGGATCATTATGTTTAGGCTTGAATTTTTTTCTTAGGGTCTGTTTGGAACCTGGAAAATATTTAGGAAAAACATAAGCAAGAATTGGGGTAGAAAATTTGGAGAAAAAAATTAAACTCAATCTGTTTTAGATAAATTTTCATTTTTTTTATTTATATACTTCCATTATATGAATACTTCCATTATTTATATATATATATATTTCTATTATATGTGAACATTAAAAAACCAAATTTGTTTTTCCTAGCTAAAAACAAACATACGAACCATTATTTTTATTTTCCCCTCTTTCCCTACCATTTTCATGTCCCAAACATAACCTTAGAGTTTGATTTAATAATCGTCTTATTGCTTGTTCTGGCATCTGATTACTGATTAACAGGCTTGCCCAGAGAATTGTGCAAGGAGATGTCCCACAAGCCTTGATGAACAGAAGGGTGAGTGTCATATATATATATATGCGTGTGTGTGTGTGTGTATTGCATTGACCTGGATGTGCTAAGTATGTTAAATGATTTCACTTCGTATGTGCAGTTGATCTCTCTTGATATGGGAGCACTTATTGCTGGTGCAAAATATAGGGGTGAGTTTGAAGATAGGCTTAAAGCAGTGCTCAAGGAAGTGACCGACTCTGATGGGCAGATTATCCTTTTCATTGATGAGATTCACACTGTAGTCGGTGCAGGTAACATTCTTCTTTCTTTTGTCACTTGCTGTGCCATCGTTGCACAAAAGATCACATTTGATCCTTGTTGTGTGCTGGAGTTCCCCACATGCTTTGTTTGGGAGTAGGAAAGAAAGTGAGGGAGAAGATAAAGTTAGTACAGAGTCTATCTTTATGTTCTTTGGATTGAGAGAAATAAGGAAACAGAAAAGAAAGAAGAATAAATGTATGGTTTAAAGACAAATTTATCCCTAATAATGTTTATGTTCAGGCGCCACGAATGGTGCCATGGATGCTGGCAATCTGTTGAAGCCGATGCTTGGCCGTGGAGAGTTGCGTTGTATTGGTGCAACCACATTGGACGAATTCCGGAAATATATTGAAAAAGATCCGGCATTGGAGCGCCGGTTCCAGCAAGTCTATGTTGACCAGCCCACCGTTGAGGACACTGTCTCTATACTCCGTGGGCTCCGCGAAAGATATGAGCTTCACCATGGGGTCCGCGTATCGGACAGTGCATTAGTTGATGCTGCAGTTCTCTCTGACCGTTACATCAGTGGACGCTTTTTACCTGACAAAGGTTTGATGCACTCCTAATTTTTTTTTATGAATGCAGTGTTTGGATCTGAATTCCTAGAGAATTCTGACTCTGTTCTCTCATTGCAGCTATTGATCTAGTGGATGAAGCTGCAGCAAAATTGAAAATGGAAATTACCTCAAAGCCCACAGCCCTTGACGAGATCAACCGTGCAGTTCTTAAGATGGAGATGGAGAGGCTATCACTTACTAATGACACAGACAAAGCATCCAAAGATCGGTTAAATCGCCTTGAGACTGAGTTGTCTCTACTAAAGCAGAAGCAATCTGAACTGAACCAGCAGTGGGAGCATGAAAAGACCGTCATGACACACTTGCAGTCCATCAAGGAAGAGGTATGCAATTCTGATTTCCTAATCATAATTCTTGTTGAGTTTTGAGATCTGAAACTGATTGAACTTGCATTGTGTGCAGATTGATAGGGTGAATCTTGAGATCCAACAGGCAGAAAGGGAGTATGATCTCAACCGTGCTGCTGAACTCAAGTATGGTAGCCTAAACTCATTGCAGCGCCAGCTTGATGCCGCGGAGAAAGAGTTAGACGAATATTTGAAGTCTGGGAAATCCATGCTTAGAGAAGAAGTTACTGGGAACGACATTGCAGAGATTGTCAGCAAATGGACTGGAATTCCAGTCTCCAAGTTACAACAGTCTGAAAGGGAAAAGCTTCTGCATTTAGAGGAAGAACTCCATAAACGGGTTGTTGGCCAAGACCCAGCTGTCAGATCCGTGGCCGAAGCAATTCAGAGGTCTCGGGCCGGTCTTTCGGACCCGCACCGCCCGATTGCTAGCTTCATGTTCATGGGCCCCACGGGTGTCGGAAAGACGGAGTTAGCCAAGGCACTCGCGACCTATCTGTTCAACACAGAGGAAGCCCTTGTGCGTGTCGACATGAGTGAGTACATGGAGAAACATGCAGTCTCAAGACTAATAGGTGCCCCACCCGGGTACGTAGGGTACGAGGAAGGAGGACAGTTGACTGAGATTGTTCGTAGGAGACCCTACGCGGTTATCTTGTTTGACGAGATAGAAAAGGCACACGCCGACGTGTTCAATGTTTTCCTTCAAATCTTGGATGATGGTAGGGTCACCGACTCCCAGGGGCGCACTGTGAGCTTCACAAACACTGTCATCATTATGACATCAAATGTGGGGTCACAATATATTCTGAATTCGCTAGACGAGAGCGAGCTATCTTATGAAACCATAAAGCAAAGGGTGATGGAGGCTGCAAGAGCCATTTTTCGCCCTGAATTCATGAACCGTGTTGATGAATACATAGTGTTCCAGCCCCTTGACCGCGAGCAGATCAAGAGTATCGTCCGATTACAGGTGTGTTTTTCAAGACCAATTTTTTTAACCTATTTTTTAACCTATCTTTAACCTATTTTTTAACCTATATTTAACGATTCTCACTCATTTTCTTCCCCAAAATGTGAGGAATTCGCTGTTACCTCGTTTTAGTACATTTTGTCTTCGCATTTACTTTTCTTTGCTTCTCTAACCAAACAAGAAAAATTCTTTTTCCTTTCATTTTCTTTTCTTTTCTCATTCAACTTCCCTGAACCAAAAACATAGTGTAAGAAGTGCTTGTTTGTTAACTAACTGGTTTTTATTGGTCAACTTAGCTGGGACGCGTGCAGCACAGATTGTCCGACCGGAAAATGAAGCTACGAGTGAGTGAAGCTGCGGTTGAGCTGCTGGGAAGCCTCGGGTACGATCCGAGCTACGGGGCCCGGCCTGTGAAGAGAACGATTCAGCAGAACGTGGAGAATGAGATAGCAAAGGGCATCTTGAGGGGGGATTTCAGAGATGAAGACACCGTGTTGGTTGACACCGAGGTATCCGCGGTTCCCAACGGTCAGCTTCCCCAAGCCAAACTTGTATTCAGAAGGGTGTCCGGTTCTTCTTCGGGCGCTTTGGGTGCTTCTTCTCCTGTGGACAAAGAAGCATCATTCTCCCAGTAAACGGCAAAGGTGTATATTTGTAATGGAACTGAGCATTATAAAAAGCTCTCTTGTAATGTTTATTTTTGAGTGTTTATTTTTGAGAATTGGAAGAGAATTAAAAAATAAAATTTATATATCAAAAACTACATAAAAAGCTCTACAAAACAAGATGCGATTATACTATATTATTTTATATCAAATGAGTAACGAAAATAAGAAAAAAAAGTAAACTTATTTTTGTCTTGGAATAAGTTGAAACTGGCATATTTGCTATTTGTAGAGTCAAATTTCATGAGTTTTCTTTTCCTATTTTCATTAAGAATTTGACAAAATATTATAATCTTGTCACCACTCCGTCCCAATTTAAATCATCTGTTTTGACTTTTGGGCATATTTAAGGAAAATAAAAAATAGAGTTGATTTTTCAAAATTATCATTACATTTTAGAAGGGATGATGATGAATGAAAAGATTAGGTGAAGAAGAGTGACTTATTTTAGGGGTAGTTTAGGTATTTTATTTTTAAAAGTTTACGAAAACAACTAACATGCAAGTTATTTTGGGAAGAAAAAAAAGGTAAATATTTTGATGTAGTTTTTGAATTTACAATTTTTTATTTTTAAATTTTACATTACTTTTTATATAAAATGATTTGCGAACAGAGTAATTAGAACAGAGTAATTCACAATCAAAACTTTTGACTATTTTATGAAAAAGCTCACACCACATCACGACAAAGAAGCAACAAGCAAAATGACATTATATTTTGTATTACTCATTATATTTCATATTGTTTTAGAAGAAAAAAATTAGCTTAGAAATTAGGATCAATCGGATTTGATCTAACTTCAGCAAGTTATTTCTCGTTTACCGAATTCGTCCCCCGTCTTGCACACCAAATATATCACACACATACATACAACAATTGTTATCTGTGTATGTCAGTGACACATTAGTGTGCAAGTTAGGGTACAAGCTTAGTGTATCCCTAGCTTTTATTTTTCACTAAACAAACTGCTTCATTATCAATGTAAATTCACACGGAGGAATTAATTTGCATTTTGGGTGAAAATGTACATTGTACAACACAGTGAATCATTGTTTTCGACCAGAGATGGTTCTCTTAACAGCTCCAATGGAGACCAAGAAGTCATCAAGGGATGACAGAGTCCTCATATCATCCGGAGGAAAATAGCTTGATGCTTTCCCTAACAGTGATGTCAAGAAAAGGGAGAAAGACATCGGTCTCCTTGGGGCACCTAGCAGATCGTCTAGGAACGCAAACGCTGCTAACAAGTCCGATCCCCTTGCATTGATCGGCGCAGAGAAATGAGCTGAGATTATTCTCTTGAACCTCCAGTCCTGCACTATGCTGTCCACCCAATCTCTAACCTGATGATGATGATGATGATGATGCCCACATTAGCGAAGATATTACAACATAAAATTTCATGTACGGCTAGAGCCGCATTCACGGTATGCACATGCAGCTGTATCAATATGATATTTCAACCCAAAACCAATCGGCGATGGGAGGAGCAAATCATATTCGTATACTTCTTCCGTCCCTAAAAACAGTTCATGTTTTGATTTTTGGGAGGAGAAGCTGTTGACGTTTGACCAATGGTAAATGACAAAAGTTGATATTAGTATGATTTGGAAAACACCAGAATATGGAAGGCGTAGAAGAGGGTTGAGATAGGTTAGGTTAGATTTAGAAAAAAACGAGCATTTATGTCCATTAAGGCCAAAGGGAGAAGTTCTTTTCGGGCAAGCAAAAAAATGAACGAGGAAAAGTTTTAAGAGACTGGGGAGTATGTTAGTCATTTTTAGCAAGTGTTCGATCTTGGATTATATCCTCAAAACCTCAACATCTCTCCTCTGGTGCAACTTGGGTATTTTTGTCTCATGTTATCAATTGCTTCATTTGCTTGCATATATCAGACATCTTTTTTTGAGCTGCCAAGCCTAGGCTTTGATAACATGTAAAAAGGGCTATATATTCAACAAGAATGTTGCGTTCTTACTTTGAAGTGGCTAATGAAGAGGTGCTGTATCTTGGCATATAAAGAAGTAGTAAGCATACCTTTTCAGGAACTTTGCTGAATACCAATGTCTTCACAATAGGTGAAACAATAAGTTTCTGTGATACTTGAGCAAAGCTAGTGTTTGGCTCCAGAAGATTTGACGGTCCCAGAAACAGTATCTGAAGAACCATTCTTTCCCATCCTGCAACACCAGAAAAAGATCAAATGTTTGTTTTCGTCTTCTGTTGGCATCTTTCTTGTCCCAAAGGGTGCATTGGTTCAAAGGATGTAGGACTACCTTAGGTAATAGGGTTACCTTTCATGGAAGGCAGTGAAAGATTTTGGGAATTAAGATTACAGGAGTTAAAAAATCACTCCTTTTGTACAAACTCTTTGGTTCACGAAAGCAATATTATATACTACTTATGTTCCTAAAAGAACTTGATGCTTTCCTTTTTCAATTGTCCCAAAAAGAGATTCTCATTCCATTTAGGGAAAGAAATAAATGGTTCACATTATTTTCATCATACAATTTTATTTTTTCTTAAACTCCTTGAAAAGCAAATGATTTTTTTGGGACGGAAGGAGTATGTTGTTACATTATTAGGTACAAGGTGAGAAGCCCAAGGTTGTCTGGAAATCTAAAACCTGAATCAAAACAAGGTAACCTCACACACTACATTAACGGAGGCAAAGTGAGACCACTTGCACCAAACGCCCCCTTACAATGAAGCACAGTGACCTATTTAGTAAAAGAACAGACCTTTCTGCCGGTTCATCTTGGTGTCGACAATAGGCTCATCTGGGACTTGCTTCCCCTTACTGAGGATTTTGACAGCCACACCATTCTTTGCAGATTTGAGTAGAGACTCCTTGCTAATACACTCAGGAGGACTCCTAGGAACAAAGATTACAGCATCTGTCACTAATAGTGTCTGTGAACGCTTATGATAGAATGCCACCTCCACATAAGGTCCAATACCTGAAACAAGAAAGGCCGTGTAGACCATGCAATTTAGATTACTGCACAATACTCCATTTCCTACACTAATTTGGTCCTCCCACCAAAAGAATTCATTTTCATGTAAATGTGTTTTTTTTGCCCAGTATCCAACACATAAGTCGCTGTAGGGTGTTTCTCACTTCGTGAGGATTTTTTTGAAGTTAGTTAGGCCCAATTCACATTGAATCAGTGTCTGGTACCATTTTTGTTAGTGGGGCGCGTTTGGGGCAGCCCATTTCAGTTTGTGTTTAGCCTATTTGCTCACCCCATAAGTGTGTTCTTTTGACTATCCTACATCGGTTTCTACATATAAACGTGAGTTAGGTCCAAGTGTCCAACACTCCTGAAACTCTACTTCTTACTCAAATATGCTTCTCTAGACTCTAGCTAAAAGAATTCTTCTTCTTTTCATTAGGGTCATGTTCTTTCTTTTTTTTAATTAAAAAAAGAATTGTAATAAATTTCTTCAATAAGATCTGCCTCTACTACTCATTACTTGGATCAAGTTAGGAAGATTCATCAAGTCATTACCAACTTCTGGAGAACTAAGAACTTTCTGCTCAATTTCATCAGCCCACGGAGTGGACAGGTCTCCATCTTGTAAGGGTTTGGCACCGAATATCCCAAAAAACTCAAGCGGAAGATTTAAAGGCCAACTCCATTGCCTTGGAGCCACCCATACTTGAGCACGTGGAAACTTTCTGGAGAATGGGCCAACGAATATTTTGTGTTCATATGCAAATGTAGGCAACACAATATATTCCACGGGATATCCCAACTCTTTCACAAGCTGCAGAAAAGCAAAAAGTTTACTCAAGATGCTAATGCTTACAATAAGAAGAAACTGAAGATTGAATAAAGTTGATCAAAGACGATGCAATCTCCACTTGCAGTGGATGGTTGACGTACTGTAGTCACTATTATGATTTACGATGTTTGGAAAGCATGTGTGATATTATATGATATACAAAGCTATAGTATAGGGTATGATAGGAGTTTAGTACGAATTAGTATACAATGTTGTTGTTTACTGTGATAATATGGGTGAAGAATGTGTATATAAAATGATTGTTAATGAGCTAGTTATTCTACATGGACCGGACCAGACTAGCTAACTATAGCTGCAAACATACGAAAATGGACCAATAAAATGTATTCTAACAATGAGGCATCCAGGAGTTTAATAAAAGTTAAAGCGCTAACGCTAATAAAAAACGCTCTTCCCAAGCAAGGCCTTAAAGTGGTATAATAGGAACTGATGTTTTTTTAAACCATAGAAACCAACCAAATTTGTGCTTTACAAATCTTTGGAAACCCCATTAATTACCAGCGGAAAGCATATCATGGAAATGGAAACAAACAAGGATGTGGTGGAAAACCACACCGCAGCGCATAAACGATGATGAAACATAAAACAAACAAGATCTAAGTTTCCCTTTTTATATTTTAAAAACAACAAGCAAACAAAACCTGAGAATTGAAGTAGGAGTTGGAATACGATGGGTGATGTGGGTAAGGCCCTAAAGGATACTTTAAGAACTACCTGGATACACTCCTTTGTTGGAGCAATTGGTGCGTGAATCCATAACCCGCTCGATTTAAGTTTGATTACAGTCATTCTGATGTTAGTTGAGACACTGATGAAGCCAAGTGCTTGTTCCTGTTCAAACAACCATATAGAGTCTTTCACCACCTGTCACATTTATCAATAACGACATACAAATGTTAGTGAAATAAATTATGTTTCAGCAGAATACAATATCCCAGGGTACAGCATACCGGTTTGTACTTATCCTTGACTCAACATTAGAGGGCGTTTGTTTCGGAATTTTTAAAACAGATTCTGCTGTCAATTAAGAATAATCTCTTTTAAATTCTGGGAAAGAACCATGATAGGGGCACACCACAACTCATCCAACTGTCTCACAGATATCCACAAACTCATGTTATTGTTCAATGTAAGATTGGGGTGATTTGAGCATTTTTCTTAATCTGAAACGGAATCTGGTTTTCATTACATTTTTGGGTTATTTTGTTTCAGAATCATACCACAATTGCAGCTTCACAAACAGTAGAATAGATTCCAAGCAAGTCTAAGTGAACACATTCTCTAGAATGTTAAGTCATACCACATCTGCTAACTATGATCTTTGACTAATATTTTTAGGATGAAACTACAAGCCTTACACTATGTTTGGTTCAAGAAATTTGAAAGGAAAAGAAAAGAAAAAAAATTTCCCTCATTTTCTTCACCAAAATGGAAGAAATTCGGTTTTCCCTCCCCTTAGAGGGTGTTTGGGAGTGTGGTGAGTTATGTAAAAGTAGAAGTCATAATTTGGAAGCAGAAAGCATGTATTTGTAGCTTTGCTAGAAAGCACTTCTAGACCTTAATTTTAACTTCTAAACCCATAATTTATAAGCTAAAGTTATAAGTTATTTGTAGAAGCTATAAGTTATTTTCAAATGCAATCCCAAACACCCTCTTAGTATTTTTTGTCTTCTCATTTTCTTTTCCTTCCACTTTTCTTTTGTTTTCCTCTTGAACCAAACAAAAAAAATGTTTTCTTTCTTATTTTCTTTTCCTCTCCTTCTCAAATTCTTTGAACCACGTAGTGTTAATATGGTATAAGAACCAGCTTCTTTCTTAGTACCCGAGTAATTTTTTCATTTTTTCCCCTACATTCACATTTAATTGACCATTAGGAATTTTTTGATACATCAAGAATTGAATTGAATGAACTTAGACGCAATTCATGTGCATATTCATTGGCTTGAATGAGATCAAATTATGAAATTCATCAATTTGAGATCCGCACCTCAGTCCTAATGGTGAGCCGGTTGAGGAACGGCCCGAGAGGGAAAGGGAATCCAGTAAAATTAATATAAAACCTCCCTCCATAACCGCCGCCGCCGCTCTTGGCGGAAGAGCTTCCGGAAACGGCGGAGATCGCTGCCGACCCAACACGGCGTCTCCTCCCTCCGCCTCTTATGGGTTGCGCCTGTAAAGAGATGCCCTTTAATGGCGACCCGAGATTGAAGCTGGGAGTTAACTCATTGAGTGATGAAGAAGACGATGATGGGCTCTGCAGCAGGGTTGGTTTTGGCGAGTGTAATGCAACCATGGCTGCCGCCATTTCCGTGGATAAAGGAAGATTAGAGGTAAAAGATTAGAGGTGAGCATTGCACAAAAATATAAATTCAATATTATGGTTCGGAATTGTTCTGTATTAGTTTCGATAATTTGCACTTAAAAATGTCACAAAACTTTTTATTTTATACTCATAAAATTCAAAAGTACATTTAAATAAAAAAAACATAAAAATTGAGAAAATGAATAATCAAATACAAGAAATGGTTATCAAATCTTACAAAAAGAACAAATGATAAGAAAGTAGTATTTTGAATGTTTGTTACTCACTCTGTTCTATATCTTTTTTTAAGTTGCACAAAACGAAGAAAAATCTCTAATTTTTTCAATTTATTTTATTTAAATATTGGTATAAAAATAAAAAATGAAACTTACATATTTAAAAAATATATGGAACAGAGAATAATATTTTCTTATTAATCTATAAAAAATTAAAACTCAATTAAAAGATACAACTTACTCATAGTAAAACTTTAACCAAACTTTCAAAAAAAACTTGATGGATTACTTGAGAAGTTCCCGATTGTTCAAGGATGATAAAGAGGTACTCCCTCCGTGTCCGAGAGTAGGGGTGGACATGAAATTCGTTCCTGTTGGACTGTTTCAAAAATCTCGGTTCCGTTTTATAATTGTACCGATATATTAGAACAAATTTTTTTTATCTCAAACCCGTTCCGTCCCAATATCAAATGGGACATGAGTGGGACAACTAAAATTTATACTGATCCGTCCCGTTTGTCCCGTTTCATCTACTCTACTAATATATAATACTAATTCTAGTCCAAAATCCAAATACACTCATTCTTTAATTAATTAGTTATTTAATTAAGTTAACTTCATAGGCTTGAAATTTATTTGGACCCGTTCCACTCATTGTTTTTTGTTAGATGACTACATGTTTCTTTTTTTGAATGAAATGTCACTCTCTCCAACTTCTTATATTTGCGATTTAGGACAAAATAGGACGATCCGAATTCATCCCGTTTTATTCCGATCCTGAATTTTATGGGACAAACTGGGATAAGGTTGTAATCCGAACCGTTCCGAACCGTTTATATATAACGGGACAAGACGTGGGACAACCTAAAACCGGACCGTCACGATCTGTGCCCACCCCTATCCTAGAGTATTTGTCCACTTTCATTTTTACACACCATCCAATACACTTCTTTAATCCATTTTATCTTGTAATTTGTATATTAAAAAATTATAGAAATTATATATTAATAATCTATATGTTAAGACAAATCAAACAAGATCACACATGACTATATTTAGGCTTACACATTGAGAGAATTTGATGAGTCAAAGTGCTTAGATGAACAGTTCCAAAAGTCGAAAGTGGACGAATATAGCGGAAGGGAGGGAGTATAAATAATGACTAATGGACCATATTTATTTAATTTCAAAAACTTGAACGATTACTTGAGAAGTTCCCAATTGTTTTGAAAACCATTTCAATATGTTTTAATGGTTTTATAAAACAACATAAAATTAGTATATTAAGGAGTAATAAATATACTTTTCAATCTTAAAAAGTAATATAGCTCCTTTAAGTGCCTCACTTAGTTCTTCACTTCTTCTGGCATTGATCCAAGGACACATTTGACAATGTGCAGATATACTCCCTCCGTCCACATTTAAAGTTCTCACTTTGACTCGGTGCGCAAATTTAGGTGGAATGAAAATTGTGTTGACTTTCCCTTTATGCCCTCATCTTTGCTACCCATGTACACCCCATTGGAGCCGTCTACCCCTGTACACCACTGACGCTGACACTTCTGCATCACCGTTGCCGCCGCTTCTGCACTGCCGCCGCCGCTTCTGCACCGCTGCCTCCGCCGCTTCTGCACCGCCGTCGATGATGCTTTCGCATCCCCGTCGTCGAAAGCTCCGGGCATCGCAGCGCCCAGCCGTCGCAGCCCCTAGCATCCCTCTCGCCGTCACAACTTGCTTCTCTCGCCGTCACAAGCCCCCGCCTTCAAAGATCTATTTTTAGACTTCTCGTTAGGGAAGAAAATCAACATCCCACCATGGATCTGGAAAAAAATAAAAAAAATTGTTCCTCCAAATCTAGATCCGACGAAGATGCAACCAGATCTGAAAAAAAATTTCTTCTTTTAATTGATGAAAGAAGAAGGAAGAAAAACAAGAAAAAAATGAAGAAGAAATAAGAAGAAGAAGATGAAGAAGAAGAAAACAAGAAAAGAAGAAGAAGAAGAAAACAAGAAGACGGAATTGAGAGGAAGAAAAGAAAGAAAAAGAAGGAAAGAGGAGGAAGAGTGGGGAGGGTGGCTGACGAGGCGGGAAGGAAGAAAAAAGGAAAAAGAAAAAGAAATGTAATGGAGGAGGGTAGTTTTGTCTTTTAACCCTGTAAAACTTACTAAAAAAGGAAATGGGAACATTATTTGTGGACGGACCGAAAAGGAAAGTGGGAACTTTAATTTTGGACGGAGGGAGTATTAGGTAAATTGGGAAGAGATTTGTATCCCAAAAGAGTGTGGGGGGACTGGGATTAAAAAATCCAGTCAAATGGAATAGCACTATTATAATGAAGATGGTGTGGGTAGTGGCAGAAAAGAAACACATCCTATGGATGAAATGGATACAGAATAGGTATATCAAGTCCTTCAACATTTGGGACTGTGTACCTAAATATGATGCTCCTAATTATTGGAGGAAAGTGATCCAAGTGAAAGGTGTTTTGATCCAAAAAAAATTATAAATGACTCTTAGGAGAACTCAATACTCCAAAATATGGAATGCTCTATCCATACCAAAACATTAATTCTTGGTTTGACTTGTGATGAGGGGTAGATTACAAACTAAGTGCAGACTAAAGAAATTTATGGATATTGATACTGATTGTGTACTATATGGGCAAGGATGAGAGGATCACATGATATCTTAACACTATGTTTGATTCAAGGAATTTGAAAGGGAAAAGAAAAGAAAATGAGATGGAAACTAACTTTTCTTGTTTGGTTAGAGAGGAAAAGAAAAGAAAAGTGAATGTACTAAGAGAAGGGAAACCAAATTCCTCGCATTTTGGTGAGGAAAATGAGAGAAAACCATTTTCTGTTCTTTTCATATCGAACATAATGTAAATCTTTTTTGGGATTGCAGGTTCTTCCAAGAGATTAAGTTACCTGGTTGAGTTTTCAAATTTATGCAGAGTTTCCAAGAGTTCTGCAAACAGATCATGCAAATTAGAAGCAGGAAGAAGAAGCAACTTGGGCTGCCATCTGTTACAGTATTTGGAAAGCAAGGAATAAGTATGTTCATGAGATGATAAGCGCATTAAAGCCGAGGATAGTTTTGCTTCTGCAAAGAATCAAGTCAACTGTTTTATTAATTCATAAGTTAAAACTTATATGTTAGAGTAGGCAGTTTGGTGTTGTTTTGAAGTTTGTATATTTGGCGAATGAATGGAAAGTTAATCGATTTGCGTTCCTCATAAAACTATGTTCTCTACGAAGCTACGCCCAGAAACTCTTCTCAACCCCTTCTCCCTTGTCATTGTTCCCATTTGGGCCACTTCTTCCCATTTCGCTTGTCCAGCATACAAATTGGACACCAAACCATAAGCGCTTGCACTCCCAGGTTCTATACTCAACAACCGTCTCCCTACCCGTTCTCCCATTTTCGCGTTCCCATTAGCCAAGCAAGAAGCAATGAATGTCCCTAAGGCAGAACTGTTTTCTCTCAACAGCACACAGTTCAGAAGATGAAATGCTTCCTCGAGCATCCCTCCTCGGCTTAGCAAGTCAACCACACATCCAAAATGCTCATCAGATGGGACTAATCTGTGCTCTTCAGTCATTGTTTTGAAAACAGACAAACCCTCTGGTAAAAGCCCTGCATGGCTGCAGGCTGATAGTAAAGAAGTGAACGTGTAGTGATCAGGCCCCACCTTTTCCACTCTCATTTGGTTGAATAACTCCAGTGCCTGAACACAATCCCCGTGTGCTCCATATGCAGATATGATTGTGTTCCATGAAGCCAAATTCCTTCCGGGCATTCTACCAAACAGAGACCTAGCTGCACTTAAATCACCACATCTGCTGTATGCTGTGATCATAGAGTTAACGACAGATGTGTCCTCTTGTACATTTAGCAGCCGATGGGCACGCGCGTGTGTCTCTCTTGCAAAGCTTAAACATCCAACCTGAGCAATTGCCTGAAGCAGAGCAACGAATGTTACAGAATCTGGATCGATCTTCTCTCTCTGCATTAAACGGAACAAGATCAAGGCTTTGTTTGGCTGGCCATTATTAACATGCCCCATCATGGCTGATGTCCACGATACAATGTCCTTGCATTCAATCCCTCCAAACACTTGACTCGCGGATTCCATGAGACCACACCTTGAATACACCTCAATGAGTTGGTTAGATATGTCAGTGGTGGATTCAAGCCCGGTTTTGAGGAGGAAGCCATGGATAATGTTTCCTTGTCTTACATCTTTCATATCAGAAATCGCAGATAATACACTGATTATAGTACTTGTGTTTGGTTTGAACCCCATCCCTAGCATTTCATAGAACAAGCTCCCGGCTTGTTTGGGAAGACCATTTTGAATATAACCGGTTATCATCACATTGAAAAGGATCACATCCTTGTGATCCGTTTTGTCAAATACCATTTCAGCGTGGACCAGAGAGTTGCATTTCAAGTACATATCAATTAGAGTTGTAGTAGTGATGAGATCAAGAACAAAACCGGATCGGAGTATGTAAGCGTGGATGCTCTTTCCCTCAAACAAGTACCGGAGATTAGCGCAGCTTGATAGTGCATTTGATATTGTGATCTGATCAGGCTTGTGCTTTTCCTCTGTCATTATTTGAACAAATAGTCCCAAAGCCTCCAGAGACTGCCCTAACCTAAGATGAGCAGTGGCGGATGCATTCCAAGAACCAATACTCTTTTCAGGAATATTCACAAAGATGGCAATGGCCCTTTCCGGGACTTCACATTTTATATACATGTCCATTAGAGTTGTCACAAAAACATCGTCCGTGCAGCCGATCCCTCTTCTGAGAGCATAACCATGGATTGCATTTCCCTCCTCCACTGCTCCCAAAGAAGATGCTGCTTGAAGTAAGCTAATCAAAGTGACCCTGTTCGGTTCGATGTTTTCCCTCTGCATCTCCCGCACAATTCTAAAAGCCTCACAGGCATACCGATAACCGAATTGAGTGTAGCCCGTGATCATCACTGTATAAACAACCACATCTCTTTCAGTTATTTCGTCGAACACCTTTGCTGCATCCTCAACAGCACCATTCTCAGAATACAATTTGACAAAGGACGACCCTATGTTTTTATCCGTGTTTAGCCCGAGCTTCACAACATCCAGATGAACCGATCTCCCAAATTTCAAATCACCCAACACGTCGCAGCTCTTCAGGGTAAAAATCACTGCCGACCCATATATGTCGAGCTTCCTTCTCTTCAATTCCAAATACAACCCCAGGACTTCTCTGTACTGAGAAGCTCGGAAATACCCAACGAAAACCGGATTCCAAACAAAAGTCCGATCGATTTCGATGATTCTTCGAAATACCCATCTGGAATCGGGCAAAAGGTCGAGCTTTGCGTAGCCACTGAGAAGCTTTGAGCCCAGACACGAATCTTGATCGAAGCCGCGTGTTAGAATGCAGGCGTGTAGCTTCTTCAACGAATCTGCGTCCAAACAGTTGTCGATGAAAGAAGCGAGCTTTGCAGGCGATGGAAGGGGAAGAAATGGCGGCTTCTCTCCGATTGAATCGGTGAAGAATAGAGAGCGAGGTATGATGGAAAAGAAAACGTTGGGTTTTTTGAATAATGGAGGGGGAATATGGAAGTGTTGCAGAACATTCATGTCAAGAATGTATGGGAATTCATGGATTATTCCTTGATTTTTTTGAACTTGGGATTTCAAGGATGAAAAGATTAGTAGTTCAACACTGTTAATTTATCGTTCATACGAAAGTATTGAACTATTGGATGGAAAAGAAAAAGGGAGGAAAAAATTGGTGAGAATGAAAATAGCTAGAAAACAGAGTCAAAAATAATACTCTCTCCGTCCTAAAATTTTTTTCCCGTTGCGCAAAACGAAAAAAAATCCCAACTTTTTTCAATCTATTTTATTTAAATATTGGTATAGAAATAAAAAATAAAACATACATATTTAAAAACTACATCAAAAATTCAACAAAATAAGTGGTGATAAGAATATTTTATTTTATCATATAGACAATGAAAAAACACAAACAAATATAAATTCCCGTGAAGTTGGAATAGTGTTCTGGGAAGAAAGTTTTAGGACGGAAGGAGTAATAGTTGTCTCAAAAAGTATCTGATAAGGATTATGCTATGTGTACCCCAAGATTTGTACCCCGCAGTTTTGCACCAACATTTTGTGTTGGTGTAAAACTAATTTTTGTTAAATGCACCAACATTTGTGTCCGTGTGAATTTTTATTAACGCACCAACACTTGTGTCGGTGTAAACCATCGAAATGTTTGTGCAAACATGTGGTGTACAAATGGGGTATATTTGTTGGTGTAAGTGTAGCATGATCCATCTCATAATCATAATCTCTCCATATACAGTGTTCGAGCCTTATCCTATAAAAAAGTTTGAGATTTAAAAAAAGGTGAACAGATATTACACTAGATATTACACTGATACTTTTGGGAGCTACTCAAAAGAAAAATGTTAGAAGAAAAAAATGTGACACGAAATACAACAAAAAAGATATTCTTGCCTCTTTTTAAAGAGACGGGGAGAGGTAAGAATAATGCTAAAATTATAATTTCATATTTTTTTTTATCTTGCTATAGTATTTTTATCATCACATAATATGAGGAAACTTTTCAACTTGAGTTCATCCACTTTTTCTCCTCTTTTCATTTTCTTATGTAAACAAAGAAAAATATATTGGAAATTGTGTTTTTTGGCCCTACATTTTCTTTTTCCTCAACTTTTTACCATCCAAAGAGTAACTAAGCATTTATGTTACACTTTGTTTGTTTGGAGGTAGTGGGAGGTAGAACAAGGTAGATTTAATATTCTACCTTATTTGGTAACAAAAATTGAAATATGTAAAGGAAGGTAGGGGGAGGTGGAGGGAGGTAGGGTTACCTCTCAACAGTGTTATTTTTGCTACCGCCAATTTGGTGAAATATCTAGGTAATATCAACGATTTCGGCTGCTACCCTTCTCACTTCCCCGATCGCAAAACCCCACATCTCTATCTCCTTCCAACATCTCCATCTCCTTCCAGCATCGTCATCTTCTTCCCATAGCCGTCTTCCCATCTCCATCTCCAACAGGTATTTTCGGCACTTTTTTTCACTTCAATTTTTCAGTTTGGTTCAATTGTTTTTCAATTTCGATCATTTTTTTTTCTATTCTCTGCAGTGATTTGGGAATTTGGAGGGTTTCAATTTGGGATCTTTAGTTGCTTCCATTAATTTTTTCCCGGAAGTTCTCGCGAAGAGAAGAAGATTTTCAGTTTCAGTTTTCTTCAATTTTCAGTTTTCATCAATTTGCTTCCATCAATTTTCAGTTTTCATTCTTTTTTCAGTTTTAAGCTTTCTTTTTTTCCAGTTTTTGTTTTTTTTCGTTTAAATTTCAACTTTCAGACTTTGTTCTTGTTCTTCTGCTCTCCCATGTCGCCATTCAATTTTCAGTTTTAATTTTTTTTTTTCAGTTTCCAATTTTGGTTCACTTTTTTTTTCAGTTTTTATTTTTTTGAGATAAGAGAATGAGAGATTGTGGCAAAGTGATAAAATGAGACAGCATACTTTCAATTTTTGTCCTTGAAAAAAATAAATTTCTTCTTTTTGAAAAAAAGTGATAAACTTCTTCTTTAACAATACCTATTTTTTTCTCAACTTCTACGGATATGAAGAACAATTCTTAGATTATTTTTATAAATCATTAACAAAATTTAGATCTTGTAGTACACAATAGTATGTGTTCTTATTTGTTTGCTTATAATATAGAATGACTGCAAAAACCAATCGGGCAGGTGTGCGCACAACAACCTGGACTGAAGACATGGATGAGTTTCTTATCGATGCTCATTTGGAACAACAAAGAAAAGGAAATCGTGTTGGAGGTACATTCACTCCTCGAGCTTATGACTATATTTTGAAAGAGTTGAAAGAAAAATATCCAGATGAGAATTGGACAAAATATAAGTTTCGTGGGCATATGGGGCTACTTAAAAGCAAATTGTCAGCTGCGTTCGATGTTTGGAAGAACAATATGTTTGACGTTTTTATTATGAAATGTATGACAATTAAATTTTGATTAGTTGCATTTATATAAGATGATGTTACTTAGAAGTTTCGTCTAAGAGTGATTATTTAATTTTAAAATTTTACATTTAAAATTTAAATAAATTCTAATAAAACAAATAAAAAAATATTTAGAAGTGACGTTAAAATAATTTTGTATATATATTTTATGTGTGCATATAAAAGCCCATGCAAAGCACATGGTAAAAATTAGTAACAATATAATGTAAAAGGTTATTTCATATAAATACATTCTAAACAAATAAAGAAAATATCACAAGGATATTTTAGTAATTTTATTCTTTCCCTACCTCACGTTACCTAAAAAACATCCAAACACAATTTTTTTAACTCATTACCTTACTTTACCTATCTTCAATTACATATCTTCAATTACCTACCTTTACTTACCTAATAAAACTTTTACCTACCTCCAACCAAACATACCCTTAGGCTCATATTTGACATTGAATGAAAAACTCTTTGAATGATGAACTTTGAAAAACTAGATTTCGATGGTCTAAATTTATACTCCGTATAATAGAAAAATACAAATGTTTGCTGAGGGGATGCAAGAGCCTCACGCTAAGAGACATTAGGAAGGGTTTGCGTTTTGAGAAGACAATCGCTTTTAACATTGACATTTTCAGAATTAATCAAAACCATCAAAATATTACTCAAAACGGCGACACTAATCAAAAATATTGTTCTTAAACAAGGCCTATGAGCCTGTTTGGGAAGAATGTCAGAGTTTAGAGTTAGAGATTAAAGTTAGAGTTTAGCTGTTCGTATCAGAGTTAGTGATTAGCTGTTTGATTTTTATCGTTTGGTGGTTACATATTTAAAAAAGCTTATGCATGGTAAATTACTAAACTACCCAATTGAACATGTACTCTTGTATTTTAAAAGTTAGCTTATTTTGTATTCTTTCGTGATTATTGTTACATTTGTTATTATAATTTTTTATTTTTAGGTTAGCAAATTGTTAAAATATTTTTTTTAGAGGGAATCATTAAGAAAAAATGATTTATTATACTTTTAGAATAGAACAACAGAGTAATAGTTTAGTAGACCGTAAGAACTAAACATTATATTTTTTTTAAAAAATAAACTTAATAAGCTCTTAGAAATGACTGCATATCGAATTTGATAAAAAAATCAAACATTGACTCTATATCTCACCAAACTGTCGGCTATTTTATCTCTAAGCGAACTCATTGCGGATTCATTACTTCCTCTTCGATTACTACTACAACTTTCTTCATCATCTGAATCTTCCTCGAACTCATCATCTTCATCTTCAAACTTTGAAATATCATAATCTTTGCTACCAGTATGCCGACGAACGTAGTTATGCAAAGTCATGCAAGCAATCACTATCAAAACCTGTTTGGGAAATGGATAATTTCTCATGACTTTTAACATAGCCCATTTATTTTTTAAAACACCAAATGCTCTTTCTATAACACTTCGTAAAGAAGAATGGGCTTTGTTGAATATCTCTTCTTTGCCTGATGGTGGTCTTCCTTGTCGAAAATCTGACAAATGGTATCTCTCTCCTCTATAAGGTCCCAAATAACCGACAATTTGAGGGTATCCCGCATCTACTAAGTAATATTTTCCTATAAGATATGAAATATTATTGTTATCAAAACTATGTTATCATTTACACTAATAGAATACCGAGTAATATATGCTTATGTACCAGGCGGTGGATGTGGGAATTTCCATTGCTCTTGACGTAGAGCCTTATAAAATACATTTGCATCATGAGCAGATCCTTCCCAACTGGCTAATACAAAAGTAAAACACATATTAAAGTCGCACACCGCCATCACGTTTTGTGCTGGCACCCCTTTTCGTCCGGTAATTGGTCTGTAACAGGAATGGAAGCTGGAATATGTGTTCCATCAATTGCCCCAATACAATCTTGCAGGGGGCGATCAAACAAAACAAATCTTGCATACAACTAGTCAAAAAGAGGCACAACAAGTCAGATTTGATAAATTCAATTCAACCAACAAATGCATTTTAATAATATAATTTTTTTACTCTAGCTATTCCACTATTTTCATGCAGTTTGATTTTTTTTCCTAATTATCTTAGTTTCCCATACCTAATTCAAAACCTCTAAGTTACTCCTTAGTTAATACTCCATCCTTAGTTAATACTCCATGCAACAGAGGACTCCATACTTAATTTTTTACTCCTTAGTTAATACTCCATGCATCCATAAATTAAATACATGTTTTTTTTAATAAAAAAATTGAAAAGTAAAAGTGTATGGTTAGAATTTGTTAAGAAGAAGAGAGAAAGGAGAAAGTTTTTAAAAGTGGCAGATTCATTATGATTTGTTTGGAAACTTGGTTTTCATTTGAAACTCTAGATTTGGACCAAACATTGTGCATGTCAAAAATTAAATTTACAGGGGTGAAAAAAAATTGGAGTTTGTTTAAACAAAGGAGGGGTGAAGAAATTGTTAAATTTGCAGAATCAATATGCCAATAGTCTAATATACCCTGCAATTTCTCACGCCTCTCCCACTCTCCCTTGGTGCCAATGATTATACCATTTTTCAAACTTTTCTCCTTCCTCTTCCTTTCCTCTAACACTTTAACTCCCTCTTTCATTACCCCTTACATTATAAACAGCAAATTTATAAAAAAAAACAGATTCTTATACTAAAAAAACAGATTTTGAATCTTAAACAGCAACCCCGAATACATCACTCCGCCAAGAAACACAACAGAGTCCAAAACTAAAATTGAATCTTTCAAGGCCAAGAAACACAACAGAGTCCCAATAAACATTCAAATTTTAAAAAACATACAAATTTTAAAAAACAGATTCTATTATATTACTATACCACTCAAATCATCTAAAATATTTTTTAAAATAATAAATTACAAACATGAGTAAAGAATTCTATGTGCTACAAAAATCATATTAGTAAAAACTTAAATACTTACTTGCAAAGAATCTGAGGCCTCCATTGAGCTGCTCAAGAACCCTATTTTTGTGATCCCCAAATCGTGACTTTATTCGGGAAGATTAGGCGGTAAGATTTCCCTCTAACATTTTCATGGGTAAAAGAGTAAAATTGATCTCAATCGCTAAATTAGGGATAAGAACGCTGGAGGGTGAGAGCTTTCTGCGTTTAGCCGCGCGGAAGAGTCGGAAGGAGGAGAGAGACGAAGAACGCTGGAGTAAAATTAGGTCAAACAAACGCAAAAAATTCTAAACGCAGCGTTTGGGCTTTAAAACGCCAATACCAAACAGAAACGTTTGGAAATCTAGAATTAAGGGATAAGATAAATCTTGGAGCTTTAATTCATAATTTCAATATATGTTGCTTTGGAATTGAGGAACTAACTAATTGAGAGAACAAATTGTGACATTCATAAGAAATACACAACTAACTGAATTTGGAATAATGTTACAGGTTCATTCCATGTGTGTGCGGCCCTTCGGAAACCTCTGCCAGGGCCGCCGTCTCCTCCGTCTCCCCCATCCTCCGGTCAGGCTTATTATCATCTTCTCCGGCGTGGTTTCACTATCACTGCACATCGGGTGGTGGTTTGTCAGGGGCCCACCTCGTCGCCGCCTTCTTCCTCCTCCGCCGCCATCTTTTCTCCCGCGAGACATTCTAGATCGCCAAACGGAGCCGCCGCTCTTCTTCAGGAGCTCTTGGAATGTCAGGATGTCCTCGCTCACTTCGTGCCTCGAAAGGGAGACCAGCCCGGGAAGAACGTCCCTCTGGAAGTCTCTTCTCGCCGCCGGCCCTCTCCTTCTCGGCCGGCGTTTGGAAACTACTTCTCTTGTTTCTCCTTCGCCGCCGGCTCCCCCGCCGCCATCGAAGTGGACGTCCAAAATTGATGGCTCGTAACACTTCTCGTCTCTCAATTTTAACGTCGTGAATTCAAAGTAATCCATCCCTTCTGGGATCGAATCCTCCTCCTCATCATCATCTTCTTCTTCACCATTTAGGGTTGATGATTCGTCAATTTGGGAACTAATCAAATCTGCAAACCATTTGAGGCAATCTCCAGATGATGATGGGATTGATGAGATGGAAACTATAGCCTCTGCAGCTAGTCTTGTAACATCTTCAATGTTTTCTTCCAATTGGAGAACCGTTAGAGCCTCTCCTTCTTCTTCGTGGAGAGAGACGTTAAGATCGATCTGATTTCTCAAACCAGAATCCGAATCTTCGAAATGATTTGCGGTTGCTGCTTCATCTGTGTTCACCTTACCAGAATCAGCAGAGAAATTGAAAATTGGAACGCCAAAAATCTTCTTATTAACAACATTAGCAGCATCTTCTCCTGCTGCAGCTGCTGCTTCGGATTTCTTGAAGAACTGATGAGAACAATTCTGCAGCAAATCAAGATTCATGTGATAGCTCTTCTCTACCATAATGCCGCCGTTCCTGCCTGTTTCGACTACATTTAACTCGATTCTTTGGTTCTGTGAACTGATATTAGCAATCCCACTGGAAGCAGAGAAAATCTGTTCTCCTTTGCCCTCTGATAAAACTACTCCAAAAATGGTTTTCTTCTTCATCTCCGTTTCTGCATTGGTATTGCTAGGCAAATCATCAGATGATGGAGCATCTGCATTGAAGTGGACACACAGAATGCTCAAAACAACATATAAGACACATTTGCAAAAAAAAAAAAACCAACAAAGTCAGTAAATCCCACAAAAAATAGGGGTCTAGGTGTGTGTAAGGTTGTTTCAAAGACACCCGGCCTAAACACAGAAGCATAGACAAAGTTTAAAAAAAAACCCCTTACCTGCATTTATGTCAAGAGAAAAGTTCTCATGTCTATACTCTCCATGAATCGACTGTATGTTCTGGAGGCAAGTTCCGCCATTCCTTTCCACAAAAGGATTTCCACTGGATTTCTTCCCATTTTGGGTGTCATTGAAGGGAGAGATTGGGGTATAATCGTCCTCAATCACAATCGGTTCATTCAAGTCAGCAAGACAACCGTTCCTCCTTAAATAAGTATCATATCTCACGGGATTAACGCCTTGTTTGGCTTCATTGCCTTGCATGGAAACAAGGACAGCCCTATTTGCTGATTCTCTACATCCAAACAGAGCCCGGGGGTAATGAGTGCCTGAAGAGGAGGACACTTGGCGATGGGTCAAGGGAAAATGATTAGCATGCCACATTCTTTTCGCTTCATCGGGAGGAGTGTGAGACAAACAGCCCTCAACCTCCAATGGATTCTTGTGCAGTTCTCTCATTCTCAAATCACTCATTAGGTCCCTTTGTTTGTTGTAGAGACGGTGAAGTTCTTGGAGCTGAATGGCCAATAACACATTGGATTCAGTACATGGAATATTAGAAGAGAGATTAAGCTATAGTTCGAATGTACATATCCATAATGTTTCAAGTCATCGCCATCATTACATCTACGCTTATGCATGTCTATGAAGGGGTCATTTGGCTCGTAATTGAATATGAAGTTACCTTAGAGGTAGTGTTTGGGAACCAGCATTTCATTTCAAATCTTGCATTTCAATTCCAAAATTTGAATTCTGGAATTTCATAAAACAAGGGGAGACATATGGATTTGCAATTGAACTCTGTAATGAAATAGAGGAATTTGCCTCAAAACCAAATCCAAAGTTTCAAGATGTCTCAAACATTGAATTTGAACCAAATCCGAATTTGAAATCCAAATTTCAGTTCCCAAACACGCCGTTAGGTAATTGGATATCTGCTGGTAAAGGAATGTAAGATTGCATGAATATAATTTACCATAAGGGGATGTTTGGTTCATGTTTGATGTCTATGGATGACTAAATAAGGCGAAGTGATCATCTTTGGGACGCTAATGTGAAATCACATAAATGTAGCAATGAATCAAGGGTCTATGAGAATCCTCTATTTATTACGGGAGTAAGATTGTGTGCATCTCAAAATCTCGGAACCAAATGCCCGAAAAAAGTTTAAACTCGTTCAAGAATTGTAAGGTCAAAATATGAAAGAATACCTGGTGCCTGAATGTTGATTCGTGCTTCAAGATCGTTTGCCTCACCTTTTCCTTTTCATATTCAAAATATCCATCCATTGGAAATCGCAGCGAAAATGATTCAAAATGCTGACCAATCGGCGTTGTCTGTTCATTGTTGTTAAGTAAACACATCCCGTTACTCAAGCTTCCGTTTATATCCTTTACAGAGTAGAATGCAGGCAAAACTGTCTTGCACTGTACCTTAGTCCCCATTCCAGCAATCTAGTGAAAGAGTTCAGGTTAGAGTATCAAAGCAATACAAATCAAACTACTAATCTAAAAACCCCAATGTCTACTCATCTTTCAAGGATCTTGTGGTTAATACTGTTATAAATCTCAACCACAAAATTTTCACTGTCTTAAAAAAGTGAAAAGTCAAAACATGAGTTCAGATGTGGGTAGG
The DNA here is from genome assembly GCA_003260385.1 of Cuscuta australis. Classification (NCBI taxonomy): domain Eukaryota; kingdom Viridiplantae; phylum Streptophyta; class Magnoliopsida; order Solanales; family Convolvulaceae; genus Cuscuta; species Cuscuta australis. The sequence goes on from NQVE01000192.1 coordinate 1,931,232, forward strand.
GAGTATAACACAGTAAAACAATTTGCATATATACAAGAACCTTTGCCAAAAACAAAACTATGGACCATAGTGCACATCAAAGGAATAACTTTTATTTGTATTTCTTAAAAAGTAAAAGAAAAATGGATAGCTGAGACCAAGAACTGAAATTACATTGATGGCATTCTTCTATGTCTTAACATCTTGAACAACCCATGAAAGCCATTAAAGTAATTGCCAGAAATAGCATAGGCATATAAGAGAAGAAGATTTCATGTAAATGATATCACTCTTCAACAGTGCTTGAAAAGATATATCTCACCAATTTCCTCATTTTCTCGGTTCTTAGTCAATCTTATTAGCAATCAAGAAAAACCCAGAACAAAGATTCAACAATTAAGACCACATGAACCAGAGAGATTTCAGCAGTGAGCAAAATTACCTCAAACCCCAGATTTTCAATCAAATTCTTTGAAAGATGTCAGAATTTAGAAGAAAGAAGATAGATCCCTCTCTATAAAAGCCAAGTGTAAATAAAGGCACACACCCATGACCAGAAAAGCTGCAATCTTTGCACTGGAGAAGACATTTGAAGAACACAGCCTTAATACAAAAGAATAAGCTTTTATCAGTGAGAGAGCCCAGATGAGATTGAGATCTCTCTCTCTCTCTCTCTCTGAAGAAGAAGAAAAATCAAGTCTTGCAAATAAAAAAGGACATGAAAAAGCTCAAGATTTGGTCTTTCTTGTTATCCTGTACAGTAGAAGTACTTTTTTTCTTTTCATTCATCATGTGGGGCCATGGGTCACTCATTCTCTTCCCCCATTGGCCAGTCGATAGTTATAGCACAACAACAACGTATCTGCGGAATAAATAAATGCGGAAAAAATTAAAGCTTTTTGCTTTTTCTTTCTGGGCTTTTGAGGAAGTGAAAGGCGTGGGTAGTTGTGTAGCTCATTTTCTAGATTCTCTCTCTTTCTCTCTCTCCCTCTGCCCCATCTTCTCTGCCTTTTTTTAGCTGGACGGAGCTTTTCTGTTTGGCTGGTGGTTTTGCCCCGATTGGTTTGCCTTTACCTTCAACATTTTAAAAATCAGCCTTTGACATTAGAAATGAAATGAAATGAGGCATTTATGATGTCTAATTTGAAAAAGTAATGGTTTGAATTTTAAAATACTTGGGGTTTTTAATGTTGGAAACTAATGTCATTAAATGACATCTGACGTCTATGGTGTCCGGTATATTTTTCTAATGAATCGTCAATTTTACGAATGAATGTTCCAATGTCATTTCATGACATTGAGGTTCCAATATCATGAGAATCCGACCCAACATGAGGACGGTTCTCATGACATTGTCCGGCAATGTCATGGGATGACCTGGAGGCGCTCCAGTACCCTGTTCGTAAAATTGGCGGTTCCCATGACATTGTCTGGCATTTTTCCCTTCTCATTTGTTAAACTTTTATGTTGCTCTAGGAAATAAACTTTTGTTTACATTTTTAAGCCTGTTCTAATCTCATCTAATAAAATGAAGAAGTGCATGTAGATGAGAGAAAATTTAAGCTCAATTGATGAGGCAAAGGTATTATATTCATTCATTGCAATTTGGATTTGCTTATGTATGGTAGCATTTGTTCTCATGTGAAACCCTTGGGTTAATGACTTAAATTTTTTCTCTGAGGTTTGAAGTGTATGCTGAATAATCAATAAAAAAATTGATTTTAAAAGTATAGTTTTAGTATTGATAAGTACATATGTATCTCATACAAAGTGTATATTGAATTTTCTATGTACAAATACTTTAGTATTTCTCAAGAAAAAATAATGTCATTATTATTGATTATGTTATTGTACGCTATTTTTGTTCTACATTTATTTTAACTCGATTTAGAAATATAGTACAAGCTTTCAAAACCTTTAATTTCATTTTTTGTCTTTACTATGGATTCCTCTATATTAGTATATAATAATTTTAATGTTTATATTGAAAACACTTTCATTCTGTTGTCTTTATATACACTATTTTTTACTGATTTAAAATACTGTCCCTACAATATATGAATTAGAGAACTAATTAATCCAATGAAAGTTATGAAACATAAAGTTGTTCAAACCTAGCAGCACTATCAAAAACTAACTCACAAAAAGCTTCAAACACCCTCACACTCGCAATGGTTTCCGTCGCGGCAGAGCACGGCATACGGGGTGACGACATGCTACGGGCTTAGGTTCCATTTGCTCTGCATTTCGTTCTTCCACAGCTCCACTCATCGGCTTAGAAGTTCAGAGTTCAATTCGCCGTCCTTTCTAGTTTTCGCCCAACCGCCACCGGTAATTATGAATGGCCGGTGTGGCACTTATTGTTCTATACTTATATTCTGAAATTATATGGAGTGTTTATGTTGGTTATATTTGAGCTTCTGTGCTGAATCAATGAATTATGGCCAATAGTGGTTAAACCTTCAATTTGCAGACTTAGCCAATTACGTTCACTAGGGTTTACGCCATTAGTTTCGCAGGCTGTAATGTAAATTCTGGTTTTCAGTCATTTAAAAATGGAGTTCACCAAATAATGGTAGGTTTTGCATTTATGCAAATTTTACTGCTATATTCTTACATTCTTAAGAAGTACTCTGCAAGAAACAATAACCTAGTACTCCGTGTAGTACTATAATTCCAACTTCGTCGGGGTCTCGGAGTCAAGATGTACACAGCCATATATAGATAGACAGTTTCTGTTAGACCCTTAATGCATTGCTGTATTGACTGCCCAAAACTTCATTGAGAGCATGGAGCGGTGGAAGTTTAATGTCCCATTTTAATTTAGTCCATTATCTACCTGATTTTTACATTCTTGTGTTAAATGCAGATGCCGATAGATTTTGGATTTTTGAGACAACATATTAACCTTTCTTTTTATTTGAAGCAGAAAAGTCTCGTGCTCGATAGTGGTCATTTTAAGGGAATGCATTGGTGTTAAACCCATATTTTTAGAAAATGGGGAAAGGGGTGGCTTTAAGGCCTCATTTATTGAAAGAAATTCAGAGGCTTTTATGTGTAAATCACACAAGTTAAGCATCAAAATTCCAATGAATATTATTGAATCCTTTAATAAATCAACTATTTCTTTTAATCATTTCCTATTGGAACTGTTAGGGAAGAGGTATCAGCTTCTTGGAGGAGCTGGAAGTCTAGTTCCATTGTGTTTGCCCTCATCTTTTCATGAATCAATTGGTAGCATGAAAAATCATGATTACATACGCTGTATTTATCGAAGGTGATTTTTTTCTACATGTTTTACTGCTTCCAGAATTTCATCTTCATTTCCTTGCACTAATTTTTTTTTGATTGTACAAGATCAGTGTTTATATGAACTGAATAAATATACTCTCCTATTTTTACAAATCTTAATGTTGCTGCATTTCTAACATACAGTGGCTCTCAGGTTTTCAACTATGCCAAAATCAAAACAAGAGTCTCTTCAACAACTTGACTTGTTGTCTTTCATTCAATCTACCGTTAGCAAGCATGAAGGTGAAACAAGTTTACAGACCATAGTTCCTTGCATTCTTGCAATAACATATTAAGAACCATATGCCCTAATACAAGTTGTGAACCATATTTCTGTTAATGAATCTGAGTGCGAACTGAGTTATGTGAGCTGTTATAAACTGTTATCAAGATCCTTCGTGCAGTAACTGTCCATGAAGCATCTCATAGGACCAGTCACACTGTCATTGTGCTTGAAGTACCTGAGAACTTTCAGGGTTTCAGTATACCTTGATGAGTCCTACACAATTTTTAGTTAGTTTGATACACATATTTGCTTTCATATGTACTAAATACTAAACATGCTTTCCTATCTTGAAGTGCAAAAGCATAAGAACCCTCTTTTCTACCATCCCTAACATTCTCTCTCTCATTTCTACTTGAATGCTTAGGCCCTTCTCATATTTGGTTAAATGGAATTCTGACAAAAAAGAATATATTCAAGAAAGAAGGCATTACATTAGTTCTTGTAGCTGAATTCTTTCAAGGTTCCCCTTCGACACATCATGACCTTTTTATCATGCTTGAGAAAGTCAAATTACTTCAGCAGAGGTAACATGTCTTTGCATTGTATTGGCTTCTCTAATAATTTGCGTGGTTGGTTTGAGCCTTTGAAATTGCAGGTATCCTTTCCTTCAAGTAATGGGATATCAGTATACCACATCACCAATTCTCTCCAAATATGATTACACACATTTACTCCAAAGAGTAATGAAGGAATACATAAGCTTTCCTATTTTGCTGTCTAACACGAACTTCCCCAAGGTGTGTTGCATACCACTATTGAGCTAACATTTGTAAATGCTCATTCAAAATATGGAATTTTAAAAGGAGATTCATTTTTTTGCATGAATGGACCATACTTCTATCATGTTGCTGATCAATAATCAGATATCGTATAATTTACTTGGTCCACGTAATCTTATGATTTAGATTGGTACTTCTTTTGAAGATTTTCCCGAGTCCTTCCTCTGCCTAATTTAGACAAGTGTTTGATGTCCTTAACTTTTGTTTTACACTCCGTATTTTTTATTTTGCAATTTTAGATTGTTCAAAGTCCATGTTGCATTATATTCAAGGGCCCTAAGAGTCCTATAACTTACCATCCCAAGGAAGTAGATCAAATGATTCTGGACAATGGTATGCCATCCTTTTGTTATTTTCTTTGATTCTTTGAAGTTGAAATTAAGCTAACTTTCTGGTCAGAGGGGTCTTTGCTTCTTGATATTTAAATCTAAAATGGATTGTTTTATAGAAAAGAACTGATAATTATGAATATATAGAAGCTGACTCTCGACTGGAACAATTTAAAACTATTTAGAGCGAACATATACTAGTATATACCAGAAGAGCCTACATTAGGTTCATTTTCTGGTCAGAGTATTCTCTGGTTCGTGCTTAGTAAACTAGAACAGAGTATTGTTCGAACAGAATATTCCAGTCAACTAGAACAGAAAAGTGTAGAACCATCCAGATTGACAAGTTACTAGTTAAACAAATCCGGGATGGACAATTCTACCCAATATGGTATGTATTTTGTACTTCATCCAACCAAAGCCCCAAATTAAAGTCACTTTTACTTTTATCATTGTTTTTAATGAAAACTGATATTTTGTGATGTAATTTACTATATTGACTTTCAAAGAGGACTCCTACACAATCACATCATTTTTAAAAGTCAACAAGTGGTAAGGGACTAAGGGTGAGTTGGGAAAAGAAAAAAATTACTGGTCTTTAATAAAAGAAAGTAAACCTTTTTTTAGACAAATACAACATGGTGTTGCATTGTAGACTGTATTGTTATTGTTTTTCTGCGTTTTGAAGCCTTGACAAATTACTACCTACAAATGAGGCTGTTCGGCTGTTCGGCTGTTAGATATAGTAATAAACTTGTTTTTCATATATCTGCCCCATTTCCCTTGATACTTGAATACTTGATAGTATTGCTCTTTGTTGTATTCTAATAATTTCATCCATCTGGCGATCTTACTGATAAGGCATCTTTGCTTTTTGCTTCACAGTAACAGCCATCAAAGATTTGAAAGTGCAGCATATGAAGACTCTTGGTTTCATGCATACTATGAATAGTCCTTGGCAAAAACCAGTTGAAGTATTCAAGGAACCATATCTTTGTATTCCCTTACAGAATCTATTCCTTTATTTCCCAGGTATATGTTTCTCCTGGGCCCTATGCTTTAGTTCCTTATTTACTATATTCCCCATGATAAAAAGAACCTCATGGGTCTCAATGCAATAATTTACTACCTCCATATCAAATTATAAGGGGCTTCTAGTATTTTAAGTCTATGACGCTTAAATGAAGTAAATTACATTTAACTCAGCATTACAACAACAACAACAACCCAGTGTAATCCCACAAAAGTAGGGTCTGAGGAGGGTGGGTGTACGCAGACCTTGCCCCTACTTGAAAGTAGAGTGGCTGTTTCCAAGAGACCCCCAACTCGGGCAAAGCATAAAGCACAGAGCACGAAAGAAAGGGCAAGCTAAGAGTAGAAACAACAGAACACAAGAGACAAAAAAGGAAAAAAAGCAAAGTCATGGAGCAAGAAAAGTACACAACAGTAAGTGCAAAAGGCTAACCATCTTACACTAAAAGAACCAGAGAGACTAGCACAGAGTCCCAGAAGCTACCCAACTACCCTCGTCTATCTAAGGTCATATCCTCAGTTAGGGCTAAACAACCTAGATCTTGTCTGATCACCTCCTTCCAACTCTTGTTAGGCCTACCTCTACCTCCACCTCCTCTACATTTAACTCGGCATTGCTCTATAATATTTACATATTTTAAATAAAACTAAGCCAAAAGTTCTTTTAAGTTTCTAAAATAGAATTTGAGTGTGATAAAAGTTTCTTTTAGAACTAAGCAACTAAAAAAAGAGTTGGGTATCACATGAATAGTTATAGGGAAAAGTAAAGTGTGACAGTGGGAATATTATTAATGTCTGGCGTAATGTGTTGATTACTTTTCAGCAATGCCATTTACTTGAACATAAAGGAATTGAAACATTCTTAACTTATTACATTGTCCCAAAATGAATTTACTTCATTTGTTGAAAAGTAAAACTGTATGGTTGAAATTTGTCTAGAAGGGGGAGTAACGTTGTGAGCCACACATTTCTTTCCTCAATAGGAAACTGAGAAAGTGCAAACTTCAATTTGGGACATCCAAAAAAGGAAAGCGTGAACTTCATTTTGGGTTAGAGGGGGTATTATTGATGGTTGCCTGGTTTGGTCTGTTTTTTATCTCTTATGGGGGCGTGCGGGCATGTGTAATGACTGTAATCATTGGTGCCTTGCATAGTCTATTTTAATATTGTCTGCTTGAACAGTTAGAAACAGTTTGTATTTGCTCTTCTGGTAGGTTGTACTTCAGTTGATGAGACCGGAGGTCGCATTTACATTTCTGACAGTAATCATAACCGGATCATTGTGATTGATGCTCATGGAGGAATTCTAGACTCAGTATGCCTTAAACTTATACAGACTTGTTGAAGTACATTGCTAATCAATAGATGATATTAACATTGTCATAATAAGTATTTAAAAACATGCCAACTGAAAACTTTGTTTCTAACGTAGATTGGTTCCTCTCCTGGTTTTGAAGATGGAGACTTTGAAAATGCAAAATTTATGCGTCCTGCAGCATCACTTTATCATGCTGATGAAGATTGCTTGTACATCGTGGACTCAGAGGTATTCCATAAAGCCCTTGGTTTTTATTTTCTATTGACAAAAGATTGCAAGTGTCCATATTCGGCATGTCAGGCCACCCTGGTCTCAACTGCTCTTTTAGTGTCTTTAGGCGTAATAAACAAGTATTCCAAGCTTCAGTTATGCATTTGTAGTTGTATTCATGAATTCACGTAGTTAGATCGCTTTTTCTTTTATATCCTGGTCTGCCTCTTCCCCAGTTCTCTTTCTGCTTCAGTTTATGCACTCTTTAATCTTTATTCAGTAGTTAGTTGTGCTAACATCGCTCTTGGTGTGAAAGAACCATGCCATCAGGAGAGCTGATATGGGGAAGAGAATTGTAGAGACACTGTATCCTGCAACAAACTCGAATAAGGATTCCAATAGCTTATGGAGCTGGATTTTGGGCAAGCTTTCGAGAAAGAAGGAGCCTGATGCTAAATCTGATGAATGTTCACCAAATTCGTTGCTTTTCCCTTGGCATATGTTAAAATGCCAAAACACTCTCTTTGTTCTTAATTGCAAGTAAGAGTCTAGCATTCTCACTTGATCCCATAACTTCACTCATTGCCTTATCTTATCTAGTACTTAAAACAAAGCAGTGAACTGTAGATTGAGATACATCATTAATTTTTGAGATTATTTGACCTATCAAATCCTTTTGTGTGTTGGTCTTTCAAGCTAACATTGCTACAATGCTTTTTTCCCATTACATTCTCTTTCAAAGTCAATTGAAGCTGTGAAAACAAATTAGTTTGATTGTGTTTATTCACTTGATTGGCCAATGGCCATGCAAAGAACAATTGAAACTTGAGATTCTTTACCTCTTTTGACCCGATAAATGATTAAATGGCCCGTTAAGTTGTTGAGTGACCTTTTACATCTTGTACAACTGGCATTGTTGTGACTGCAAGTTAAAAATTTATTTGCAGCTTGCAGACGTTATGGGTCATGGACTTTCACTCTGGGACCCTCAAAGAAATTGTGAAAGGTATGGAAGCCACTGCCAGGGTACTGCATTATTTGTTATTATATTATACGATGTATGTTGGTGCAATCATCATCATCACTTTGCATGTCTTTGAAGGATTCTCAAATATAATGGAGATCTGTGGGCATTTAATTCTGGAGAAGTCAAATATTCTAAAACAAGTGCCAGGTGATTTGTTGAAGCGGCTAATGGACAATAATATCTCGTTGGAGGGAGTTCCATATGCTGGTCTAATGTCTTCTATTGCAACTTTTCAAGATGATATGATCATTTGCAATCCAGGTATACAAACAAGAATTCCAAGTATATAGAACATGCTATTTGCATGTACAAAGATTTGGTTGTGTAATAAGCATGTCTTTGAAGTTGGTCAGGAGGTTTTAAAATTTGATAGGAAATCCGGGACTTCATCAACCATGAAGTTCTCAAATTTTAGTGTCTTGGGTCTTCCTTATTGGGTCCCATTCCCTCTGGAGCAAGTTTGTGCTACGTAAGTGTATCACATGCAAAGTGGTTTCTCTCTTTCACTTTCCCTTTATAATCATCTTACCACTACAATGAATTTAACTTATATTTTCCAGGCATGACACACTCTCAGAACTTAATGTTGATCACACTGAAAATTTTGCCTTGCTCCCAGGTTTTTTACTTCCTGTGATTTAAATGTTCCCTGCTTATCAGCTCCTGCATATTTAATCTGTGTTTACATTTGTGTCCTACAATATCTAATTTCACTTTGACGTTTCACGGTTTCACCTATAGGCTTATGCTTTGGTTGTGTCCATTTTAGGCAGAGTTGATATACAAATGAGTATCGAGATACCCAAGTCATTTGATCTTGTAGAACCCTTGAGTGAAAGCTGCATTTGGCGCCAAGCTAGAGGAGCAGCGACAGTAGTCTCTGAAGCAGAGAGCAGCTCTACTTCCGAAAAGGTTTCTTATAAAAAAAGTTTCATGCATTAATTCCATTTAGTTGAGAGGGTCTATGAGTCGCATACAGATAGTGTTTTTTTATGAGTTGTATTCAGGTATACACCGCCCAACAATGGTATGATGAACTTGACCACCATACCTTTTGGGCACCAGAAACAGAAGACGACGAAAGACAAAACTCTCCCACTGAATCTAGCACAGACGTAGTGCTTAGCTCGGGTCCTTCTCAATCTGTCACTCCTGAAGGGACAGTTTGCATTGGTTGCTGTGTCAACACCAGCCCTGGGACAAGTGAGGTAGCCGTCCTGTTCCAGAATCATCTTCTCACTTATGCCCTCAATTCTTAATTAACTGCTTGGTACATTACAAAACGAATGACTTTGGATGTAATTATGTCCAGATTCATACCATTTCAATATACCAAAGAAGTCAACCTGACAGTTAATTAAGAATGGAGGGAGTACTTTTTGCCATCCATAAAATCATCCTTGGGGTATCTTTTTTGGATTTTTTACTAGTGAAATGTCACTTTCACCCTACGACTGCTCAAAATTAAATTCTACTTCACATCTTATCAATTGCAGTCATTTCCACCCAATGAATAACTCTTTTCAACCAAACAGCCGAACTACTCTTACTACCTGTGCTATTTTCACATGGGAATATCATTCTGGGACAAAAGGAATAATATTTTTTTCCCAATTTCAGATCATCATCTCAGCTGCACTGTATTTGAAGCTGAGAAAGAGCGGAGATGCCGAAAGTTTGGAGCAGAAGGCCGCCAAGATAGTGGACAATATTGACCCTGGCAAAAGGGGAAACAAAGAAATGCTTGTTTCACACCTTTTGGCAACACAGAGAGATTTGGAAAGCCTCATTGTGAGCAGACCTCTACATGTGGTGCTCAAGTTTGAGTGCCCAATCCACCCAACATCTGAAGATAATTCCAAAGAGGTTGTGGTAACTCACTCTTCTCTAAAGCTCAATGTTTCTCTTTGAACCCATAGTTTCCTTTTAGGGCAGGTATGTTGCATTCTTCTGGTTGGACCTTGCCAAGTTTGACTTTTTGGTCAAATATTATTATTTTTGAAAAATATTTTTAGTTGACATGTTTTAGTGGAGGCGTGAAAGTTGGAAATTTTGCACATTTTATGAATGTCTTCGTACTGAAAAACATTTATACCATTCATATATTGTAAATTACTCCATAATATTTATTAAAATGTATTTTTTTGGCAAAATTAGACATATTTGACTAAAAAGACAACATCGGGAAAGTCCAATAAGGGTTACTATTTAGTACTGTATTAACTAGTGTTGTGACATCCTTTTTGTCATTCAAGAAAGAGCAATGCTACGTTCACAAACAGAATGATCACAAACTCCACAAACTTACTATTTATGATTTAAATTCTCATTTTAAAATTATTTTAGACTATTTAATTTTCTTTATTAAAGTTCACAAATAGTAAGTTTATGAAGTTTGTGAAGTTTGAGTTTGTGAACCAAGCATTTCTCTTCAAGAAATTTTTCTTACATCCCATAATTTTGTTGATATTTCACTTTTGATTTTCAGTATAAGATTTTGACATCATTATTTCCCCATGCCAATTGCCATATGCATTGTGTATTTGCTTTATCAAACCCCCTTTTACATATCAAAGGATCAAATGCATCGAAATCATTAATGTCCCCGAATTCATGCGGGATAATACTACTTCCATTAAATTTAAAGATTTTTTTTTGCAATTTGTAGAAAACTCTGGCCAAATAGCTCTAGTGCCCTATGTGGTTTAGAAAATTAGCATTAATTTCCTATATTTTCAAAATACATTTCTAAAACTCTTGTGGTTTTAAAACGTTGCACTCACATTCCTCTGATCATTTTTCTAATCATTTTTCGGCGAAGAGGTAACATTGGTGCCTATTTTCTAAACCATAAGAGGCACATGTGCTCATTTCTTATTTTTTGTTTATTATTTTGTTTTTTTTCTTTTATAAACTTATTAATCTCTTTGTTTCCCTTTCTTAGAAAAGTTTTTAAATTTTTATAATGTTTTCAAAAATTTGAAATTCTTTGTGTTTGAAATAAAAATAAAAAACATATACTTCATCTATCTCAAATTAAACATTTTAATTTTCTATTTCTAGAATAATGTTTTTGGTAAGTTCAAAAAGAAAATAAAAATAATAAAAATATGGAAAGACAAAATGAAAAAAATTACTCCCTCCGTCTCTAAATATTTACCACACTTGTATTCCTGAAATAAAATATCAAGTTTTTTCAATTCATTTTATTTACATATTGGTATAGAAATAAAAAATAAAATTTACATATCAAAAAACTACATGAAAAGTTCTTCAAAATAATAGGTGTCAAGAATATTTTATTTTGTCAAATAACCAATGAAAACGTAGAAATAAACAAAAGTTTTCGCGACTGCTGAAAAAGTAAATGTTATAAATATTTTGGGAAAGAGAGAGTAAAACATCTAAAAGAAGAGTAATATAAAAAGGAATTTTTAGAATGCCAAAAAACATCTCATTTTTTGAAGTTCTCAAAATACATTTTAAATTTTCTATTTTAGAAAACAAAAAATGAAAATTGTTAAGTTAAGACATACAAATGCAGTGTATGTCAATTTTTTTCCAACAAAAATATTTTTAAATTTTAAGAACATTATAAAAACAATTTTTTTAAAAAAAATAAAGAACTTTGATTAAAAAACAAAAAAAGGAAAAACAAAAAATAAACAAAAAATAAGAAATGAACACCAGTACTCCCATTATTTGGAAAATTGGCACAAATGCCCACTTTTTTGTCGGAAAAATAGTCAAAAAATGATCAGAAGGAGTATGTGTGCAATATTTTGAAATCACATGGAATTTATAAATAAAGTTTGACAATATAAAAGTATTGGTGCCTATTTTCCAAATATAGGAGAGTACTGGTGCTATTTGACCGAAAACTTTTAACCTCTTTTACATGTTCAATGCTAGCTCAAAGATGGATCACCCAACTTGTCCATGACAATTTAACTAAATCTAAACAATATAAACATTTTAAAAATAAATAGGGGCATGCTGGGTATACCAAAATGGGGTACCTCATTTGTACATCAGGCAAACACGGACTAACACAGACACTTAGTGTCTGTGTTTATCTGTGTTTGTCAGGTGTACAAATGGAGTACCCCATTTTGGTATACCCTAGGTTTATTTAAATAAATATATCATAAACTATGTTTGTGAGGGTAGGAAAAACACCAAAATTCAAATTATAATTGCTACAAGAGTCCGTTTGGTACACAAAATTGACAGAATTAGAATTGAATTCTATGAAATTAAATTTAATAGAATTGAATTTTCATATCCAATTCATTTTTTTGCAATACCAATTTTATATCTAAATATTTTTTGTACTACCAAATATCAGAATTGAAATTGAAAGAGAGCCTAATTATTTTTAAAACCCCAAGGAAACCATTATCCATAGTGGACACGAAAAAATTCTGAGATAGGGAAGAAGAAATGGACTATCTTCCGAAGAGGGAAAAACGCAGCGGCTGACTACTATTCGAAAAACCCCAAACATATTTTTCTCAAAGAAAGTCAACGACTTCCTTTGAAATTACTTTTTTTACTTTCACCAGCCTGGCGCATACTTTCACCCAAATTTCACATATTACTTTTTTTCTCTCAAAGGAAGTCAGCAACTTCTTTTCTGACCAGTCCACTTTCTCATGCTTTACTCCTTATTTGTTTTTTATTTTAAGTTAATTTCTACTTTTCAAAAAACTTAATTTATACTCCCTCTATCCGGAAAAAACCTTCCCATTTGGACTTTTTCTCATTTTTTGAATGGTTGACTTATGAGTTGAAATGACTAAAATGCCCTTAAAAAGGCTAGTGAATGAATGAGGAAGCTGGCCGTCCGTGGTTCTGACCTTTGCCGGCCCCCACTGCCAACTTGAGCCCCACCACTACCCCTTCATCGTCGGTGCTCTGCCATCTTCCCTAGTCCCACCACCACCGCTAGCCCAGCCCTTGCCACCACCATCAGTCTTTTTATCGCTGCCAGCCCCATCACCGTTGGCATCCCCACCATCATGGTCAGCCCTAACACTGTCCCATGTACCACCATCACAGTTACCATGAAACAGATCTAAAATAAATATAAGGAGAAAGGGGTGGTGGTGTAGATCTATAAGAAATAATGAATGGAAGAAACTAACAAGGAGATGGAGGAGATGAGACGGTGAAAAAAGATGGAGAAGTGTAGTTTTGAAAGAAAAGAAGAAAGAAGAATAGGAAGAAAAGAAAAAAAAGAAAGAAAGGTTATTTAATGAGAAGGGTAGTTTTGGAAGAATTAGGGTTAAAATTAGAAATGGGAAGATTATTTCCGGACGAGAAAAAAGGAGAAACAGGAAGACTATTTTCGGATGGAGGGAGTATTAATTTTTTTTAGAATTGATTTAATTGAAAAATAATTAAAATGAGAACTCATATGATGATATAATTAATTTGACATAAGAAATTTAAAACAACAAAGTTACATTCATAACATAAATAAGATTTGTCCAATAAAAGTCAACAAAAATTAAAAATATAATCTAAAAGAACAAATGATTTTTAAACCAACACATAGAAATGTGAAAATTCAGTTTTGATGCCTTGCAACTCTATCCATCTCTCCCAGGAATCGATTTCGCTGTCGACGACCATATCGAGAAATTTCTTTAGCGAGCCTAACGGGAGGTAGAATTCGTAAATTTCCGTAAACTGATTATTGTGGGAAAAACACAGGGTTGATTTGTACATTGTAACATCTCATATAATGTTCAACTGAATACATTGAAGAGATTTCGTCGTCAGCCAACCGTCGAAAAGAATGATACAGTCCGTGAACATGCACACATGGAATACCGTCGCTGCTCCACTGTTTGCAAGTACATGTTTTTCTTCCCAAATCTACTAAAAAACTATAGATGTTAGCTAGATTAGACATTGATGTTTTGCTTACCAAATATTCTTGCCCACCGTAATGCACAGCTTGAAAAAGTTGTTTATCTTTCTCACGCTTCTGAAAAATCTTTGTGATTTTAGGAGTAAATAAATAATTTTTGCTCTGCCACGCAAAACATGCTTTACGTCATGTCTCGAACTGATGAATGAGTTTATTATACGACATTGTGACAATAGCAGTTACAGGTAGCATCCGACAACCCTTTAACATGTTATTGAAACTCTCTGAATGTTGGTACTAAGTATCCCACATTGATGACCGCCATCATGACTAAGCGTCCAAAACTCAAGTCGAATAGCATATGCAACCTCATTTATACTTTTGATTTCTTCCATGTGTTTTTGAAAATCCTGGATGCTAGGAGTGCTCCCTGCCGCCCACATGATATTTTTTAATGTGCCGTTGTGGAAAGCTGTGTTAAAGTTACTTTGTAAATGACGGAGGCAAAATCGTTTTTTAATCCGTCAGTGCGGAGTTCTTGGACGTCTCGATACACTGGTAATCCAAGAAGACACTCAACATCTTGTAAGGTAATTCTTAATTCGCCAAAAGGGAACTGAAAAGCATGAACCTCCGGTCTCCACCGTGCCAATAGAACCGTGATTAAACTATGATCCAGTTTAATGGATTGTACACGATGCACCTGTAAAAACCAGTAGTTCTGAGATTTGTCTCTATCTGATCATCTTCGTAAGAGCTTTCAACGTCAGCGTCATACCGACAAAAAAAACTTTTGCATCAAGAAAATCTTCCTCTTACCAAACACGTCTTGAATGATGCTTCCGTTGAAGCGTCAACACAACATTATTTCGAGGGCCGACAATATCACATTCAATTTGGTCCATTCCTTCATAAAATTTAATGCAAATACACGGAAATACACATTCAATTCATTTTATATGAAAAATACAGTAGAATTAAAAAATAAAAATTACATATTAAAATACTACATCAAAACTTCTACAAAATTAGTGATGACGTGATTATTTTTTCAAATTACTACTGAAAAAATAGAAATAAAGTGAATGAAGTTTGACCATGTTCATAGTAAACAAGCAATTTACTTTAGGACAAATGAAGTAAGAAAGTACCAAAATAAGGATTTTACTATTTTAAGAACTAAATAGAAATTTACATTGTCACTGTCAAACACTGTCAGACTGTCATATGTGAAGTACACAGTTATCTGTAACCGCCAAACTGCCCTCAGCCAACGTTGTGAGGTCGTTGGAGTGCCCTTGCCGGTTGCCGAAATTGACCATCACTGACTAGTGGTCTACCACCATCACCATTGTACGTGCCACCACACTTTTACACACTGTCATCACACTATTATTTAGAGGATTAAAATTATTTTTAAAAAAATTTGGTATTTTCATTTCATGTTACTCCTGTCTAGGATATTTTTAAATATAAACCTATACGAGTGCAGCTAAAGATCTTGTGATCGAGCGATAGAACTATGACTCTTCCAAAAGAGATGTCAGAGCACTGGTAATGGTCTTGAAGCCCCGAGGCTTCAAACCGGGGCTTCAAACCTTCTCTCTGCCACATTAGCTTTAACTTACACTAAAATTTCACTGGAAGTGGGTTTGAAGCCCCGACGCTTCAAACTGGGGCTTCAAACCCATAGTTTTTATATTTTTAAATATACGTTTTCTAAAATTAAATTAATACCATTTTATCAATTAATTGAATTTAAATGAAAATAAATTATTAAATAAAAAATCAATAAAAAGTAAATTAACAAAATAAGATTTGAGTAATAACAACAAAAATGTAAAACATTATATTACTTTATGAAGAAATTAGTGATTATTCGAGCGACTAAAAATATCTTCATTCAAATCCGGGTTGTAGTGACATATTGCCAACTGAAATAATTCATTAAATAAAAAAATACATTCAATAAAAAAGTACGTTAAATTTAAAAAACAACAAAAAAATTACATTACTAAAAAAAATTAAACAAAAAATTATTACATTAAATAAAAAATATAGAGTACAAAATTATGTTTGTGTATGTTTTATTTTTTTAAAAGAGAAAGAATATAAAGAGGTATCCTGCACTATTTCTCTTCTCTCCCCGTTAATTTAAACTTTTGACGCATAAGGGATGAAACACGTATGAAGCCTCAAGGGGGCGGTGTTTAATGCGCCTTTCGCGTTAAAAGCAGCAATAACGCCCCCGGCTGTTAAATATATTCTTACTATATTTAATATTCATGTATATTGGTAACTACAATATTTGTATAGGATGTATTTATTATTGTTTCCTAATGTGATTAGGAAATCTTTGTATATATACACATGTAATCTCCCATAATTATTTATTGGAAATTATTCATCCTACATGGTATCAGAGCCCTAACTTTGGCTTCTGTCTCTCCCCAATCTTACGATCGGCAGTGCTTCTCCTTCACAGCCGCCGATCCCTTCTCTTCTCATAGCCATGGCTGCTTCTTCTTCATCTTCCGGCAAGGTTGTCTCGAACTCCGACAACTCTTCTTCCAACAATTCCCCTCATCTAGCCTTCAGAACCATATCAAATATTAAACTCCATATCCCCGTGCAGCTTAGCCTGTTCGAACCAAATTATAAAAAATGGAGTCGATTGTTTCGACTCTTGATTCTCCGATTCAACCTCAAGGGATTCATCGACGGCACCACCATCGCTTCTTCCGCTGACGACGCTGAATGGTACCAATTTGATGCCCTCATTCACGGGTGGATCTTGTCCACCATCACGGATGAAGTTTCCGATCTCGTCCTTGCCAACAATCTCACCGCTCATGCTCTTTGGACGGCCATCTACAACCTCTTCCACGACAACAAGCACGCACGGGCGATGCAGTTGGAGCATCGTTTCCGCACCACTGTGAAAGGCAACCGCTCCATGAACGACTATTGTCGTCTACTCAAAAATCTCTCCGAATACCTTGACGATGTCGACGCACCGGTGACCGAACATGCTCTCGTTCTTCAAGTTCTCCAAGGTTTACCCCATGAAATCCGGGGCCAAGTTCAATTCTTGCAATACCAGAATCCCCTCCCCACCTTCCTGGAGGTCCGGTCAGCCTTACTCCTCGTCAAACAGCAGCAGCAGGACTCCCTTTACAGCGCTGGAGCGCCGCCCACTGCCCTTCTCAGCACCGGCAGTGGCAGCGGCTATGGAGCGGGCGCACAGCAGTAGGGACGGACGGCGGACGGACATGGCTACAGTGGACACGGCCGGACTTCGGGCGGCGGCAGTGGCGGTCGCAACCGCGGCAGGGGCCGCGGTCGAGGACGTGGCAGTGGCGGACTCCATCGGCAATCACCATCGGGACAAGCTACTGGACAATTCCCCTCCCCCCAACCCGGTTTGTTAGGGTCTCGGCCCTATCAACCCTACCCAATTCCCCAGGCCCACTTTACCCACAGCCCACTCTCCTCCTATTCACTAAATTCCACCCTTACCCAACCCCATGGCCCAAATCCCTATTCCTCAGCCCACTACCCACAGCCCAGCCCAATTTTCCCAACCCAGCCCGCCTCCCCCTACCCGTTTCCAACCTAGCCCAGCCCACTTCACCACCCCACCCAACCCCACCGCTCTAGCCCATAGCCTTGAGAACCTTACCCTTACCCACAACAATCCCACCTGGTTCATGGACACTGGAGCCTCTCACCATATCACTGCTAACCCAGGTACTTTATCTCATGTATTTTAATCAAGCATTAATTCTCATATGCATATTATTGTTGGTAATGGTTCTAAAGTGAGCACTACTGGTCATGGTACTGGCACCCTTCCCACATCCCCTCCCCTCACCCTAAATAATGTCCTCATTTCCCCACATATCATTCACAATCTTATATCTGTTCGTCAATTTACTCGTGATAACAACTGCACTCTTGAATTTGATTCATGTGGTTTCTCTGTTAAGGACAAATTGACGGGAGCCGTGATTCATCGATCCAATAGTGACGGACCTCTCTATCCCATCTCCCAAGCCTCCTCCCGCGCTCACCTTCACCTAGCACAAGTTGATCTCCCCACCTGGCATCGCCGTCTCGGACACCCAAGCCCAGCTGTTCTCCATGGCGTGTCACATTCCTTAGATAGATTAGCTAAATCTAAATTAGATTTTTTATGTCATGCATGTCAATTAGGCAAACATGTTCGCCTACCATTTCAGTCTTCGAGTCATATTACTACTTTCCCTTTTCAATTAATGCATACGGACTTATGGCAATCTCCTGTCCCTAGTGTAACTGGTTTCAAATTTTATATGCTTTTACTTGATGATTTTTCTCATTATTTATGGATCTTTCCTCTCCACCACAAATCTGATGCATATTCTCACCTTGTTAAATTTCATGCTCTTGTTAAAAATCAATTTAACACTACCATTAAATCTGTACAATGTGATAATGGCACCGAATATAGAAATACCCCGCTTGCAACATTCTTTGAATCACTAGGTATCCTCTTTCGCTTCTCTTGCCCGTACACCAGCCAACAAAACGGCCGCGCTGAACGAACCATCCGTACTTTAAATAACACTGTTCGCACCCTCCTCTTTCAAGCTAATATCCCTCCTCAATTTTGGGTCGAAGCCTTACACATGGCTACTCACCTTTTTAACATCCTTCCCACCACCACTCTAAACAACCGCACCCCTCATGAAGCGTTATATCGCACTCCACCGTCTTACACACACCTCCGCGTCTACGGATGCCTCTGTTATCCTAACCTCTCTGCCACTGCTCCCCATAAACTAGCCCCACGTTCCGCCCGTTGTATCTTCCTTGGCTACCCCACGTCTCAGCGCGGCTACCGGTGCTTGGACCTCGCCACTCATAAGATCATTGTCTCTCGTCATGTCACCTTTGATGAGTCGTGTTTTCCCTATGCCCCCCCAGCCGTATCCGTCTACGTATGACTTTCTTGACACCATGGAGGACAGCATTCCCCCCCATCACCACCACCTTCTCAGTCATCAACCCCGAGTTTCTCCCAGCCAAACAACCTCCTCCCCCATTACCCCCCACGCCACACCATCCCCCCCAGCTCCCCTCCCTCACGGCATTCCCATACTACTCCCACGGCCACCCCGTCTACCTCGCCCACCCCCACCTCCACCCCACCTACCTCACCTACACCCACCTCCTCTCACCCGTCCACCGAACCCGTCCCAAACCCCCCCAGCCCCCACCCACCCTATGGTCACCCGAGCTAAGTCTGGCATCTTCTGTCCCAAACAAATCCTCAACCTCAACACTGTTGCCACAATCTCCCCCATACCCCCTACCTACCGTAGTGCTCTCAAAGATCCTAACTGGTACAATGCTATGCTAGATGAATATAATGCTTTGATAGATAATCATACATGGGATTTAGTACCCCCCTCCCCTGACCAAAATATTATCTCTGGAAAATGGCTCTTTCGCCACAAACTTGGCCCAACAGGTGAATTGTCCAGGTACAAAGCTCGATGGGTCGTCCGCGGATTCTCTCAACACCATGGCATCAACTACGACGAGACCTTCAGCCCGGTTGTCAAACCTGCCACTATACGCATCGTCTTGAGCCTTGCTGTGTCCAGAGGATGGCCGATTCATCAGTTTGATGTCAAGAATGCTTTCTTGCAAGGGTACCTTACTGACACTGTCTACACTGCTCAGCCCTCAGGATTTCAGGACCCTGCTCGTCCACATTATGTTTGCAAATTAAATAAGGCACTCTATGGGCTCAAACAGGCACTCAGGTCTTGGTACCAACGTTTTACGGGCTTTGTCCTTTCTCTTGGCTTCAGTGGATGTAAGAGCGACACTTCTTTGTTTGTCTACAGTCGCGGACAGGACATGGCTTTACTCCTGCTTTATGTTGATGACATTGTCCTCACAGCTTCATCCTCTGCCCTCCTTCAGCAGATCACAGAACGATTGAAGGGGGAGTTTGCTATGACAGACATGGGAGACCTTCACTTCTTTCTTGGGATCAATGTTCAGCGGACCTCTCATGGCTTGTTCCTCACTCAGACACAGTTCATTTATGACATCCTCGAACGGGCCGGCATGACTTCGTGCAAACCAGTTTCTACGCCCGTAGATACCCGTGGGAAACTTTCGGCCACCCTCGGTGCTCCTGCCCCGGATCCCTCTCTGTATCGCTCTATTGTGGGGGCACTGCAGTACCTCACTTTCACCCGTCCGGATATCACCTATGCCGTCCAGCAGCTATGTCTCTTTCTACATGATCCACGTGTGCCACATGTTACAGCCATGAAGCGCGTTTTGCGCTACCTACACGGCACACCCACCCATGGCATCACCATATCACCTTCTCAGACAGATCATATGCGAGCATATTCAGATGCTGATTGGGCTGGCTGTCTAGACACTCGACGGTCGACCTCCGGTTACTGCATTTTTCTTGGCGACAATCTCATTTCTTGGTCCTCTAAGCGCCAACTCACCACATCTCGGTCCAGTGCTGAAGCAGAATATCGAGCTGTTGCTAATGCCGTCACTGAGGTCAGTTGGGTACGTAATCTGCTTTTAGAACTCCGGCAACCTCTGACACGCTCCACACTAGTTTTCTGTGATAACATCAGTGCTGTCTACCTTTCTGCAAATCTTGTTAAGCATCAGCGCACAAAGCACATCGAGGTCGACATTCACTTCGTGCGCGACAGAGTAGCTCTTGGTCAAATCCGAGTTCTTCATGTGCCTTCTTCATTGCAGTATGCTGACATATTCACCAAGGGACTACCTTCCATGCTCTTCTCCGAGTTTCAAGATTGTTTGGGCGTGCGGTGTTCTTCATTAGTGCCGTTGGGAGCATGTTAAATATATTCTTACTATATTTAATATTCATGTATATTGGTAGCTACCGTATTTGTATAGGATGTATTTATTATTGTTTCCTAATGTGATTAGGAAATCTTTGTATATATACACATGTAATCTCCCATAATTATTCATTGGAAATTATTCATCCTACACCGGCGTTACAACCAATTCCAGTGCCCTCATAAGTTCAAATTCTAATTTGAACAATGACCCTTTGTGATTCATTAAGTTGAAAAATGTGTATGAACAAAATTTACATTCTAATAGAACTAACTATACTAAAAAAAACTTATTCGAGTGGCAGTGAATTTAACAAGTTTGGATGAAAATAGTGAAATTATCAAGTTTAGAGGACACTCTTATTCCTTGATTAGGATTGTAGGAATAATTTGTAAATGAGTAGAGTTCACTAAATAATTGATTAAATGAAATGAAGCATCAAATTCTCTTTTTTATCTTAGTTATTGATGAAGTCTTGAATAGTAAATGCAACAATTGAATAGTAAATGCAACAACGCATCAAAGTGTTTAAAAAAAGCAATTCTCCATATTTATAAAAAAAAAACTGAAAACTAAAAAAAATTAAAAATTGAAAAATTGAGAAATTGATATGAATTTATGATATATAAAAAAATTAAAGCTGAAAAAGAAAATTAGAAAAATTGACGAATTGATATGAATTTAGGATATATTAATTTATTTTTTCTTCTAATAATATCGTGTTAATTATCATTTAGATATAATTTGTTTACATGTGTTACTTTGTTAGACCATAAGGATAAGATTTTTATAATTTTTTTCTAGGTTCGGCCCAGGTCCATGAATTCTCAGGACCGGCCCTGGTTCCAATATCATGGAAACTTCACCGATGTTTTAGTCTAATTACGTAGTTCGAGTAAATATCTATGGTCTAGAGTATTATTCACTCCAAATGAGTTTTATATTGCACACCAAAGTTAATTTTTGTGAATTTTAATACTCCATAACTTTGTATTAAGATCAACTTCAATTCTTTGATTGAAATATTTGAACCGGTTTAAAACCATCTATATATACACCACATTTTCAAAAATCATTCAGAACTTTTTATAAATTTCGTTTTTGTGTGAAGGGGCTAGCTGTCTAAGATGTTGGCTCAGCCCATATATCATCTGAAGGCGGCGACGAGCTTCGTCGCGACGAAAGGGTCCTCCTGGTGGAGATTGAATCTGTAGACGATGGCGTGGAGTTGCTTCAGGTGATTTACGTCTCTGCATTTGTGAAGGTCGGAGAATTTCCGGTCGAGGAGGCTTCGGTCGGAGACCCGGGCGGGCGCTCGGAGGGAGGTTGGCATCTGCATACTCTCGCCGGAGAAGCTTCTGGACTTACCTCCGAGACCGGAACTGGGATTGGAATTGAATTGGAATTAAGATTCCATGGATTCAATTTCATAGGAATTGAATTCACCAATTCCAATTCATCTTTTGCACTACGAATTTCAAATCCACATAATTTTTATGCTACCAAGAATTGAAATTAAAATCTTCAATTTTAAGGGTGGATGGAGTGCCAAACTGCCAAATGGTCCAATGGAACACGAAGGTGACTTTTCCATTCACAACTTTTAGACGGATAACAGTACAATAACTGAGCTATCTTTTTTTTCTTTTTTGGAGTTTTACTTGTGAATAATGTTATTTCTATATTAAGAATTTCTACCCTATTTTGTACACTATAGGGATGCAGTAATATTTTGTGTTGGCGTAATGCTAATTTTTATTAACGCACTATCACTTTGTATCAGTATAAACCATCAAAATGTTGGTGCATACTTTTGATGTACAAATGGATACCAATTTTGGGGTACATGTAGCATGCTCCTTTCCTTCTTCCTCCTCCCCCTTCTTAGATCCGAATTTCAGTCCAAGTGACCACGGTGGACACTAAAAATAAAGTATTTCGTTCGCAAAATTGACAGTTCTTGCTTCCCACTAAACTCTCTCACGTCCTAATTAGTCTTGACCCCAACCTGTATCTCTATCCACGTTAGTTGCGGGTGCAAATTTAGTTGACTTTGAGATCACAATTTTGATGCCAAAGTCAATTAGACTTGCACCCCACAATTAACAAGGGTAGGAAGATGAGTTGGGGTCGGAATTAGGTGAGGGTTCACCGAGGGGTTAGGGTAGGGGGCAGGAACTCATGGTGTAAATTAATTACAAGGGAAAGGTGAGAGCTCTTATATAAAATTAGATTAATAAAAATTCGATGTCACTATTTTATCCATAATTTTTTAATATAGTTTAACATATTGATATTTTTCTATTTTATCATGTAGATTAATATACAAAAAATAGTCATATTCATATTAAAAAATTAAAGAAAAAAATAATGACTGAATCGTAAAAATGGTGAGATGATCTAAATGATAAAAAATTTATAAATGATATTAAATTAGACAAAAAATATATATTAAATTAGATAAAAAAATGATATTGAATAATAAAAAATTTATAAATGATATTAGATTAGACAAAATTATAACCTCGATAACCTAAATGAATACCGTGCACCAAATGGGTCATCTTTGCGAGGAGGCCCGTGAGGATTGTTGATACGGGTTTATATTTAGTTATTTACCATTATTATTATATAATTACTATTATTTTATTAGGTAGTATCATTATTTATAGTTAGTTAATTATATTATTATTAGAAAGTACTCCGTAGTATTCTATTATTAGGATATTTGTTACCAATTATAATTAGGATTCCTAGTTTATTTAGTTTCCTTCTACAGTAAGGATTCTTTAGGGGTGCTAGCTATATATGTATCCATTTCAATGAATTATTAATCAATGAATAAAGAAAATACCCTTCTCCTAAACCCCAATTTCTCCCTTCCTCGCCTCTTTTGTTCTTGGAGCTCGAAATCCTTCCCTATCTCGATACGATACCGTATCAATTGTTCAGAACATTATTCAATATGGGTCTTATCGTCACAGTCCGAGTCCACGCCCATAATTACAGTAGAAGAAGACAACCCTCAAGACGTATTTGTGTGTTTGTCTTCAGCGCAGCCCGACAAAGCGAAAAATTTAATCTCACTAAAACTACAAAAGTTCAACTAAAAGTCGAATTTTGAGTAAAATCTTGTAGAAATTTCACAAAATCAATTGGTGTGTATATCACCGAAGATTCTGGAAATAATAAACCACCCATATATGCATATATGAGCCTAGCGGTGTATTGAGTCACCCACTCATGCAGATGATGAGAAAATTAGGTATGAACCCTTTTCCACCCTCCGCTCTGCTAAGTATAACATATATGTAAGGACAAAAATATGCTATTTCAAGATAAATCTTTTCATTCAATGTTTACTCCAGATTTTTTTATTTTAAAAAAAGTCTTTTACCGTTCTTTTTTACTCCGTACCTTTTTTGTTTTATTACTTATTCCCTATTTTTTAGTCAAAGTTTAGACCTCAAAAAGCTTAACTTTTGTTGTTTTTTTTTGCTGCTATTGTTGTTGTTGTGTGTGTGTGTTAGAGAGCATCTTCAAACTCTCTTTATTGAAATTCACTGCCGCCCGTATGTAGTGCTATTGAAATTTATCCAAACAATGAATTTACACAACTTCTCAACTAGAAATTTATTATGTCCCTCACCACCATGCTATACTTGTCATCTCTAGGAGTAGTCAAAAGTGTATTGCCTCCATCATGTGCAGGTAAATCATTGAGCAAAGGTGCAGAATGTGAAGTTGAAGATTTCAAAATCTATTTCCGTTTGCTTTTTCGAGGGTGTAACCCTGTATTTGGTGATGTCGAATCTACTAAAGCTGAGTGGTTTTCTATTTCGACACAGTATCCTACGTATGGATGCATCTCCCCAGTCTTTAAGGAGCCAGATCAACCCTATACCAACATTTTTTATTATGCACTTGCCATACGGCCTTATATCTTTATCATCTGTGAGCTGATGTACACAAATGGGGACACGATACCCTCGCGGGTTGTCTTTTATCAGGATGATGAGTGGCAGGACGCTCCACCCCTGCGTGGGGAAACCCAAAGTTATTTCTTCTTTCAGGCCAATGACAAGATTTATGGTTTGGGAATCTTTACAAATCTCACTTTCGAAGTAAAGTGTCTTGACTTCCATGATTTGGCTAAATGTTGGCAGTCCATGTATCTATCCCATTGGTGATAAAGCGTCTAGACTCCAGATAGCGGCATGTTATTCTGTTTGTGCTTTCGATCAAACTTGAATATAAAACTATGGATGATTCAGCTACCAGTGAAAACAAACCCGTTGCTACACGAGCTATGATTTTCATCTGTCTAGGGAGCATCTGGGGGAGGATTTTTACGGCACGGGTGTTGGCCTTGGGAATAACCTTATTTACGGGTTGGTCTTGAACGAGCAAAATCTAAGATCCATTCTTAAGGCCTTTAAAGACGATGTTCCGGAATGGTGCCCAACCCCAGTTCTTGGTTTGGGGAACATTGACAATGCTTTGCCGGTGGGCTATGGCCTTGTGTATCCCCGCAGCAAAATTGTTGGTCATAGGCAAAGAACGTCTTTGTATTATTTGGGCTAATCGTCGCTCTGCCATCACTCGAATTTATTGCACCAAGTTTAGTGTTCTTGTGAATGATGGGAATTCACATGCTATTAATGTTACCGAACAGGTGTACAAGGTCAAGGGATTTAGAGCGGAAAATTTAGAGGCCTTGTAAGTAATTGTTTGTTTGTGTGCATGTGCATGTGTTTCTTTCTTCTTCTTCTTCTTCTTTTTTTTTTCTGTTTTCTCTAGTTGCCGAAGGTTGCGTTGTTCAGAGTAAGTAGTGGATTATGACTTATGAGAGTCACCCTGCACATGCAACAGAATGATATTTTGGGAGTGCAACCCCATTGTACTCTCTAACAGAGAGAGTGCACATAGCATTTGTCAAGTAGTCTTTGTTAACTTTAATTGGTTTGCCAATTTGCTCTGCTGCAGTGTTAGTAGCAGTGAGATGCAATCACTATTCCAGGAAAGGGAGAATGCACGCAGGCAAGTGGGCTCTGCAAGGTACCCTATGATATAGAGTTTCTCAACTTTTTTGAATACTATCATGTTTAGGACTTTTTAAAATCTCAATTGAATACATTCAGATTTTAAATGACTTTTTAAAATCTAAATTGAATACCTACATATTTTCAAAATCCATCAGAATCCTGATTGAATACACCCCCTAAATTTGATAGAATTAAATTCTACATATTCAATTTTTTTTTTTGCACTATTAATTCTAAATTTAAATATTATTTGTACGGGCAAATATCAAATTTTGAATTGAAGTTTCAATTCTAATTTCATGAGTTGAATTTAAAATACCAAAGGCTCCCTTTGGTTTTTTAAATTCTTTGATTGAAATATTTGAATCGGTTTATAATCCTTCATGATTTAGTACGTGAAAACAGCAATAATTAAATCAGTTCCAACAAAAAAAATTATTTGAAAATTTTGGTACACTTTGGAACAAATTTTACGGTTCTATGCTGCATTTTTTTGTACCCAATGACATTACAATCTAAACCATCTATATATACACCACATTTTCAAAAATCATTCAGAACTTTTTATAAATTTCGTTTTTGTGTGAAGGGGCTAGCTGTCTAAGATGTTGGCTCAGCCCATATATCATCTGATGATATATCCTACCTGATTTAGGATGATCACTCTCCATCAACTCTATAGAACCCACACCACATGGTTTTTCCAAGCCAATGTCTATTGCCAATCTGGCATCCGAAGTCACACCCCTCCCAAACTCGGCTAGATACTCGCGCACGTGTGGTGGGAACCCTACATCATTGTGCATTTGGCACGCCCCGAGAAGGGAATGCCAGATTTTGATGTTTGGTTCCATGGGCATGTTGAGAGCAAGGGCGAAAGCGTCTTTGAGATGCCCACCACGGCCTAAGAGATCAATCATGCACCCGAAGTGCTGGACTTGGGGCACGACGCCGTAACGGCTCCTCAATGAGTTGAAAATAGAGAGGCCTTCGTCCACCAAACTAGCGTGGCTACACGCCGACAAAAGGGCAACAAATGTAACTTCGTTTGGGACGAAGCCTTCGTTTTCCATCACGGAGAAAAGCTCTAGGGCCTTTTTCCCATGTCCATGGACGGCGAGCCCATGGATCATGGAGTTCCATGACACCAAGTCTTTCTTGATGGTGTTGTTGAACACGATGAGCGCCTTGCTCAAGCTTCCACACTTGGCATACATATCAATCAAAGCATTGTGAACCCGAGTGTTAGAATTAGTGTTATTAAAACAACTCTTTTTGATGGAACGATGAACTTTTTTACCCAACCCGAGCATTCGGGAATCTGCACATGCAGCTAGGATGCTCACAAACACTCTAGGATCCAAACTCAAACCGGATGTTTCCAATTGTGCGTACAATTCCACGGCTTCCTTCGCCAGCCCCATTTCAGCATAACCAGTTATCATGATTGTCCAGGTGACCTCGTTCTTCGAAGGCATCTTGTCGAAGAAGGCGCGGGCCATCTCAAGATCCCCTGCTTTGCAATACCCAGAAATCATGGTCGACCACGATACGACATCTCTGCAGGGCATTTTATCAAACAGTTCATATGCGAGATTCATTTGTCCGCCCTTCACGCACCCATCCAACATGGTGTTCCAACTCACTGTGTCTCTCTCAGGCATTACGTCGAACAGTTTCCGGGCTTCACTCAAATCTCCAGCTTTCAGAAATCCCCCAATCATGGAGTTCCATGAGACCACATCTCTACGATCCATTCCCCAAAACAGCCTCTTAGCAGAACAAATCCCGCACCTGGAGTACGCGTCAATCAAGGAATTGCACAAAATGGGATCCGAATCAAACCGTTTCTTCTCGAAAAGGGCGTGGATCGTCCTCACAGTATTCAACCACAATTCGTCCGAACAGAGCTTCAAAAGATAAGAGTAAGTGAGATTGTCCGGGGAAACGCCGCGGCACTGCATCTGCGAGAAGACATAGAATGCCTCCGATGGCCGGGAATCAACAGCACAGGCTTTGATCGCGGCGTTGTACAGGTGCACGCTGGGTTTTTCAACTTGACTGAAAATCCTGACGGCCAGCTCGATGTGGCTGCAGAGGGAGAAGGCGGCGACGAGCTTCGTCGCGACGAAAGGGTCCTGGTGGAGATTGAATCTGTAGACGATAGTGTGGAGTTGCTTCAGGTGATTTACGTCTCTGCATTTGTGAAGGTCGGAGAATTTCTGGTCGAGGAGGCTTCGGTCGGTGACCCAGGTGGGTGCTCGGAGTGAGGTTGGCATCTGCATACTCTCGCCGGAGAAGAATCTGGAGTTCGCCTCCGAGATCGGAACTGGGATTGGGAAGGTTTAACTCTTCGCCTGAGGTTTAAGGAGTACCAAATGGTCCAATGGAACACGAAGGTGACTTTTCCATTCACAACTTTTAGACTGATAACAGTACAGTAACTTTTCCTCTTTTTGGGGTTTTCCTTCTTCCTCCCCTTCTGAAAGTCACCAACGCTATTCCGTTAGCAAAATTGCTTTCCATAAAACTTTTCCAAATTTGAATTAGTCTTGACCCCAACGAGTACCCTACACTGGGATGCAAATTTAGTTGACCTGAGATCAAATTTTTTGATACCAAAGTCAATTAAACTCACAGTCCACAATTAGGAAGATGAGTTGTTGTCGGAATTAGGTGAGGGCTCACCGAAGGAGTTAAGGAAGGGGTAGGAATTGATGAAGTTAAGCTCCAGACTGGGTCTAAGGCAAAATGCTAGATTGAGATACTAAAAATTACGTAACTCGAGTTACTATAGGTGAGAATACTTGTAGTATAATTGTTATCAATATAAAAAATACTATAGGTTAGGACTATTGCAGACTCGCAATGTGGTTCTAGAGAGTAGAAATTATAACCCTCTCAATGAGGAGCTGCATCAGTATTTATATTTATAGTAAGTCTAAGGGATAGGGTCACGTGCGCTCAGTAGACTTGTGCTATGTTCTTGAGTTTTATATATATATATATATATATATATATATATATATATATATATATATATATATATATATATATATATATATATATATATATATATTATCCTATAGCATTTGTCCTTCATTCTCTAGCATATATCCTCTGTGCATGTCTCCTCTTGGCGTGTACGTGTAGTGTTAGGAGGAATGCTTCTGGTCCCAACCATTGGTATATGGAACCTAGCCCAACTAAGTTACTTTCGTCCAATCAAACATGTCCCCCAGTCGATCCGCCATGTCAGTGATGTTCTCAAGTCTTAGATGTTTGCCCGGACAATATCTGTAGGCAAATCTTGAGTTCATTCCTGTCATCCTTAGATCACCTGGCCGGTTTCAGGCCAACTAGCTATTCATTTGTGCGCTGTTAATGCGGACCAAGGCTTCATCTGGTTGGGTTTGGTTAGTCATGACCTGAGTCGTTTCTTTGAATGGAATACATGCATCACAAATTATTAATTTTATTAACAAAATATTATAAATCTTCTGATTAAAATCCAAAATGTAATTCTTTATCTACTCTCTATCTTTTTTATCGACACTCAATATTGTATATTCTACAATATTGTACCTCCTCCGTCCCAAATTATAATACCTGTTTACCATTCACAGGGTCAAACTTCATTCACTTTCTTTCTCTATTTTCGTTAGCAATTTGATAAAATAAAATATCATTGTCACTACTAGTTTTGTAAATCTTTTGATGTAGTTTTTTAATATGTAATTTTTATTTTTTAGTTCTATACTATTTGTCATATAAAATGATTTGAAAATAATTTCAGTAAAACATCATAAATTGAAACAGGCGTTATAAATTGGGACGGAGGTAGTATATTTAGAGGCACTAACTAGTGGAGTACAATTAGGTACCCCTACAAAATGAACAAGACTCCACTCGTTCGGGTCGGACTACCGGTTGAGCAGCATTCCGACCATGGCAACGGCTATATCTTCGGCACTATTTCCTCACACTCCCCTTAATCCATCCCTCTTTCCCTCTAAATCTCGAACGCCGCCTCTGTGTTTCCGGAACGATAAGCTGTTAATACGCGAAATTTCCCCGCTCCGGCCTCCGCTCACGGCGAGACCGCCGTCGTGCACCAGCCCCGACGCCACCGCCGCTGACGAATCGTTAGGAATCGACGCTCTTCATCGCTTCATCCGACTAAATACCGGCAAATGGACAGGCTCTTTCAATGTGAGATCCTGGATTCCTTTCGCTTGAGTAGCAACAATGTGACCTACAGCTGAATGCGATGTCGTTTTGATGCGTTCCTTTTGATTTTTTTTTTGCAGCAATTTGACAGTCACGGGGAATTGCTGCACACTGTTTGCACGAAGCTTGCAGTGGGATCTTATGGGGAAGATGAACTCATCAGCTTAATTCAAACGTATTTTCAAACTTTATGTTCTTAGGCTCTTCCAGTTTCATGCCATTTACTGTATTATTTGAAGTCCAAGAATGATTATATATTCTATGTGTAGAAAAGATATTTTCATTGAATAATTGTGAAGAGAATACATCAATATATAGTAGAGGCTTCAATCCTAATCATAGTAGGAGAGCCATATTAGGAAACCTATTCAAGTATGGTAACACAATAATTACAAGAATAATAAATATAATTAATATATTTAGCATGCTCCCGGCTACGTCGAATGTGGAGGAGGTCGGGCGCCTAGGCTGGATTTAAACTCGAGGAAGAGCAGAGATGGTAGGCCTTTGGTGAAGATGTCAGCATACTGGGAAGAAGAGGGCACATGAAGAACACGAACCTGCCCAAGTGCTACTTTGTCCCGAACAAAGTGTATGTCGACCTCTACATGCTTGGTCCGCTGGTGCTGTACCGGATTTGATGATAGGTAGACGGCGCTGATATTATCACAGAAAACAAGGGTGGCACGTCGGAGTGGCTTCCGTAGCTCAAGGAGGAGGTTGCGGATCCACGATGTCTCAGCTATGGCATTCGCAACAGCCCGGTACTCAGCCTCGGCACTGGATCGGGAAGTAGTGGCCTGACGCTTGGATGACCAGGAGACCAGGTTATCGCCTAGGAAGACGCAATAACCAGAGGTGGAGCGTCTGGTGTCAGGACATCCAGCCCAGTCTGCATCAGAGTAGGCTTGCAAGCAGTCTGTAGTGGACCGTGTCAAATGAATGCCATGGGTGGCCGTGCCCTGAAGGTAGCGGAGGATCCGCTTCATGGCCGTGAGATGCATGTCCCTAGGTGCGTGGAGGTGAAGGCAAAGCTGCTGGACGGCATAAGTGATGTCAGGTCGAGTAAAAGTGAGATAGTGCAGAGCTCCAACAATAGACCTGTACAACGTCGGATCAGGAAGGGCCGTCCCAGCTGAGGATGATAATTTTGCCTTTGTGTCCACTGGAGTAGAGATGGGGCGACAGGAGACCATCCCAGCCCGCTCGAGGATGTCATGGGTAAACTGAGTCTGATGGAGGAACATCCCAGTGGAGGTGCGATGGACATTGATGCCGAGGAAGAAATGTAAGTCGCCCATGTCTGTCATGGCAAACTCCGCCTTGAGTTTCCGAATGATGCTCTGAAGGAGTGCAAGTGAAGAAGCAGTGAGGACGATGTCGTCGACATAGAGTAAGAGATAGGCCGTGCCCGTGGCATGAGAAAAAGTGAAGAGGGACGTGTCAGACTTGCACCCTTGAAATCCAATAGTCTGAATGAAACCTGCAAACCTGTGATACCATGAACGAGGTGCCTGCTTAAGGCTATACAAGGCCTTTTTGATCTTACAGACATGATGAGGGCGTTTGGCATCCTGGAAACCAGACGGCTGACTGGCATACACGGTTTCCTGAAGCTGGCCATGGAGGAATGCATTCTTGACATCTAGCTGATGAATGGGCCAACCGCGAGACAGAGCGAGACTAAGGACGATGCGGACAGTGGCAGGCTTAATAACGGGGCTGAACGTTTCACCGTAGTCGACGCCAAAACGCTGATTGAAACCACGAACAACCCATCGGGCCTTATACCTGGTTAACTCACCTGAAGGGCCAAGTTTGTGTCTGAAGAGCCATTTACCGGTGATGATATTTTGTGTGGGGGAGGGGGGGGTACTAATTCCCATGTGTCATTCTTGATCAAAGCATTATATTCATCACACATAGCAGCATGCCAGTTTGGATCCTTGAGAGCACTACGGTAAGTTGGTGGTAAGGGGGAAATGGGTGCAGAGGTGTTGAGATTTAGGATTTGTTTGGGGCTTTGGATCGGGTTTGCATTGGGTGGATGTTGGGCAGGGAGGGGGGTGGTTCTGCCGTGGGCTGGGTGTGGGTTTCGGGTGTGGGTTGGGGGCTGGGATGGGGTGGTGGGCTGGGTGGGGAAGTGGGCTGGACAGAGGGGGTGGGCTGGGGAGAGCCGAACAGTGGGCTGGGCGGGGTGGGCTGGGCTTCGGTAGGGGATATGCGGGTGGGGGAGTTGGGCTGGACGGGGAAGTTGGGCTGGGGTGTAACGTTGCCAGTGGGCCTGGCAGTGGGAATTTGAGGAGAGATGGGTGGGGTGTGAGTGGTTGAGGCTGGCCGATGGTAGGGGTAGGGTGTGGGGGGGTCGTTATCCGTGGCATCGAGGAAATGAAAATCTTGGGGGGAGGTGGGGTGACCATATGGAAAACACGACTCATCAAACACGACATGACGGGAGATGATTACCTTGTAGGTGGTGAGTTCAAGACAACGGAAACCGCGTTGGTTAGAGGGATAGCCTAGGAAAATGCAACGGGCTGAGCGAGGGGCAAGTTTGTGCGGGGCGGTGGCGGAGATGTTATGGTAGCAGAGACAGCCAAAAACACGCAAGTGAGAGTAAGAGGGGGGGGGGGAGTTATAGAGAGTGGCGTGAGGGGTGCGATTGTTCAGTGTGGTGGTGGGGAGAATATTAAAAATATGAGCTACCATGTAAAGGGCCTCAACCCAGAAGTTAGGTGGCAGTTGGGCTTGGAATAGAAGGGAACGGACGGTGTTGTCTATGGTTCGTATAGTGCATTCAGCCCGTCCATTTTGTTGACTCGTGTGAGGACAAGAGAAAAGAAAAAGAATGCCTAAAGAGTCAAAAATATTTTTCAAAGGTGAATTTCGGTATTCTGTTCCATTGTCACATTGTACAGCTTTGATTGTTGTGTGAAAGTGATTTTTTACATAAGCGACAAACGAAGTTAAATGACTAAACGCATCACTTTTGTGTTTTAAAGGAAAAACCCATAAATAATGAGAGAAGTCATCTAGCAAGAGCATGTAAAATTTAAAACCAGTAATACTTGGAACAGGAGATTGCCATAAATCAGTATGTAAAAGTTGAAATGGATACATTGAAATACGACTGGAAGAGTAAAAAGGGAGGCGCACATGCTTTCCCAATTGACACGCATGACATAAAGTATGTTGATAACTTTTAAAAAACGGAATAGAGGAGACGCCACAGAGAACGGCCTGGCTGGGATGGCCTAGACGCCGATGCCAAGTCTGAAGATCGACAGCGGCGACATGGGCTTGGGCAGGTGCAGTTCGGCCAAGGGGGTAGAGGGGTCCCATATCATTGGATCGATGCATCACGGTTCCCGTCCGACGATCCTTCACAGAAAAACCATGAGCATCAAATTCAACAGTACAGTTATTATCACGGGTAAGTTGGCGAACAGAAATAAGGTTGTGGGTTATGTGAGGGGAAACGAGGATGTTGTTAAGGGAAAGGGCAGGGGTAGTGGGGATAGTGTGATTACCAACAGCCGTAGTGCTAACTTTAGATCCATTACCAACAGTGATATATAATGGTGAATATAAAGATTCAGAAGAGACATGAGAAAGAGTACCTGGGTCGGAGGCGATGTGATGAGAAGCACCGGTGTCCAAGTACCAAGTGGGCTCACGAAGGGATAGGGTGTCAAAATTGTGGGCTAGGGCAGTAGGGGTGAGGGTTTGGGCTTGCAGGTAGGGTGGGGATGGGGGGTACTGCCCTGCGGCAGTTGGGTGGGGATACGGCAGTGGGGGGGGTGGGTAGGGTTGCGGGTTTGGGGAGGGTAAGGGGTAGGGTTGGTGAGTGGTGGTGGTGTAATAGGCGTGGGGAGGGGGGTACGGGTAGGGTGTGGGTCGGGGGCCTAGAAGGCCAGGGTTAGGGTTTGGGTGAGGTGAGTTCGAGGTGGTATTGCCGTCATGGGTTTGTCGTTGCCGGGAGCCGTTTTGACGTCCACGTCCACGACCCCGATATCCGCCGCCACGTCCTTGCCCTCGTCCAGAGCCGCCGCGCTGTCCCGAGTTGCCATCACCGTAGCTGCTGCCGCCGTGCTGTCCATCATAGCCGCTGCCGCCGTTTGTCCCGCCATGGAGGTGACCGCCGGCTCGGGTGGTGAGCAAGGCCGTGCTACCGGGGTCAACAAGAGTTGACCGCTGACGGTCCAAGAGCATGAGAGCCGATCGAACCTGAAGAAAATTCGGCATAGGATCCTGAAACTGCATGAACAAGGTCTGGCTCTGAAGATCTGCGGGAAGCCCTCGGAGCATCTGAAGAACAAGTTGGTGTTGAGAGACCGGTGCATCAACGTCATCCAACCAATCGGCAAGATTTTGGAGTCGTTGACAATAGGCCGCCATGGAGGTGGAGCCCTTGACGGCGGTACGGAATTCATGCTCCAACTGCATGGCTCGAGCATGTTTGTTATCATGAAAGAGGTCGTGAATGACCTTCCAGAGAGCTGAGGCGGTGGTAAGAGAAGAGATGACCAGATCTGAGACTTCATCGGTGATGGTGGAGAGAATCCAGCCTTGGAGAAGAGTATCGAGTTGGCACCATTCGTCGTCGTCGTCGTCGTCGGAGAGGGGGGCGACGGATCCATCGAGGTATCCTTGAAGTTGGAAACGCCGAACAAGGAGAAGAAAAAGACTACTCCATTTTTTGTAGTTCGGTTGAGAAAGACTGAGTTGGACAGGAACATGCAACTTGACATTAGAGATGGTTGTGAGAGCAAGATGCGGGGTTTTGGAGGGCGTAGTTTGGGAAGTGACTTCACTATTTTCGGCCATGGTGAAAGAGGAGGGAGAGGACCGCCGGGAGAGAGGAGAGATCGCCGGTGGAGGGCCGCCGAGGAGAGGGGCGGCGCTGGCAGTGAAGGGCCGAACGAGAGAGAGAGAGAAACGTGAGATTAGGGTTTAGGGTTTTTAGGCCTTGATACCATGTAGAAAAAATATTTTCATTGAATAATTGTGAAGAGAATACATCAATATATAGTAGAGGCTTCAATCCTAATCATAGTAGGAGAGCCATATTAGGAAACCTATACAAGTATAGTAACACAATAATTACAAGAA
Organism: Cuscuta australis; assembly: GCA_003260385.1. NCBI lineage: Eukaryota > Viridiplantae > Streptophyta > Magnoliopsida > Solanales > Convolvulaceae > Cuscuta > Cuscuta australis. Next base: position 1,966,648 of record NQVE01000192.1, read on the forward strand.
TAATAAATATAATTAATATATTTAGCACTATGCTGTGATAGAGAGTTATGGTTGTTACTCAACACTTACACTTCTAAATTTGGATGATAATTGCAATACTGCTTGATGGGTTGGTTTGTGTGGTTTCACAGTGTAAGAGTTGGGAAGATAGCCAATTTATCACTTAGGCTCCATTCTCGATTTCTGGTCTGGCCTAAGCTGAACAAGTTACAAGATTCATTTTTTAGGGATTGAGTATTTCAAGTTAATAGATTGGTTAACTTATTAATTATGATCCATTCAAATTTAGTACGTCTCATCACCATTCAAATTTGATGCATCTGAAAGAGGCATTGCATTTCCGTAGATAATGTCATGCCGAACTTTATAGGACTATGCACCAATAGCCATTAGGCTGCTAGCCATGAACCTTGTTAGTACTGACAGCTTTTTACTTTCAGGTTATATATCAGACAACCTCAATCTACAACTTCAGTATCAGAGGACAATTACGAAACAGAATGGTTTGAGTACAAAATTAAAGAGACCAATATGTTTACGGTGGACAAATATCAACAGGTAAGAGTCGTTGTAGAGTATTGCACACTTGCTTTTCGCTTTCATTTTGTTTTCTTCATTTACAGTCTAGTTTTCAGATAGGCTTTTTCCCAGAGGACAAGGCATTTGCATTGAGATATCAAACAGCCGGCATGTTAGAAACGGTTTTGAGACAAGGAGTGTTAGGTGAAGATGATACTGAAGAAGAGTCACCAAGGTAGATTAGCTTTTCTTGTCAAGAGGGAAGCAACCCTTTATATGTATTCATGCTTGAATATATTCTTATATGACATGCTAAGCCATCTTGATTGGTTGCTGTACTCTCATTTTGTTCCCTTCCATTTTTTCAGAAACCTAAAGATACCATCTAAAAAGCCTTCTGTGGTGTGTGAGAGTTGTCTTTATTCACTAGAGAAAGACATGCGAGTAAGAGCATTTCATATCATGGACCCAAAAGGTATCCTTGAAATGCTTCTAGTTTTCCTAGAAGAAAGAGGTGGTAGAGAGGGTACCCCTCCTACCTTTGACACATCTAAGGTACTTTACATCAATGTGAAAGTCTCCTCATCTTGATTTCTTGTCACTCATTCAACAATTCTGCTAGTATACTTTTCATTTCTACTAATAGGATGAAAGTGGTGACAACTAGATGGGTTCACAACTTTGGATTATAATGGACAGTTTTAAAACAATCAATTTGTCCATTTATGATCAGTAAAAATCTCATTAAAAATCAATTATATCCCCGATAAATTTAATACTACTATATTACATCCATTGGCAATTTTCTCATTGATGAATACTTGTCCATTTTGTCTTCATACTTTTCATGTTAGAGATGATTGGGCATTGCAGACAGCCACACTTCAGCATATGTATTGTAATCAATAGAGTAGCAAATCGTTAATAATGTCAAAAGCTAGATGGTTCCTATTGTTTTAAAAGATTTTATATATGTGATCTATTGGTTTAACAGTATTCTGAAACGATCACTAACCATCCATATAATACTAATTTGCAAATCGATGGGTTGAACCCTTGAGCTCACATTTGATCTCAGAGTACATTTTTAATGGGTGAATTAGATATATTTCAACCTGTGTCTGATGGATGATAGATGATTAGGTTTGGTTTTCACCTTTGTATTCTGTAACAGGATGAAGCAAACAGGATTTTGCCGCATGTTGGGAGATGGAAAGGTCACTCTGTCACAAAGCGTACTGGCGTGTATGGAGCAACCATACAGGAAGCAGATACAATGGCCTTGTTTGAAATGAACAAGGATGGTCATCTAATCCAGGTTCGAATCTCTACTCCAGATTTATATACGGTTATTCACCAACTTTTTGTCACATCTTCAGACATCAGTCTTCAAAATGATATTGCTCAATGTGCTTTTTGTAACTTTATAACGTGTGCTTCGAGTTAAGAGATAAATGATAAATCCACACGCACGCATGTATAAGCGAACGCATAAGGGGCTTAATGCTATGTAATTTATTCCACAACAAATTTTGTTCCGAAAGTTCATGTGGTAATATAAAAGTGTTGTAGCTTGAAGGCTACAGTCATAAAACAACTTAAAAAATCACAACAGTCAAAGCTACTCTTATACCACACCACCTAAATTTTGACAAATTATTAGTACGCACAGTTCAAATTTATTCATAGCACTTAGTCACTTACTCTAAGATACTAGCCGATCACACTTCTTTTCCTTCTTCACAGTTCAGTATATTCACACTTCAACATTTTATACCTGTAATACTGAACTGGCGCAAAATCTTTAACTTCTACTGTCAGATTGATGTATTAGAATGAAGAGTAAATTCCCAAAATGGTTCTTTATAATATGGTGTTTTCCCAAATCAGTCCTCATTTAGAAATAATTACCTATGTGGTACTTTATACTTGAGATTTATTCCCTTGGTAGTCCTTCATATGAAATTTCCATCAAATGATTATTATGTGTAGTGTATTTTGTTATTTTCATCATCCAAACTATGAGAAAATTCTCAAAATAGTGTTTTCAAGTTAAATATTTTCCTAAATCACTCTTCTGTGGTTATAATTACAACCCAACTGTCAGAAGGCTACCGTGGGAAAACGCCCTGTTAGAAAGGACAATTTTGGAAATTCACTCTAGAAGGAATTTTCATTGTTTCATACTTCAATCTCTATGTGTAGGATATCACATCCACACCTTTAGGGACTGATGCTACCACTAATGTGCATTGGACTGGTACCGTATCTGGCAATGAGGTCTCATTTGATGGCGGTTTCCAGTTTATCTTGTTGCCTGGTGGCATGTACATGGGGTGTCCATCTGATATAGCGAAAAGCGTGAAGGATTCCAAGTCCTTTCATCTGGAGCTGTGTTGGCTTGACTCGCTGGCTCAAAAGAGACAGAGACTTGTCCGAACTTTTGACGTGCAAGGCCTAGTTGTATCATCAACATACTTCTTTGAGACAAAACTGTGAGTGGTTTCTTCATGATCTCTCATCTACAAGAGTTTACCCCAATTCTTTCATTTTGTTCACACACACATAGATTCTTGAATCTATGTCTGTGAATTTATGTCCTTAAGAACCAAAAGAAGATTGGGTCACGTTTATTAAATCAACTCCAGACATCTAAAAGACTAAAAAAAACAAAAGAAAAACTTACATTATGATTCAAAGATTTTGAAAATCTGATGTTATGGTTACAGTGCAATAGTCTTATTTTGTGGGATAAAACCATAGAATTCCTATTTCGAGCCAAATTGTTGCAGTGCATTAGTTGTATTTTGGGATAAAACCACAGAAGAGTCATATTTCGAGCATATAGTCTATGGTTTGGTCATAGCAAGGAGTATATTTTGAATTCACAAACTTTAAAAAGTGTTGAAAAGTGAATGCTTGTGTGTAAACTTCACACAATTTTTGCTTTTCAATATTGTTTTTAAAGTTCATGAACTTATATTGTAAGTTTCATTTTGAGATGTACAGAGTATAAATCAAATGTTAGTACGTATTTAATATTGGGCCATGAAAGATGTTTTAAGAGCAATGCCTTAATGATTTTTTTTGAATAAAATTGAAGTTCAATTAAGAAAAATCACAGTCAAAATACGTTTTATTGCAGAAAAACTAAAATAATCCATTTTGAAGTATGAATGGCAATTTTTTGGTTTGGGTTCTGTATATTAAGAATAACTAGGGATAATAATAGAATTTAATGTTGCATTTAGATACTCTTTCCCTTCCCAAAAAAAATATTATTTTCGTTTTATTTTTTATCCGTCTCAAAATAATTATAACCAAGTACTTTTCTTTTAAGAAAAAATGACATGATAAAAATATAAATTTGTAAATAAATACTTCGTATATTTATTTACATGGTAGGACAGGTAAAAAATGTGAAAAATATTACGTAAAAACTCCATATGTAAGAACGGAGGTGGACCACGTGGGAAATTGACGACTCCAATTAATAAATTTTTGCCTTGTTGTACTGAGCCCTACCATTTGTACCATATAATCACATTCCATTTCTCCAGGTTTATTTCTCTAATTTTTTTAAAAACTTCATCATTTTTTTTATTTTAAATTAAATAAAAATGGTGCATTACTTTACCACAATACAAAAATATTTTCATTAAATTAATGTTGTGAAATACTTTCAAAAGAATTTTTCGATTGTATAAGCCTGCAACATGATTTTTGTTTGGTTGATGATCGAAGTTCTTTATTGTGATAAAAAAAATCAAACTGGTTAAGCCAGGAGAAAATATCTAACTCTGATCAAAACTTACACTATATATCAAAATAAGATTTTCATTTTGAATAGGGAAATGATATCTACACTCTAGTTTTTTATATTGGCATTCCAAATTGTACTATTCACTCTCACACGTAAATAGTATATTTTGAAGGGCCGATAAGAAAAAGAGTAAAATACAATAACTTTTATATTTCAATTTTAAACCAATAGATAAATAAATTTAATTAAAAAAACAAATTCAATAAAAGACATACTCCTAAATAAAAGAACGTTTTTTTCCTTTGGGAATCAACTAATTGAGGGATTACTGATTAATTAAGTCAACTGGCTGGTGTCCCTATCTTCTCCATCTTTTTGCAAGTTGTAAGGACCGTCCCCACCGGCCCACCCGACCCGGTCCATTTCAGTGTTAACTGTCTGATTAGTTCAGTCTCTTTGTATTTAAATTTCTAATTTTTTTATTTAATTTTTTGTGTTCCATAACATATTTGGTACTTCGTACATATTCCATCCGTCTATAAATAGATTACAATTTTTTTTCTCTACTCTCGATAACTTTTGTTTGTTACTTAAGTATTTGATAAAATAAAATATTCTTGTCACCTCTTGTTTTGTAGAACTTTTGACGTAGTATTTTAATATGTAATTTTTATATCGTATTGATATATCAATTTGTAAATAAAATGATTTCAAAAAGTAGGAAATTTTACTCCGTAACCCGCAATTTGTAATCAATATGAAACACACTATTTTACTCTGTACATTTTTTAATATGGCAAGACTCACAAGGTATATGAGCTAAATAATGTAATTTCAATAGTCACTAAAAAATGATTTGCAAGACATCATAGTCTAATTCCCGTTTGGAAACACATCGTGAAATTAATGTATAAAAATTTTAAAATCAAGAAACCTTTCTTAATACTAAAGCATGAAACATATAATAAAATTAAATCTAATACATGTTTTATCTTCTAAATAAGCATGTTAGCATTTCACAATTTTTTTGACGTTATATTTTAGCATTATATAAGTCTAGCTTGTTTTGATATAAAAATATTGAAAGTCATATTTTCATATAAGTGAGTGTTTTTAGTACTCCGTATTAGTTAAGTATTTTTTTTCCAATTATATTAATTATTATATATACCCTATCCATTTGTTCAAGATTGAATCTGACATTTTGATTTTATGAAGTTTAAAAAAATACTCCATATTAAGTAGTAGGTAACTGGTTAGAATTTGTTTTGAAGATAGAAAAATGATACGGATGATAAAAATAAAATTGTTAGCTCCAACAATACTTTTCCTAGGACAAGAAGTAAATTACAAATGGACCTCAATTTTTTTTTATTTACAAAAATGGACTTCAAATACGGATTATAATGATAGCTAGTATGAAAAGATATTTTGTTGGCGACCTTATAAAAAAAGATACTTTGTTTGTATCTCCAACAATGGAGAGTGATAGGAATTAATTAATGATATTGTATTTTGAAAGTAGTACGTTGACTATGCACACAGCGTTAATACACTCATTATGGTCAATTATTTTTAATTTTTGGCTTATAAATAAATAAAAAAATATATTGCATATTAATTAGATAAAATAATATTTTGAAAATACTTAATATAATAAATCTAATAAATTATTTTTGTATCAATGTCTAAGATCATTTTTATTTAAATTGAGGTTAACGCTTAACAATTTTGACAAAAGAAATGGACAAACACTCAAAGACAGAAGGAATATATGTTACATTCAATATTCATTTAAACTAGTTATTGTAATTAAAAATTGTGAATCAAGTTATGTTATCTAACGAAATTTATCTTAACATTAATACGGAGTATGATTTTATAATTTTTCTCTTGTTTATATCACTTTTAATAACACAATTTTTTTTATTTTCGTGTCATTTTGTCCCTTTTTTGAAAGAGAAAAAAAATACTCCGTAAGTGAATGATTGAGTACAGTTGGTATATAGAGCTACTCCGTATGAGCTAGCAAGAAGAAGCTGAACAATTTCACAGTTTCTGAAATATGGGTGAAATCGCAAACAGAGCTCCAGCCGCCATTGCGGCGCGTTCGCGGCCCACGCTAACAGTCGTGCCCCGCGCGCCACTGGATTCCCTCTTCTCCGACGGGTTCGTACCCGGTTTCAGCCCGGGTCCCATGACCCTCGTCTCCAGCTTCTTCGCCGCCGACTCCGATGCCTGCTCATTCTCCCAGCTCCTCGCCGGAGCCATGGCTTCCCCGCTCGCTCTGGCCGCTAATTCCTCCGAGAAGGCGGTTTCCGTCCCTGGGTGCGAGAATTTGCCGCCCCGGTACAAGCAGAATCGGCCGGTGAGCGTGGCCGCCGCCGCCGCCCTCTCGCCGCTTCTCGTCGTCCCCCCTGGATTGAGCCCTTCCGGCTTCCTCCAGTCCCCTGGTTTTCTCTCCCCACTTCAGGTGATTTCCCATATAATATAAATAAATATTCCTCAATTCTTACGAACTCTTGTGAATTTTCTTTCCCCCCCGATCCAATTTCAAATTTAAGATATTAACTTCAATTCGAATGAAAGTCTACTAGGATTGGATATATTAAAACCCTAAAGAATTAAGATGAGAAAAAAAAACATGACCTTAGTTCATTAGCATTTTTTCTTTGAAAAGCATTAACAAATCAAAATGAGAAATTTCAAAAAGAAGACAAAAGGGTCAAAGCTATGAAACTAAGTTTTGTTTGAGATTTGAATTTCAGAGGGATGAATATATTAAGACAGTGTCGATCGATTGGAAGATACCGATCTCGAAGCCCTTATGCTCAATTCCATGTGTTGTTGTGTGTTGATTTGTTTACTCCGTATTTATTTTCAGTTTATGTAAGGTGTAATTTTTTTCAGTTGATTTTTTGTTTTGTTTTGTGCAGAGCCCTTTTGGGATGTCACACCAACAAGCCTTGGCGCACGTTACGGCACAGGCTGCGTTAAACCAGTCTCAAAGGCAGCAAATGCAGGCCGAATACAGCCCATCTTCACCTCCAGATGCATTAGGGCACGAATCGTTGTCGGTGTCTCTCCCAACTGAGTCATTCCAAACCCAGCACGACGACGTTTCGTTCGACCAAGAGAGCTTGAAGAACGAACCTTCCGAGGTCGTCTCCCAATCACCACAGAGAGGACATCTTCCTCCTCCTCCCCGTGTTATGGAGAGGCCGGCTAAAGATGGTTATAACTGGAGGAAATATGGGCAGAAATATGTCAAGGGGAGTGAGTGTCCGCGGAGTTACTATAGATGCTCGCAACTCAAATGTCCGGTCAAGAAGAAAGTTGAACGGTCGGTTGACGGGCACATTAGCGAGATCACGTATAGAGGGCAGCATAATCACGAGCCTCCTAACCCCAGCAAAAGAAACACGGATGAGTGTGACGTGGAGGGTAGTGATTATAATGCACAAGCTAAGCCTCAAAGTGCTTCTTCTCATTGTTTGACTCATGTTAGCGGGTCAAATGAGATCGAGTTTTCCGAGTCGGACTGGTTATCCGACAAATTACCTTATGAGCTAGTTGATGGATTGGAGGAGAGTGTCATTGTATTTGAAGAGGAGGATGAACATATTCCCAAGAGAAGGTAAGGTGTCTTTTGGTAACCTTTTTTGTTTGTTTTTTTGAAACTTTTTTTCTTGAAATGGGAATAAAAACCAGTGTTTTTAAGTAGAATTTTTGAAGTCCTGGAAACGGGTGTCCGTTTTGGAGAGATCATAACTTATTTCAAGTCCCAAAGAAGCTATCAGCTCTATTTCGTAAATAGAACAGAAGCTCTTACACGAAAAGCTGTCTCCCATAGCTCTTTTTCTGGGAAAAAAAGCTTCTAGCAGTTTATTGTTTCTACTAATAACCTCATTCTTTTGCAAAAAAATGACACCATACATTCTCTATCATATCATTGATATAAAGATTGTCCAAAAACTACAACTCCCTTAGGTCCATTTAGGAATTAACGCACTTTCTAACACGGATTACCATTTTGTTATTAGATTACTTGCTACGTAGTAGTATTTTACAACTTTCAGCTCGTTTCTACTTGCATGATTTAATGAATTTTGAATTCGTAGGAATTTGGTATCCCAGCCTATCCTAGTTCTTTCAAAAGTTCAAATTAATGCTCCCTCCGTCCGGAATCAAAAGTTGTCAACTTTAAAAGTTCTCATTTTTAAGGAATGGGTTTAAAATGTCAAATAAGTCCTTCAAAATTCAAATGGTTTTGTCACTCATTCATGTCAACAGTGCTTACCTCTCATCTCTATGATACTTTAGATACATCCATCACGAATTCATTATTAAATATGAAAACCGGAAAAACGGAAACAAGAAAGCTGACAAGTAAATCCGGATTCCGTGGGTAAATAGTGGGCACTTTGTTTTTTGGTTGTTAGATGATCTAATTCGTTGGTTTGGGTGCAGGAGGACGGAAGTAGAGGCGGCGTCATCTGCTCCACCATCATCTCATAAAACAGTCACGGAGCCCAGAATCATAGTGCAGACAAGAAGCGAAGTTGACCTTTTGGATGATGGATATAAGTGGCGTAAATATGGACAAAAAGTAGTCAAGGGAAACACTCACCCAAGGTATATCTCCATTGTCCTTTGATGCATTCAAAGAAAATCTTAGTTTTACTCTTCGACTATCCTAAACTCTTCTACTGTTTTGTTTAAATACTCGCTTTAACGTTTGAAAACACACCCTTTCTAACCAAACACCGGAATTGTGTTTCCTTAACATTTTCTCTTCCTGTTTCCTTCTCAATCACTCGAACCAAACATAGTGTTAGAGCTGTGGTTTCCTTCTGAGTTCCCAGACTGCGGGTAACGTCTCTCTATACATATATATCGTTTCAATTTTGGGCTGCAGGAGTTACTACAGATGCACGTCCAGCGGATGCAGCGTGCGTAAACACGTAGAAAGGGCCCCCGCGGACCCCAAAGCTGTCATAACCGCTTACGAAGGCAAACACAATCACGACCTCCCAAGTGCTGGTAAAAAAACACGCTCGCAGTCAAAGGCTGAAATGTGATGGTAAAAAACAGAGAGAGCTGTGTTTGTAAAATGTGTGGCAGCTCTAAGACTTCTTTCTATCTTTCTGCTTTCACTCGAAGCCATCCCACGATACAGTAAAATTACGGGGTAGTAAACTGTGTAAATTCTTACCTTGTTCGTGCTACCGTGGTTATTTAATTTTACTCTATCTATGCCTTTTGAACCTGTCACTTGGGACGGGCTCGTTATTTTCTTCTAGTTGAGGTAAGGTTTGCGTACACACATTTGATCTTGTGTTTCGTTTGGTTTTTCTTAGTGAATGTACATTTGAAAGTTTGGTAATTTTTCTGCATTTCCTTGTTTTTTTCGTAATACATTTTCTCATTGAAATGTATTTCGTAATATTGTTTTTTTTGCAATAAATACTCTAGGAGAATAATTCAGGCAAATATTCTCCTTAACTACTTCGTGCCAAGTCTTCTCAGATCGATCCCTTCTTCTAGGTTCTAGCCTTAGAATATTCATGTAAAAATATTTAAATTTTGGATGCACTGTTGATAATTATGTAAATTTGGTAGTATTTTCTTATAAAATCTCAAATTTTTGGAAGTATTTACATGAATTTTACCTATAAAGAAATCAAGAAGACGGAATTTAGCACATCAAAAGTTGGAATAAAATATTCTTTCTTCCCGAATTAATTATCTTTGCATTTCAGGGTTTAAAAAAGTATTGATAAGTAAAAAGTGTGTGGTTGAAATTTAATTAGAACAAAAAGAAAGTTTGAGTAGTATATATTTTTCTCTTTTTCCTAAAATTAAAAATTACTACATATTCCTCTTTTTTACAATTAAAAGACTATTTTACTATGTTTTAATTTTCATTTTTACATTTTTTTTATTTCACTACATCATCAACGTGAAAAAATGAAAAGTCAATTTCTTTATAATCTTATACATTTGATTTGTTTTGCAAATCATCAAAAACGTAAAGGAGAAAAAATGTTGTCTTGTCATGTACTTACATTAAAAAAATTGTCATACATTTACACTGCTTATTTTTTAGTTCAAAACCTAAAGTTAAGAGTTCAAACGCTATAATTACAACTCACGGTCTTAAATGTTAAAGTGATTAAACGTAGTCTAACTATTTCGTGTCCATCTTAAAGTGTTTCGTTTGGTAAGAATCACAATATTCAACTTTAGCAGTAGAAACACATGTCTTACATAGAGACAAGGCATTTTAGTACTTTTCATTGTCAAAAACTTTAAAGTGGATAGGACTGATCCCATTTAGAAAAAAGTGATATATTTAAGTTCTATTTGCCTAAACTACCTATTTATTTTTCCTTGTTTCCTTGACCATGGTAAGAAAAATAAAATTGAACCTTATTTTTTGATGTTCATGTGTTTTTATATTGATTATTATAATATAAAAATAGAAAAAACAAACAAATAATCCTAAACAAAAAAACAAAAGAAATAATAATAATAAACCCGAAAACATAAAAAAATTATTATTTTATATTTAATTTGAGTAGAAATCGGTAAAATAAATAAATTAAAAATTAAAGTGTAACCATTGTAGTGGAAATGAGGCACTATATGTGTGAACTGTGAAGTGAGTGAGATGCTGAATACAATCATCACTGATATGGCGCCGAGTGGCTGCTGATTTAGAGTGAACCGTTGTGCAATGCTAAAGATAGCCTGTGTGATAGTAACCATCTATATATATACTTCTTATTATATACGGAGTATATATTTATTGCATCAAATTCATTGCACACTTCATTTGTTCTCCATGGATTTTTCTCATTACGTGTTACGAGCCTTGATATCATTGAGTAGTGTGTGTTTGATTGTCTGAAAACGTAATACCCCATTTAAAAAAGGAAAAGTCTATCCTAATTCTTTAAGAATGTTGGGATTTAATACGAATATTTCAAGATTAGATAATTTCCAATACTTTATAATTTGTGAATTGGGAGCATTGTTGATGATTAATTGATAATGTGAATTTGATATACTCTTATAAAATTTTTAAATTTTCGGGAGTATCAACATTAATTTTCCCTATAAAGAAATTGGGAAGACAAAACCTCGGACATAAAAAAAAGACAAAACATCGGACATAAAAAAATTGGAACAATATAGATAAAAATACTCCATCCGTTCCAAATTAATCGTCGTTGTCAATTAACTTCAAGAAATTTAAGAATATTATAGAAAAATAAAAAGTGCGATTGAAATTTCATTAGAAGAAAGAGAAAGATTGAGTAATATATTTTTCTTTTTTCCTTAAAATTAAAAATTACTATTCATTTTTTTACAATTAATAAACTACTCCGAGTATTTTACTTGTAAAAAAGATGAATAATTAAAAAAGTATTTTACTCCTTTCAAAAAGACTATTTTACTCCTTAAAAAAACTAGTTTACTTTGTTATTCATTTTTTTTACATTTATTTTCGTTTCACTACATCATCAAGGTGAAAAATTAAAATTCAAATTTTTTTAATTATATGTTACATTTGTTTTCTTTTGCAAATCATCAAAACAGAAGAGGAGAAGAAAGTAAGGAAAAAATTGGTGTGATATTTTCTTGTCTTAGTCAATTGTCATACATTTACATTAAAGAAGAAAAATGCTTTACATTTACACAAGGCCACAAGATGATTGGGACACAAGTACAACAAATTTTGAAGTTCAAAACCAAAAGGCTAAAGAGTCCAAAAGCTATCATTACAACACAACGTCTTAAACGTTAAAGTGATTAAACGTAGTCTAAGTATTATGTGTACATCTTAAAGTGTTTGGTTTGACAAAAATCACAATATTTAACTTTAGCATTTTGAATAAGTGTCTTACGATTTTTAAAAATAATTGAACGTATTTCTTTTATGTTTCAAATATGCAGAGACAAATGCAATTCAATATGAAGTAATGTGCTAAAATAATTTTATATCTTAAACATTTAATTTATTATTTGTTTTTAAAAACAATGAGTGATAATAATGATCCATATACTTGTTTTTTTTATAGAGACATAATCTTATTTATCTCGTTCTTATAACCATATTTTCTCATCATTAGTTTTTTAGTGACCTGTTACTTAAGAAATTAGGGGCCTTGTGATGGATATCGGGTTTAGCGCAAAATTATGAGATTTGCTCAACTTGTGTTTGGTTGATTGTTCCAACAAGTTTAAAGACTTTGAGCCGGAAGGAGGCCCGTTTCCCCTCTGTTCTAACACGCTAGAAGATGGGTTGCACGCTAGGCTTAGATATGTGGGTCCATGATTGTGTCAATGAGCCAATCATGGATATTTATAAGTTTATATACAAATCTATGACACACTTACACCTCACAGATTAAATGTGTTCGATCTTTTCAACGTTTGAACTACACACGCACACTCATCTCTTAAAATAAAATTCAATTAATTCATTTTTAGGAAAAAAATATGTAATTTAGTATTTTTCTTTTCTAATTAAATTTGAATGGTTTTTTATTTTTCTAAATTTGGTAAATGAACATAAATTAATTTGAGTTGATTAATTTTATATTTTTATTTTTATTTCCAATCTAATTATCTCATGTCATATATTTTAAAATTATTTAATTTATATAGAAATAAAAAAGTACTATATACAAATTGTTATTTTAAAACTGTATCAAAAATTTTATAAACAAAATGTGATTAAAGTCTTCCAATCTGTGATTAAAATCCAATTTACTTTTTCTCAGTGACTATCCGATCGGGTCTGAGGGACTATCGGAAGACTCATCCTTTTTTTACTTTATTAAATAATTTATAGAAACTAGGCATTATTAAATAGCAATTAATCATCGAACAAACGAACAAAAAAGAAGAAACGTTTTTTTGCCACGGTGCCACCATATTAATGTGAGGTGATGTAATATAAAACACTGTTGCGTCAAATTTTCAGCCGTAACGCCTTCCTCCGCGCGCTCCCCTTCTCGCATTTGCTCCCACCGGTTCTCCATCTTTTTCCGGCGAAGAAGTGGAATCCCGGAGTCTCGTGTTTCTCACCTGCGATCCAACTGCACTGCTGAGCACCTCCATATTCTCCGGCGAAGCCGCAGTCAGCCGTGCGTTTCCTGTCTCCCGCTTTCTCCATTTTCTCCGGTGGGGAGATATCCCTGCAAAGAGCCGAAGAAATCCGTCTCTCGTCCGCGACAGAGTAACGGTAATGGAACCTACACTCTCTCAAGGCCAGATCCGGCGAAGAAACGCATGGATGTCCGATATAGGTTTTGTATGAGCAGGCTTTAGGTTTTGAAACACACATCGCGTATCTTCCGAAATGTAGATATGTGACTGTTTGTAGAACCTTATGCTTGAAATAGATCACTGTTTGCATTTAGAATTAGGCTTGTTTACTGTGGTTTGAAATTGGGAGAACGTGTCACTGCCAGCTCTAGGGTTGGTCACACTACTAGGAACTCGACGGCGGCAGCCAGCAGCAAGCTGGAGGGCCGGCGTTCTCCGGCAGCCGACGGTGTGATTGTGAGATTCAATTTTTAGGTTAGGTCTAAAATGTGTGCTGTTTGAGATTTTCCTTTTTTTTGTTTCTCATAATTTAGCACTATTTTGAGTGTTCTATGCTATCCGACATTCACTATAACCACGTGGGATCCCTCCCACTTTCCCCTTCTCTCTTTTTGTATTTAATTTCAAAATTTGCAGAGTAATCAACAGTTTACATTTTACACTATTATGCGAGCCTGACATTTTGCGAAATTCTCTTTTCTCTCAAGTTTTGGTGTCGTTCTTAATCCTCTTGGTGAGTTTCCTGATTCTTTTATACATATGCGGATGTAAATGCATGTATGTGGATGTGCATGCCTTAGAATTGTTGACTCCTTTGCAATATTTATTTTATTTTGGAATATTTGAGATTGTAGTTAGTTTCTAGGTTTGTTGAGTGTAAACAAACACAGATTTAGTCTGGAGCTTGATAGATTTGGTTTTCTATTTTGGCAGTGTTTGGGAACTAGCATTTCATTTCAATTCTTGCATTTCAATTCCAAAATTTGAATTCTTGAATTTCAAGTGACAAGGAGAGACATTGAGCTTTATATTGAGTTAGAAAAAATTGTCTCAAATCCAAATCCAAAATTTTAAGATTTTCCAATCATTGAAAGTTGAGCCAAATCCAGATTTGAAATCCAAATTTCAATTCCCAAACATGTTGTTAGAGAATTTGGTTTTCATATTTGCTTGTATGTGATTGGTGTTACAATAAATTGGGCCTTTTTTATGTTCTTTTTTACCTGGAAAGTTATTATATTTTCTTCTCATTTGGCTTGAGGTAGAGTCCTTCTCAAAAGGATGTATAGAATCTAGTTTGAAAGAAAAAGAGATGATTATTTTCATTTTGATGTATTTGATCAGTTTGGAGTTTCTTTTCTAAAGGAAAAAAGAGACAGCTTCTTCTCCCTTTGAAATTGTGGACATATTGTGAGTGTAGTTTTTGATTAGCGCTATTAAGGGAATCGATCCAATAAGTCTCAATTGGAAACTTTGTATGGGTTAATTCTTCGATGGACATAAATGGGATGTGATTATTTTCATATGAATATTTCGTAGCGGGTATAGAAATAAACTACTCTCACCTAAAAGAAAATGGGAGTTTTTGGATTCCAAGGTACAAAAGTGATCAAAATGACAGTTTTCATCGAACGAAAAAAGTTCAAATTAACTGTTGTATTTCATTGAAGAGGCAGTCACTACTCAACGAAGAAAAAAACTTTTTAACCTATGAGCTATAAAAAAGGGTGAAGACATTATGTTTGTGTGCGTGTTCCTTCACCAAATCTCTTTGGTGATTTTTTTATTGTTTTCATCTTGGCTTGCTAACAACTCCCTCTGTCCCGATGAGTTTGCCCGGTTACTTTTTACACATAGACCAAGGAAAGAGCCCAAGAAAGAGGAAGTTACAAATATTCCCCTACCTTTTCGTAATAAGTGAGGGCTTCGATAGCTATGTTGGTTGTAATGAATGTAAGATAGTAAGGGTAAAATAGTAAGCTTAGCTGTAGTTATTTGCCAAATAAGTAAAGTGGACAAACTCATAGGGACAAGTTGACAACCCAAAAAGGAAAAGTGGACAAACTCATCGGGACGGAAGGAGTATAAATGATTCAATGGTCACTACTAGGGCATCATAGTGTTGATTTTTGAATTCGCAACAAAACCCAGTATAATCCCAAGTCCCGACTAGCTAAGAGTCTTTGGGGGGGGGGGGTCACAATGTATGCAGATTTACCCACTGTAAAAGTAGGTTGTTTATGTTATACCCTTGATGTAGTGTCACCACTACTCAAAACTTCCTAGCATTTATGAAGCAAAGGATGTTTAAGCTTTCATTTGAATTTTGTCCATTATTAGCAATTTTAGCAAAAAAGTTGGGCCAGAGCAAATATAGCAATTTTTGTGGGAAATAATTATTTTGAAACACGTGGGGCTGCCGCAACATGATGCCCGGGTAACACCGATATGCATCTTATGCCGGCTGCCACGTGCTTTGCACCTTTAACTTTGTCGGTGACACTTGCTTTGCATAGTTATAGTAGGAATGCCATTGAATGACAAGTGTTACATCTCACCGAACTTATTACCCGTTCTTATTCTTTACATTATTTCCAATTTTTATGGATGTCCTGATATTTCACTTTAGTGATCCAGATTTATTCTTTATTTTGTTTCTTTTTATTGGATCTGTTCGGTTTCCTACTTTATTTAGTCTGTCGTATGTGCTGAGGTAGTAATTGCATTGAAGGTTGGTAGAAGAAATTAAAAGAATTTGACGAAAGATTGAGCATTTACCTTCCATCAATAACATCCCGGTACCTTTTCACGTGATACTTTATTGATTCTTTAGCAGTATTTTTCTTTTCTTGACTATGGATAAGCAGTGATGGCTTTATAACGGGGAAATGAATCATTTATCACTGTATAAATTCAACAATGTCCGACCTAATTGCTGGGCTGAGATCTGATTTGAGTTTTTTTTCTACGAGGCATTTTTAATGTAAACTATTGTTCCACCTTTTCTACTTTAGTTCTTACCTAACATTTCCTTATAGGAGAATGGATGGATCAAGCGCTCAAGCTTGTGGCAATGTGGACTCTTTTCTGAGGAACTATAAGCTTGGCAAAACTCTTGGCATTGGGTCCTTTGGTAAAGTGAAAATAGCGGAACATGCGTTGACCGGGCATAAAGTTGCTGTCAAGATTCTTAATCGCAAAAAGATAAAAAATATGGAAATGGAAGAAAAAGGTGCAGCTATTTATTGTAGTATCTCACTTTCTCTTTATCATTCTAAACAATCAAACTATGGCCCTATTCCAATATAGTCTAGTTATCTGCTACACTGCTTTATGCTCATCCAACTCAACCCAGTTGGGCCACTCTGCTTTTCAAATTGAATTTGCCTCAACAGAATATTCCCCATTGGCATTATTGACTTCAACTGAAACATGATTTCTTTCTCATTACTTCCTGATTCTCTGGTCATCTTTTCAATCCTCGTACTTGATACATCTTGTTCGTTTTAATTTAGTTCTTTATTATTAGACATACTTGCTGCTTTTAATTGACATCTTAGTTAATATTGGTATGTTCTTCACGGTGTAGTTAGGAGGGAAATCAAAATACTGAGGTTGTTTATGCATCCTCACATCATACGGCTGTATGAGGTGATAGAGACAGCATCAGACATCTATGTTGTGATGGAGTATGTGAAATCTGGGGAGCTGTTTGATTACATTGTAGAGAAGGGCCGTTTGCAGGAGGATGAAGCTCGTAAATTCTTTCAACAGGTAATGATGTTTGTTTTTTCTTTGTTTTTCCTGACAATTTACCTTAGTTTATATATTAACGGGTCATTAATTTTCTGAGAAGCAGATCATTTCTGGTGTGGAGTACTGCCACAGGAATATGGTGGTTCATAGAGACCTTAAGCCTGAGAACCTGCTTTTAGATTCCAAATGTAATGTGAAGATTGCTGATTTTGGTTTAAGTAATGTTATGCGTGATGGTCATTTCTTGAAGACAAGCTGTGGAAGCCCTAACTATGCTGCTCCTGAGGTATTGAATAGTGAAAGCTAACCTCTTTTGGTTGATACTTTTCTTAGGAAAATAAATGAAATTGTACTAAATTATCGGCTGTAAATATGTAATCGAAATATTTGTTGATTGTCATGATGTATATCCTCCTGTGCAGGTCATTTCGGGCAAGTTGTATGCTGGCCCTGAGGTAGATGCATGGAGCTGCGGAGTTATTTTATATGCCCTTCTTTGTGGTACTCTTCCATTTGATGATGAAAATATCCCCAACCTATTTAAGAAAATAAAGGTGAAATTTATTATCAATATTATGGATCTTATATACTATTTGAGCTGTTACTGTCATCCTAGAGGTGTGCGATGATGAATGGTTGATATGTATGCATAACCCTTAATGTGTAAAGTTAACATATTGTAATGAGCTTAATTTTACCGTGTTGATTTTGTTAGTGGAAGAATATAAAGGATTTCTGCTACTTTTGAAATATGCTACTATTTTTATTCACTTTTATTGAAATTCATTCTACAGGGTGGGATATACACCCTTCCCAGTCATTTATCAGCTGGTGCAAGGGATTTGATACCAAGAATGCTTATAGTTGACCCAATGAAGCGAGTGACAATTCCTGAGATTCGCACACACCCTTGGTTTCAAGCTCATCTGCCCCGCTACCTAGCTGTTCCTCCACCAGATACAATGCAGCAAGCCAAAAAGGTAGATTGGAACTATCTTGACCACTTTAGTTACTATCCCTTACAACTGTGGTCATTTTGTGTTGGATGTGTAAATCTGATCGATGTAGAACAATGGAGCTGATTTTAAGATATATATAAAAGCTATGTGTTTTCAATATTTCCTCTATCTTCCACGACACTTAGAAATATTAGAGTAATATTCTTTCAGTGTTATTCACATGTCTCCTGTACTTTGACTCCTTTATATCTTTTAATTTCATCTTAGTCCTATGGGTGTGTGGCACGTGTCAATGAGCAGGAATTGTGATTGATTAAACTTTAATGAACAAATAAATTGCAGATTGATGAAGAAATACTGCAAGAGGTAATTAAGATGGGATTTGAAAGAAACCATCTAATTGAGTCTCTTTGCAACAGAGTTCAAAATGAGGTGACATTCATTTGTTGTTATATACTTTGTAACCTTTTGTTTTGTTTTGTTTTGTTTTGTAGACTACTAAGTTTGACATTATGTTCTTGCATGTCTTCTCAGGGCACGGTTGCCTACTATTTGCTACTTGACAACCGCTTTCGTGTTTCTAGTGGTTATTTGGGTGCTGAATTTCAAGAATCAATGGTTCGTTCATGTGATACATATTTGATGAATCTTCTATGCTTGTTTTTCGTGTTTATGGAGGGAGAAGAGGGGTAGAGTGTGTTGGTTTTGCGTATAGCCCATCTGCCTCCTCCCTCTAAAAAAGGAAACTCCTATTAGAAGACTAATTTTTGTCTCAAAAAAGTCCTATATGAACAAAACAAGCTAATTTTTATTAAAGTTTATGTATACTTTTCAGTAAAGGGATCCCAACAAGTTTGAAGATGTTACTTATAGTTAGACCAACATATTCATTTTAATGTGTTGCTAGGATGGTTGATTTTCAAGAGTTGTACCTTACGGAAGTAATTTAAAACTTATACCTTGGTGATACACTGATACAGTACTCTTTTTATATGTCCCAAAATGATGTTTACACCTTTGCACTTTCCACTCTAGGAAATGAGGCTCTTATAATTTCTTTTATAAATACATGTCAACCACACACCTTTCACTTTTCAACATTTTTTATTAATCTTTGTGAAGTCAAAGTGTAAACTTCGTTTTGGGACGGATTGAGTATATGAAAAATCTTTTAGGTTTAGATATTTGGAAGAGTGTGGGTAGTAGATTCAATTATGACCCCATGGTTCCGTCTCATGTCTACAGTTTGGCCTCTATTCTGAAGTTTTGATATACTTAATTGCTCTACTAACATTTGATCCGGATTCAAAGTTTCAAAACATGTTTGGCTGGTCAACTTGCTATTTTTTTGCTTTCTCTTCTCTAAACATTTTGATTTGCATGTGGTTTCCTGCAGGAATATGCTTTCAATCATATGAACTCAATCGATCTTGTAGGACTACCTTCTGGGCAACGCTTTACTGGGGTGATCGATTATCAACCAGTTGGTGCAAGGCAGTTTCTAGCTGAGAGGAAATGGGCTCTCGGGCTACAGGTTAGTTGATTGAATACCTGTCAACTTTTTCTTTTTTTGGTCAAGAGTATTTTTAAACTATGGAAACAACAACAACAACAACAACCCAGTTAAATCCCACAAGAGTAGGGTCTGGGGAGGGTGTGTGTACGCAGACCTTGCCCCTACTCGAAAGTAGAGAGGCTGTTTCCAAAGAGACCCCTGGCTCAACGTCGAAAGTTGCATTGCTTGACTAACTGCTACTTCATTAATTAAAGAAGCGCAGACAGTTTAGAGATCCATTTTGATTTATTCCATCACACCCCAAAGCCAAAAAATGGTGAAATTTTGGCTCCATCGGAGATGATGGAAAATTTTAAACTATGGAAAATGATAGGAAATGAGAAAAATTACATAGGAAAGTTATTATTGTATGTTTTGTTTTACCTTGGGAGTGCAACGGAAAATGAAATATGGTTAGTGTTTTAATCTTAAACTTTACATATATTTGGACAACACCTAACAAAATGAGTATCAACAAATATCTATTTTAATACCGGAGTATTATTGAGTACTTGAGTTATATTTCCACACATTTTCCCTCGCTATTTTGCTCAATATTTTCATCTCCATTTCTTCATAGTATTTTTGGATGTCCAAACAAACTCTATATGTTTTGTCATCTTGCGAAAAGTAAGAGTTGGATTTGAGTAGACCACATTCTACATTTACGGCCATGCATATCCTAGATTGCTCTTTAATACTTTCATATGTAATTCATATGTGCTTTCATTGTGATGCACAAATGTTTATAGTGAAACCATTGATTTTATTCTTTTGACCATTTTAATAGTCCCGAGCTCATCCACGCGAAATAATGACTGAAGTCCTCAAAGCCCTACAAGAGCTGAATGTGTGTTGGAAAAAAATTGGGCAGTACAATATGAAATGCCGGTGGACTCCTAGCTTTCCTAATTATCGTGAAGGTGTTGCGATCAATTCATTTCAAAGTCATAATTACTTTGAAGACGAATCTGCTATCCTTGAAAATCAAGGTGTTTTTAGATCAGCAAATGTTGTCAAATTTGAAGTTCAGGTAACAAGCCTCCGATTATATTATACTCATATTTGATAACTTTGATTATCTTAGAAGAATGACCTAAGAGCCCATCCATTTACAAAAAATTGCTGAACTGACATAAGTTGCAGAACCTGCTTAAATAATACTCCTGCCGTCCCACTATTTTTGCCCCTTTTCACATTTTTGTATTCGTCCTGCTATTGTCCCATACCACATTTTGTCATATTTGTGCAGTTCACATTCATTCTTCTTTTATCTTACTTTTTAATATCAAAATCAACCACAAAATCTTCTTTTATGACCAAATATACTTTGTCTATTATGGAATCCCCCGTGTCAACGGAGCTAAAGGAGTCACATTATTGACAACGTTTTAGCTTCTGGTAGTGAATAGCCCTAATGGAAACAGGCTCATTACATACATTTTTGGCCTTCGGGCCAATTTGTTCACTTCATTTTATCTTGAAAACGAATGCTCCGTGTTTACTACAAATTTGTGATTGCGCAGCTGTACAAAACTCGGGACAATAAGTACCTGCTGGATTTACAAAAGGTTCAGGGACCGCAGCTCCTCTTCTTGGATCTTTGTGCTGCTTTCCTTGCCCAGCTCAGAGTTCTCTGAAGAAGATTCAACATCTTCTTGCAAACCATTTTATGGTGTGTACATAGTAATAATATTTTATGTTCTTCTCTTGCCCCCACCCCCACCCCCAAACCCCAGAAAACCTGGTTCTGAACTGCCACCCTGATTTCCAGAGGTGAGTGTGATGGGTGCCCAAGACTTTCTTTTTTCTTTTCTGTTTGACTCTAAATGAATTGTGGCTTTTGCATTTGGTACTTACTCTTTATGTGGGTTTTTATTATAGAGATTGTGTTAGTTTTTTTTGCTTCGACTCCTCTCTGTCAGTAATCGTATGTCACATACTACCCTCTTGAGGTGACTAGCGTGCTGCTTCATACGAAGCACATGCCACTACTTCGTAGCGAGCGTAGTGGCATGTGCTTCGTACTAAATTTTAAATACCTTGTTTTTTGTGTGCTGCTTTTATATGGCCCTGCAAGTACTTATAATCTTCTTCTAAACTGTTTTGAGCCTTCGATTTGTTGTTTGAGTTGCCACTTTAAGGTCATGGTAATTTGTTAATTTATTTGTTTTTATAGAATTTTGATAAAATGTCATAGTTATGTAACCTTTGGTTTTCTAGAATTTTTTATATAGTTTTTTTAAAAAATTAATATTAAGTTTTTTTTTACCAATTTTCAATTAAAATTTGGAAAAACATTTTGTAGTGTAAATTTATCTCAACTTTTATTTGTATATTGAGGAAACTGTTAGTTGTTGTGCCCACGCCTTAGAAGGGGGGTGAATAAGGCATTTAAATTTTTTTTGGAGTTTAATAAAAATGGTGTTGACAAATGCGGAAGCAATAAATAAAGCGCAGAAATAAAAGTGTAATGTAAAGGACACCGATTTTATACTGGTTCGGGAAATCTCGACTCCAGTACTTTAAGGCTATTCCTTAAGGATTTTCGAATCCACCAAGTCCCAGGCTCCGTCAAAGCACTGCACTAGTTTGGCAAGCAACTCTTGCCAATAGGATTCACTCCGAATTTTACAACGGCTAACTTGAACCGTTTACAATGAAGATTTCACGGCTATTTTACACCATTCCCCTCCAAAGATTTACAAGGTTATCTTGAACCTTCTACCCAAGTATTTATACGGCTATTCTCGACCGTTATAATGTGAGAATTTAGCGGCTATTCTCGACCGTATAAATGTGTGTTTGATGAACACAATCAAAGGTTCTACACAACGGCTTGAATATAAAATATACTCTCTCAAAAATACAATATAAACTTGTGAATATGAGAGTATATAGCTATAAACACAAGCTCAAAGTGTGTGTATAAAAATCAGGAGAAAAAGGCTCTTGAAATAGCCAAAATATTGAAATCAAAGAATAAAAGATGAACATACTTAAAATATGAATATAGGATGTTTAGAGTTTTTTGTTGAAATATGAAGGGTTAAGCTTGTACTTATAGAGGGAAAAGTCATTTAGCCGTTGGAGACAAATTTGAAAGGATTTTGACTAATTAAATGTGATTAAATTTGAAATCTGGAATTTGAATTTTTTTCTCCAACGGTAACGGTAGGTGGTACCGTTGAAACAGTATAGGGTACCGTTACAATAGTGTTTAGGTTGTTTCTCTACCTAACGGTCGGTACCTGCGTGTGGGATCACGGTAGGGGTTATTGCTATAGTGCAGAAGGAGTTGATCTCCATTATTACGGTCGGTAGGTATGTACAGGTAACGGTATGGGGTACTTTCTTAGTTTGACTCACGGTAGCCTTTACCGTAGGGGGTCCCGAGCTGACAGTAAGGAGTACCTTCTCAGATTGGCTAACGGTACCCTTTACGGTATAGGGTACCTTTTGATTTTTTGATAATTTTTTAATACTTTTGTCCAAATCGTTTCCAATTTTGTTTAAAACCTTTTGGAAGTTTGAAAATGATTATAAGAAGGTTTTAAACATATTTTGTGAATGCTTTTGAGCTTGTGAATATAGATATATAAAATCATATCCTTACAATGGTTTCTACCTATATTCTACGCTAGTTTAGTGTTTCGACTTTCATTCTTGAGAACCGAATTTTAATGGATTCTTGTTGTACCTGAAACACGTAAACAAACATTAGCTCTTATATTGTTTGTTAACATTAAACATGAGGCTTAGCAAACCATTGGTAACAGAAACATATTACTTACTCCCTCCTAGGGGTGGACACGGTACGGTTGCGGGATGGTTCCGGTTCCGGAACCGCCAGTTCCGGTACCGCCACCCCTTGGTACCGGTACCATGACCGGACCGGCCGATACCGGTTCCGGTACCCGGACCGGCCACCCCCAAATTATTATTTTTTTACTTTTTTATTAAATTTTTAAAGTGTAAAATTGTAAATGTGCAATTGTTAAAAGAAAAAATGAAATAAAAAAATCTAAAAATGCAATTTATAAAGGAAAGAATGAAATAAAAAAATTTAAAAATGTAGTTATTATTTAAATCTTGTTAAAAGAAAAAATGAAATAAAAAAATCTAAAAATGCAATTTATAAAGGAAAGAATGAAATAAAAAAATTTAAAAATGTAGTTATTATTTAAATATGTGTCCCCCACCCGGCCACCCCCACTAACTTGATTTACTACTTTTTTTTTGCAGTAATTGTTGACTTGCAGCTTTGGAGTTTTGGACTTTGAATTGCTGCCTTGCTGGACCGCTGGAGGCAGGAGTGCTGGACCGCTGGAGGCTGGACAAAAATAAAAAGGTACCGGAACTGGAACCGGTACCGCCGGTGCCGGTACCGAAAAATGGGTACCGGAACCGGTACCGTGGGGGCGGTGCCGGTACTGGTTCCCGGAACCGGTGAAACGTCCCGGCCGGCGGTGATGGTGGCGGGTAACGGCGGTACCGTTGCCGGTCACGGTACCGTACCGGTACCGTGTCCACCCCTACTCCCTCCGTCTTTAAATATATTTCACATTTACTTTTTCAGCAGTCACGAGAACTTTTGTTTATTTCTACATTTTCATTGTTTATTTAATAAAATAAAATATTCTTGACATCTCTTATTTCGAAAAAATTTTCATGTAGTTTTTTGAAATGCAAATTTTATTTTTTATTTCTATACCAATATGTAAATAAAATGAATTGAAAAAACTTGATATTTTACTTCGGTAATAGAAATGTGATACGAGTATATATTTAGGAACGGAGGGAATATATCTTTAATACTGTATTTTGAAAAGAGAAAATTTTATGGCATCATGTCATTTTTATTCCAAAAAAAAAAAACCTTATTCAGAGTTCTGACTGCGAGTGTCCTAAAATATCGTCATTATTCCCTTTTGGAAACTTTGAACTATTGCATAGACCTTAATATTAATTCCCTACCAGTGAAGCCTTTCAAAAAGAGTTCCCTGTAAAAAATTAAGATGATGAACAGTACTTCTTGTACCTTTAAAATGTAACAGTACTCACTCCTTGTACCTACGGATGCCCAATTGAAAATATAAATCCATCTATTTTATTATGTTCAATTTGTTTAAAATTTTAAGGATAAAGTTATTTGTACTCTAAGGATTTTGTACCCTATTTGTACACCATAGGTGTGCACCAACATTTTGTGTTGCTGTAATGCAAATTTTTGTTAATGCACCAACACTTTGTGTCAGTGTAAATTTTTGTTAACACTCCAACGTTTTGTGTCAATGTGACCCATCAAAATGTTGGTGTATGTTTTTGGTGTACTACTAAAATAGAACTAAAACAAAGTTGACATGTTTTTAAAATTTTTAAGCATATAATTTATTTAGACTTTTTAAATTTAAATATTGTGGAGTTTTTAAAATATTTACGCATGTAAATAGAGCCTACGATCATTCGTAATTTGGTCGAGATTACACCATCTGTCCATAGGAACGTTGAGCAAGTATCTCTAGGGCCAACATTTCGTGTCCCGGAGATCGAAATTGGCCAAACTTACGTTGATTTCAAAAGCTTGCTATTTGCTGTGTCTCTTCGCAATATTGTAGAGCATAGACACTTTTAGACTTCTTCAAAGCAGAAAAGTTACTGGCTAGCAAAGTGCTCATACCCAGAACAATGCTCATGGCTCATTCAAGCTGTTGAATCATCTTCTCTTTGAACGGTAAAAAATTACAAACGTCAGCATTTATGTAGACCTGATTATTCCAAAGAGAAGGATGACAAGTTTATCACAAGCAAACTCATTTCTAGAATTATCTTTTCCAAAATATGTTTGGAATGAGGTCAGAAGAATGGAAGATAATCGTTTACATTGTCATGTTATCCCTCATGATATGCAACAAGGGTTTTTTCGAGTCACTATTGAGGGAAATGTTGGGTCCAGGTACAGAAAATGAAATTATTGTGCATTTGAGACAACACATTTGCACTTGCGGATAATGGTCCACAATACATATGCCTTGTGTTCACGTCTATGCCGTATTCGTTTTTGTAAAATAACGGTTGATGATTTGATTCCATTGGTGTTCTCACTGCAAAGCTACCTGAATGCATACTCAGGAAGTGTTATGCCACTACCAAATGAAATGGAATGGCCTAATGTTGGTTACGAATTAATGCGACCAAATACGGGGAAGCGGTCACAACTCGGTCGTCCAATAAGTATCCGTTTTATTAATAACATGGATATGCGACTGCGAAGACAACGTCGTGGCATGTAGTTCATTCATAAATTACTAGTTGTAATTCTTGTTTATGTGGTACATTTTAATTATGTATTTCTTTTGGGCAATAACGCGTGTGTGTCACACGCTTTTTTATGTTATTCTGTTCCGAAACAAAAAATAATGTTGTAATAATTGTATTTTATTTATCTATTTTTTCATTAATAAATTATCTATTATTATAAAAATAATAAATCAAACGAAAAACATAATTTTAATCTACACTAATTAAAAAATAAATAATATAAAAAATTGATAATGTTATTTAACTAAAATATAAAGAAAATGGTAAGTTTTTGTTAATTAATGGAGGTGAACTGGTGAAATTGTAGATGAAGTTCTATTTCATCAAATGTCAGTCCGGTCCCACACTCCCACTACGTCAATAGAGAGTTTCACAAATTGGGAATAAAATTTCATCGGTCCAAAAGGTGGAATCGCCCACCCCAGGCGCCCCCATCCCCTTGCCCGACAGGAATAGTGGAGGATGTAAATCATGGTGACTCAGTCGGCCAAGAACGCTAGACCTGTGCCCACCGCGCACAAGGAGCCTCCTCACCCTTTATGGGATTTTTGGATAGCTCCCACACTGCCGCTTGCGAGATTCGATCCCTGGTCATTGGTCCAAGATTTCACTGAGCTACCCATGCGGGCGGGAATAAAATTTCAAGTTGTGCACTGATTGGACAAAAGTAGTACTCCGTACTTGGTAAGGAAAATATCTTTGAAGAAAAACATTATTTATAAGGTATAAAGTACTCCCTTCATCCTATTTTAAATTGATTGTTTGCCTTTTTTCTCCGTCCCAAAATAAGTTGTCTATTAGTTGTTTTCGTAAACTTTTAAAAATAAAATATCTAAACTACCTCTAAAATAAGTCAATTTTCTCCACATTATATTCTCATTCATCATCATCCCTCCTAAAAAGTATTGATAATTTCGAAAAATCAACTCTATTTTTAAT
Source organism: Cuscuta australis (assembly GCA_003260385.1). Taxonomy (NCBI): domain Eukaryota; kingdom Viridiplantae; phylum Streptophyta; class Magnoliopsida; order Solanales; family Convolvulaceae; genus Cuscuta; species Cuscuta australis. Next base: position 1,993,580 of record NQVE01000192.1, read on the forward strand.
TTTCCTTAAATATGTCCAAAAATCAAAACAAGTGATTTAAAACGGGACAGAGGGAGTACTAAAACTTTTGTGAATAATAACTTGAAAGTAGATGAATACACTAAGACAAAAGTAGTACTACGTACTTGGCAACGTTTTTAGTGATTATTTTTCATTTTGTGCATTAGTTAATAGATCTTGATAACATTTGAAGATATTTTTTATGATTAATATATTTTTTATGGCAAAAATGAAAAAAATGTAAGATTCTTTTGGATTTTTTTTAAAAAGTATGCACTTTTAACTTTGCACGGCATTTAAAAAGGTGCCCTCATTTTAGATACTCGCAACAAAGTCAATTTTGTACCCTCACTATAATAAAAGTTGATTAATTCATACCTAGGCATTGCTTTAGAAAACTAAAGAATTTAAATTTTGTAAGCAAAAAACTAAGCATGAAGTATTTATCTACTTATTACTTCTTTTAAGCATATACTATCTCATCATCCAAAAGTAAGAGTTTCTAGAAGTCTAGTGATTTCTTAAAAAATTAGAAGTGATAAGTAAAATGTATAAATCAAATCATTTCTAAAGTTTATTTTATACTTCTAAAGCTATAATTTATACGCTAAAACAAATTCTCAAACCATCAAAGCAAGCTAAAAAGTTTTTCTCAAACACAATCAACCCTTTCTTGTAGATTCATTTAAAAAAATAAAAATTACGGAGTATTAAATACATTAAACTATCAAAAGCAATTTTTAACCATCGCCAAGTGATTGATTATTCCCTTTACTTAAAATTTCTGCGGAAGCACTTCTGTGATGCCATTTTATGAACACAAAATGAAATAGTATAAAACCAACCAAAACGAATTTCATGCAAAAAATGAAATAAAAAAAACAAACCTTTGTTTTAAAGAGTATTATTATTGTTTGAGAGCATACAATATTTTTACAAGTGTAAAATAACAACTTGAGACCTTGGTCAAAGAAATAACAATACTTTACAAGTGTGTATAGTTAGTACACAGAGAGAAAGCAAGCACACAAGTTGGGACTATGTTAACTATACATGACTTCAATAAAAAAAATTTAAAAAAAAAGATGTGCCCCGTCATCGATGAGGGCCCCACCCAGAACCGACCGGACAGTTCTTTTAACGCATGGCCCTATGGTGTATGAAGGAGGGGAGCCGTTTGGCTGTTGTCGTAGTTTCTGGGATAAGGGATAGGCATTAGAGATGGGTCTTGATAGGCTGTTTTTAGTTCTTCATAAAATGCAGAGGTTGAAGGGTCATTTTGATCACTTCTGTCCTTGCTTATTAAACTCTGTGTCAAAACATTGTAAACAGTCCATTCAAGGACATGAAACTGTTAGTCAAACAGAGGTCAAACTATATCGTCTTTCTTTACATATTCTCACCCATAATTTGACCAAATAATACTCATGTCACTCTTGTTTTGTAGAACCTTTGGTGTTGTTTTTAAATATATAAATTTATTTTTTATTGCTACACCAATTTTTTAAAAAATTGAATTGAAAATAAATTCAGCCAACCAATGTGAACCACGCTCCGGTTTTGCTTTGGGACGGAAGATAACGTAGGGCATTCCTGTCTCAAAAAAGAATGCTCCCATCCCCGTGTACCACCATCCGGGTGCCGCCACATAGCACAAAAATGTGGCCCCATTCCATTGTTGTGCTACATATTAGCATTTGGAGGGTGGTACATAAGTCGGATAGCATTTTTTTAGAGAAAGTAATCTATTCTCAGCCTGTAGCTTGAGAAAAAATGCAGTACAACTACACAGCTTTTCCAGGCCATGGTCCTATTTAAACTCCCAATGGGGAGGATACTAGGAGCACAAGCAAAATACAAAAACAAAACAAAAAAATAGGAAATTACACTAATGTACCTCAGCTGAATAAGCCATGAATATCGGTAAGAACCTTCTCCGGCAGTAGCTATTGAATATAAGAGTGAGGATTGGAAGAGGGATGGTTAAGCTGGAAGCGAGTGAAAGTTTCTTCAACCCAAATATCCCAATTGCAATAAGATGCATAAGTATCAATGAAAATATTGTCGAATCGTGCACTATAGGCCAAAATTGTCCTCCCGTCTCAAACTTGGGTGCATATACATTTACGAGCTGCAGAGAATTTTTCAGTGAATCCAACATTAAAGTATATAGTAATAGACTAATAGTATATTTTTTGTATACTACTCTTTCCATCCCCAAGAAAAGTCCTCTTTGTAAACTGAATATATTAAAAAAACACATTGAATATATTCATTTTTTTCTTAAATAAACAAACATCTACAAAATTAGAGCTGGAATTCATGGTTTTGAATTGTTGTGCCTTACCATAAAATTAGAAAAAATAATGACCCTTGGTGAAACATTACTTTCTTTGGGTAAAGACCCTTGGTTAAACATTTCCTCTTTCCTGGGATAAGGGTAATAATTATTTAAGTAGGAAAATTTGGAACTATTAGGGAATATAGTCTACCAACCTGGTGGCGATAAACAACATATCCGATACAGTAGAATATCACAATAAATGGCAAGATTAGGGGTGCTAGAAAGAAATATGTTACACCAAGAAGGCCAAATAAAAGAAGCCGTGGAATTTCTCTGTGGTATGGTATTGATGGGACATCAAACTCTTCACTTGATGCGTTGCAAAATCTCTTCTTAAAAAAACTCAGAAAAAGCGGGTTTAGCTGAAGAAGCTCAGAGGCGGTGTTGGTCCATCCAGATGTCACAACATATGCAATGAAGAAAGTTGCCTGCCAAAGCAACAAGAAACAACAGAGATTCTGATGAACAACAGAAGCACATTCTGCTTCATATTCTGTGATTCCCTATTACTTTTGTTCTGTGTTTCTCATAGTTTGTTAAAAGTATCCCACATCACGAATTTACCACATATCGCCCACCATATAAGACATGGACTTCCTACTCTTCTGGGTTTTAAGGTTGAGAATCCTATGTTGCGCTTATTGAAGTTCAGCCTCGGAAATTAATCTTGTATCACCTATTGGGATGTGTAAGCCCGTCTAGTATTCAACATCAGAAATTCACTCCCATATCACATACCATATGAGAAGGACTTTCTAACTTTATTAGCAAGGTTTTAACCCTGAGACTCATACTCCACCTCATATATGTTGTTGTGCTTACATGGTTGGCGGCCTTATAACAAACTTATATCAAGAATTGAAATCAATGGGTGGTACACTCACCTGACCTGGAACAGCTACAGCCAACATGCTAGGAATGTTCTTGAGCTCAAGAAACACTTGAAAACGGTAAAGAACCGATCCAGATAAAACATTTGCAAAGAAGATATTCCAAATCATAAACCATAGAACTTTGAAGCATGCACTTCTTTCTATCTGACTCAGTGCAATATAACCTTGTATGGATGAGAAGAGTATCATGGTAGGTGGCACTAAAGAGAGAAACATCTGAAGAATGAGACTAGGAAGATATCCTGTAACCACTTCACTAACAAATTCTCTGCAGCATGCAAATGCACAAAAAAAAAAGAGGGGGGGGGGGGGGGGGGGGGGGGGCTTACCTTTAGTAATGGCTAAAAGCTATATGCAACGAGAAATATCTACAAAAGAGATAGTGCCACAGTATGGAAACATGAACTGCGGGTTAGATATAAAGCATGGGAATATAAATATATAATTGTGATTAGAATGGAACTTATGCAGTGTTACATTGGAGAAAATGAAGTTCATGAAAGTCCCTTCACTTTGAGAAAATGAAGTGCATGGTGTGTATATATCATTATTTGGCATCCCCTTTTCCCCCATGCTAAAGACGCTAGTATCAAACTGCATCTCCTTGCAGGGGAGGATAATGCATACCTAAGACAAAAGAACTAAATACTTACAAAAGAACTAAATACTTACAGTCGCAATACACCTTTTAGAAAAGGGAACCAAATCTCAAGCTGTTCCAGATGGGTAAGACCTTGCACTATGAGAACAGGTATAAGGAACAGAACTATGAGAACGGCACACGCAGCATAAACAGCAACATTGCAAAACCATCTTTTGAAAAATGATGCGGAAAAGAAGGGCCAATATACATCATCTGGATCTGGAGATGGCTCGGTAGTCCATTCTGTGGGCTTCATGCCTTGCCGGATGTGTAAAGCCACTGCGGCTCCAAATCGTGTTTTGAAAGACACAAAGGCTGCTGCCACCTCCTAATATTAAAGCATGTTTAGTCCATGACAGACGAGTATATGGTATCAATAAGCCTCAGGTTAAAAAGAATCAAGTGTAAGGACGTATGGGGGTATGTCACTGCTCCCTCTGATTTAGGAAAAATAAAACTGCCTAACTGGTCGAGGAAAAATTGCCCTACCTGTTGGCAGTTAGCACCACTCAGTGGTGCAACCCTGCATGTCTACACACCACTAAAAAGAAAGGTAAGGGTGAGTGTGGTTTTTTTGTTTAACTTTTACCCAAAACCGAAGGCCGGACAAAAAGTATTTGGCCAAAACTACCTTTGAAGATCGTTCCAATCTGACATTGTAATCTATATCTTCTAGCTTCTTTTCATAGTGGCCCAAAAGATCAACTTTAGGGCCAAAGAGCCCCAAAAAGCCAGCACGCCCGAACCTCTCTTGACTATGGTCTAGTGTTTTCAAGTGGGTCAGCTTTCGGCACACCTTATCAGCTTCATTCTGCAATGCAAATAGCTTAGAACTTGGGTGTATTGAATGAAATCACACACATTTTAGCATCCATACTAAACTCCCTTTTGTAATCATGTGGGCTCTGCCGTGTTTGTCAAACATGTTCAATTTTGATTAATTCTTTTAACTGACATATTGCTGAGAAAATTATAAATTTTGTTTTAAAGTATTCTTAGCAAAAAATAATTCCATACTTGGTAGTACTCTATACTTTAATCACACAAATCAGTTAGTTCACATTTCCAATTGAGCAGAAAGAGTCATTTTTGAAAAGATTTTAGCTTCCCGTAAATAATGCTTTTAATCAAATGGAACATTAAACTTCATTTGGTTCTTAATTTTCATGAAGTTTTGAGTAGTAAACGCAGCAAAGCATCAAGAGTCTAAAGGAAAAACTCTCACTGTAATTTTTATAGGATAATGTCGTGTACATCTTAGCCCCTTAGACCCCAACTAAAATGGGATTATACTGGTTTGTTATTGTTGTTTTGTATCATAAATCAGTTTTATACACAAATATACAGCAGATTAAGGCTTAACATCTTTGACTAAAACCGGAAAAGCTTTATGGGATAGAGCAAGTAATTGCAATAACCATAACCTTCAAAGTAAAGAATAGAACTTTCACTCTGCAATTTGCATGATCTAGATCTCATCTCTTCAAATCATCAGGCAAGTCATATACGGAGTACTTTATAAGAAAATGGGAGAAACATAAAAAGATCTTTTTTTTAAAGGAAAAAAGCTTCAGCAGGAAAAAAGTCTCGCAATATGTTGCATTGCAATCTTACAATGAGGCCTTTGAGCTTGCTACTCCGGCGAACAACAGAGTGTGAGAGATATGCAGAAGGATAGTATTCCATAAAGAAGCTCTCAATAACTTCACTGTAGCTTTTCCCTGGCAATGCTGGAATACTTCGAACTAAAACCGTAAATTGATGAGGCTTAGGTTTTGATGAATTGAAACAGGCAAGCCTTTTAGATGAAATATGGTCATACTCCTGCATATCATAGAGTATCCCATTAAGAATATGGCTTGCATAGATTCAGGTAATTGCAAATCCATAAAATAAGGGGACATTTGTCATGGGTTACTTGGCTGAAATGCTAATCCACTGAATTTTAAGAAATGAAAAGCTCGGGTAACATCCATTTCAGCCAAATAAAAAATCAAAAGCTACTCATTTGGGCAATGTGCAAAAAGAGCCTATTATGTGTACCAAACATAGCCTAAAGTAAAAATGGTGAAATACTCACAGCATAGAGAAGATAGCAAACAAACACCGTGAATACATACACCGCAGAGAAGTGGATCCATAACCTTAGAAAGACCAGAAAAGACAACTTTTAGCTGTCGAGCACAATGACTATTAACCAGAACTAAGCCTAAGCTATTTAGTAATGGTGAGTTGCTTATCCAAACAAGCACTAGCACAACTTAAAATTTCAAAATATGCTTTGTTCATATAAATTGCATCACTCCATTGGAATTTCGTTGCACCCTTTATGTAATTGTACAACTTCACATTAATTCAAATTATTTCCATGTATAAAATATATCAATTCCCTAGTCCCTAGCATTTCTTATCTCTACAATAATCGACTTCATTCGAGATAACAAAAGGACAATATAGGCATCATCACCTCTTTGACCCGTCATCAACATTTGAAATAGTGAATGACTCCAATGATTTGTTTGGCAGGTCAGTAAAGTCAAGACTGAGCTGATTCCCCATGTAATTGAAGGGAAGGAGAAGGAGGACCCCAACTGCTGTAGCAAATGAAAACACCTTAAATCTGAAACATAAATCCAGGCGAAACCCTAAATCAGCCCGGGAAAAATCATAACGCAAAAATGTCCATCACAGACAACAGATTGAAGCAGAAATAACCCTACCCGAATACAAAAATCCGCATGAAAACCACAGCGTCCAGACCGGAAACTGATAAGAGCTCGTCGTCGGAGACGCTCCAGGCTCTGGCAACCCAGCCGGCGGACGGAAACAACCTGTCAAGTTCGAATCGAGATGTCCCCTGAGATTCCCCCTCGGCAAGGAACCGCGGGGCGTAAACGTCCGCATTGCCGGGCTGCTTCCTCAAGACGGAGAACAGGAGGGAGAAGACAGCGCAGAGGCCGAGATTGATTCCGACCGAAGTAAGAAGCGCCGAGAAAAGCATCGTTCCTGAAGCATGTAGCTGCTAATTCATTCGAGATTCCTGAACAGATTCGTTTCTGGAGCGGGTTGAAGAAGAAAGAATCAACAGAAGGAATCAGCGGAGAAGTAAATAAACTGGTTGAAGAAGAAGAAGAAGAAGAAGTAATTTGAGAGTGCTTTTATGGAGGAAGACGGCGGCGGCGGCAATGTGTCACTATTGACATGGACGCGCGGCAGGCTAACGGAATGCTGTAGTCCTTTATTGTAATTTCCCTATTTAATGAGAAATTTTTACTCATCTATAAAAAAGGATGAATAAAAGATGAAACTGAAAAATTAAAGTCAATCCGGCTTTGATCACATATTAATGAAAAAAGACTAAAATCTACACTTGATATTTACAGAAATACTATGAATATATCCCAAAATTTATAATAATAAAGTTACTTGTACATCAAGGAATGTATCCCAAATTATATACTACAGGTGTGCATTGATATTTTATCGGAGTAATAGTTTACACTGACAAAAAATGTCATTGCAAATTTATCGATCAGTGGCATTTTGTGCCACTAAAGTATCCTAAATTATAATGTACAACTTGGGGTACAATCCTTGGTGTACACCTAGCGTTGTTGCATTTATAAACTCCCTACGTCCTCTTTCTTTTTTCATTTTTGAATTTTTTTTCTCTTCATTCCTTTTAAAATAATTTTTTTTTTCCTTTAAAAGAGTTGATCCATAAAACTTCGTTTTTCTCATTTAAATGAAGTCTAAGTACTCATTTTTTTTACAATCTAATCTTTTTCCAACACATTTCTTAATTTTCATAGAATCGTAATGAAATTAGTTTAGAACTAAGAGGATGTTATTTTATACCCCGAGTATTATGTACTCTATACTACTATATTTGTGATAAAGTTTTTAAAAAAAATTATATTTCTACTTTTCAGTGGAACCATGGTAATTTTCCTAAATTAGAAGTTAGTAGATCAATAGCTTTGTGTTTCTATTAGTGTTTTAAAGAATTAGTAGTTTTGAGAAAGCTTCATTTTCATAACTCTGTAAAAGTAATATTGGATTCCGTTGGTCCCAAATTTAATATATTATGTGTTTTTTTCCCATAAAATTTAAGAAAAGAATAAAATTATATTTTTCTAAAATTTATATATTTCGAATAAAAAGAGGGAAACAATATGAATCATCATTTAATTCAAAGTTATCCTTAAAAGTAAAAAAGTCCAGTTTATTTCTACATGAATTTCAAGAACAATTTGTTGTGATATTGGGAATAAATGTCAACACATTGCTTTGAACGAAAGAAAGCCTATGAACACGATGTGAACATACTAAAACATGTTAATGTCTTTTTCAACAAATGTCATGTTTGTGGTTTTTTCCCTAAGTTTTCTATGTATCAGTTTGAATAATAAATCAAGACAAGATAAATTTAGCTTTAATCTCAAATTGATTGATTGGGAGTAAAATTTAATTTTAATACGTTGAAGAGCCTCATACAAGACATTATCATTTTTTTCCAAATTCGAAACGATGTGAATTATTTTTTAAGCTTTTCTTTCGACAAGTTGAACTGCGGCACGAAAATTTTTCACCCTATAAGGGTCTTATTTATCATGAGTTCATGACCATATGTTGGAGGATTTATTTGACCAATAAATTTAATCAGACTCTGTTTGGTACACGAAATTCAAACTATGAAATTAGAATTGAGAATAACAATTTCAATTTTGTTTTTTTGGTAAAAATAAGTAGATTTAGAATTGATAGTGGCAAAAATGATTTGGAGTTGGAGGATTCAATTCCATCCAAATCAATTCAATGGAATTTCAACTCCCAATTCCATTCTAATTTCGTGTACGAAGCGGACCCTCGGGCTCCATTTGGTACATGGAATTCAAAGTGTGGAAATAGAATTGGAAATAGAATTATTGTTTTAAGCTTTTCTTTCGACAAGTTGAACTGCGGCACGAAAATTTTTCACCCTATAATGTTTGAGGGTCTTATTTATCATGAGTTCATGACCATATGTTGGAGGATTTACTTTGACCAATAAATTTAATCAGACTCTGTTTGGTACACGAAATTCAAACTATGAAATTAGAATTGAGAATAACAATTTCAATTTTGTTTTTTGGTAGCACAAAAATAAGTAGATTTAGAATTGATAGTGGCAAAAATGAATTGGAGTTGGAGGATTCAATTCCATCCAAATCAATTCAATGAAATTTCAACTCTCAATTTCATTCTAATTTCGTGTACGAAGCGGACCCTCGGGCTCCGTTTGGTACATGGAATTCAAAGTGTGGAAATAGAATTGGAAACAACAATTCTAAATTTACTGTTTGGCATCACAAAAATATGTAGATTTGAAATTGACAGTACCAAGAATGAATTAGAATTGGAGAACTCAATTCCATCTAAATCAATTCCATAGGATTTCAACTCCCAATTTCATTTCAATTCTATCAATTTCGCATAACAAATGGACCCTCATTGATTTTGGGAATAACTTGCACCTCAAACATAATTTTGAAAAATAAAGTTGAAAACTTCCTGCATAATTTTGACAAATAATTGAAATAAAGTTGAAGACTCTATTTAGAGACTAGGGATTTAGCATAAGAAATAGATCGGTTGGACCACACTGGTCATCAATTTCACATCCATATTAACTTTGAAGGTAAAAAGAAGTTAAAATAGAGATATATTCACCCTTAAAAGAATTTCTCACTTTTACTTCAACGAAATTAAAAGCGTTGAAAGATAAAGAAAATATATTGAATAGTAAAAAGTGATCGATTAAAATTTATTACTCAACGAGTACTTACACTATGTTTGGTTCAAAGAATTTGGAAGAAAAAAAATAATTCTCTCATTTTTCTCATCAAAATGGGAGGAATTTGGTTTCTTTCTCTTATTACATTTTGCCTTCTCTTTTTTTCCTTTCACTCTTCTTTTTTTCCTCTCTAACCAAACAAGAAAAATGTTTTCTTTCTCATTTTCTTTTCTTTTCTCTCAAATTCCTTGAACCAAACATAGTCTTAGAGTTCATTTAAAAGAGAAAAACAAAGTGTTATTGATCAACTCTTTTAAAGGAAAAAATATATTTTAAAATGAATGAAATATTAATTCCCAAACAGTACCTTAGAGAAGAACAGAAAAAAGAAAATCACACTTATTTTTTGGGACATGGGATGTAACTTCAAGATACAAATGTACAAGGAATCAAGCATAACGTACAAACAATCACTCAAACATGACTAATTTACACCCTTCCCTTGTATGTTAAGTTGCATTCTTAAATAGGCTTAATACTCCCTTCACCCCCAAAACAAATTCTCACTTTTCATTTCTGTCTGTCCCAAGATAACTTTTTTGCATTTTTCTTACCATAAAAGAAACGCATAGAGTGAGTTACAATATTTTCCTCTAAACAAATTCGACCTATATACTTTCTTACTTTGGATAATTTACCTAAACAGTACTAAAGTATAGTAACTTTCCCAATGTAGTTTTATATGTTTTTATTTCCCAGTGCAGTGTCCATTGGTCATTGTTCAAATAAACGTCCACCGACACTGGACATTGTTCCCGCTACTAGACATTATTCAAGTACTATTTAGGAAATAAGAAAATTTAAGTACTACATTATGAAATGACATACTCCCTCTGTCCCAAATTATAATACTTGTTCACTGTTCACAGGGTCAAACTTCATCCACTTTCTTTCTCAATTTTTGTTAGCAATTTGATAAAATAGAATACTATTGTTACTACTAGTTTTGTAGATTTTTTGATGTAGTATTTTAATATGTAATTTTTATTTTTTAACTATATATACCATTTGTCATATAAAATGATTTGAAAATAATTTCAGTCAAACATCGTAAACCGAAATAGGCGTTATAAAATGGGACGGAGGGAGTATATTTTAGTACTATTTACTGCAAATTTCACTCTTAATTTTCAACATTTTTTTAGCTCCATGAAATCAAATCACAAGTTTGTTTGGGAATGAGGAGAGTTAATAACATGATGTTGACCAACAAAGCAATTGGACTTCAAGCTGAAAGATTACACCATACTAAAATGTTTCTGTACACAAAGCCACTAACCACTAACAAAGACTACAGTTTTTGTTCTCCCAAACGTTTGTCCTATGTGATGAACAAAGAACAAAATATTATCTGAACGTGCATTGTGTGAGGTGAACAAGATGGCGTACAAATTAGTGGGTACACATATGGCACATCCCATTTACAAATGAAGGAAATTTCTCACATGAACAAGGTATAAATGCATGTACCTGCATGGCATGTTGTCATCATTTCTGCAGAGGCGTAAAGCTCAAATTTCGCATAGGACCTTTGAGTTCTCGACGTCTTGTTCGTTCCCATCATAGTGTCAGCTTGAACTAACAAGTCATAGACTTAGACTCGAGAGGTTTCCCTCTTGAACTCATTGTAATCGGCAATCAAGCAACCATTTACTTTGTTCCTCATGTTCTCCAGTAGTCTTCTTAGAACCTACACAGAAGCAGTTCTATATGTATCAAAATTGGGCACCCAAATGTTCCTTTTTATTGCTTAACTTAGAGGAAGTGTTTCTACCCTCGATCACACATATTATGTCATTTTCCTTATCCGTGAAAAAAAGTGAAAGTCCGTTACCAAAAGTGGAAATCTTGTCTTGAATTAAACTCATGAGTGAAATACACAAGCACATGATGGGTACCTACATGTTAAGGATGTGGGCGTTTCTAAGGGAAGAAATGCACATAAAGTTACTTGAGTGACAAAATTTAAAAATGTTTTTCAGTTCTTTGATTGGGGTTAAAGTTATTGACAAATTCCACAAAAAAGTAGGGTCTGGAGAGTGTGTGCAGACCTTACCTCTACTAGGCAATTGAGATACTATTTCCAAGAAAAGTTATAGTGAATCTAGTACGAAATTGTCGCAGGCCGCAGCTTCATATCTCTTCACAAAACTGAGGTGAAATATGGAGAGAGAGAACACGGATATACAGTAGAATGGGTTTTCCAAAATTAACCCTCCTATGTGGGGGATTGAGCCCACAAGAGAGCAAACAAACACAGTACAAGGATCTCTTCAATAGCTTAAATATGGAGGCCAGTCCGCCACATCTTGAGGAGCAAGTTAGGGTAATGCATCGAAGTATACTAACCGAGTCTGCAACATCTTTATGAACATGCTCGGGAAGCAAAGCAAGCACGGGAGGAAGAACAAAGCTTATACTCATCTGCAACTGCCCCTTAAGCCTGCTTCCTGATCCACGTCTGTCAGGGTAGAGAGCCCCTTTGACACCAAGTGTAAATTGAGATGGCTCCATAATATCGTCCAGTCCCTGAAGCTTCCATCTGACCTGTGAAATAGAAGTTTGTCTTCTAGGTCAAGTTGGGACGAAACGATAAACGAAATGACCAAAACTATATTGAGTAGAGGCCACAAGACATTTGGGTCAAACAACACGAAAAGATTGAAATTAACCGATTTAGTTAGTTCAACTCAATGTCTTATTGACCCATCATTATTTTTCTAGTTATCCGATGTGAGGTGCTTAAACAATATACGGAGTATATACTTACAATGTCAAGCTCAAGAACCTTAGAGACATCAGTAGGGACGCCGGGTGGGTATCCAATCCCTTTGGATTTACATCTCAATCTCATGTCAACCACTGGCAGAGCAGATAGGAATAGGAAATGTACAGGTAGCATGTGAATTCTCCATTCTTCCTGAATGCAACTAATATTCAGCCATCAAAAATTACAGTATGTACACACTTCATAAATCATAAGCACAAGTTTGCACTTCTCAAGATGAAGATTGAAGACTATATGTATGCAAAATGCATGTAGTGTAGCAACTAGAAAGTTAGTGATTAAAAAAGGATTGCAATTTTCTTTCAGACCAAAAACCAGCATGTGCTTATATTACTTCATTTGAACTCTTCAAACAGTTCAAAGTGAAGGAAAATTTAGCAGTTTGGTGCCATAAATTTCCATTTTGGAACATTACCTGTTTGCCGAGTTTTTTTTACTAGGAATATCTTTTTTCCCTGGACTATATTTTTAACTTATTTGACATACTTTTTTTAAATGTTAGATGTTAGCATTGGACAATTCATGTCATTTTATTGTTCTAATATACTACATAATGTAACAATTTTCACTCTCTCTAGCTTTCATCATTAAAAACTGGACGAAGTTTAGTTGCGGACTTGTGGAACTAAAATTGATTATTTGGGATACGTGAGAGACCAAAATTGATGAATGTGTTACTTCAAATATCAGAATTGATTTTGGAAGATAGGCACCAAAATTGATGAACATGGATACTTGAGGACCAAAACTGACTTTTTCCCCCTATTATTCAACACTATTCATATTCCCTTAAGGCTTGTTTAGGAACTCAAATTTGGATTTAAATTACATATTTGACCCAAATCACTCCCCTTTTGATGTTTGGCTGATGTAAATTTGAGTTCAATTTATTTCAAAATTGGTATGAAATTAAAAAATAAAATTTATATATTTAAAAACAACATAAAAAATTTTAGAAAACAAGAGTTGATATAACTATTTTATTATATCAAATCAAAAACAAAATTACATAAAGTTTCACCGTGTAAATAGTAACTATGCAAAGTTTTTTTAATGAGAGAGAGGGAGCAATGTTTGGGAATCCAAAATAATTGGAATTTTTTAGAACATCCCAAATAATTGGATTTGGATTTGAACCAAATTTCTTAAATTCCTAACAAAGCTCAATCACAAATTCAGACTCTTTTTAGTTTGAATTATGGAAATTTAAATTTTAGAATATTCAGCACAAATGAAAAAGGATTTTGAGGTACCTCATTGAGTTGCTGGCTCCTCCTTTTGTCTGGAAATATAGCCTTGAAAACTCTGGGCTTATCCTCCAAATATCGATCGAACGAAGCCTGCATTCCCAAAAATGTCCAATTTCAACTCCAAGCAAAACTCATACAAATTAGGGTTTAAGAAAACAAAAACTTCATAGATGCGATTACCCCTGGCAGTTCATAGAGAGGAATGTTAGTGCTGATCTTGGAAGAGTAAGAGGAAGCAGTCCCAATCCGGGCCGTCATCTTCGCCGGGTTCGGTCTCTGCTTTCTCCACAGAACACGGAAGTTCTCCTTCGGGCTCCGATCCTGATTCCGGCACCGCTCTGTTAAGAATCTGCCGCTCCGGCACGGCGGATCCGCCGACACAACCTCCCTCATTGGATGCCCTTTTAATTGAATCCAAGTTCAGAACTGCCGCAAGTTGAGAAAGTGACCAGTGTGTAGCGGATAAGGGGAGGGTTTGAAAGTGCGGAGGAGCTATAAAGATGGCGACATACAATATCAGAAGCTACAGCACGAAAGTGACATGGCAGGAGCTGATTGGTGAGGTTTATCCATATTCTATTCAAAAATAATGAGAAATTTGTTTATTTGTATATTTTACATTTATTATTTAATAAAATAAAATATTGTTTTTACTCTTATTTTAAAAAACGATTGACGTAGTTTTTAAATGTGTAAGTTTTATTTTAAATTATATAATTAATAATCTTTAAATTAAATAAATTGAAAAAATTTAATATTTTATTTCGTTTTGCACAATATGACAAATATTTTAAGGCAGAAGAAACTTTATAATTTTATTGATTAGAGTCTTGCTAGCCACTAGGTGTTTGGCAAGATTAGACATATACCATATTCATATATTTCCGCCGTCCCCAATTTAATTACTAATTGGGTTTACGAAGAAAAAATTCTCATTTTTTGAAATTATTCTATTTACAAATTGATATATCAATAAGAAATAAAATTTATATATTAAAAAACTACGTCGAAAGTTCTATAAAACAAAAAGTGACAAAATTATTTTATTTTATTAAATACTTAATAAATCGCATAAAAAGAAGAGAGAATTTTTTTAATCAAAATGGGGACGGAGGGAGTATTTGTTATTCTGTCCACCAATATATACAAGTAGAGTTTTATTTTAATCTCCGAAAAATAAAATATAAAGACATATTTTCTTCATTCCTCCCGTATTGTATTACTCCTTTTCTGATCCTTGATCTCGAACGCGTTTCTTACCCCCCTACTGATGAGCAAACACAATCCAACTCCTACCGACACAATATTGTGATTTTTTCCATTTTAATTTTTCAAATCAAAAGTTCTCCCTCACTGAGAAGTCATAGAGGTCGCTTCAACAAAGAACATATATGGCGCTGAAGAATCCCGACTATTAGTCATGAAGAAATCGCCCGACAAGCTAAGTATTGTCCTAAGAAGTCGGACAATCCTTTATTTTGTGGGTAGGCGTTTTAAGGTGTTCAAAAAGAGTGACGACCTGTGTTCGTTTGAATTCGATCAAGGTTCGAAGAGAATGATGTTGCTTTCCTCAGTTGATTATTACACTAATTCGGGGGAAAAAAGATGTGGATATAACTTTATACCGAAGGATTATGTATCCAAATTAAACTAGGCTCCGTTTGTTATTTGGAATTCAAACTATGGGACTCCGTATTTGATAGAACAAAAATACGTAGATTTGGATTAAATAAAAGGTTAATTAATTAAAGAAATACAAAAAAAAACAAAAAACGTCGTCGTCATACGAGTTTTTTATGCTCAAAAAATTTCTTGAGATGCCAAATCTGAAGAGCAGCCACAGACATGCAAACCAGTAGAGACAGAAAGCTAAAGGTTGCCATCTTTGTGTTTGTTGATCTTGTCAGTGCCTGCATTTCCTCCCCCCTGCATCCATTATATTTGCCCCATATCAAACTAGTTTGATTTTTTTTAATTAAAAATAAGATAAATTTAATAAAATCATTTCGTACCGAGCGATATGTTTTACTATACCTTTCGCGAAGGAAGTACATCTCGTCGTGGATGGTTAACACGGTGTCGAACATCTTTCTGAGCTCGAACTCCACCCCCTATTTATATATCCCAACCAATGAACCAAACATCGAAATCAATTCCGGTATGAGTAAAAAAAACACTTCCTCCGTCTCATAAATTTTTTCGTGTTTGACTTTTCTCAGTCAAACAATGTAGGAAGAAACGATTATCTCATATAGATCGAATAATGACGACGATGACTTAATAATTAGGTTGTGTTACTTGGATTTGGCGTCGCTTGGCGATTTTGGACCAGTCGATGGTGGCGTAACCGGACTTCCATTCGAAGTCGACGGAAACGGTGGCGGGGGGAATGTGTTGGGCAGCCCAGAAACAGATTCTGTATTCCCCTTTCTCGGCAGCCGTGAATGCGAAGTTGCCGTGGTCCGTGTCCACCGCATAGTGATAGTACTGCCCCAATGGAGACGTCACCTGCCCGGCCAAATCATTTTCTTCAGTATAAAATTTGATCATGTCAATAATAAATAAAACGAATAAATAGATGACTTTAAATTTGGAAATATACGGGAAAAAAGTAAGAATATGTTTTCACTTAACCAACTTTGATCATCAATTGCATAAGAATCTATCGATGATTCCTACTTTCTAATGCCAGGTAAATTCCCTCGCCCCGACCTGAACGTACACCCCCAACCCCGCCCAATTACACCTCATAAGATTTAGTTGACTTTGGGATTATGGCAACTAATTTCATTTTGAAAAAGTCAAATACACTGGGATCTGGAAATTAAACGGATAGATATATAGGAAGAGGGGAAGAAAGAAACTTAAGGGAGGGAGGTTTTTTTTTTCTTTTTATATTTACCCGGACGGTGATCTTGTGGGAAATGGGAGGGGGGAGATGGATGATGGGGTTGACGACGGAGTACTTTCCGATCGTCATACTATTCACGTGCATCTCCTCCCTTACGCATTTCGACGTCCCCGATCTCACGTCTATCCTCAGACCCATAGCCGTCCCCGCCGCCACCAGCACCGCCATCACAACCTCCGCCGTCCTCTTCTTCATTCTTCTTAGCTTCAGACCCACCACTGCATATGCATATGCACAACAGGCCAATTCTTTGATTTGATCAAAAATTTGCCTCACATTATTAATTTTCTCTTAATTTTTAGTGTTATAACTACCTACCTCCTACTCCTACTTTTTTGCAAGTTTGTTACTCTTTGGAAGCTAGCATGCATGCTTTCCTCCCAAAAAATCTTTCTCTTTAGTATTACGACTCTCGATAACTCTTATTTGTTTGTGTGTTTTCATTGACTATTTGATAAAAAAATATTTTTGTCACCTCTTAGTTTTTTAGAGTTTTCGATGGAGTTTTTTTAAACATATATTTTTTATGTGTTATTTCTTTACCAATTTGCAAATAAAATGATTTTAAAAACCACGGGGTTTTGCGCGTTAATCAAAGTAAGAAATTATTTTTGAGACAGAGTGAATATTTGTGTGTGCTCGCCTGTATAATTAATGCCTAATTAGTTAATGTTGTTTCCGTCCACTATTCATATGATCAAATTATAATTATTTTGTTTTACGGGAGCATTTTTCAGTACTCATTTCATAATAGAATACTCCCTACATTAGTCAAATCTCTTCTTATTTACGGAGTACTCCCTCCGTCCCCCTGTATTTGTCCACATTTGACTTTTGGAACTGTTCATCTAAACACTTTGACTCATCAAATTCTCTCAATGTGTAAGACTAAATATAGTCATGTGTGATCTTGTTTGATTTGTCTTAACATATAGATTATTAATATATAACTTTTATAATTTTTTAATATACAAATTAAAAGATAAAATGAATTAAAGAAGTGCATTGGATGGTGTGTAAAAATGAAAGTGGACAAATACAGGAGGCAGAGGGAGTACTATTCAAGACATCCCGATAACTTTTGTTTGCGTGTATTTTTTAATAGGAAATAAATATTGTTATTAATTAATTTCTTTATCATATTGCTTCTTAATTGTTATTCTTTCATGATTAGGATTTTTTTGCATGCCTATATATAGAGATGGAACGTTCATTATTTAATAACACTAATTAAAATATTCATTATTCAATGTGGACCAATGAACCGAGAAGTGGCGTGTGCCCTTTGGGCTCTATCTTCTTAGACACCCATTGGGCTTTTTTCGGGCTCAGCCTTTCATTTAGGCCGCATTCGCATTTGGGCTAACCCAACATGTGATTTACTTTGAAGTTTAAAAGAGTGATTAATAAATTATTTATTAATGAGCTTTTTTTTGGAGTAAAAAAGAAGGAAAAATTACAAACAAATGAGCTTTTTTTGTTTTTTTTATTTCTTTGGAATTGACACCCCGGCCACAACCCAATTGTCAACCTAACTTTTGGCTAGTTTCATCAATTCCAATGTCCAACAATAATGATACTCCGTATTATTAGCATGACACCAAATACTACAAAAAAAGGATTGTAGACTAATACCCCCTCCCGTTCTCAAAAACACTTCATCTTTCATTTTTTTCACTTCCAACAAAACACTTCCTCTTTCTATTAAAAAATCACTTTTACCCTTACTTTTTCATACTCTACCTATCACATCATATTTTTTCTCTAATAATAAATCCATTACATCTTACTTTTACTCATCACATCAGGGGCAAAATTGGAAGTCAACTATAATTTTACACTTCTTTATTTTGCCTTATAGTCAAAGTGGGAAGACTTTTTCCAAACGGAGGGAGTGTGCCTTTTTTTAATTTACTTATTTAAGGAAACGAAAATTATATTTATTTTAAAATAGACAAAAAAGTAATCTGTGTGTTATTTATTTTTGAAAAAAATGAATAATTAACATTTGCAGAAAATTATTCACAAGTGATGCGAGTTTTGTCGAAATAACTCTCAGGTCTCTCTATTTTCAAGAAGTTAAAGAAGTTTCTTCAATTTTGTTGTAATGACTGAGACTCTGGGAGAAACATTTCATTCAATATTTCATCCGTAAACATTAATAAATATATTTTTTTCTTATTTTTCCTTAATGTTTTATGGTAATAACTCTTAGGTCGCTCTTTTTTTATTTCCCTGTTTTCCTTTTTTTGTTACTCATTTCTAAAATGTTTTTTAGAATATCTTCTATAAAACTGTATGAAAATTCAAAATTGTTTATTTGATATAAAAATAAGTGAAATAAAAAATTTCTAAAAAAGAAAAAACTCACTAAAATTTAAAAAAATTGAAAAATAACAAAACAAATTCCCTAAAAACTCCTCAAGATTCTTTTTTTAATACTTTGTATGAAATATTAAAAAAGAGATCTATTTTTCATTTTTGATAAGGTATTTATTTCATTTATTTTTATATCATGCAGAACTTAAATTTTTGAAACTACTTTCTAGAAGAAAGTTTTAAAAAAATATTTGTGAAAAAAGAAAACAAAGTGAAAAAAGAGACAAAAAAGAGAAGCTAAACAAAGAGACTAAAGTGAGGAACCTAAAAGTTATTATCATAAAATGATAATGAAAAAATAGTAAAAAGTGCATTTATTAACGCTTATGGATGAAATATCCCCGCCTAATCATTACAACAAAATATAAGGACTTATGTTGTCTTCTTGAAAATAGAGAGACCTTAGAGTTATTTCGACAAATCTCACATCACTAGTAAGTAATATTCTCTTAATATTTGTGTATAATACTTGTACATATTAATGATTAAAATGTTTTAAATAAAAAAAACTGTGAAAAGCTAAGTGAGAGAATTTATCTGAGCACAGGGAATATTGAAATGAAATGTGATATTTAAAAATGGACTAAGGGAATATTGTATCATATGAGTGATGTATCACTTCATGTGACCACCATCTCTTTTGTTTGACAATTAATTAAGACAGTGCCCATTTTGAGACACCATATCTATATACGGAGTATATTCATAGAATGCCATGAAGATTTTTTTCCTCTATTCCTAAAACTTTACCCATTTTTTCTTTTTTGAACGTCAAAAACAATTTTTTTCTTTGCACTATTTCTTTTTTTTTTAAAATAATGAATATGTGACTCACAAGATTTCTCTATCCTCAAAATAAATTCTAACCTATAACTTTTTTTATTTTTAACTTTTCGACATTTTTTAAACTCTGTAGAAGACAAGGGAATTTTTTTTGGAAAGGTGAAGTAAATAAATCTCTACAAAAAAAAAAAGTAATTTATCATATGCTGGATTATCATGTGTGCAAGATTTTGAAGGCAACCTTTTTAAAAAGTTTTTGAAATTTTGTGTAGGAGAAACTTCAAGGCAACTATATTTTCTTTTGAAAATGGTGTTTTTAGTTCATTTCTGTTTATTACACTCCATTCTTTCAGTCTTGTGTTTCACCTCTGGTTTTTATCTCTTGAAAACCCCCCGCCATGAAATTTGGCAAGGAATTTGCTTCCCAAATGGTGCAAGAATGGGGGGAAGCATACATAGACTACAAACACCTCAAAGGAATCCTAAAACAAGTCCTCAAATTCCGGCAGCAAAATGCCCGGCCGCCGTCGGCGGCAGCGGCGGAAGGACAGCCAAAGACTTCGTCGCTGAAGCGAAGGCTGACGATGTACAGAGCGTTCACCGGACTGACGAGTTCTCCGGGGAGGAGCAACCACGAGGAGGACGAAGCGATCCTGGTGAGCGCGGTGGTGCCGGAGGGCGGCGCGGCGGCACCGGAGTACCAGACGTTGTTCCTCATGTCGTCGGAATCCGGGGGAGCGTACGAGCTCGACTTCTTCAACCGGCTCGACGATGAGTTCAACAAGGCGGTGAGTTTCTACTGGAGAAAGGTTGAAGAGGTGAGGAAGGAGGCGGACGAGCTGAGCAGGCAGATGAATCGGCTCATAGCTCTCCGCATCGCCGTGGACAAGCCGGCGGAGTGGAAGCTTGACGAGCACGTTAGGCCGCGTTTGGGCGGAAAAATTAGAGAAGAAGAAGACGATGAAGGGGAAGAACATTTCCCGCCGGAATTCAGGCCGCCTCCGGCGGGAGTTTTGGAAAACGTGAGAATCAAAGTGGAGCCCGAAAAGCCGGGCTCCACTTTGAGAAGTATGTTGAAGGCTTCGGATGCCGAACTGAAGTTCAAAAGAGTGGAGGTGAGGAAAGCTGAAGATCAACTGAGGAAGGCTTTCATGGTGTTCTATCACAAGCTTAGACTTCTCAAGGGCTATTGGTGAGTCACTGATGGGTTTTTCTTTCTTTTTTTATTTGTTATTTTTATAACTTTTATTATTATATTATTATTATTAATACAAAATGGTTCTTTTGACCTTGAACCTCGGGTCATAAATATGACCCGAGACCCTACAGTGCTCCGTTCGTAAAATTGATGGTTCCTACCATACTGTAGCCAATCGGAGATTTGGGGGAGGGAGGTGCTGGGGTGGGGTGTGCAGGTAGGGGCAGGGGTTAGGGTTTAAGGGGTAAGAACTATCAATTTTACGAACGGAGCACCGTAGGGGCCCGAGTCAAAAGATCCTTGTCGTTATTATTATTATTATTATTATTATTATTATTATTATTATTATTATTATTATTATTATTATTGTTGTTGTTGTTGTTACAATTTTGTTTCCACAAGTTAAAACTCTATATGATGAATGATTGAACCAGTTTCTTGAACACATTGGCAATTTCCAAGATCATGAAGAAGTATGACAAGGTATAGATCCACATTGAGTGCTCCTATGGTGCACTTAAGATTCACAAACACCTCAAATATTATTATTTTTTCTTTTCTTTTTTTTAAAGGATTGAAAATATTCATCATAGGAGTTAACAAATGCTTATTACCATTACCTGTAGGCGCACCATAAAATTTGTCGTATGCATTGTATGGAAGACCATACTTCGTCCCAAAAAGATTTGACTAATTATTCACGTGATAACACTTTGAATTCTTTCTTATCCTCTCTTTTCACCGCATTTGATAAAACTATGTAACCGTGTTTTTTGTAAAACTTTTGATGTAATTCTAAATACATATGTAGTAAATTTTATTTTTTAAAATGATAGAATTTTGAAATAAATTGAATTAAAAATAACTCCAAACAAATGGCCTTTCTGGGATGGAGTATCTATAAGGAAAAAAAAAGCTTTTGAGGTATATGAGATGTTTGACTATAGTCAAACAATTATTCAAAGTTTTCTTAAAAGGAAAAATTTGTGCCGATAGCAATTTGAATTTTACAAGAATACTCCATGTTAGAATATAAATAAATGTTCCTGGGCCACAACCACAAGCTTGGGCTTTTGGTTGAGTTGGTTCCTTGACATGGTATCGGAGCCTCGTTGACTAAGAGGTCACGGGTTCGAAACTTAGCGCCACCCAGTTTAAAAAATTAAGGTTTCACGTGCAAGGCTCGAAAAAGACTATGCCTGCACGTGAGGGGTCGTGTTAGAATATAAATAAATGTTCCTGGGCCACAATCACAAGCTTGGGCTTTTGGTTGAGTTGGTTCCTTGACACTCCAAGACTACGTAATTTGTTGATCATTACATCGTATTGCCAAAGCGGCGATAAATGTAACCTCAACTTTCATTTCAAGATTACGTAATTTGTTGATCATTGCATCGTATTGCCAAAGCGGCGATAAATGTAACCTCAACCTTCATTTTAATGACTATCACATAGATCACTTCAAGGGGAGCTTCAAGGACATACCTAAAGATGGTTGACAAATCTTGTCTTGGAAGTTCTGATGAGGTAAATGACTTCCTCCTTCAGTGGCATGAATGGATTCATCAGATATATATATATATATATATATATATATATATATATATATATATATATATATATATATATATATATATATATATATATATATATATATATATATATATATATATATATATATATATATATATATATATATATATCTACACCTGCAATGACATATATAATGACAGTCTTTCTTATTATCACTTTTGATTACCTGCAGATCACTAAACTCTTGGAAAGATCAGAAGCAGCATTCATAAAGCACTTCGCCAATGGGAACCGAAGGAAAGGAATGTCTTCGTTAAGGCCACGAGTGAAGCGCGAGAAACATAGAAACACATTCTTTTTCGGTGAGTTTGTAGCTCAGAAAGGCTTCGATACTCTCTATGAAGGAAGTAATCTAACCAAAAGCTCAAGCTTGTAGTCAAGAAAAAGATTTATAGCCTCTAACATGGTTCGATTATCACATAATGATCTAAAAAGTGTTAGACAATCTTTAGTCAATTTAGGGTCGCACGACAATGTCACAATGAACACGGAAAACAATACAAAAAGATTGAAATTCGATCAACCGATTAGCTTATCCTACTCAAAATGTTATGAACTTACCTCTTTCTCTCTCTTCAAACAACACTTGTGTTCAGGGTTGTTCTCAGGTTGCTCATTAGCATTAATTGCAGCTATCATCGTTACTATCCGTGCTAGAAATCTTCTTGAGCATGAAGGGAGTGGTCAGTTTATGGAAAACATATTTCCACTTTACAGGTCTGTTCTTGCACAAACTAGTATCTTTTTCTCCTTTTACTGCTTGCATTCTGATTTATAACATTCATTAAGGATCTGTTTGGAGCCTGGAAAATGCTAGGAAATATAAACATGTACAATTAAAACAACAATAAACCCGGTAAAGCCCCATAAAAAATAGGGTCTGGGGAGGGTGTGTGTAGGGTACCCCTACTATGAATGAAGTAAAGAGACAGTTTCCAAGAGACCCTGGCTCGGAAATAGAAGTACGAACAAAAAAACCACAGATGCACGAATGAAGAACAAATAAGAACAAAAGAAGCATAGAAACCGACTCTAAGAATTAGCCATAAAGCACAAATAATACACAAGCACACACTATAGACTTAGGCAAAAAACACACCAGCATACACTAAAAACTCGGGCCCGCAAACTAAGAAATATAAACATGTTTAATGGTTTTTTAAAATAGTCATATTTAAGTTTCCACATGATAAACAACACTTTAAAGCATTTTAATTCCTTTCATTATCATTCTTATGTTCCAAACATAACAGAATACTAATGAGATGCATCGACTTGTGTTTATAGCTTATTTGGATTTGTAGTCCTACATATGCTAATGTATGGTGCGGACATCTTCTGTTGGAAGAGATGCCGTATAAATTATGCCTTCATATTCGGCTTCAAGCAAGGGACAGAACTTGGCTACCGAGAAATCCTCCTCCTCGCTTCCGGCATCTCTGTTCTTGCTTTAGCTGCTGTCCTCTCGCACTTGGATATGGAAATGGATCCAAAAACAAGAAGTTTTAAGTTGCTTACTGAGTCGGTCCCACTCGCGTTGATTAGTGTAAGTGTGAAAGTCTAGTAATTCTTTAGCTTCTCATAATTAGAGATTGGAGTGCAGCCTTGATAGTTTCATTTATGATTGTGTGAGTCTAAATAGGTAAAGCCTTGGCAGATACCTACCATAATCTAGGAAACATGATTCTTTATATCAGGTATTAACTAAAATCGAATAAGACTACTACGAATGGGAAATTGACAGTAATAGTAATAATAATATTGTTATAATAATAATAATAATAATAATAATAATAATAATAACCATATCAGAGTTGTGACTACTATTTGGTTGTGACCTATTTACGCCTTACTTTTGTGTGACCCCGTAATAATTATCTTGTGTTGTGATTTTTCCAGGTTCTACTTGTCTTAACATTCTGCCCTCTCAACATCGTGTATCGTTCTAACCGTTTCTTCCTCATTGGATGTGTATGGCGTTGTGTATGTGCACCTCTTTATAAGGTATGTATGTATGTGAATCCACACAATTTGGGACAAATCATAAGAATCTAAGGGCTAGCTGCAAGTGTTATTTGGCTGATTTCTCTGATAGACAAAACTGTTTAGTACAAAATCAATTGTTGTCTATTGAGTCAAAAGCTACACTTTTTTTGTTCTCACTGGTTTGGGGTTTCGAAAGTCAAAAGCTACTTATGTTGCTTATAAACAGATTAAGGGAAATAGGTTAGAACAGGCAACCAAACGGAGACCAAAAGTTAAAAAGTACATTCTAACATCATCTGAAATTCTGTGGTTTGACAGGTCACGTTACCCGATTTCTTCTTGGCAGATCAACTTACCAGCCAGGTTTGAATCGTTTTAGCTTATTCCTCAGATCCTATAGCATATAACTTTTCAAGTAATAAGCTTATTTTAAGCTATTAACTTCTTACTCAGTTGAAGTAATGACTTGTTATGAGTTTAAAATAAGCTATCACCTCCTACATTCAACCTACCAACCATACACTAAGACATCTATCAACCTTTTATGGGCATTTTTGTCAAATGGAGCTGAAAAGCTCCATGGAAAGCCGATAGTTCAGTGGCTTTGAGCCGAAAGCTGTAATTGGTGGTGAAGATGTTTGGCAAGGTTAATTGAGCTGATTCATGTAAAAAGACATAAAAGGACATTCTCAATGTTGATTACAGACGAATAATCAATAGAGATATAAGCTTTAACTAAGAGCTTATTCTAAGCTACTTTATTCTAGTCAACAAACAGGGCTAATTGTGCTTAAAATAAGCTAAACGCTTTTAAATTTCAGGTTCAGGCCATTAGGAGCTTTGAATTCTATATCTGTTATTATGGATGGGGAAACTTCAGAAAAAGATCAAACAAATGTCAGCAGAGCGATGTCTATGAAATCTTTTACATAATTGTAGCAGTCATCCCATACTGGGTTCGGTTACTTCAGGTATGTATCGCCAACCAGCGCAATGATCATTAATTAATTTATTCTTAAACAAAGGGTGAAAGGGCTAACCTTGGATGATGGTGGTGGTGGTGGTGATAATTTTATAGTGCCTTCGTCGCTTGTTTGAAGAGAAAGATCATAGTCAGGGGTTAAATGGTATGAAATACCTTTCAACAGTGGTTGCTCTGGTGCTAAGGACACTGTATGACCTCAAGAAAGGAACAACAATGAGAGTTCTTGCCATTATCTTCTCGGGAATTACCACAATTGCCAATACCTATTGGGACATTGTTAGAGATTGGGGTCTGTTCCAAAGACATTCCAAGAACCCTTGGTTGAGGGACAAACTCCTCGTTTCAAACAAGGCAATCTACTTTGTTGCAATTGTAAGTATAATAAATCAACATATAAGACATTGAAATAGTCTTAATAGAGTGGGGTTCTTTTGACACCACTCATGGCCTCATGGGTGTCATAATAATGATAATATGACACCCATATGCCATTTGAGGGCCCTACAGGAGTAGGAACTATTTTTGGGTAGAACGAAGCATAGTAGGACCTTCAAATGGCATGTGTCATATTATGACACCCATGAGTAGGTGTCAAAAGAACCCCACTCATCTTAATATTAGGCTACCTTTGTGACGAAAGACTAAATCCGGTAGCCCTTCATATTTAAGTTCAAATGAGCAACTCGATCATGTTAAACATAAACAGTTGTGGACATGTTAACTTTGTGGAATTCCTCATGGTATTTATTACTACAATATGAATGCAGGTCATAAATATGATTTTGAGGCTTGTATGGATGCAACAAGTTCTAGATTTCAATCTGCCATTCCTTCATAGAAAAGCCACTGCTGCACTTGTTGCTTGTCTGGAAATCATTCGTCGCGGCATTTGGAACTTTTTCAGGTGAGTATAGTACGTAGCCAATAGCCAGCCACAATATACCGCCCATATAGGCCAACTATGAATATGAAATTCAATGTAAAAGAATGTTCATTGATGGAGTCTGTTTTCACTGCACAGGTTAGAGAATGAACACCTGAATAACGTTGGAAAATTTCGAGCATTCAAGTCTGTGCCCCTTCCATTTAGCCATGAAGACAACAAGAGCATATAGATTATTCTATATGAAATGTCAATTCATAATTCATTGCAGAGCTTGGCATGCTGATCTATTGAGTCATTACAGTAACAACTATCCAGTATAATACAACCTTCATTGGGGTCTGGGCGATAAAGATGTAAGCAATCTTACTGATAGAAAAATACAGAGAGACTGTCTCCGTTAGTCCCTTGATGCATTGTTGCATTTACTATCTAAAACTTCATCAAAAGTAAGAAGCAATGTATCATTTTGATCTAGTCCATTATTTATCCGAAGCTATAACATTGTTAATTATGACTCTTTTAGGCAATTTAGCTCCATTAGCTGCCTTGATCTATTGAGTCATTGTTGAGCTATAAATTTTCATAGTTTTGTTCTGACTACATGACCTGAAAAAAATCTCCTTTTAGAACTGTGCCAAGCCTCTGCTTACGCACTTTTGACCTGTTATATTTAAGGTTACGGTTCTCATTTTATTAAACAGAAGGCCAAAACCGGAGGTCACAATGACGAAACTATGACTGCTTTAGAAAAAGACTAAATAATGACTTCACTGGAATTGGAGCCTTCAGTCCTAAGAACTGGAAGAAGGATTTTCCCCCACGATTCCGTTAAAGGTTCCAATTTTTCGGCAAGTAGAACATACCGGTTCAGAATCAAAACCAATTTGGACTATAACCTTGTATATTCTTACAATCAATTGCTTGCTTGGCGACTAACGCTTCTTGGGACGTGAAAATTAACACATAAGATCAAAGGCTTTTAACAGAGCAGAAGGGAAAATGAGTAACTGCACAACACTCCTCACCCCCCCCCCCCCACCCTACCAAATGAAGATAAGATGCAGGCAAAACAAGATCATTTTGTACACTTCACAGGGATACAATGGATCAAATCAATATCAACGGCTATTTACTCACAACCACTTTTTTATAAGAACCAACTTTTAAAAAAAAGAGAGAAAAGATGGTATGGCACACCTGAAGATTTGGCCTCCCCTAAAACTACATCAGCTAGCACTTATTGCAGAGAACCCATACCATGTCTCGGAATCAAAAAGCTAGAAAAAAAAGGGGTTTCTATTTGGAAGAATGGGAAACCTCTGCATTCTGAGTTGCCTCTTCGCCATCTCGGGAGACAAACATGGTCTCAGAGTCAGAAGAGTTCTCTGCAGTCACAGAACCCGTACTGTCATGATCTTGATCCGCCAGCAGAGATGAAAATGACAGTGGATTTGAAGTTGAGCTTGCCTTCCGTAGGCCTTGTATGGCTCTGATTGCAGCAAGCGTACTCCGATATATGCCCACGTTTTCCTCTCCAAGCTGTAATTTAGTAGCTCTAGAAATGTTTGATGCATTTGAAGAGGAAGCTTCTGGATGGTCACGTACAGTAGGAACAGATTCAATAACTTCTGCTTCCAAAGGAAAGAGAAGCTCGAGGTTTGCCTCACACTCACGAACTAATCTGGTAAGCGGTTCGGTTGTGAAGAAGGGCTGATGAACAGCATACTGTGTAAAAGGTAGGCGCAGCAACTCCCCAGTTCGTTTATCATACTTTTTGAGGATTTTCACAAGTCCTAGTGATTATTGCAAAAGCATGTTTCAGGAATACACCATAACAGCATCAATATGTGTAGTGGGAAGTTTGTTTGGATGGAGACCTTATTGAAGAGTTTTCACTATATTAACCGAAATGGCTCCACATTTTCCCAGTTTCCGTCGTTTTGGGGGGGTTCTTATTTTCCTTTATTTTCTGTCACTTTTTAAAAGCCAAAAAGGTTCTACAATATAATTGTTGTATATTTAGATTAATACAGAGTATATTTAAATGACAACAAAAATCATAAAGGTGTCAAATACAATATTTTACATATGTTTTTAAAAATATTCTAGCACAAACCAAACAATTTTCCCAGCCACCTCAAATTCCCTCCCCTCCACTCCCTTCATTCCTCTCTTTCGCACCACACAATGGCTCAATGCTCCTTTATTAGTAAAAAAATAAAACATGGAAAAAGAAAATGAGGAAGCATAAACTTTACCTGCAAAATTTAAGGAGCTATAATTCTGGAGTAGGACCATCTGCCCATGTATGGCAACAAAATCTTTATGTATATCTATCATTTCTTCACTGAATTCACTCTCGGTTGTGAAAGCTGCATCTCTTCCGCTCTTCTCCTTCACCCGCTCAATCCTTTCCTTCAATTCCTGTGCAACAATAGTCAGCTTCAAATTTTATAGTTAAAGATCCCATGTTCTTCAAATTTTGATCCCATAGGCTACTTTTAATTATAAAGCATATTAAGGAGGTTAAATAATACTCCCTCCGTCCCCCTAAGATCTTCTTGTTTTGACTTTTTGTGATTTTTAAGGAGAGTTGAAAAAAGTTGAAAGTTTACCAAAATACCCTTAATGAAAATGGTGGGGTGTATTAAACAAGGTGGAAAAGGTGTAATAAATAAAGTAAGTGAGGGTAGTTTTGGTATTTTAAATGTTAAAAAAGGTAATGAGAAGATCTATGTGGGACAAATAAAAAGGCCTAATGAGAAGATCGAAGGGAGTAACCCATAAGGCTTTATTGCATATATTGTAATGGACACTATGACAACCTAATGAAGAACACAACGGCATAACTTAAATTAAAACTTTAAAAGGGTCCTGCAAAAATCTCCAAGGAAAATTCAGAAGGTCATTAGTGTTTAATGCATCAATCCTCATTAGTAGTTTAGTACATGGAGGCATGTCAGTAAAATAAGGGCGTCACTTTGCACCCAGCTGGTCTCCTACTGTCCCCTAAACCCACAAAAGTATGGGCTAACATCTCGATGGATTTTGTAAAAGGCCTCTGCAGCACAAGGGAAAGACAACACAAATCCGCTTGTGGCTGTGGATTGAATTTCGAAATATGCCCATTTCATGCCCCTAGCACACCCTTATACCGCACCATCCATGGCTGCGCTTTTCTTCAAAGAAATGGTTTGTTAGCATACCATTCCATTGCCCATTGTCTTCGATCAGGACTCCATTGTTAGAAAAATAATAGGAAGAACAAATCAAATGCAGAATAGAATTCTGGTTTTTTGTATTGTGAACTACATACAGGAATTCTATGTTCCTGGAGTATTTATAGACAACAACCAACACAACTATTGGTACTAATCAACACATCTATTACTAACTAATACAACTTCCAGAAATAACTACCTATAACTTCCAGAAATAACTAGCCATAGGCCATAACTGTCCCTTTTATTTTTAAAATTTAAATCTAAACTAAGTAACTTTTTGACCAGGAATTAAACAATACGATTAAATCTAACAATCACCCCCTAAGTGTTGTTTGTTCACACCAATCTTCACAATAATGTTGGTTCATCATCATCTTCAATCAAATTTGCAATGTCTTCCTTTTGATCCCATTTTGGACATTTGTGCAAAAAATGTCCTAACTCATTGCATTTGAAACACTTAATGTGACTACTATCCCGCTGAAACCGACCACCATCCTAACCTTTCCCGGACCCCCGACCTCTACCTCGGCCACGCCCAAAGTCTTCTCGGTTGAGCTCTAGCAACCACAATGCTCACATTTGTGCTCCTAAACCTTCTCGTTTCCATCACCTTTAGTGAATAATAGTTTACCATGTGTATCTCCTTCCTCGGTTGGCTTTCTGATGCGTTCCTTGAATGCTTTCAATCTTCCCACCGCTCCTTGAAACGGCATTGTGTTAATGTCAGCAAACTGTTCAATTGCAGCAACGATCTGTATGAACTTTTCAGGCACAGAACCCAAAAGCTTTCGAACCAATCTTTTATCTTCAAATGCAGACCCAAGGTTGTTTGCTTGTGTTGCAAGTTGACTAATTTTACGAGTAAAATCATCAAGTGACTCATTGTTCTTCATCTTTAGTCTCAAAATCTGATTCAAGTGTGTGTAATCGCGCCGCTTTAACCCTGTCAACACCAACGAAGCGAGTCTTCAAAGCATCCCAAATTTCTTTTGCTTCAGTAAACTGAGCAACTTGTAGTACGATCTCTTCTGGAAAAGCTTGAAACAGATATGTTATTGCCAAATTGTTCTTCTTTGGATCGATTTATGTTCCTAGATCGATCACCTCCCAAATCCCATTAACATTAAAAATTGCTTTGATCTTCACGGCCCAAATAGTGTAGTTTGTAGCAGTTAGAATTGGAACCTGAAAAGATAGTGAACTATTTTCCCTTGTAGTCACAATCTGTCTGTTGTCTTCCATTGCACGACTTTAATTCCTTTGACAATTTTCACAAAATTCTTAGACTTTGATTCCTTCGTTGGTCGTACACCTGCAATCGACCATCAACTAGAAAACAAGCCCCTGCTTTTTCGTGTTCCAAGCCACTAAACGAAAGCTACCCCGCTGATTCGTTTTTCTCGCACTGTTTGGTTGGAATGCTTCTACCAAAGGAAAAAACTAGCCACTTGCTATTCTTGTCCTAAGCGAGGAAGAATCTTGTCGAAGATTTTTGATCTATTGTCATGGAAGTCTTTAATGCTCCGTTATACGATTTGGCAGATCTCCCTTTTCTTGCCGCTGATCGCACACGCTCCGATATCAATTGTTAGAAAAATAATAGGAAGAACAAATCAAATGCAGAATAGAATTCTGGTTTTTTGTATTGTGAACTACATACAGGAATTCTATGTTCCTGGAGTATTTATAGACAGCAACCAACACAACTATTGGTACTAATCAACACATCTATTACTAACTAATACAACTTCCAGAAATAACTACCTATAACTTCCAGAAATAACTACCCATAGGCCATAACTGTCCCTTTTATTTTTAAAATTTAAATCTAAACTAAGTAACTTCTGACCAGGAAATAAACAATACGATTAAATCTAACATCCATCACTCGGTTCTCCAGAATCAATTTTGGCAAAAGTTGTTTCACTTTTGTGGAACTAAGTTATCCTTTTCAACTGCCTACCACAACCAGTCCAGTGGGAAAACTGAGATAGTGAATTACACCTTAAATATGTATATGTGTCGTGTCACTTGCATTTATCTATATTATCTTTATGTCTCTCTTTTGAACCCTCACAATACTCTGTTTCAAGGTTACATTATTTCTCTGATTCTCTCCTAAGTCCTAATATTCGGCATGATTGTACTCCTATTTGAGAAGCAATACGACTTTCCAAACGCCATGGAAAATGCCTATATACATTTACATATCATAATACAACTACTCATGGTTGAATCAATTCGAATTGTTAAAGAGGACAATCTTCTTCTTCTTCCCTTCTAGCCATGGGTGAAAACGAAGACTCGATAATAGACCTTGAGCACGGTCCTGGAGTAACGCTAGTAAGACATACCATTAGTATACAGCTCATGTATAGACCATCTCTACATTACCATAGCAACATACACCAGTTCTCTTTTTTAGCTCATTCACTGAGCCCACCATCTTCTACTCTCATCTTATGAAAATATACCATTTTAAAGAGTTCTTTATGCAACCTGATATAATAAAATGATTGCAGAAAAAAATAATCTGCAGAAAAGAAGAAAACTGATGGAAGCATACCAGCAATTAAAATTTAGGTTTGATGTCAGAGTTTCCTTGATTTTTGGTAAGCAAATTATTCAAAGTATTTGCATATCCAATATCATTTTTTGTACAGAGTAACTTTTTATGATTGCTGGTTTTTTCTTTATAGAATGCTTATTTCTCATTTGCACATATTGGATTGAGGATTATCAACTACATCCAGATTCATTATTTACAAATTATATACATATCCGGAGACATTATATATATGTATGGCAAACAGAGAAAATGCTGATTATTTTGCCAACTATGAAGACATAAAATTTACAGAGAGCAATAAATATAAAGGAAAAGCAAACCTGAAAGCGAATAATGAATTCTTCCTCTTGCTCGACGTAGAAATCGTTGAACTTTTCGAGATCTTCGCGGAGCAATCGAATGAACCAGTCATGGAGGTCGACAGGCTGCGGTGGTCGGAAGCTGTCTCCGCCAGCGCCGGCGGCCGCGTGAGGGTTCACGGAGGGAGAGGAGGGGGCAGGGAGGGACTTGAGCAGCTTCTTGAAGTGCTTGTAGCGCAAGTATTTGTCCCTCCATTCCGGAAGGGTTTCTTCCAAGTGTTCCTTGAACTCCTTTCCGAACTTCATCTCCCCCAAACTAATCCGATCAGTTTCAGATAATCCACCAACAAACAATAACCTCGAAGAAATTGCAGCAGCGACAAATTAATCAATTTTTTTGGCAAAATTACCAATAATTGGTGCAAGATAAGTGGATAACTGGTTTCTTCCAAAATTCTAAAAATAAGAACTTTATTCCCTGTAAAAAAAGAAGGTATATGGTACAATCGGATTTACAATACATCCGGATTGTACTCGTTCTGAAGTGGAATAATACTCATTCTCGTACAAATATAATTAGCGTGGTACTCATTCTAAAATAATGTAGTACTCATTTTCACACATTATTTTAATATAATTATAATATTCATCTACAAATAATGTAGTGTTCATTCAGAAACAAAACAGTATTCATTCTCAAATAACTTAATGTTCATTCTTATGTCAAATAAAATCCATATCATAAATAATTTTTTGATTGTACCCAAAATTAAATACAATCAGATTTTAAAAATTTAAAAAAAATCCTACCAAATCCTAATTCAATACACCCCCTTGACACGGAGTTTGATGGATCGGATATCGAATATCCATGTATGGAGAGAAGGACAAAAAGCTAATTAATAAATTTAAGAAAGATCTTTAATGATCACATGCTCGTGACAAGAAATTTATAGAGAATAGTAATCTTTAAAAGACAGAAAATAAGTTAACTACTAATCTCGAAGACATAATGAAGCGTGCAAGAGTTCAACAAAGCAAAAGATATTCGTGAACGCATCATTCATAATGGAAAAACTAACAAGAATATCCTTAATTACACAAGTGGAACTACATATTCTCATGTTATGATTGGAACTATATCTTACACATCTGCCAATTATTTTAGACTATTTAATTCATATCAAAATGAAAAGTTATCACGGCGCATTATTGCTTGTGTGTAGAAGCGAAGGTTTCTTGTGAGAGAAATAAGATTATGGCGATCAATTGGAAAAGGTTTGAACTTCAGGCAAAGTTTATGACAATATATCGATACTCATATATTGTTGCACGTATTTCTTTTGTTTATTTTTAATTAACTATCGTGATTTTCATGGTACATCAAAATGCGAATAAATATGAACATACTTGATATATTTTTTATTTCTGTTTTATCGAGTACATCACAAAAGTTAGAATAAATAATTAAAAAATAATAGATAGTGAGTGTTTTTTATTGGCCAGAAAATAAAAGGAGAGGCTACTTTTTTGGGTTTGGAGCAAAGTATTTGTAATGGGCCAATAATGTTTTGAATCGAAACCCATGTCCTACTATATATATATATATACACACACACACACACACACTACCGTCGGGGACTATGTAATTGATGAGAAGTTAATGCTAGTTTTCACCCCACCCATCCTTGTTGTTTAACAACGACACCACCTTTATCGTCCAGCCTCGACATTCACAGGTTATTAATTCACAGCCTGGCTGGCTTCTTTAATTCATTGCATAATAATAATAATAATAATAATAATAATAATATAATAATAATAATTCATTAAACCATTCTTCTTTTTTATTTTACTTTTTCCTAATTTTTTAAATTTTGCTTTTAAAGAAAACAAGAAAACGAGAAGACATGATGAACTAAACGGAGGGAAATAAAATTTATCCCATTTTAGAGAGAAAAATATTTTATTTTCTTTTTTTCTTCTTAATTTCTTTAATTAAACATCGTGTTAAATTTATTTTAAAATATATTTTGTATATAATATAAATAGTTTGCTTATATGAAGTACTCCGTATAAAGCTAATACAGAAATATTATTTAAAAATTTACTTTTATAAAATTACATGTAATTTTTATTAAAATATATGATCTTCGTCCCACAAAACTTATTTTGATATAAGTTTCATATTTTTATTCTTATTTAGCTATATTTTTTCCATCTAAACAGATTCTAGGTGTCACATATTTTGTATTTTTTAGTTTTCAACACTTTTCCAAGTTATCGGGGTAAATTAAATCATTAATTTTAATTTCAGACGAAGGAAGTATATATTTAACAACAAAAGGAGGCATGTATCCCTTAGCTTTTGCTCACGCCCCATAACACATTACCTCACATCAGGATTAATTTTATGCCACTGAATAAAATCAACATGCTATATATACCTGGGACATACATTTTAGCTTCAATTATATTGTTGTGAATATGATCGCACTAGAAAAATTTAAATGGTATCTTATTAATTAATTAATATCAATATAAGAGTATTGATATTAACAATGTTACTCTTGTAGGATTTAACTGATTTGTTGTTGTTGTTGTATCAATATAAGAGTATTAACAATGTTAGTTATCAAATTAAATGACTTGCCTCCGTCCTAAAACTAACGCAACACAATATAAGAGCACTAACGCCACACATTTCAAGTTTTCAACTAATCCTTCCGTCCTAAAACTAACGCCACACAATATAAGAGCACTAACGCCACACATTTCAAGTTTTCAACTAATCCCTCCGTCCTAAAATTAACTTCTCATTTAACTTTTCACGGTCTCCAATTCGACACTTTAATCATTAATATCTCAATTTTTATATAAATATATTTTATAAAAATTATATATTTCAAAACCATGTTTCAAAATTAATCTATTGCTAATAAATTTATATGAAAATTCAATGTATTTTTCTACAATATACGGTCAAAGTTTAAAAAATTTGACTACAAAAGTCAAAGTGAGAAGTTAATTTTAAGACAAATGGAGTAATAAAAAACAATAAAGGACAGGCACAAAATGATAAGTGAGTTGACTCACTTGAGTGACATATTTTAAAACAAAAACTTATGAAATTCATATTTAATTTGCAATCGAAAATCGGCAGAATATATTTTTTTCCCTATAAATGAATACTTATGAAAATCATACGGGCATTTAATTCGCAAACAAAAAATCACATCTCGGGAATTGTTTCAGTTGTGTCCCGTTACAAAACACAATTAATAATACACATGCGCGCATGAACATTTCATGACATTGATTATGGGACATTATTAAATATTAATACACATGGTTTTCATTATTGATCCACCCAAGGCATGCTAATTAAAATTATAATCAAAGACACACAAATTCAATTTTTTATTTCCAATCTATTGGAATTAACAATATGAGTATCCTACATAATACAAAAAATAAAATGAATCAAGATTTGTTATTTAAAGTAGACTTTTAACAAGACGTGATTGGCATTAATTACGGAGTAATTTTTTTTTGTTCAAACAATGACACTACGTACATCATTATGATATTTTCTAACTTCTAAAACATAGGCGAATCCAAAGGTGAAGAATTCACCAAATTAAGTATGCTATCCCAGTAATTCTTGTTATCTTCATAACACTGCCCGGCCCCGTCGCCGGCGTTTACCGTCTCCGTGCTTCCGGCCTCCGACAAGCTCCGTTCATCCGCCGAGCTCGCACTCAGCAGAAGATCCGTGAACCGCTCCACAAAGTTCCCGCCGGAGGCGTGGTCTTCTGGCCACCCCGGCGCGAACTCCGTGCCCGGCTTGTACTCCGGCGGCGACTGCACCGCCTCCGGGATTCCGGCAACGTGCTGCGGCAACACATTGCCGGAATAGCTGAGCGTCGAAGTCGGAGACTCAATCGAGTCCCCGAGTCCGACTAGGGTCCCACCTCCCCATGCGAGACAGGGGAGGGAGGCGGGTTGTGAGGGGACGAGGAGAGGAGTGCCGCGGGTGGAAGGGGAGCGGAGGCGGGACTGGCGGGCGAGGCGGGCTTCGGCTTCGAGGCGGGCGCTCTCCCACTGAGCCATGTGGCTGAGGTTGGCAGCGCTCTTGGAGTTGGCGCCGTCGTAGGCGGCGGAGGAGGAGGAGAGGGCGTCGTTCTTGGGCTTGTGGGTCACGGGGTCGATTCCCATTTTGGCGAGACGTTTCTTGAGGTGGGTATTCCAGTAATTTTTGATCTCGTTATCTGTCCGCTTCGGCAAGTGAGTGGCAATCGCCGACCACCTGAGACCCACCCAAATAACCAAATCAATTCCATTTATCAAACAATTTCAATTTGTATGCAATCAAATTTGATTTTAAAAATTCTAACTAGAATAAATATATGATATTATTCCATTTGTATATCAGACAAACACAGATAAATATAGACATTTAATGGCTATTGATCACACTTGGTGAAATTTGCGCCGAATATGACTAAAACATAAGTCATTTCTCAATGTAGGACTTAAATTTTTTTATTCTCTAAATATGACTTAATAATGACTAGTGAGAAGAATAATGTTCAAGTGATGCTGAACATTTAGTTGAATAATGACTAATAGATAATGACCAATGGTCTTACATTGGAAAATAAAAACATATGGTCCTATTTTGAGAAAGTCATTATGTTTTAGTCTTATTTAAGTAAATTACTCAACAGACAAGTACTTTATTTGCCCTACAAAATTTTTCTGGTTTGACTTTTAAAAGATTTAAGAAAAGTGTATTTTGGTGTTCACTTTTCAGAAATATTTTTGGATGTGATGAGGAATATTAAGGTAAATTACTCATCAGACAAATACTTTATTTGTCCTACAAAATTTTTCTAGGTTTGACTTTTAAAAGATTTAAGGAGAGTGTATTTTGATAATCATTTTTCAAAAATATTTTTGGATGTGATAAGTAGATTAATAGTGAAAAATGTGATGTGATAGGCGTGCTAAGAATAAGTAAGGATAAAAACGAATTTTTTTAATAAAAATGAAAAGTATTTTTTTGGAAAGATCAAACCAGAACAAAGAAAAGTTTTGTGGGACAGAAGTAGCAATAAATTCATTTTAGATTCCTGAGTTGTTCCCCAATATCTTCTGCTCACCATAGTGACCTTTAAAATAATGAATTTCCCAGATATATTATTGACTTTTAGGATGAAATTTAAATTTTTTAATGCTCCATATATATGATCTAGAGCTGTTTTTGAGGATAAAACTGCAAAAAAGAAGAGGAGAGAAAGAAGATAGGAAGATGATGAAGAAGAAGACGGACCGGTTTCCGAGGAGGGCGTGGAGTTGAATAATGGTTTGCTCTTCTTGGAGACTGAATTTCCCCCTCTTTATGTCCGGTCTCAGGTAATTCGTCCACCTCAGCCTGCAGCTCTTCCCGCACCTCTGCAGACCTATCCACACAGACACACCCACGGTCAAAAAAACCTAACCAAAAGCTCAAACTTGTGATTGCGGCGGGCCAGAAAGGCAGCTGGCCTACGTACCGGCTTTGGCGGGGAGGGCACGCCAGCTGCCGTGGCCGTGTTGCTCGACGTAGGCCAGAAGCTTTTGGTCTTCCTCCGGGGTCCACGGCCCCTTCTTCAGCCCCACTTTATCGCAGCACGGCGATCGCCCCATGATGATGATCCGGTCCGGCCCCTTCTTCAGCCCCGCCGCCGACCAAACCCGTTGACGTCGATCCGGGGGATATATGAGTTGACTATGAAGAGGATGAAGAGAGAAGGATTGTATGTAGTAGTGGCTTAGAGTGAGTGAGGGAGTGGCCGTGGGAGGAGGTGAGGCAAGGGGCCGGGGTATGAAGAGATGGGGGGGAAGGGGTAGAATAAATAACGGAGAGGGCGCCGCGCGGCGGGGGAGAAAGGTCAGCGACATGTGTTTAAATGAGTGCATGTGACGACCCTATACCTAGTCCTAGTAGAAGTAGTGCCCTTTCTTCTTCTTTCCTCTATATATTAACTAGGGTTTGCGTGGTACGGTATTTAACTCGTACCGATACCGTACTAAATATTTCGATTCATTATGAAATTTTATGTTTTGTCGATCTCAATCTCGAAATATCAGTTCGGTATGATTCGTATGGGTTTCGGTACAAATCAGAATGAATATATATATACCTAGTTTACATCATAAAATGTAAAAAAACCTTTTATTTTTGAAAAATAGAAAGTACATTTAATCAAAGAAAGAAAAAAAATTTAAAAATGAAAAGATAAGATGCAAGAAATGCTTATGAAAATTAGTTTATACGGAGTATTTCCCAAACTAAATAGAGAGTGATAACAAAGTATCATTTCAAATATTTGTTAATATTCTTATACTCATCTAAAAAAATAAAAAACTCTTATTAAAGTGCAACTTAAACATAATGAAATTAAACTAAATTGTCTGTATAAATTTTTTAGTTAATGAAGAAATACAAAAAGATTATTATGTTTTATAATATATTACTAGGGGAAGGTTTCCATGACATTGGCCTCAATGTCATGGGATGACCCGGGGGCGCTCCGGTGCCCCGTTCATAAAATTGACGGTTCCTACCCCGTCAATTTTACGAACGGGGTACTGGAGCATCCCCGGGTCATCCCATGACATTGGTTCCCAATGTCATGGAAACCAAGGGGTATATTACTATACATGTTTGGTTCGGGAATTTTAGTATGGGAAGTAACCTCGTACCATTCCTGAATACCGGACCGATCGTTTGGCTCACTATGGTTCGGTTTATTGTCGGTACTTTATCGGTTCGGTATTTTTCGGTTTGGCATTCTCGAGTTTTCGGGAAATATCGGGATCGGTTCGGTCCTTGCTCACCCCTAATATGGACTTCTATTCTCTTCCATCTCAAAAAGAATTTTATATTATGTAAAACATGATATAAAATTTTATACTCCGTAAGTTTTTCTTATTTTCCAATTTTTGAACGGTGAAGTGTGCTACTTTGTCAACTCTTAAATTAATTGCCTGCTCATAATTCCTTCGCTATGTACACACTTTATATAATCACATTTCTACATTATGTTTCTTACATAGCTCGTTGTAGTTTATAAGCTTTGACTAAAGTTATTTTCAAATCAATTTATTTGAAAATTGGTACGTATGGAATTTAAAAATAAAATTTATATATTTGAAAATTATATTAAAAGTTCTGCAAAACAAGATGTGACAAGATTATATTATTTTTTCTCAAATGGGTAGCCAAAAAGGTAAAGAACATCGTTACAATGTGATGCTGAATAGAATCACAACGTATGATAAAAGAACAGATCAAGACATTGGGAGAAAAACCTTCTACAAGGTTTATTCGTATCAATGAAAAATAATCTAGACTAAATAAAACAGCCACACACCAGGCTTTTATAGCTGAAAACTATATATAAAACATCCACCCTAAAATGATAAAAAAGGTCCAAGATAACAAAAGTGAGAATTTAATGATCTAAACCGTAGGATTGGGGGTCGAAGACCAATCAAGTCACTGCGCGTCTCGCCAAGACCTTTCTGAAAAGGGATAGACTGGTGAAATCGGACACTCGTAAATGTTATGGCCTAAACATTACAGCGACCAAAATGCTTCAATTTCTTCCAACCCTTGGGCTTATCTTGCCTTTCATGGTAAAGAAGTATCAGATTAGTCGAATTCGACAGTTCACTCATGTTCAAATCACCTGCTCCTGCATCATATTGTTATACTTATACTTCTTTCGTCCCTAAAAGATTGCCATAGTTTAATTTTTTGTTAGATTGTGATACATTTTGAGCACAAATAAATATTGTTTAAATTTTTAAATATTATAAAATTTGATATTTTAAAGCAATATTTTAAAATAAGCTAAATTTTATTAAATTTACATTATACCTAAACATACTTTTCTAATAATTTTCGATCAAAGAGTGTCACAATTTGACAAAAAAAAAGCAAATTGTAACAATCTTTTAGAGACAGAGACGGATGCACTATGTTTAATTATTTCCATGTCTATGATAAAATTATAAAAAAAAATACATCACGGATTATTTGGTTTCTCTTTCTGTGGGTCATACATTACACTATACTCACAAATAACATTTTTTTCATTACAAAAGAAAATGAACTATTCACAAATTATTAAGAGTTACTTTTTCAGTGTCTAAAAGATAGTCACAGTTTGACTTTTTGATTAAACTATGACACCTTTTGACCACACATTAAATACTTCCTCCGTCCCAAAAAAATTTACATCTTTTAAAAAATTGTGTCCCACAATCTCCTACCCATTTCTATTAAAAACCCACTTTTACCTTTTATTTTTTCAAACCCTACCTATCACATCATACCTTTTTCCTAATAATCTACACATCACATCCTACTTTTACCCATCACATCAAGGGTATTTTTGGAAAGTCAACTCAAAATTATCCCTCCCTTAATTTCAACTTTAGTCAAAACGTGTAAATTTTTTTGGGACGAAGGGAGTATAATTTAAAATGATTAAATATTATAGAAATTAATATTTTAAAATTATATTATAAAATAAATCCAATTTTTCTATATTTACATTATAACTAAATATTTTTTTTATAATTCGTAATCAAAAAGGTATTACAATTTAATTAAAAAAAAAGTCAAACTTGACAATGGAGTATTACAAATGGGGACAAAGCATCAAAATAAATTTGCATAGTATGTGGACAATATAAACGTGGAAGCGTGATAATTTATTCATTGTTTGGTCCAAAATCATACAATAAGGCATCCCACTGGCACTTGTACTGCAACAATAATAATTGAGCTGATGAATTTATTTGTCTAAGCATTTAATTGCTCATTTTATTTCATTAAATCCAAGGTTTAAATGTATTACATTTCATATGTTAATAGTACTTTGATATTATTGTTTAATTAAAAAATTGCAACAAAATAAATAAGTAAAAAATTATGATTCTCTGAAATGCGAGATTACACTTCACCTGTAAATAGTACTTCAATATTATTGTTTAATTAAAAAAATATTAAAATATAGGCTAATAATAATGTAGAAATATTAATTAATACTCCGTATTAAATAAAATTACAACATTACTTATGTTATTTGAGAGGAGGCAGTAAAAGGTCAAAAATTGGAACAGAAGGAGTATTAAAAAATTACATCAATACTCTATAAAATAAGTGGTGATCTGATTAGGTTATTTTTTCAAATAATTAACAAAAATAAGTAAAGAAAAATAAAAAAAAGTTTGACAATTGAATAGGGGAACAAGACCATAATTTTGATATGGGGGAAGTATAATTAACAAAACATACAAATATAATACCTGGTAATTTAATACATCTTGTAAAAAGTCATTTGTTATATTGTTTAAGAATGTTTTCTTTTTAAAATTTATCCTTAACACTGAATTAAACAATTGTGCCTATGGTGTAGTGAAAGTGATTCATAAATCTCACATTCTAGTGATAAACTTCCAGTAACAATAATTTTAAAACTAATGTTTTGTAAAGAAATAAATAGGTAATAAATAATTAGGCAAAGTGAGAATGGAGATGATGATGTGGCACATGACCAGTCAGTGATGAGTTGAGGCAAAAAAATACTCTCTCCATCCCAAAAAGTCTTTCCTGTTTTATTTTTTGCACATCCTATAAAACACTTATATCCCGCCTTGAATGCCAAAAAAACTTTCAAAATAACTTCTACCCACAATAAAGAAGAAATGTTGTAAATTTTAGGCATTTTAAATGTCGGTAGAAGTGTTTTATGGGATGCGCAAAAAATGAAACAGGAAAGACTTTTTGGGACGGAGGGAGTATCATATTCAGATGAGGCAAAACATTAAAAATAGGGTGTATTAAAAACTGAATTCAAATTAACCTAAAAATTCTAATTTCATAAGAAAAAAGAAACTAGAAATGTTCCCTCCCTCATGTAATTATTTTTAAAAAATAATAAAACAAGAGAAAAATACAAAAAATATCTCTAAAAATAGAAGTTTTATCTTTTTATTCTCAATATGGGAGTTAAAGTACATATATAATGTCAATGTACAATGCCAAAAGTATTATAAAATGTCCATGTACAACGCAATATTATCACAGTGCGAAGTCTTATTTGGAAAATAATATCTTGTACTACCTCTGTCCCTGAATATTTGTCTAGTTTTGACTTTTTTTTGTCAACAACTTTCAACATTTAGTCTTTAATTAAAGAATATATATTGTACGGAGTATATTAAATAGATAGAATATTATTTTTAAAAAATGTGATGTAATAAATCAAATAAAACTATTTTAGTATCATTTTCTAATATCATATTTATTTAATTTGAAATCAACGTTTATCAATTTAGACCGAAAAAAGTCAACAATAGACAAGTACTCATCAGGAACAGAGAGAGTAATTTTTATTTTGACACTTTCTCAATGTTTTAATTCTATTTTTGATGATTTCATTAATTATTTTCTATTTGGAATTTGGATAGTCCATTACGCACATAAATCTATATAGAGACATTTTTTTTGCATTGGTATTATTAATATTACCACACCGGCCGGCGGGGGGTCATTAATGGACGGAACTCGATCAGAATGGCCCCGTACGTACGTCCCCGTCGGCTGACCTAATTATTCAACGGGCCGGCCGGGCACTTATATGCATATATATGTATGTACCCACCACAGTTTTGCAGTTGAATATTTTAACGTTAAAAGGATTGAATTGGAAGCAATGTAATATGGGTATGGGCATTAAGTATTACTACCCCAATAGGTAACTAAAAGGTATCAGATCCTCTTCCCAAAGTACTTTTTACCCGAGAAACATTTAAAGCCCATGCCTTTTCTCATCTCTTTTTCACACTAAAAAATGTTCCGAATACATTCAGGCTACATTTCATACACAAAATTCAAACTATAGAATTGAAACTGCGGGTAATAAATCAAATTCTGTTGTTTGGTAGCATAAAAGTATACTCTCTCCGTCCCTAAATAAACTTCCGTTTTTGACTTTTTGGGGATTTAAGGGAGGGATATTTTTGTGTTGACTTTCCAAAAATACTCTTGATGTGATGTGTAAAAGTAAGATGTGATACGTAGATTATTAGTAAAAAGGTATGATGTGATAGGTAAGGTATGAAAAAATAAGGGGTAAAAAGGATTTTTTAAGGGAAAAGAGAAGTTTAATTGGGGACAAAGAAAAAACGAAAGAGGAAGTTTATTTAGGGACGGATGGAGTATGAATTTAGAATGGGTAGTTCCGAAAATCAATTGAAATTGGAGAATTCAATTCCATCCAAAACCATTGCAATTTATAGAATTTAAACTCTCAATTCTAATTCTGTCAATTCTGTGTATCAAATGGACACTTAGGTCCCGTTTGGTAAACGGAATTCAAACTATGGAATTGGAAATGAGGACTTTAAATGGTAATATCATTTGAAGTATATTTAAATTTTGATAATATCAAGCAATAAGAATAATGTCTATTTAACAATATTAGTCCCAAAAGTTTGGAAGCCATGGTACAATTTAGTACTCCGTATTTGTATAAGTCAATGAAATACTTGATGTCAAAGTTTGTTGGTTTCTAGCACGATTTTTATTTTACACTTATATTTAAACAAAGTGATTTGAAAAAAAAATCAAATCAAATATCATAAATTATAGGAAAGTAAATGAGTAATATAAAGAATCCAAAAACAAGAAATTCATTATAAAAAACAATTTTCCCTCAAAATGGGAACCCAAGATAATAAAGGCATTAAAAAGAGAGTCATGAGGGGTAGTTTTGACATCTTGCATCTTTTTGCACATGCAATTTAGTAGTGTGGGACAGATGGGCTCAAGCACTGAATTAGGATAAGACAAATAATCGGGCCTACAAGAAAGGGCCCATATTGTGTTGGTCTGGTGGGCCAGCCCAAAATAAATTCTCTTTCTTCATCTGTCACCGTGGTCCAGCTCACCCATAAAGCCTCCTTTTAACATGAACTGTCAATTATATGCCGACGTGGCCGAATTCTAACTACAGAAATATTTGTGTGCAAAACATACACTCCCTCCCTTTCCAAAAAACCAAAATGATTTTATTTTATTTATAT
Source organism: Cuscuta australis (assembly GCA_003260385.1). NCBI lineage: Eukaryota > Viridiplantae > Streptophyta > Magnoliopsida > Solanales > Convolvulaceae > Cuscuta > Cuscuta australis. The sequence goes on from NQVE01000192.1 coordinate 2,038,297, forward strand.
ATTTTTATTGATTATTTTATAAAATAAAATTTTATAATATCTAATAATTTTTAACATGTAAATTTTATTAATAATCTTATACCAATTTATAATAAATTAATTTTAAAACTGCGTAATTTTCATTCGTAAATAACAAATTGTAATATAGTTTGAGAGGGAATATATGAGCACTAAATACAAGATCCTTAATATCTTCCAATGATTTTGAGAGGTTTTCATTAAAAAATGATGTCGATGGAGTGTTGGTATAATGTTTGTTTATTATTTATTTCATCTATTTTCAAATATATAGATATATATATATATATATATATATTCTTTTCATAATTTTTAAAGTTGTTCAAGTGAGAACTTGTTCTCCTCGACTTAGTTTTATTACTTGCAAAGTACGGAATATTACTTATTTTTGTTAAAATCAAATAAAGTTAGAAATAACTTTAAATTGCACAAGTAAATCTAATCATATTGGACAAAGAGAACGAGCTTTGAGAATCCATCCCTCTTAGTTGCTAATTATCAATAAAGTCATAATTAACAATCGTTTTGATTTTAAATTTTTAAAGATTGAAGGCATGTCTAGAGTCTTCATTCAAGGGGTTTCAATTAACGGAAATCCTAAGTTTGAAAATTGAAATACAGAGTTAGAAGTTGAAAAGAACATATATAGAATTATATTTTTTTAAGGCCCCGTTTGGTACACGGAATTCAAATTATGGAATTGGAATTGAGGGCTTCAATTGCAATTCTGATGTTTGGTAGCACAAAAATTATGTGGATTTGGAATTGATAGTGCAAAAAACGAATTGGAATTGGCAGAATTCAATTCTATGGAATTGAATCTCATGCAATTTCAATTCCAATTCAATTCCGATTCCATCAATTCCTTATACCAAACGGACCCTAAACATTTCTATTTGATTTTACTTCTAAGCTTATTCTTGTATTCTTAGTTACTCTTTGAATTTGATTGCACAATAAGACTGACGTCCCTACCATACTCCTTCCGTCCCTAAATATTTGTTATGCTTGTATTCTCGAGATAAAATATCAAGCTTTTTCAATTCATTTTATTTACAAATTAGTATAGAGATAAAAAATAAAATTTACATATCAAAAAACTACATGAAAAGTTCTTCGAAATAAGAGGTGCCAAGAATATTTTATTTTAACAAATAACCAATAAAAACATGGAAATAAACAAAAGTCCCCGCGACTGCTGAAAAAACAAATGCTGCAAATATTTAGGGACGGAGAGAGATCTGATTAATTTGACCTAATCTGGTCTAATTGTAGTTATATTTAAAATTATTTTTGCTTCCTTCTCCAAAAAAAGGTTCTTCATGGCCATCATGGGGTACAGGAATTCAATCGATTAACAACAAAAATCTTTTATTGAATAAATTCTAAAATTAATCCTTTATAACATAAAATTTTTTCTATTTAGTCATCCATTATCATATATTATTCTGGTGGTCCTTTTATGGATATCTTTCCATAAAAAATCTTTTTTTTATCTTCTGTCATATTCGTGTTAAATTTAAAGCTAAATATGCAATTTTACAACGATCCTATATCTTTCTTGTCATACACAATTACAAACACTACTCATAATGCGCCATTTTTAAGTTGTAATCGCTTTCTACTACAACGATAGTCTACAGATGTGATCTTTCGTTGGAATCCAAGTCCACAATCATAGCGATTGTTGTTGTGTTGTCCGTCTAACCGATATCAGAATATATCACTAGATAAAAAGTTGATGTCAAATTGCACTTTTAGCCATCGAATTAAGTTTTTCAAATGTGGAATTTGAGCCAAATCTGGATTTAAAATCTAAATCCATGTTCCCAAACATACTGTTAAATCCTTTGGCCTACAATTTGTATCAGCATAGAGGGACAAAGTGATACAAGTTTATGACTTGTCTCATTGTTCATACTCTGTAAAAACCACAATGTCAAGGTTCATTTTCCTCTTCCGTGCGCGCTTTGGACGCAGCTATCAATGAATCCAATTTGTCGGCCAACTCGGCACCCACGGCTTGTGCTTTGTTTATCATGTCATGTATGTCAGCGGGGTCTAAAGCCGCGCCACCTTGTTTACTCAACCCGCACATATGACCTTTCCTATTAACCAAAATGGACACGGCTGAGCTCATACATGACTCCTCTTCAATAGTGGCATCTACAATAGAGTGCCTCCCGACCTGCATACGTATTCATAAAAATCGTCTATTAGAACAACGATTCCAGCAGAATCCCACAAACAACTTATTAGTTAAAAAACAAATAACTCTGTGAAAGTCCAATCAGGATCTTTATGGCACGGAGGTAGTGGAAATAATCATAACTAAAGAAGACAATTATGACAATGGAGATAGTATAAGGTTCCGTTTGGTACACGGAATTCAAACTGTGAAATTTGAATTGGAGACAACAATTCCAATTCTACTGTTTGGTAGCGCAAAAATATGTGGGTTTGGAATTCGTAGTGCCAAAAAATGAATTGGAAATGGAGAATTCAAGTCCATCCAAATCAATTTCACAGAATTTCAACTCCCAATTCAATTTCAATTTTCCGTGTACCAAATGGACCCTAAGAGTAATAGCTTCAATTACCTTCGTCAAGGTGACTATGACAGGGACACTACTGGTGTCAAATTTAACAAATTCTTCATCACTCACATCAACTTCTGGATGTTCATTAGATGAAGCATCATTAGATACATGAACACTTGGAATACATGTATTACTCAAGGCAGCCTGGAACAAGGGGAAAAAAATGCAACCAATCATTCAACTGTTTTCATTCATAAAAAAATGGCATAAAAGAGTAACTTCTGAAACCTTAATGGCAGCACCGAGGGCGTCGAGTAAATTCCCGTCATAATCAATCACCAGGCCGTGTATGAATAGATCCCAACAAACTTTCGCGTGCACAACCGAGACTCCGAGAGGGAAGAAATATCAATTGCAGCCCCTGCAACAACGTCAAAGAATCTTTAGATCATTAACCTAACGGACCGTATGAGGAAATAGTTCCAACCCATTGGTCTGCCCTTGTGTGTCGCTTGATGCCATTTTGTTTTTCACAAAGCCGATTATACCTGCCCCACTGTTCCCACCAAGCAGACATTGTTGAAGGGTAGTTGACAGTTCTGCACTCAACTCATCGCCGCCTCTTCCTTACAAGAAGTAACATAAATGGACAAAATTAACCTTGTGAATGATGTGAACGGCTGATTTGGCTCTACTTCAACAGTTGAGTAGCATAAATGCCATGGTTTACAGTAAACATTAACAAGAGTTTAAAGCAATTATATGAATAGGATTCAAATAACAAACAAGGATAGCTTATACCAAACTGAACATTTAAACAAACCCTAATCACATAAGAGCATTATTCGAGCTTCATTCAAAGTCAATCTAATTGATTTAAGCAACCTTAAACATCGGATCTGCTATGGGACTGCACTCTACAGATATGGAAACTCTGCCCTTGTCGGGGTGACATGGACTTGGTTTTCCAAGTTCAGCCTGCAAATAGGAATAAACAAACAGCATAAAGATTATGTTCAAAAAAATATTATCAGTAAGTAGCATAAAGATAATGTTCACAAACAAAACATTAAGTCTGATCAAATACCTTGACACTGACATCTGTGTCACCAATCTTGACTCTTTCCGAGCCACTCGCCTTTCAAAAAGAATCATTGAACTATAAATCACGTGCCAAGTGCCATATATCCGGTATGAAAACACATGGCCAAATTAACAAATGAAATGGAGGGAAAACACACAATGTAGTATAGAACTCAGAAAATACATTACCTGAGGGATGACACCCGTTTCAACTTCAATGTGTCGATAAAATAACCGCTTCCGACCATCTGTTCGCATATCCGAAGCAATACCTCCTCCAATGAAGTTGTTTTTATCAAGATGTAACCCTACCATAACTGCATGAAAATAAACCATATGTGACATAAGCCATAACCCATGCACATATGCAAAGGGAAGAATCTAGAAGAGCATATTTGTGTACACTAGACTGCTTTCAGGACCTTGTTAGGTGAAAGTGAACATCAAACACTTTTTTTAGAAAATGCTATTTTGAGGCAAAAGGAAACCAACCAGAGGTGTATTCGACTTTTCAACCAACGGGTACATGCTTGTAGAAATTATATTGCATATAAAATTAACGCGAAATACCACACAAAGTACGGTAGAAGTTCCTGTACTATGTAAAAATTTTCAACTTAGTCCTTGTACTTGTAGTTAAAGCAATTAAGTCCTTGTACCATTCTTTTTTGTTCAATCAAGTCCTTCCTTTACTCTTTCTTTTCTAATTTTACAATACATGACATAAAAATATATCCTTGGAATGTTAATGCATACTTATGTTTCAAAAACCTTTTTTTTACCAAGTGCAATATTCATTGGTTTATTTATTTTCTTTAATAGAATAATATATAGGGATAACATTGTTTATTTTTAATGACTAAAATTATATTAAAAAAATACATAGGGCATATTTGTAGCGTTAGCGTTTTGAATAAAATGTTAACGGTGCAGATTACTTTGAAACGCTACACACTGCCATAGATAGCCTTTTCAAAACGCTAACGCTCATTTCTAAAGCCATTCCCAAACAAGCCCATAAATTAGCATGCCAATGCAACATTACTTTGCCAATATTTTTTAGTATTAATCATTTAATTTATGTTTGTTGTCCTATTCATCAGGAAGTAGCTATACACTTTCTATGTTTTTCCTTATTCTTAGCAAATGCAGTTTGTTTCCGTTCTCTTGCTTACCTATGGAGTAATAAAGTATCAAGTCTTTCTCTCAATTCCTGTGTTGCTTTCTAGAGTTCCCTCATATATTTGTTTTATCCATTTCTTCTTATTAAGGTTGTCTACAACCTGTTTGATAAAATTCCCCAAAGACAAACTGTTTTACAAAGTGACCATAAACTGTACAGAACAATTAGACAATTACCTAAGCAAATTCAATAAAAATAGCGTAAGAGGAAAAAATAGAGGTGGGCTGTGTACGGCTGGCCGAACCTGGAGACGGCGTATGGGAGTGGCGGCGGACGCGCCTCGTGGTGGTGCGTGGCGGAGGAAGACGGCGAACTTGACGACGGAAGGCAACGAGCTGGGTTGCGATTTAGTGGGAACGCTGTGCTTTTTCTTTACTCCCTTTTACAATAACGATTTTTGTTTATTGGGCTGGTGAGATAATCTATTGGGCCTTTGGGGCTTTTACTTTTTTTTTTTAATTCGGCCTACTTTATTATTTGGACCAATTTAGTGAGTACAAAATATATGCCACATCTGATCCTTGGACTTTGGGGGTTTTCATTTTTTGTGTTTGGGCCTACTTTATTATTTGGACCAATTTACAGAATATATAATACTCTCTCCGTCCCATAAAGATAGAGAGACAACAACAACAACAACAACAACCCAGTTAAATCCCACAAGAGTAGGGTCTGGGGAGGGTGTGTGTACACAGACCTTACCCCTACTCGAAAGTAGAGAGGCTGTTTCCAAAGAGACCCCCGGCTCAACGTCGAAAGTTGCATTGCTTGACTAATTGCTACTTCATTAATTAAAGAAGCGCAGACAATTTAGAGATCCATTTTAATTTATTCCATCACACCCCAAAGCCAAATAATAGTGAAATTTTGGCTCCATCGGAGATGATGGAAAAAATGGTGAAATTTTGGCTCCATAAAGATAGAGACATATTGACAATGGATAATTTTGTGTTGATTTTCTAAAATTACTCTTGTTGTGATGAGTAAAGCTAAGATGTGATGTGTAAATTATTAGGAAAAAAAATACTCCCTCCGTCCCAAATTATTTGCCACATTTGTATTCTCGAGGCAAAATATCAAGTTTTTTCAATTCATTTTATCTACATATTGGTAAAGAAATAAAAAATAAAATTTACATATAAAAAAACTACAAGAAAAGTTCTTCGAAATAAGATGTGTCAAGAATATTTTATTTTATCAAATAATCAATGAAAACGTCGAAATAAACAAAAGTTTCCGACACTGCTGAAAAAACAAATGTTGTGAATATTTAGGGACGGAGGGAGTATGATGTGATATGTGAGGTATGAAAAAGTAAGAGATAAAAGTGATTTTTTAATTGAAATGAGAAGGACTTTTGGAGACACGTTTTTTTTAAACGTGAAATATTTTTTGGGACGGAGGAAGTATTTGAGTTCCAAAATATTCATTCAGTTTTAGTTTTCAAGGTTAATCCAGATAAATTTTGATAATCAGTTTAATAAAAATTGTATCAAGTTTAAGTATAAAATTTTTTTGTTTTTTATCTAGCAGAAAACTATTGAAATTTTATGGACCATTTAATTATGTTAAAGTATAATTAATGTCATTGATGATGAGAATTGGGCTAGTCACTTCTTTGGGCTACAGGCTTACGTTATTATTTAGGCTAATTAAGGGGGTCCGAATGTACGATGTATTTGATTGGAAAATTTTCTTCCTTAAAATAAATCATGTATTCGTGAAACCCATCATTAAAATTTACTATTCTCATCTTAGAGTATTTATCTAAGTTAGTTTTTTTGAATTAAACTTGATAAACTTTCATCATCATTTAAATAAAAACTATATTATATTCATATTAGTACAAAAATATATTAATTATATGATCAAATAATTTAATTTGTCTTGTGTAAGCGAACAAAAATTTTATTTATTGAAATATGTGTAATACGAATTATAATAAAATTGATGATTAACCATGTTTGACATGAAATCAAAATGAACAAATACTTTAGAATAAAGAGAGTATATTTTAGGTTATGACTAATCCACCCCTTTAATGACTAAGTCACACGTTTCCACCTTAAATTTTTCTGATCCACACCCTAGAATGCCTAGGTGAAAAATATCAAGTTATTAAAATGTGGAAGTGAATTTAGCAAATTTGGATAAAGAAAGTGGATTTAGGGGCTGTTTGGCAACTTCTGAATAGGTAAGTGCTGAACCAGTAAGAGGTCTGAACTATTAAGTGCTGAACCAGTAAGAGGTCTGAACCATTAAGAGCTAGTATATTGCTTAACTATTCAGAGGCAAATGTCTGATCAATTCAGATAAGAGGTCTTAACCATTCAGACTCTGTATATTACTTAATCATTCATAAGCAAATGTCTGAACCATTCAGACATCTACTCACGAAACAAACAGTCTGAACCATTAAGTGCTGAACCATTCAGACATCTGAACGATTAGAAGGCTGAAACAAACAGCCCCTTAGGTTCTGTTTGACATCAACTTTAGAGATTAACATTAACGTTTTGAAAAAATTGTTCGACGCTAGTCTTTAGTACTCCTTCCATCCCAAAAAGTTTTTCACGTTTCAAAAAAAAACGTGTCCTCTTCCTATCACATCATACCTTTTTCCTAATAATATATACATCAAATCCTACTTTTATCAATCACATCAAGGATATTTTTGGAAAATCAACACAAAATTATCATTCCCTTATTTTACCAATTTAGTTCAAATGTCCGTATCTTTATTGGACGGAGGGAGTATTATTGTTTTCAGAATTAGTATACACAAATAAGATTTTATCCAAAACGCTAACTAATCGAAAGCATTGTCCCCAAACAAGGCATTAAAAATTTTTGGAGCGAATTTAGTCTCTCACTATATTTTACAGTATTCAGAAAGTAGTAACGAAACTCAGAATACTTGATCTTTTATCTAAGAATTATATTTGACTGGAATAAATTATGATGTAATTGAGTTGAAAATCTTGTAATTAAAATGTTGAGTATAAAATACAATTGTTTGTTTATTTTTGTAAATAAGAACTTTATTATGAAATGATCAAATTGGTAATTGTTTTCTGTTTTTGTTTTACTTTAAAAATGCAATTAAAACATCATTTTAAGAAAGAAAAGAAACCCATTTTATGTGTCCTAAACAACAAAAAAGGTTTGGTGGACATGATATGATAGACACAAAACGATGGATTGGGGGGACATGATAGACACGAATCAAAGCTTTGGCTTGGTAGTAGATAGATTGAATTGATTGATTAATACGGAGTAATGTGCAGGGAGGGCAAATACAGACAAGAGGAGTTGATATATATGGAATGACAATTTAATCACTCTTCCCTCTCACTCCACTCCTATGCTATACTATGCTATCTATACTAATTTGTTTCCAACTCTTTACCACTAATATTTTTAAAATAATCCTTTCAAATAAGATATTTTTCTAAATTAATCATATATATATATATAATAATAATGTGACCATTTATAATTGAGATGTATTTATTAAATATTTTTTACAAAAAATGTTCATTAAATGATAGTTAAATGCAGATATTTTGATATTTTTCACCACCTAAACTATAAATAAGTTCTCAAAATTAATGGTCTTTCAAATTAAGCGGACGGCTGCTAAAGGAACAGACTTACCCCGAGTGGGCTCAAGGACTCCATATTGGGAAAACATTACTTAGAAATTATCAGTTCGGATAAATGCTTAATTATGAAGGTGCATTTTGAAAATATACTTTAAGCCTAGATAAAAACACCAAAATATCTTCTATTTGACTGAAATTTAATATAGTTTTAGGAAAAGGACCATTTATTGAATAAATTTAAATTATAAAAGATCACGTAGATAATTACGGAATATTATTTATTGAGAACTAATTTAGAAAAAACACCTTATTAGAAAATATGTTTTTAAGAATTCCTTCACTCTAAAATGAATGTTCGTTTATGAGTAGCGTTGGCATTTAATTTCTATTTTTTTTAAAAAAAATATCCGAACGTGACGGTTGAGAATAAGTATGGAGTTCTGGAGGGGTGAATATCACTATTTAGGGCATATTCTTTAGGACTGGAAAAAAGAGTTGGAAGAAACTAGAAGGAATTAGAAAAAATCTGAAAGGAACTGGAAGAAACTGGAAAAACTGAAAAAAAATTAAAGAAACTGAAAAAACTAGAAAAAATTGAAAAATCTAAAAAAAGTTTAAATTTTTTTTATGTGTAGTTTTATATTATTCTCAATCTGATTCTTGTTGTTATAAATTATTATTGTTGTTGTTGTTGTTGTTGTTTTTGGTGGTGGTGGTTGTGGTAGTGGTGATGTTATCACATTATCTTAATGATTGTCTTTAAGATAAAAAAAATATTACAAATATTATTTTTCATATATAAAAAGCTAGTTTAAAAAAATAATTAGAATATAAAATTAGCATAAATATTACACTTCTTGGGTCATTTTTTCTTTTTCAAAATGTAGTTTTCTCTTGGCTTTCATAATGTAGTACTCCCCATCACATTTCATACTTTATATTTTAGATCAAAATATTTATGTTTACCTTATATAAATTTAGATTAAAAAATATTCTATATAACTATTTATCCATAATTTTTTAAATAGTTTCCTAATTTTTCATGTAAATTAATATAAAAAACAATATTATTCATATTAAAAAGTTGAAGAAAAAATAATAATGAATGTTAATCATAAAAATAGTGAGATGAAAAAATGAAATAATTTATAAACTATAGTTATGAACATAACAGTTGTAATTTAAAAAAAGTTGTAATAATAATAATAATATTATATATTTTTTAGAGTGATTCGTGAGAAAGTAGAAAGAATTTGAAGAAAAAATAAATATAGTTGGAGTAAGTTAGAAGAAACTAAAAAACTCTGGAAGAAACTAGAAAAAAATAAAAAGAACTAGAAGAAACTGAAATAAACTGTAAATTAAGAGTTAAAACTCTAAATAACAACTCATTTATCATCCATTCATGTTTTGTTCCGTTCTTGAGATTGTTCAAGACGTGCATCCGCACAACGCCAATAGTTTTGTGGGATCCAACATTTGTTTAGGCCCACATTTCTAATATTTGGAATTTGTTTTTTAAATGTATAAATGTAGCTAGAGCTGGCAAATCGGTCGGTCAGGTCGGGTTCGGGTTCGGTCACTTCAAGTTCGGGTTATTTCGGGTTCGGGTCAATTCGGGTTCGGGTTGAGAACTGTATGTTCATGACCCAGTATCGTCGGGTTCGGGTCGACCCAACGGGTTATAACTTTGATTTTTAAAATTTTTAAATTCACATTACCGCTTACATTTTCTATTAAATAAATTTAAAATATCAAAAAAATGTATTAAATCTATAAAATTGATTTATTTTAAACTCTGAAGTAATTTTTTAGATATATAAATCAATATAAAGAATTTAAAAATGCTTAAGTTTTGGAAAAAAGTAAGATAATTATGCAATATCATTAAAATTTTCTCTGCAAATATAAATTTGTACACTAAAAATGAGTAGTAAAGTGTATGATTTTGAAAAATTCTTACTTTAGCGGGTCGGTCAGGTCGGGTTCGGGTTCGGTCGGGTTTGACCCATTTTTAGCGGGTCATTTCGGGTTCGGTCAACTTCGGGTTCGGTCATCAAAACCATTGTTCAAAACCCAGTGTTTTCAGGTCGGGTTTCGGGTCAAAAACAGGTCGGGTCATTTTTTGCCAGGTCTAAATGTAGCTAGTGCGGATTTTTTTAATAAAAAACGTTGCATTATTAATAATGAAAAGTCAAATATAGCACTAATTTTAAAACAAAAAAGAGTACCACACACAAGATAAAATAGAGATAAATATTTTGTACGTAACTAAAACTAAAATATACAGAGTAATTCATATCACCATGATTTTTTTGAACTGAGTTAATTTGACCTTCAAATGACCATAAACAGCTATATTACTCTGTTGTTAAAATTGATAGCTCATATCTCTGAATCCCCCTTCCAAAAGTCCTATATATGCCCCCATATCACATATTCAAAAAATCCTAAATCGGTGATTAATTCGTTCGATTTCCTTTTTACACAAATACCAAGAAAATAGCATAACGAAGAAGTTACAAATATGTTCATACATCTTCTCTTTGGGAGTTCTTCCTCCATGTGAGTTATCTCCGTCTTTATCCATTTCATTTTAAGTGGAGCGTGACAATCTTAGATCAGGTATTGCTCCTTTTGATAGTTTTGTAATGCTTAACTACGGAGAGATTTTACAGTTGATCTGAGTGTAATTGTTATAAATATATACACCTAATAGCACTAAAAATTAAACAAAATCGTAAGTCTTTATTTATTTGTCAAATAAGAGAAGGAACAAACTCATTTAGACAATTCAAAAAAGAAAAGTTATCTAATTCATCCGGCAATAAGTAGGAGTATATGATAACTCCAGCACTTTGTTATAACTAACATTCAAAAAAAAGTTTACTTTTATTTTATGAACCTTAGTATATAAATTATTTGGAAAAAGTAAAAAAATCTTCAAGTCAGCTCATAAAAAATGTGAGAAAGTCCACATATCACATAAAGATTTTAATATCATGGAAACATAATTCATTAATCATATATATTCATTTCATACATTTTTTTGGACAACACTCATTTCATGCATATTAATTCATTAATTTATATTTAGCCGATATTTGGATAATTCCAATACTAACATCTAATTTAACATATTTTATATACATCACTAAAAATTATTTAAAAATTGCAATAATGCTAATTACTAACTCTCTTTTCAGATTCAATAATTCCATAGACATTCCAGGTCCACGGGCCCACCTGCTGAGCTCATCACCCATTTTTCGTCGTCTTCTTCCTTAGACGGCAGCCCATTGTTCTCGAGCCAGAGCCTCAAAACAGAGTGATCCAAACACGGCATTACCTGGCAGGGGAGGAGGAGATTGCCGGCCAAACGGGTCGGGTCGGGTAGAGATTTCTCGTCGGAGAAGCAGGTCACGTGCGCCGTGGTGGGTCTCGGCTGGGATGCGTCCATTAACGGCGGCAGGGCCGAAGAAGGTTCTTGGATCTCGCCGGAGGAGCTGTCTCCTTTGATCAGTGAAGACATGTGGACTTTATGGCCGCCGGAAGTCTTCTTGAATATTCTGCAGAGCACCCATTCATTCTAGAAACACCCAATCAAACATTTGACAAAAAAATTTTGAGTTTCAATTAAATAAAAATTGTAATGTATATTGGTATAAAAATGTTTTAATTTGGTTTATCGAGTTGATTACTTTCAATTTTTTTTTTAGAACAAAGCAGATTATATTAACTCCAAACAGTTCGTACACACCCCCAAACCAGGGGTTAAATATTACAGCAGAAACATGCTACTACAATATACTCCGTACTAAATTATTTTCAAAATTTTATTTCATTGTATACAATTTGAGAAAAATTAAAACTCAAATTTATTCAGCTTAAATTGAATTGTCAAATTGAACGGGTAAATTTCACAAATGGTATCTGAACTTTAGCTGGAATTTCGAAGTGGTACCTGAACTTCAAATTCTTTCACAAAAATCCCTGAACTTACACAATCCTTTCACTAATGAGCCATAGCCCGTTTCTAGGTTAACTTCCGGTCATTAGGGCCAAATTCGAATTTTATATATTTTAAAATTTTCAATTTGACCCCATTTCTTCTTTTCTTTTCTTCCACGCCCCGCCGCCGCCGCCCGCCGGTCAAAGTCGCCGGAAAATGAACTTTTTCCGATTCCGGCGGGACCAATGTCATTCTCTTCGTCTTGAGACGAGGATCAATAATATCCAAACCATTTTGTCTAATTTGGCCTGTAACTTCTCGAATCTGAATTTTTCTACTCGAAAAAACCCTAAAATTCGAAATTGGATCCAAAATTGAGGGTTTTGCAAATCTTCATCAAATCTTGCAATTGAGGGGTCCTTGGAGGTCGCCCGGATGCCACGACCGCATTGGCGTTGGTGCCCGCCGTCAATTTCGCCGGAGTTGGCCGGAAAACCAGCTAAAGTTCAGGTACCATTTGTGAAATTTACCCAAATTGAACAGATATAGTGGAGTGGAAGTAGTAAATATTACGGAGTACATACAGTGGAGGATCCAGGATTTGGAGCGACTGGGGGCAAGAGTAGTACCAAAGTTCGAGGGTAACGTCCCCGTTTTTTAAAATAAATTTGCACTGAATAAGACTAAAACATAAGTCTTTTTTACGTAGGACTTAAACATTTTTATTCCCTAAATAGGACTTAGTAATGTCTAGTGAGAAGAATAATGCCCAAGTAATGTTAGACATTTAGTTGAATAATGACTAAAATAGATAATGACCAGTGGTCCTACATTAGAAATAAAAACATATGCTTATATATTGAGAAATTCATTATTTTTTAATTTATTTAGGTAAATTACCTTTTTTAAAATAAAAAAATTATTAAAAAATATTTTTTTAATAAAATATTCAAATGATTAATGAAAATCTCAAAAGTAGTCTCTATAATTTTACTTTCTCTTATAATTTTTATTTTCGAATTATCTTCTATTTAATATTATAGTTCAATTTTCATTTCGAAATTCTTTTATTTTTAGTTTAAATAATTTGTTCATTTCAAAAAAGTCTAAATAATTCATTTTTCTATTTGAACATTTTTTTCATTCGGGGCAAATTATTTTTTCATTGGGGGCAATATTAACTTTTAGGGAAATCTTAATGTATTAATTATGAATAAAAACAAAATTTCATTGGGGGCAATTGCCCCCAATAGATGTACAGTGGATCCGCCCCTGAGTACATATAGAGTCCGTTTGGTATACAGAATTGTTGGAATTGGAATTGAATTGGATTTGAAATTACATGAGATTCAATTCCATAGAATTGAATCCACCAATTTCAATTCATTTTTTGCACTATGAATTCCAAATCCACATAATATTTGTGCAACCAAACACAAGAATTGGAATTGAAATCCTCAATTCCAATTCCATAATTTGAATTCCATGTACCAAACGAGGCCATAGAGTATTTCAAAATTACAACACATGAAAAGTTCTATATAAAACAAGATGAGACAAAAATATTTTATTTTATCAAAAAATTCATGAAAGCAGTAAGATGATTATTTTAGGATGAGGGAAAAAGAGACAGTCCCACGTCGAGTCATACGGGATTACAGGACCCCACACACCTCCACGATGATTTTTACTCTCCCTGTATCATAAACGGTTCTTATTTTGACTTTTAGAAGAAATAAGAAGTGTACATTTGTGGTTGGCTTTTCAAATTTGACTTGTGAAATAAGAGTGAAAAAGGAGAGAAACTGTACCGTCACAGATCTCGATGTAGAAAATAAAATGAAAAGCGAGGAAAAATGAATTTCCTTCTCAATTCGGGACTAAAATGGAGAGAATTCATCCCCACACCGATCTCAGTGTGGAAAAAGAAAAGAAATATTTGCACTAAATATCACTAAAACTTAAGTCATTTCTCTAAATAGCACTTAAATTGTTTTATTCCCTAAATAGCACTTAATAATGTCCATAATGACCAGTGATGACAAACATTTACTTGAATAATGAGTAATGGATAATGACTAAAAGTGCTACATTGAGAAAAAAACACATGTAGTGCTATTTAGGGAAAGTCATTATGTTTTAGTCCTATTTCGGTAAATTCCTCAAAAGAAAATTGAGGAAAAAAGAATTTCCTTCTCAATTGGGGAGTGAAATGGAGAGAAACCGTCTCCTCACATATCTCGATGTGAAAAAAGAAAAGCGATGAAAAACCAATTTCCTTCTCAATTCGGGAGTGAAAAGAAGAGAATCGTCCCCTCACAAATCTTGATGTGGAAAAAGAAAAGAGAGAAAAAATCAATTTCCTTCTCAATTTGGGAGTGAAAAGGAGAGAAACCGTCCCCTCACAAATCACGATGAGGAAAAAGAAAAGCGATGAAAAATGATTTTCCTTCTCAATTCGGAAGTGAAATGGTGAGAAATCGTCCCCTCACATGTCTCGACGAAGAAAAAAGTGAGGAAAACTGAGTTTCCTTCTCAATTCGGACAGGAAAAAGGAGAGAAACCGTACTATCACAGATCTCAATGTAGAAAATGAAAAGCAAAGAAAAATAAATTTTCTTTTCAATTCGGGACTAAAATGGATAGAAAGTGTCCCCACATAGATCTCGGTGTGGAAAAAGAAAAGCGAGGAAAAAAGAATTTCTTTCTAAATCTAGGAGTGGAAAAGAGAGAAACAGTCTCCTCACAAATTCGATGTAGGAAATGAAAAGGGAGGAAAAATGACTTTCCTTCTCTATTTGAGACTGAAAAGAAGAGAAACCGCCCTCTCATATATCTGGATGTGGAAAAAGAAAAGCGAGGAGAAAAGACTTTCCTTCTCAATTCGGGAGTGAAATGGAGAGAAACCGTCTCCTCACAGATCTCGATGTGTAAAAAAAAGCGAAGAAAAACAAAATTCCTTCTCAATTCGGGAGTGAAAAGAAGAGAAATTGCCCCCTCACAAATTCTGATGTGGAAAAAGAAAAGAAAGGAAAAATGAATTTCCTTCTCAATTTGGGAGGGAAAAGGAGAGAAATCGTCCCCTCACAAATCTCGATGTGGAAAAAGAAAAGTGATGAAAACGAATTTCCTTTTCAATTTGGGAGTGAAAAGAAGAGAAATCGTCCCCTAGCAGATCTCCATGTGGAGGAAAAAAGTAAGGAAAATTGTATTTCCTTCGCAATTCAAACGTGAAATGGAGAGAACCCACCCCCTCACAAATCTTGATATGGAAAAAAAAAGTGAAGAAAAATGAGTTTCCTTCTCAATGTAGGAGTGAAAAGGAGGGAAACTCTTCCCTCATAGATCTCTATATGGAAAAAGAAAAGCGAGTAAAAATGAATTTCCTTCTCCATCCGGACGTGAAAACCAAAAAAACTATCTCCTCTAAAATCTCGATGTGGGAAAGACTTTTCTCTAATTTTGGAATTCCCCAACACAAATGCTATGTCTCTACGTCTTTCAGTTTAAACTCGCCGTCATTCTTCTATACTCCCTCCAATTTTGAAAACACTACGTCTTTCATTTTTTTTCGTTTTATCAAAATACTTCTACTTTTGCAAGAGTGACTAATATATTCAAATAACGGCATTGCAATGTACACGTGCAAGGTTCGAGCAAAAGAGTGAATCTTGTCTCCACGTCACGGAGCGTACTCAAATATAAAAATCTTTCATTGGCCACAAGTCCACAACCACGAGTTTGACTTTTTGGTTGAATTGATTCTTTGACAAGTAGCTTTTATATTCAAATTGGGATCTCCTTTGTAACCAAACAAACAAATTATGAAAAAAACATTTTCCTCACTAATATATTTTTCTCATATAAAACTCAACAAAGGTATAATTTTAGATTATTTTTTACTTTTTTTACATTTTTCTTCTCTTCCTAATTCAATTCCTTCAACCAAAGAGAGTGATAATGTCTAGAATTAATTAATGTACCTTGGTGTTTGAGATGGAACTCTTTGCATGCAATCTGTACTCATGCATCACCCAATTGGTCTTCTCACCTCTAGGTGCTCTTCCTTTGTAAAAAACCAAAGTCTTCTTCACCCCCACCACTGTTTGGCCCTTGAAAATCCCCTTGTCTTTCCCTGTTGCCTTCCAATACCCTGCTTTTGTTGCCCTGTTTGTCCTCTCCCCTGTTGGGTACTTCCTGTCCCTCACACAAAAGAAATACCACTCTCTTTCTCCCATTTTTGCCCTCCCTTCAATTTTTTTTAAAATAATAATAATAATACAAGTTATTAATCATTTAACAAAAACACTGTCGTCTAGCTTTTTCAAAACGGTGAAACCGTTGGCCGGGACGAACTTACATGGCAAATCCCAGGGCTCGACGGAGTTGAAATCGACTTCGGCGATGGCTCTGGGAGAGAAGGCCGCGTCGCGGGCCTTGGGGCACAAGTAATGAGTGATGAGCTCTTCGTCCGTGGGATGGAACCGGAAGCCCGGCGGCAGGTCGATCTCGTCGCCGGCACGGCGGAGGATCACGGCCTGGAGGACGACGTCGTTTTCCATGTGAGGAAAAAGAGAAGTTTGAGACTTCAAGAAAGCTTGGAAAAAGTCATAAAGACGGTGGAGAAGAGATATTTTTTTATGAAACAAAAACAAAAAAAATAAGCAGATAAGGTTAATGGGTATGGTGTGACTTGTGAAGAGGTGTTTATATATATATATATATATATATATATATATATATATATATATATATATATATATATATATATATATATATATATATATATATATATATATATATATATATATATATATATATATATATATAATAGAAATGAATAGTTTGGGAATTAGCTCAGCTAAGCTAAGACTAGAACGGTCACAATCAAAGAAAATCTTGTGCCGGAAAACAATGAAAAAAGCCGCGTGATACGAGAAGAAAAAAATATATATTGCGGAAATAATTACGTCACTGAAAAATATATAAGTCTAGTGCACAAAATGTCATCGTTGGAAAAGGGTCCCACCACAAGAATGTAATGTAGGTCAATCGTATTGGATATTTTTACAGGATAAAGCTATTTATACCCAAACTTTTGTATCCCAATTGTATCTCGCAGGTTTGCACCGATATTTTGTGTTGGTGTAAAACTAATTTTTGTTAACGCACCAACATTTTTGTGTCCATGTAAATTTTTGTTAACGTACCAACACTTGTGTCGGTGGAAACCATCAAAATGTTTGCGTATAACTGCGGTGTATAAATGAGGTATAATTTTTGGTGTAAGTGTAGCATGACCCATTTTTACAAGAGGCAATAAAATTTGAAAAGGTTTTTACTCTTACTCCCTCCGTCCCACTATTTTTGTCCACTTACCTTTTGACACACTATCCAATGCACTTCTTTAATCCATTTTATCTTATAATTTGTATATTAAAAAATTATAAAAATTATATATTAATAATCTATATGTTAAGACGAATCAAACAAGATCACACATGACTATTTTTAGGCTTACACATTGAGAGAATTTGATGAGTCAAAGTGCTTAGATGAACAGTTCCAAAAGTCAAAACTGGACAAAGACAATGGGACGAAGGTAGTATTTGACAAATCATAAACGGACCTTAGAATATGAACTCTCTTGGATCCGTTTTATGGTCACTCTCTTTAAGTCACTATAGAAGAAAATGGACACTTATTTTATTTCGTTCGTAAAATTGATAGTTCTTATCTCCTAATTCACTCGCTAAATTTTTCATGCAATGCTGATCCCAACTCATTCTTCACCACATATCAGTTGCATCCCGAAAGTTTAGTTGATTTTAGATCAAAAAATTTGACTTCAACTTAACTTTCAAGGTGCAATTGACGTGGGTGGAAAGATGGGTTGGGGTCGATACTACGGAGCGGAGTATGGGAGGGAATTTACGTGTGGTAAGCAGAAAAAACTATCAATTTTATGAAAAATATTGCATTTAAGTATTTCAAAATGGAGAGTGTCTTCCATGACCATCTAAAGAGAGTGGTCACACAACCTAACCGGTCGTTGTCTTATAAGCAATAAACTAACACAGAGATCTGCATACGTGAATGCTTTTAAAATGTTGTTTATGGGTCTGTTTGGAAATAGCGTTAGTGATTAGCGTTGGCATTTTGGATAAAAATTTAACGGTGCAGATTACTTTGAAAACGCTAAACGCTGCCCGTAGATATCCTTTTGAAAATGCTAACGCTATTCCTAAACAGGCCCTATGTGTGAAGATCAACAATAGACTTTAAGGGTATAGGGCGTTGGTAAATGCCTTTAAAAATAATATTGAAACTTTTCACAGACACTTTTTGATTTTGTGGTTAAAATAATCATATTTAAAAAAACGACAAAGTTCCGTTGACACTCGCCTCTAGTGTCAATGGATGACACTTGCTCATTTAGAGCACCGTAGGAGTTCCAACCCTATCCACACATTTAGAAAGGGTAAGAGAGGGGTCTAAGGTGGGGGCACAGGGGTTGGGCTGGAGTGGGGGTGCGGTGAGGGGTTTAGGGAGGAGGTTCAAGGGTAGGAATAATCAATTTTACGAACAGAGCACCGAAAAAGCTTTAAATGAGCGAGCGTCATCCTTTGACGCTGAATACAGGTGAGGTTTTTGGTGATTGGAGCGAGGGCGAAAAGTTTATATTTTCTCCTTTTGGATCATTCTTTGCTTCTCTATCACTTTTCATGCTCTCGATCATTAGAAAAAAACACGGACAAATATAATCTTCTCGTTCTTCGATCACGCACTTGATATTTTTTGTGAGCTTGGAATAATACCCACAATTCAAATGTAAGAGTACGTGAAACTCGCCCTTACCAAAATTGATAGTTTCAACGCCTTGGTGACCCTTACCCAATCCCAATCCAAACCCATCCCCTACCCGAGTCAATTTTACTTCATTTGATGATAAATTGTAGGGAGTAGTTTGTAAGTGCTTGAGTGTAAGCTACACTTGATTTAGACCTGCACTCATGGACTGCAACTGCAATTCTCATGATCTAATCTTTGAGTTGCAAATCGGTACTGCTCTAGCATTTTTTTTGATATTGTTTTTGAGTAATAAATTAAAATTTTTAATAATTTGATTGCGTAAGTTCACGTCTCGATTTTTTTCCAACTACAAAGAATTTGTGAAGTTAAATTACTTTAATTCAAAAACAACATAAATTAACACAAAAAACGGTACTAAAACCGGACCGGGACCCACGTGAGAACCAGACCGAGACCGTACGACCAACCATCAGTTTTGGTGCCACCCTTTACAGTACTGGTTGTTTCAGAACTAGAACCAACGCGTAACGTGTCAATGCCTAATATTGAGTGTATTGTCTATATTAATATTGCGACCAATATTGTAATGATAACATGAATTATCATTATAATTTTCAAAAGTTATTATAAAGTCAGATCAAATTATTGATTTGAATTATAAATCAAATCATAATTAATCAAATCGGATCGGATCAGATTCAATCAGATCAGATCCAATGAGACTAGATCAGATTCACTCAGATCAGATCAGATCGGAATTACAAAAAATCATATCAGATCAAAAAAAATAAGTTGAACGAAACAGAGCCTTAGTCTTATGTACTCCGTACATATTCACTTTTTATTCAAGTTTTGTTCATGTGGATTTTGATCACAAAATAAATTTCTTTGAAACAATGGAGTATAACTTTTAGGAACGATTAGGAATAAAAAAGCACCACTTCCCCACTTTGTAAAACATTTGTAAAGTTGACTTTAATCTATTTTTGGTACAGCCTAGAGAAGAGCAAAATAATTTGGACCATAATAATATGATGGACCGGGATTTGGACCGAACAAGTTCTCAACAGTAATCCGGTCTAAGACCAATATTTTCAAATGGTCCCTAGTATAAATGACAGAAGAGGAGGAGAAGATATGAATGTACTCTCAGTTCCATAATTATGACCACTTTACGCAAACAAGAGTAAAATTTTAATTTATTAAATTTATTTAATTTAAAAATTGATATATAAATAAAAAAATAAAAGTTACACATTTAAATATTACACAAAAAGTTTCACAAAATAAATGGTGATAATAATATCCTATTTTATTAAACAATCAATTAAAGCGCATAAAGAAACAAAAGTTTTGTGTTTGAAATGGTAAAGAAAGAATGAAGTAATACACATTAAAATAAAGAAAAATTTGCACAAAATAGAACTAAAACATAAGTCATTTTCCTAATGTAGGATTTAAACTTTTTATTCCCTAAATAATATTTAATAATGTCTAGTGGAAGAAATAATGTCCAGTGATGACGGATATTTACTTGAATAATAATCAATGGTCCTATCTTAAGAAATAAAAACATATGATCGTATATTAAAAAAGTCATTATGTTTTAGTTCTATTTAGATAAATTATTCTAAAATAAAATCATAAGTATTACAAGAATAAAAATAAAAAAGTTTTACATTCTAGCAAATTGAGTGCGTTAAATTTATTTAAACCATCAACTAAATTTTACATTCTAGCAAATTGAGTGCGAAACTTCCGCGCAAATTCTATAGTCAATGCGACGTGAAGTTAAAGATATAATTCTTGAAAAATGATATCACAAACACCATTCCGTTGTAGTCTAGGTGGTTAGGATACTCGGCTCTCACCCGAGAGACCCGGGTTCAAGTCCCGGCAACGGAATTAATTTTTTTCCCTGCCAATTTGTTTTTTTTTTTTTCATTTTTTCAATTAATATTCATTTTTTAACTATAAATTTAAAATTAATTAGGTGTATTTTCCTTTTTATTACTACATACTAATATCTCTATATCATGTTTCAAAATTGATATCAAATTTATAGCATGATATTAAAGTGTTTACTTTAATATACATTGAATCTCCCTTTCAATATGAATATTTTGTTCATAGGAAATTCTATATTAAATATTTTAAAAATTAGTAATTGTGTGTGTTAAGCCCTTAGTAGTATTGTTTTATATTTGAACTTTGGCAAGGAGTTACTCCACGCAAGATATTGAGACAAATACATGGACTGTTAATTTATGAGGGCCAATTTGACGCAAATTAGCAAAGGCTTTACTGGCATAAACATGTGTGCATAATTGTGAAGGGATAGCAAACACTAATTACAATGGGTTTGACCGACACTACCAATTAGCATCGAGCAGATTAGCCACAGTGTTTACTCATTTATGGATATTATTATGGTCAACATTTAAAAACATGCACAAGAACATCAAGTGATAGGAAAATTTTCCGATAGATGCATTGTTATTATTATTATTATTATTATTGTTGTTGTTGTTGTTGTTGTTGTTGTTGTTGTTGTTGTTATCAGCATCATCATCACTTCTAGAATTATTGTTGTTAGTGTTATTTTTATTTATCAACGATAATAAAATGACATAATGATTGAACCAATGACAAATTAATTTTTAAAAATACTCCCCTAGTAACTAAGACAAAGTTTACTTACTAGTAAGAGTGAGTTTCATTTTGGTGGTTCGGTTTTCACCTAAAACAAAAACAAAATGAAAAATTAGTTAGCGGTTCGATTTGGTTTCACACCAAAAATATATAAACCATTGGTGATTCAATTTGGTTTTATGCACTTTTTATTTTGATTTTTTTTGATATTTTGGTTTTTAAAAATTAAAAATTATAAGTATTAGAAAAAGTTGTAACAACACCATCTCGATGAAGCAGTAACAAAATAGTTTTCTTTTTTTGCCACAGTAATGTTCTTTTAACAATGTAAATAAATTTTTTGTAAAAAAAATTAGCTCAATAGATGTTACAACTAACTTTTTTAATGATTCAACAATAAAATAACTATTATACCGAACAACTAAACCATATAAATGTAACAAAAAATAACTTTTTAAAAAAATCAACATTTAAAAATAGAAAGTATTATAGAGACAAAGCAAACTTGATATTCGAGTCGAATATTTGGACAGATAAACTCTTGAAACACAATTACAAAAACATTTATGCTTTTTCATTATTTTGAACTTCTGGGAGTATCTCCGATCGAATAGAAAATGAAGGTTTCATAGAAGAGTTATGCTTTTATAATCATAAACTCTACGGGTGAAGTTTGTTCTTTCTCACATATTTTAGATGGGTTGATCGATTTTTCTATTTTACAAAACCCAATACATATAGTCATTTTATATACTGAAAGCTCATAAAATGAACATGAACGTAAAGAGTAAAAAAAAATTACCTTCAATAGAAGCTCATCAAGGTGTAGAAGGTCCATATAGTCCTTCTCATACAAATTTTATCTATTTTGTTTTTTTAAAATAAACCATTCTTATCTCAATGCTAAGCAAGTGCTTTATTTGACTTATATGAAGATCTGTCATGGAGCTTGGATTCATGTAAGATTTTGCCCATCATGTAATGACTATAATGTTCACCTATTTGTTCATTTTTAATTTCACCATTTGTTTTATAGAATTCATGGTTACTTCATTTGTCCTGCAAATTAAAGAGTTTACTATTGCAGTTTATGGCGATTTCTTGAAATTATTTTCAATTCATTTTATTAAAATACTGATAATATAAAAACTCTTTGAAGTGGAAGTTGAACTGGCATTTGATGCTGCGAAACAATCAAATTTTAAAATTGGATATATATATATATTCAAAAATTGCTTTATCATGTTAAACAAGACGTGAATTGACTCTTTAATACTTACTCCGTCCACAATTTGATTACAAATTGAGTTTACCAGAAAAAATTTCTCACCTTTTAAAATCATTTTACTTAAAAATCGGTATATAAATAAAAAATAAAAATTACGTATTAAAAACTACGTCAAAAGCTTTACAAAACAAGAAGTAACAAGAACATTTTGTATTATCAAATATTTCATGAAATCGCGTAAATGAACCAAAGTTATCGAAAAAAGAGAAAAAATTGTAATCAAAACCGGGACGGAGGGAGTATAAAGCAATATTCCAATAAAAAGGTAACAAAAGAAAATAGTGTCGTTGAACTGTATGTACCAACCTTCGCCTAAACTTTAACTACATACAGAGTATTTTATAATAGAAAATAGTGTTGGTCAAACTGTGGCATCCTTTGACCACGAAATAAATATAGTTTAAAATAATTAAATATTATAAAATTTGATATTTCAAAACTATATTTTAAAATAAACCCAATTTCACTAAATTTACATTATAACTAAATAGTCTTTTCATAATTTAGGGTCAAAGGGCGCCAAAATTTGATCAAAAAAGTCAAACTATAACAATCTTTTAGGAATTATCCAACATCAATGATTTTATTAAAGAGAAATTTACTTAAATAGCACTAAAACATAATGACTTTCTCGGAATAGCACCATATGTGTTTTTCTTCCCAATGTAGCACTTTTAGTTATTATACATTAGTCATTATTCAAGTAAATATTCATCATCACAAGACATTATGGACATTATTAAGTACTATTTAGGGAATAAAACAATTTAAGTGCTATTTAGGGAAATGACTTAAGTTTTAGTGCTAGTGCAAATATTTCTAAATTAAACTCGGAGGTCGACCCGGCGGGGAGAACGGGTCCTAGGTCAATCCGGTTTTTTCCGAGGTTTCCGGGTTTTGGGGAGCTTGGACCGGACCGGTTGTATATGTCCGGGTCGCAGTTCGACCGGATGAACCACTCGGTCCGGTTAGGGTTTAATAACAGTACTGCTTCCAGGTTCGATGTATTGCTCCGCCACTTATCAGCATGTATGGGATTACAGTAAGTTGTAGGAATATGTAAACATCATCACAGTGCGTGTGCATGCATGCATTCTATTGTCACAAATTAATAGAGGAGAATTTTCTTAAATAGCACTAAAATATAATGATTTTTCCTAAATATCATCACGTATGTTTTTTTTCAATCTAGCACTTTTAGTCATTATTTAAGTATATAATCGCCATCACTGAAAATTAATAAATGTTATTTAGTGAATAAAACAGTCTAAGTGATATTAAAGAAATTAAAATGACTTAAATTTTAGTGATATTTAGTACAAATATTTCATTAATATAACTACGGACTTAGCTTATGCTCATAATTAACTTTATGTCTCCCATTAGGACTCATATTAATATAATCCCATATTATATATATGTGCATATATAGAAGCAAGCCTTGAAAGTTTGTTTGTTATAAACCTACAAGGGGAAATTTTGCAATAGCAAATGCATGCATCCACCTAGCTTGATTATAACTATACTATACCGTTGACGTTGAATGAATGAAGTTGCGCATGAACAAATTTTGGATTAGAGAGTTGAACTAACACGCCATACATACATACATACATACATACATACATACATACATACATACATACATACATACATACATACATACATACATACATACATACATACATACATATCTTCGGCTTCCCTTATGGTTTTGGCGTGCGCGCGAGAGTATGAAAGAACATAAGCAGATCCGAACAAAAAAGAAAGAAAGTGCACATTTTTTGGACAGCCTGCACGAATTTGATCATCGCCGGAGATCCGACCGTTGGATTTAGCTAAAATTTTCAGAGAGTGTTCCCAATACATAGGACTACAATCTGCTCAATTTTCACGTCAATCAGAATTAGAAACTTCTGTTATCGCAACAGGTGCAACCTGCGTTTTTGGGTGATGTTCCTAATTTTTCCTTATCTATTGTTGATAGTTCTGATGTATGCCATTGTTGGTGAGCTGTAACAAGCCATGGAGATACACGCAAACAGAGTTTGTCGTCAAGTCATTCGCAAGTAGACAGATCAATACATTAGAAGGTTTTATTGCGATTGATTTTGTAATTCATACGATGATTTAGTGGAAAGGTTATTACACAGACGTTGACCCTGCAGATGTAGGAGAGTTGCTCCAAACTGCGTAAACAATTCATGTGTACTGTTTACTTCTTTTACTTTATATTCTGGATGTGTGCTTGTGACTGAGAAGATGTTATAGCACTTTGTTTGTCATTTGTTACTGTGACAGTGCTGTAGTATCTTCTCTATATCATAGTTGTTTGATATGTTTGCATAGCTTTCAATTGGTGATTTCCGCTGCACCCCACGAACTTATAATATGTGTGTGTTTTTTGGGAGTTATTTTGATGTATTTGTACATTTTTATTTGTGACAATGCAATAAATATCACATTCCTCTCTCTCTGTGTGTGTGTGTGTGAGAGATATGGCAGATCTAAGGTTCATACAGTTTTTGTGACCTGCATAAGAGGGTGATTATAAATGCTTATTATCCTAATGAACACTTTTTCTTTTGAAAAATGAAATAAAAAATACTTTGGCGAAAGAGAGTCGGACCAAAAATAGTGGATCTTAGTGAAGAATGGTATAATATGCGCTTGATTAGAGCACAGGCAATGGCAAGACAAAAAATGGAATGTCGCATGTTGACGTGAAAAATTTTAACCAATAGAAAATAGTTCAGTCATTGTGTGGCAAGAGCATGGAGTAGCATGCATTGCAGTGGCAAGTCATTATCTTTGTCACTTTTTTACATTTTTATATATTTAATTAATAATATTTATTTTATTTAATATTTTTATAAAAATAATTCTACTTGGTTTATACTATCTCCATTCCCAAAAATGTCGTAGTTGCTATTTTAAATTTTTGATAACATTTTTTGTGCTTCCCTTTTTCATGGTATATTTAATAAAATAAATTATTCTTATCGCTGCTTATTTTGTAAAAGTTTTGAAATGGTGAAAAGTTAAATTGAAAAAAATTATTATTATTATTGAGTGACAAGTGAGTGGAGTGACAGGACCTATAATGATAAGTCATTATATATTAATAATTAAATATATAAAAATGTAAAAAACTTTTTTTGTGCTTCCCTTTTTTATGTATATTAACTAATAAAATTTTTTTTATCATCTCTTTTAACATACAAATACTCTGCATTTCTATTACCTTCATAGAAAAAACTTTTTTATATATAAAAATAGAAATTGAAACTAAAAATAATAATATTTCATAGTGGATAAATCCACCGACACCTTCATCTGTACCCCCTCGCAAATTTCTTTCTTAAGTTAAAAAAAAGGAAAAAGAAAAAACAAAAGAAAAACTAGCCTTACCATGCCTCGACAATGACTCGCAAGGAGAGTCAAAATGCAAATGACACGCGAGGAGAAACAAGTTTGGTGCTGATGTGGCAGTGCGTAGAGGCTATTTGCCTCGCCACTACCACTGCTCTTAATGCAAGAGATCACCCCCCCCCCCCCCCCCCATAGACACAAAAGAGGGATGTAAACAATGAAACAAGAATAAAAAGGAATCTTATACAATTAAGGAAACTACTAAATATAAATAATATTAAATATGTTACGGAGTAAATATTTAACATGCTTCTAGCTACGTCGGCAAAGAGAAGGGTCGGTAATTCTATTGTGAAGATAGCATTGAACCGGGAGGAATACAGGACATGAAGGACACGCATGTGGCCAAGTGCTACTTTGTCCCGGGCAAAATGAATGTCAACCTCGACATGTTTAGTACACTGAAGTTAAACCGGGTTGGAAGATAAGTAAATGTACAATGCTAATGTTATCGTAGAAGACAATGGTAGTTCGACGTAGTGGTTGATGGAGATAAGTAAACATACAACACTTAGATTCTATTTTTTAATAATGCGGGAGAAAAAGAATAAGTTTTTATAATCTTTGGTGGGGGGTAGTTGGAATTTTGATTTTTTCTTGAATCTTAATTAATATGGAGGAGAAAAATCATATTTTTTAATCATAGAATTATAAGATCAGTAATTTAGGTTTTTTAAAAATTAATGCGAGAGAAAAGAACCATTGGATCACTAATACTTTTTGTATTAATACATTTTTTAATTTATTCGGGAATCGCAGAGAAAAATTACATATTTGTAGAAATACATCAAACCTATACCATTTATGTTTGATGTTTAAATAATATACTGCATAAAAATTAAGTCATTTTAAAAATCTACATTGTACAACGCACAAAATTTTTGTTCAAACCCATGAATGACACGAGTAGAAATACTACTCCTAGTATGTTAAATATTTAACACTTAGGCCCGTCATAACACTTAGGAGCTGTTTGGCAACTTCTGAATAGATAAGTGCTGAACCAGTAAGAGGTCTGAACCATTAAGAGCTAGTATATTGCTTAACTATTCAGAGGCAAATGTCTGATCAATTCAGATAAGAGGTCTTAACCATTCAGATTCTGTATAATACTTAATCATTCAGAAGCAAAATCCCTTAACCATTCTTACATCTGAACCATTAAGAAGCTGAAACAAATAGTCTGAACCATTAAGTGCTGAACCATTCAGACATCTGAACCATTAAGAGGCTGAAACAAACAGCCACTTAGTCACCCTACAAACATCGCCATGGAACAAGAACTAGCTCCAAATATTTCTTGCAACCTCTTTAATACTAAATGTCTACATTCATTTTCATATACCAAGACAATCCAAGACTCTATATACATCCATCCCATTAAAAATCTCTTTTTTCACCAACGTATAACTCACTCCCTTCATATCCGTCCAGTTTCACTCTTTCGAGTCAAATAGAATAAACTTTAATCATCAATTAATCTTAATTAATATTGCATATTAATACAATGAAGTCAAATTTTTAAAGTTTTGAACAAGATGAATCTAACCGAATTATTTTTACATATTAAATACGGAGCATAGTACAATTTTTCTCTAATTGAAGTCCAAAGCTCATCTAATTTAACTCAAAAAAATCAAACTAAGCGTATAATTTGGGACAAAAGTCGTATTAATATTGATAAGATACAAGTATAGAAACTCATCACAGAGAGGCATGCATGTACTCAATTTGTCTCTCTAATTAAGTTCATAGTTTTTTTTATCCATCCCAAGACAAAGTTCACACTTCTTTCCCTTCTTTTCAAAAAAAAAATGGCTCAAGATATTTATCTTCCAAACAAATGTATACAAGATACTTTTTAAATTCTTAAACTCTATAAAAACAAAGAATTAAATCAATCCAAGAGCATAGAGAGCAGCTTGGCCCATCAATGGGTCGGGGGCCCAACTTCTATCTGGGTTTGTCGGTTATTTTACGAGTTGGCCCAGCCAAGATTCAAACCCAATTTAAAACTTTTACAACGAGTTTGGGTGTGGAAGACCCTATTCTAGATGGGACGCCATATAGAAAACAAAATAATGTTTTAAATTTTTTTATGAGAAAACTGAAATAAATACGAGTACTTGTTTTATCCCACAAAACATTTCCTGTATTAATTTTTGGGAAGGGAAACTTTTAAACTTTAAGCAAGATCAAACGGCAACAACCGAAACAAGTAGGATTTGAAGAGTCAAAATAAGTAGGACGTAAAAACCAATTGGGGTATGTTAGCTTAAATTTAAGAAAAATAGGGACGTTTATGTTAGGTGCAAATGTTATCTAAATGAGTTTAAATTTGAGGATAATACAATGAGTTTGTTCTCCCCATTCCCCCAACTTTTTTTTTTACTTATTACTTATTCTTATTGAAATAAGATCAGATCAGAAATAGCATTAAATATAAGTACATTCAGATAAAATCACACCAAGTCAGATCAGAATTTCTTCCAATCAGATCAGAATCAATCAGATCAGGTGAAAAGAACATGACCTTAATTGCCTAGATTCAGACCCAATTTGACCAAGACATAAATGGGTCCAATCCTTGTAACACAAATGGTATACCCGGCAAATAATAGATCATGGGTCATCTTATAAGTAATAAACATGAATAATTTAGAAAGAAAGAACCCAAAATGCATATTACATAGAGCATGTCCTTGCTCTCGTCAATTTTACGATCAGAGTACCGTGTCTCAATTGAACTCGGGTGGGAATTTTACACCAAATGTAGTGTCATTTTAGACTCCCTCAATTCTAAAATGTGCACACTTAATACTCATAAAAAAATAAATTCTGCTCTTTCATTTATAAAATTTCAATTTTACTTTCATTGGTTAGAAACGAAAATGAAAATTTCTCTTAGCAAGAAAATGACTATTATGAAATGGTTAAATGTGCATACATCAATTTCATAATGTACATGCTCTAAGTATATATGCAGCAAAAAAATAAATGTGTGAAATGAGTAATCTTTAACTTGTAAATGGGCATTACTCACGAGTGCATTCAGGAATATGTTTCAAGGGGGGCATTATATATTTTAGACAATATTGATATTTAAAAAAAACATCCAAAAATGTAGAAACTTCCAACACTTTTTCTGGATGTTTTTTACTTTACTTATAGATGCGTTTTATTTTGATTATTTCGGATCAGTTGTTCATAATATTCCATAGTGTAACAAAAATTATTTAACATTCAATGTGAAGAATGGGATTAAGGGTCTTAAAGCTAGTTGATGATAAGAACTCCATACCTCTTTCTAATTCTTGAAATTTGTATACATGCAATAAGAAAAGATTTTTTTTGTTAACCCAAGGTCTATTTTTGTGTATTTATTAATGGGAATATTGTTGTGTACTTTTCTAGTAGGGATTATTAAGGGTACACGAGTTAATTTTACTAAAAAGTACACAGTTAGAAATCATAAATTCTAGCTATATTTTTAAATTTATATATGTTGAGCTAACTAAATTTAAAAAGATTACTCATTTTGGACACTTTAAAAGATTACTCATTTTGTTATATCAGCATCTCTTAATGAGTGTAATTGGTTTCTAATTTAGGAGTTTCAATTAGGGGTTGGTTAATTCTTATTGTATCTAGTTTTGGTTACTTCCGAAATGTGTGAATTCACTACCCAAAAACCCCACTAGCATAACCACTGTAACTAGCCTAAACTTTTAATCTGTACTTATTTCCTACAAAAGTTAGCAAGAAAATAAACAAAGAGTTCAAATAAACGGATCAACAAACGAAGATTTTAAAGAGATGGAAATACTTATCTCTTCCGTGACGAAAATGATTTTCATCCAACCTGCTAATTGATGGAAACCAAACCTTAGATTTTTCTCAACTGAGTCTTTAACATTGCATAGAATGCATGAGAAAACATGGCAACTTATTTAACACTAACTTTCATTCAAGCAGCCTAGGTTCGGTAAAGCTATTCATGATCATTCAAAATTTTTGATGAACAAAAGAACTTGCAGTAAATTGTGAACAAAGAGAACATTAGGTATTTCGAATACTAACAATAATAGGTGTCTTCCCTTCGACGCAAGTCAATCTTTTGCAATGACAATGAACTTTAAAAACATTTGGTATTCAAAGTGATATTCGGTTTTTTTTAATTTGACATCCAACTACTAAAGCTACAAATTGCATGTATAACTGTACATAAATTAGAGCCTGAACTAAAACCATAACCAGATAACCACCTTAGAAACACATAGAAAACAACAAAGAGAAAAGATCACTTTAAAGCAAGATAGTTCATGGATAAGTGGGCTACTAAACAGTAAAGGCTCACAAACAAAAACAGCATGATCATTTAAAAAAAACAAACATGGCTAACAGGTAAAAGAGTAGAAAGGCTTGCTAGTTGCATAGGATAAGTTTATGAGCTTGGTACTATTAGGTGGTCTCAGGAAATGGCAAAGTTGAATAACAGGTAAGGAGTGAAGTCTTCAAGAACTGGTACTCCTAAAGAAAAATCCTCATTCATCTGGTCTTCAGGTTAGGCTGAAGGCTTCACCAAAGGGGGCAGTAGGCTGGGGCTTCAGGCTTCAGCTGTTTTGGTATGGAGGGAATTCAAACAAGGGGAAAGAACAGTGTCATCAGTTACATCAGAGGGAGACAGGTTACGGTGTTAAGTAAATTGTCAAAAATATAAAATTCTGCTTCTAATTATAAAGACGTGAATACTTTAGTGTAGATAAAGGTAACAAGGCCACTCTGCAATTAGAGAATCTATGGTTTACCTGCATATCAGGATAGAAAACTTCAGTAACCATAACTTCTTCTACGGGATTCAGAGTTTGATCCAGAAAGCCTGATAACATGAGTTCATATTTATGAATCATCAGGAAATATAAGCAACACATTTCCAAGCATTTGAGCAAAACTGGTGAGGTTAGAGTCCAAGAGATACTCAACACAAGATTAGCAAATAGGTTCTGTAGGGATAACTCCATCCGACCCAAAATGAAGTTTACACTTAGACTTCACAGAGTTTAACAAAAGTGTTAAAAAGTGAAAGGTGTGTGGTTGACATTTCTTTAGAAGAGAGAAATGACGAAATCTAAACATATGAAAACAATTAAAAACATCATCCCATAATTTTCTTTTTGCTCTCATGGATGGCACTGTTTTAATTTCGCTTGCATATTACGACATAAAGCCAAATGCAAGAATATGATTCCCTTGGCATTTTTCCCTTTCCATAGTATATTCCGCGATCCAAAATACCCTTAAAATCTACAAAACTATGCCATTTTAATCCCCCAAGCTTATAATGTTTCATAATGCCAACAAAAATAAGAGGACAGTAAAGAGCATTGGGAAGTGGGATGGATGATGGATATAAGTACTTACCCAGAACTACCAGAACGGCCCACATGATACCCTTCATATGCTCCATGCCTGACGCTGCTGCTGCTGTTACTCTGCAAATAAATTAAATAGTAGAGTGATACAATTGAAAAGGGCATACACATAAGTTCAGTAAATGTAATAGTTTCAAGTAAAGCAGATGATAGTAAGTTCAGGCTGGCAGAGGACTAGCATAATCATCTAGAATGTTGGCGAGATAAAAAATGAAAAAGGAATTACATGAACACCACTATAATGTCGGTAACTATCACTATAGTGTGGGGGATCATTCAGTCCACCATAATCGCCAGGATAAGAATGTCCATGTCTTCTAGAATCTTTGCTTTCATACTTTATGCTACGTGAAGGATCATCCGCTGACATAGGAAGATATGGAAGAACAGGCACAATGGCAGATACAGCACCTTCTCTTCCAAAAAGATTTGCTCTCAACCGTGAGGTGACTTGTAAGAGTGCATCCTTTGACACATTTAGATCTCCAGATATCTAGAAAATGAGAGAGAGAGAGAGAAGAGTAATAGTGAGAAGCATATCATCAGTATAACCCATTAGAATCAGTAGAAATGAGAGAGAGAGAGAGAGAGAAGAGTAATATCTGAATGGATCAGTATATCAAAAAAGCCCCATGGATGCATGACACGAAATCAAGGTGAGAACTGCATATTAATGGATTATATAATTTGGAAAAGTAAAACCTGTGATGTATACCTCTGACCCTCAAAAAAGAATTCGTGTTTGACCATTGTAGAAGTTTAAATTTTGAAAAGGTTTAAGTGACATGGATCAAAAATGATACTAGTATTTTGTTAACTTTATTGGTTGGTTTGGCTAAATTTATCATGTGTAACTTGCCAGTGACTTTTTTTTATAACCTTTTGACAAACTAGGTGTCAAATCCTCCGTAACTGGAATTAGATTCAATATAACGACTCTTTTGTAGACAAAAATGTGTTTGGAACATGACTCTTATTATTTTGAGAAGGAGTGATTTATAATCACACCTACCAGCACCATCTCGTCATCTTCAGCAGCAACCTTGGGAAGGTGTTCCTTTGAGAGTATACGAATGTTAGCTTTGGTCATTCTCCTCATCTCGTTGATTATAGAGCCTCCCTTTCCAAGAAGACAGCCTATGCGAGAGGTGGGTACAAGCAAGCGGGTGGTGAATGAAATAAGGCCAGAGTCTCTTTCACTTTGTTCACTACACCTTGGTTGCAACCGCACTGCTGCTTCAACTGTTGGAGAGTATGTATCTTCAAAAAACTGTCAAAAACAATTGTAAAAAACATATATGTTATGGACTTACGGTGACTAAACAAAAAAGGATTTTTTGACAACGAACTTTGGCAAAACATCCACATTGAGCACCATGTATATGTTTGGATCCCAGAAAATGTTAGTGAAGGAAATGCTATTTCCATGTTTGACTTTAGCTAGAAGGCTAGGACGAAGTCAAGGAAAATAAAATATGATTAGTTTCTTCTGTAACTGGATCATTAGTTTAGATTTTTTTAGTCTTTTTTATGATAAAATGACTGGCTAAAATGAGTTTAACTAAATATCACAAATAAATTAATTGAGTTTTAGCATATCTTGTATTTTCCCCTACATCCCCTCCCCCCCGTAATTTCCTCACTAGTTCCCCCCCTTATTTTCTTTCCCCGTTTCTCCAAGTCCCGAACAGACACTAATCTTACTTCTTTAGCTGAAATAGTTATAAGGCAATCATCTCCTTCTGCAGCTGCACTGTCAACTTTGATGAGTGCACGGGATTCCTCTCTAATCTGTTTGATTATGACCCCACCTTTCCCAATTACACCTCCGATATTCGCATTGGGACAAATTAGACAAAGAGAAAACTCCTTTGCATGTGATTGATCCCTGGGAGTAGTGTAAAGAGCCCGTGACCAATCTCCACTCTCACCTCCTCTATAACCACCATAAGGACCCACAAGTGGAGCTAATCCAACTAACGGAGCGCCAGTAAGTGAACCACCACCTGAAGGGTAAACTGATGAAGAAGCAGATGCTAAGGTGTGTTGAGAACGGGATGGATTATCATGAAGGCGAGCTGATATCTTATATAGAGCCTTCTTCACAACATGAGCGTCGCCCGATATCTGAAAACTCAATAAACAAAAAATAGATTGTCAATGAAGCACTATGCTGATTGAATGTGGCCTTGAACTTAATTAAAAACAGTTAGAAAGAAAGAAATTACTTCATCTGTCCCAAAGAAGAGTAGGGTTTCAAAGAATCTATTTTGTCCCAACAAAAATGTCATAATTCCTAAAATGGAGCAAGTTTTTCATGTAAGTTCCAAAGTAAGTAACAAACAAGTTCACTTTATAATACATTTAGGTACACTAGAAAACTACTACGTATTTAATTCAGGGAAAAAACACTAAATTTTTCAAATGTGAGTTGGATTCCATGACTTATAAGAGATGTACCTTGCCAAAGATAAAGATGTTCATTAACAAACCAATACTTCTTGGGTGGGGGGGGGGGGGGTTAGGTCTCATCAGAAGTTAAAAGACCAGAGTGAGACAATGGAATAACCTTTGACGTCACAATACACTTACCTGCACAAGCTCATCCGAAGTCAGTGCACAAGCAGGCAGATGGTTATCCTTCAAGATTCGAATTTGTGCGCCCGTTTCACTACGAAGATCCTGAACTATCTGCCCACCTTTCCCAATAATACATCCAATCTGATCAGAGGGCACAAGCAGCCTAGCAGTCACACGTGGGCCATCTTCAGATTCCTCGTCTACTGACATGTCATCGCCTACAATTCTGTCATGGACCTTGAAGAGGGCATCCTGTGCAGGACACACCCGATCTTCAGTTCCTTCAAAATCGTTTGTTTCCTCGCTCGAGCTGTAGATAGTGACAACACGCTCGTCGCAATCACGGACCGTCTCACCAATCCTAATCTTCGATTTAGTGTCAGCCCTTAACTGCTTCACTATCTCCCCTCCCCTTCCAATTATACTTCCTATGTTCTTTCCAGGGCACAGGTAGCGATATACCGTGTCTTTAGGGTCAATTGAAAAATGTTCCTTTCCACCGCCACCGCCGCCGCCAGAATTTCTTCTTTTGCTTGTCCCGTTATCAGCGTGTTCCGAATGAGAATGAGAACGTTTTCCATGGCCACTCCTTTGACCACCCATACTGGAATCATCAACCAGACATGCCATTATAATTCAGAAACCTTAACCATGAAAGCTCAAAAACCAGCTATAGTCATCAATATACACATCTCAAATACAATTCGCCAACTGCGTAAAATGGTGCTAAAAGTTACAGAATTCATCGATTTAATTGTGATGAAATGGTAAGGATTAATTCAGTCTGGGGCGGAAAACGTAATGGAGTTTACCTCGGGTTCAGGCGAGCTCGGATCTGAGGGTTCCGAAGAATGCTGAAAGCACAGGCGATTTTAGACCTGGAATTGATTTTTTCTTTTATTGATTGAGACGACTTTTGTTTGCCCGGTTTGGGCCGGGCCTGATAGTGGTCCTCTCTACAACTCAAGAAATTCTAAAGAGTAATTCTAATATGGTGTTTCTTTCAAATTAGTCTTTAATAAATAATAATTATCAATGTGGTCCTTTGTAATTAAGATGTATTATCTAAATAATCTTCTATAAAAATTATTTATGAATTAATAGTTAAATGGAGGATATTTTTGTATTTTTTGTCATCTAAACTATAAATAAGAGTTCAAAATAGTCATTTCAAATTAAGTGAGTGACTACTCAAGAATGAGACCCACCCCGGATACGCTTGTGGACTCTATTTTGGGGAAATATTCATTTAGAAATTATCAATTTGGAAATATTCTTAATTTAAAAAAAAATCATTTTGAGAACATATTTTAGTCTAAGTGATAAAAAATACCAAAATATGTTGCATTTGATTGAGAGTTAATAGGCATTTTTTTGTTGATGACTACTAAGGGAATACATTTGAATTACAAAGAACCATATTGTTAATTATCATTGAAAACTAATTTAAAAAAATGTGGTATGAGCTTTCAAATTCAAAATAAGAATGTTTGAATAGGATGTGGTAGCCCATAAGTGGTATGAGTCTTTTTTCGAGCT
Organism: Cuscuta australis; assembly: GCA_003260385.1. Lineage (NCBI taxonomy): Eukaryota > Viridiplantae > Streptophyta > Magnoliopsida > Solanales > Convolvulaceae > Cuscuta > Cuscuta australis. The sequence goes on from NQVE01000192.1 coordinate 2,074,414, forward strand.
GGTTGAGTCTTTTTTCAAGTCTCTCTTAATTTTGCACATCGTGATATGAATGTGGTAGCCCATATGTGGCTAGATACGCTTTGGCTCAGCCGGGCTTATGGGTGCTACTCCACCTCATTTTATTACTCACTTCATTTCGATGGAATGAATTTGATCCTTTCCTTAAGAAAAAAGTTTTTAAAAAGCTACGGTTGCTTTGCTAAGCAACTCTTATAAAGAGAAAACAGCTCAGAATCTACATGTGTTTCCCATAAGCCTCATATCCCTTTTTTTAAGTAAATCAACTCCTTAACACTACCCATTAAAGATGCTCTAATTTAATATTCCGTATACCTTAAGTTTAACAATGTTTACATGATCCCTTTCACATACTTTCTCCATCCTAAAATGGATATACTTTCTCCATCCTACAATGGATGTTCCTTTCAAGAAGAAAATATTTTCATGATATTTTATTTCATTATATTTATAAATTGGTATAAAAATAAAAACTATAAATTAAATTCGTAAGAAATAAATAAATAATTCTCCAAAAAAGTTGTGACAACATGCTGTATTTTACATAGTATCAAATAAGTAACAAAAAAATAATAAACAAAAATTATTATAAATTTTGAAACTTGAATAGTGAACATACACATCAATTGTGAGGCGGACCGCAGAGGGTAAACTTTTATTTGACTATTTATTTATTTTTTAAAAAAAATATTAAAATACTTGTCAAGTAAGGTCATTGGGTGTTAGGTGGAGAAGGGATCGTTGATGCCGGTCCTGACAAGGAAACTCCCAGGTCAAGTCTCGAGTCTCTCAACATCGCGGGGAAAACATGCGTTCTCGCCGAGCTCCTTCAACAGTATTTTTTGTGATTTTTTAAAATGAATATGATTGTTTGAGGTTTAAAAAGTTGTATTTAAATCACAACTCCCATCTCAATCTTCATTATATTCATTCTTATTTTTAATTTACTTATATTATCCTATATTATCCTAATCGTATTTTAACATGTGCCACGTACGGAATCGAACAAATTTTTTGTTCATTCTATGAACTATCTTCAATGTAATATTTTCAAATGAGTTTACGAAAATATATGTAATGCATTCTTTAACACTATAGACATTAAAGTCAAAGTAAAATAAAGAGAAAACTCCATGGATAAGAATAAAAACAATGAAAATATGAAAATAGGAGTCATATTTTTAAAAAAAAACCCAAAACAGGATTCACACTACCATACTCACAACATTGTCACATTGTAACTGTCACACTATCTTCGTCACACTACCGTTCTTCGCCACCAACCACTAGAGTGTCGTCGCGGATTACCAATGGTTGACTGATCACACTGATATCGTGCACTCTCATCCTTTTTCCATCGTACTCCCAACACGTACTCTTAAACCACACTGTCATTTTCCTCATATTTTGTTCGTAAAAGATTTATGACTCATATTGGTATTTTTATACCTTTTTGCTCCTATTAAGGGAGATTTCTTCAAAGTCTTTTTTAAGTTGATATTTTTTTTAAAAAAAATCTTCACAGAATACAATATTTTTTTTGTGTGGTTGCAAGGATTTTCATTATCATTTAGAACTAATATTTTTAACTCTGTATTGGTTTTCACTCGTGAAACAACAACATAGTGTTGACCATAAGTGAATTTCAACCTGGTTAAAAAAAATCCAACAAATGACAATGTTTGACAAGTACTTTTGTTCATAGTCATAGCAACACATAAAACGTTCATCATTGTATATCTTCCTCTGGTCTTCATTCATTATAGATATATATTGTTTAAGGTCATATGACAACTTTTTTTGGTCATAGTTCAACTCTTCTACCAAGAAATTATTTTAAAATTTATTAAGTGGATTGTCATCTCGGAATGACAGTCGACTAAACTTATATAAGGACCGTATATTCGAGTTAAGTAACTTTTTAATCTCGATCAAACACAAACTCTTTAGATATTTTAGAAAATATAAATTCTGCAAAAATGGTTAAAATGCGACTAAATTACATTAACTCACATCTCAATTCTAGAGTTTTGTATACGTGTCATGCATTTCAAATTTATCTTTATGTGAATAATAAAAACTACCTTTTTATAGAAATATCTTTCGTTCGAATTAAATTTCATCAACCAAGAGCTCTTACGATTTTTCTTAAACAATTTGAGTACGACTCATGGTACTTGTCACTACTAATGTGACTATCAACTTTTTTAGCTGACTTGGAGATATGAGTTCAGTAGTCTCTTTTATATCTTTAACAAATTCTTTATCATTAGTTAATAGCCTATATGTTTCACATATATTCTCGAATGTATTTTGTACAACATTGGTGGTAAGTGTCTTCATGCTCTAATAGCTTGTACATTCCCAATTGGATCGTTAAAAGTATTTTCAAGTAGTTTAATTCTCTTGTTCCTATGGGTACATATTACAGGGGGGCCTACCGATGATATTTGTTCCTTTGGGAAGCATGGAGAAATTATAGTCACCAAAATATTTTGCTTGATTTAATTAACAAATTTTATAAATACACACTCCTTAATTAGGATATTATTTAGAAAAGATGGATGCATGAAAAATCTAAAGCAACCATTTTACAATTTAATTACATATGATTTGTAGAAAAGCTACGAATGATGTTTATGATTTTTACATATGTATGTTGAGTTGCTAAATTAAAACAATAAGTATAAAAACATGCACCTTTCTTATGTTCTTTTTTGTTGAAGTATTCCTATTCTCATTATTCTCGCTTCTCTAGACACCTCTTGTTTTAAAAAATACTTCGTATTAATTTAGAGATTAAAATATGCCAGAGCATTTTTTATTTTATTTTTATATTTCAATGAAAAAAGTAACTTCATTTAAACATATCGTAAATAAATATGAAGTTTTATTATGATCAATTACATTGTATAATTAAATTAAGTATTATATCCTAATAAGTAATTAAAAATAATAAATTTTTATATTTAAATCACAAAGCATCTAAAATCTATAAAGCATAAATTTTCTAGTAATTAACTAAAATCATAAAATTAACACAAGCAATTACAAAATTATATATAGTAATTTTTTTCTACTTGAACACCAATATAACTCAATCATCTCTTGCTTTTTAAAAATGTTTAATGTAATTTTTAAAATATATTGTTTATTTTTTATTTTACATCAATATTGAAATAATAAATAGATTCAAAACTAACTTTGTTTTAACTAATCTTAAACAAACATTCATACAAATTTTTTAAGAGGGGAAGAGCGTGGTGCATTAATTAAATGAAATTTTTGTTATAAATGAAGCAATAAAAAATATGGAATGATGAAAAATGAATGTCACTTTTTCATAATTGAATTTATTCAAAGTGATCATACCAAAATATTTTTCCAAAGTAATCATACCAAAATATTTTTTCATATTGAATTATTTTTATTCTTATTAATTTAATATAAAGGATTTATTGGAATGTAAAAGTTTAATCTCATATCAACTATTATTGAATGACATCTAGCTCATTAATCAAATGCTACATAATATATCCAATAATGTGACACCTGCATATCCCATATTAATGTATTATGTCACATGTATACCCTATAATACAGCAGATGTCGAACTCGTGTGCATTGGAGTCTCAAATTTTTATGTAAAAGATTCAAATATACCATTGGATTTGTTGTCATTGATTCATCTTCTTCTGATCATGTAATTTAAGCAAACAAATACTCCGGGGTAGTTTTGTAGTTTGGTTTTTTAGACGCATTTTTAATAAAATTCATTGTTTACGCTTGCAACTTTCTTAATTATGTACTGTTTTTAAATTAATAGTACTTTTTTATATATTAACAGTGAGATGTTTAATTTAATTTATGCATGTATTTTTTATTGGACTTGTTAACACACTTTTTAAAAATTAATTATTTACATTTTTTAAAAAAACTACTCCCTCCGTCCCAATTTAAATCGCCTAGTTTGACTTTTGGCATATTTAAGGAAAATAAAAAATAGAGTTGATTTTCCAAAATTGACATTACTTTTTAGGAGGGGTGATGATGAATGAGAAGATAAGGTGAAAAAGAGTGACTTATTTTAGGGGTAGTTTAGATATTTTATTTTTAAAAGTTTACGAAAACAACTAACATGCAACTTATTTTGGGACGGAGAAAAAAGACAAATAGGCAATTTAAAATGAGACAGAGGAAGTATGTTTTATTTTTTATTTATTTTTTAAAATAAAGTATTACTCCAAATAAAAGTAATGCTGAAAAAGATGATACGTTATACTCCTAAAAGAAAATATAATGTAACGAGAAAAGCTAATCTAGCGCTAAATTTCAATACGAATATTGTGGGGATGACGCATAGTCGCATACCACACCCAATAGCTTATCCAAACAAGAAATGATCTTCAATATCTTAACCAAACAAGAAATTATTCTAAATATGAGTAAAATATAAAGAGAGTAATAAAATAGAATTTTCATATATTTATTTCCAAAATTAGAGTTTATATTGTGACACATTTCTTACAATGTATATATTTATGATTGACGTTGTATATATATTTTAGTTTTTTGTTTCAGAAATAAAAATATAAAATTATCATTTTAATATATTTTCAGTGTTTTAATCTACTTTATTCTTTTTTTTTTAACAAAAAACAAATGCCTTGCTTTAAATAAGGATGTAAACAAATCAAATACTTTTAGTTCGATTCGTGATTTGTATTCGAATATAATGATTCGAATTTGCATTATTCAAATACAAATTCAAATTCAAATATCAATTTTGATTCGAATATTAAACAAATACAAATACAAATAGGAGCATATTCGATTCGGGTGATATTCGAAAATTCAAATATATGTATATACACACAAACCATGTCTCAAGATCAATATAGTCAAGTAAAGTAATATAGATAAATTATTAAAAATTCAACAAATTAACGTAACACCAAAATCTAAAGCATATAATTTTTAATAGTTATATTTTATAAAATATAATTTGTGTGATGTGAAAGTGTATTAATGTTTTCAGATAAAGTATAAGAAGTATTGTAAGTTAAATTATTCAAAATCTATGTTGGTCTATCATATAAATTACGCAGTATGATTATTAAAGTATTCGTTTAGAATTCATCAAGTATTCGAATATTAATCAAATACAAATTCAAATTTTATTTTTAATTTGTCTCATATTCGGATTCGTATTCGAAAAAATTAAGAAAATACAAATTTAAATATCTTGATATTCGTTTCGGTTCGGTTCATTTACAGGAGGAGGGACTGAGACAGGGAGCATCATATAAAGCCACACGCGCTAATTCGGGAAACTCAAAACCTAGTTCCATCGGAAATTCAAAAAATTCGGCGGCGCCGTCGCCTGGTCATCCTATAGCATTAGCCGATTCGAAGCTCTGATCGATTGATGTCGACGTCCGGGCAACCACAATTTCGGTACACACAGACACCTTCCAAGGTTCTCCACCTGCGGAATCTCCCATGGGAGTGCATCGAAGAAGAGCTAATCGAGCTGTGCAAACCCTTTGGGCAGATCGTCAACACCAAGTGCAACGTTGGCTCCAACCGCAACCAAGCATTTGTCGAGTTTGTAAGTTCTCTTTTCTGTATCAGAGTTAATATATGCTATCATTGCAGGGTTAGTCCTTTTGTAGTTCTGGATTAGCTTATTCATTCGGATTCAGGCTTTGTTTGACATTAGCTTTGGCATTTACCTTCAACTTTTTGAAAATATTATTTAACAAAAAGCTTTAAAAATGATTAGGTATGTTGTTCCTAAAACAAGCCCTAGATTAGTAAAGCTAAATGGCAAAAAAAATTAATGTATCTTGTAAAATTTTAGCTTATTATTATAGCGTTTATCCCATCAACCTGTTTTGTCTAGCTAAAGATGTGTGTTTGAATTTTTGAACAACTTATTATATCAAACCAAATGCATTTTATATCATAATAGACCAGGCAGGTTGATTTTTTGTTACTTGGAGTGATGAAATAGATGCAACTTGACTCACCACCACCATGATAACCATTACCAACTATCTCGGGGCCTATTGTATGCACTTATATTCAATTAATAGCCTAAATTTAGGTAATACTACAAATTCATTTTGTTTGAAACCAACGCTACAAATTCATAATTAGCAATGGAATGAAGATTCCACCCATTGCATTACGTTTTGGATTTCATTCCATTTCATAACATTAGACCAAACATAGCCTTAGTTAACACCAGTCTTTAAAGAGGTGTTTTCAATATGTGAGATGAGGTGTAAGCCTCAAGAGTCAAGGCCTCAAATTTTCTATAGAATATCTGTTAGAAACCATAGTTACTAACACTGATAAACATAATATCAAATTATCAATCATACATAGAAAAAAAACAAGGCGTGGTTTATTTTCATAAAAAACTACCTAACGTTAAACTCTTCAAAGAAATTTTTTAAAGATTTTTTTACCCTCAAAAAATAAGAAGTTTTTAAATGAGAAAAGAAGCTGGTGTAATTTGAATAACAAGATTATAGAAAACTTGCTATCTTCTGTTGTTAGTTTTGAAATCAAAATAAAAAATGAGGATTGAAGATGTAGTCGTTTGAATTTCACTGTATAGGAGGAAAGGAGAATAGCACTAGTAGCCACTAGATGGGCGGGAGAGCCATGTACTTTATAGGTTATGGAATTTCTTAACATTATAAGTAAAGTTGTGTGAGCCGTGAAGATAATTGTTGATTTATGCACGTAGTTTTTAGGGCTTTTATTGGGTTAGAGACAAAAAATCAAAATAATAGACCGAGTATAGTTTATTTTATCTGAGAACAATAATTTTCGTCCAAAACTTAAAGCAAGGAATTTGAAGCTTAAGCCTCACGAGTCACACCATGCCTTAACCATCTTAGGGTTATGCCTTAATTCATTTACTTTTTTCAATTTAAGCTTAAGCCACAATGTTTTTTTCACACCTCATACTAAGGCTTGCCTCAAGGAGTAACCGTGTGACTTAAAATGCTTTTTAAAACCGTGGTTAACACTAAAACTTCACAGAAATGTATAATGCTAACATTTTATGTATGATATCCTTTGTGTCACAAATTTCTCAAAAAGGAACAATGATGTGAAATTCTAAAACCGTAAAATGATATTACGTAAATATAGTTTAGAATTTGTTGTAGTCATGTCTCATTTCAAAATTTATGTAGCAACATCAACATTTAACATGCATATGATGCTGTCATGCACCTAAATTCTTAATCTTTAAGAATGCATGGTATAATGGATGTAGTTGAGGCATCTTTAAATTATCTTATAAACTTCTATGGAGAGGCTTTAGATTATCTTAACATGAACATGGATTTTGGTTCTAGTACATCTGTACATGTAAACTCTCTCTTTCGATATAATTGTTGTTTAGGCTTAAATTTAACTCACTTATTATGGGAGCATATTTTTTTCTTAAATTTAGATTTACTAGTGTAATACAACCAGAACACCTCACTTTAATTCTTTAAAGAAATTAACGTAATACTCCATCTGTCCTGCTGGTTTCCTTAGATTTACTATTCATAGGTCAAATTGAATCTTTTTTCTTTACATATGCTCATCTATCAGTTGATAAAATAATAGTCATGTCACCTAAGGTTGTTAAACTTGAGATCCTAGCTAGGATCGGGGTTGGGGGGGGGTTAGAGGATCATCGTAACTTGAATCATAAGATCCTAGAATAGTAATAAAAGTTAGAATTTAAAACAAGTACGTAATAAAAAATAAAAGGCCATACATCATAATCATAAAATAGTCATAACATCATATCCTCCAAATAAAAACAACTTGAAAAGCTCAAAACAACCTTGCAAGACATGGAGCGTAATAATAAGTCATCATCAAACATAATCTTTGGGATTAAAGTCCTCATCCCGGGAGCCTTCTTATTAATTATTCCACTTGATCTAAACAATTTTAGTCTGCCGCATATCTCAAAGATTGAAGTTTTTTAGTTCGGTCACTCACTCCAAAACTTAAAACTCAAGAATCTGCGAATGGAAAAAGAGGTCTCGTGGCTGCTGTTATAGATCATAGAAAAGGGAAAAAAGAAGCTGGCCGCAGAGGGAATAAAATTTGGGCAAAGGGGAATATTAAGACAGTCAGACGAGAGGGGAGGTGCAAATCGGAATTCGGAGAGGGAGGAATGAAGAGATTGTGAAGTTATAGAAAGAAGCATTGAGAAAAAAATATGCTTATTACCATTTGAAGAATTGAAAGCCGAATGAGACGAATCAGGCACACCTCTTTCTCATTTTTCAACCTTACTGTGATCCTCGACCATCCCCAATGATGCTAGCAAACTTTAATTCGATCAGTAATCCGAGTCGATAGCACGAACAGTAATCATACAAACGTATGATGTTACAATCTGGATCATGATGTCACCTCTTGTTTTGTAGGTCTTCATGTAGTTTTAAATATGTAAATTTTATTTTTTAATTTTGCACAAATTTTTAATTAAAATGATTTGAAAATAACATAAGTCAAGCATCATAACATGTGTGTAAAGAAACTAATGGGATGGAAGAAGCATAATATACTACGAAACATCAATGGATGTGGATGAACAACGGTAGAAAATTAACAATTAAGAGCAGAGAGCATCATCTTTTGGTTGTTCACTACATGATCTGATTTTATTGCCAAATAATGCAGTTTGTTCTGTTGGATGTGAGTTGATATAGGTTTCAATGTCAAATATGAGGATTCAGTTATATGTAACCCTTCTTTCTTTCCAACATGTAGTGGCTGAAATTGGGCTTAAATAATATAAAGAGGGGCTGGGAGGGGGTTTAGATAATATAACCTGGAAGTCCATAAATCCTACAATCTATTTAACAGATATTTTCATTGTGCAGGTTGATCTTAATCAGGCAATTAATATGGCCACCTATTACGCTTCATCTTCGGAGCCTGCACAAATTCGTGGCAAAGCTGTGTATATTCAGTATTCAAACAGGCATGAAATTGTCAACAACAAGGGCCCTGGAGATGTACCTGGTAATGTTCTGCTCGTAACGATTGAGGGTGTTGAAGCAAGTGATGTCAGCATTGATGTCATTCATTTGGTAAGTACGCCTCTCCATTCTCCATTTGAAAAAGCCACATGTAATTGCAGCATGCACTATATGAATGCTTCTTTTATGATCTTGAACAGTTCTGATAAACATGCATTTGCTATACCCAGAGTTCAAAATTAATTCTCTCGTCCCATAAAAGGAGTTCTATTGCACCATGCAAAAACTTTTAAATTTTTAGCATGGTACAGTTATTGCAAATCAACAATTATAGCTATATGTTTAAAGTTTTTTGTTGGTATAACTAAATTTAACGTGTTTAGCTTGTTTGAGATAAACAACAACATAACCCCTGTGCCCCATAGCCTCATAGGCTCCCGCCCATTGCGGGGTAAGGCCGTAAGGGGGTTGAATATATGCAGCCTGACCCCTATGTTTAAAACATAGAGCTGCTATTTCCAGACGATCAATGATGAGTGTCTTAAGTTGCATTGACTAATTGCTTATTCACTTTAAAAGAAACGCAAACAATTAAAGAGCCATTGTGGTTTATTCCATCATACCCCAAAGCCAAAAAAATCTTAGTTTGAGACATTTTTTAATTAAAAAACTAGATAATAGATATAATCATAGTTATTAAAGGCGACAACATGGGTTGCCTGAGCTACCCAAGGGATAGAGGTGAAGGGTGGGCACCAATTTGTTGTGCTTTCTTTCTTTTTTGGTTCGTCTCAATTTATTGTGCATGCTTCAATTATATAAAGTATTGTGGTTCAATATTTTCACCCGATCCCCGAATATATGTGTGTGTGTGTGTGGATATATTGAAAATTAGCATTATGGTCAATCAATATTCTTTACGTGACCAAAAACATGTCTTCAAAAAGCACTCTCTCTTTGGGACAGAGGGAGTATCTAATGTGATATTTTTTGTTACTTGATTGGAAAAAAATAGTGTACTAGAACAAAAGGGGTATGGCTTCAGTTTTTGCTTCGACACCTGTCTAAAGAACATGCTGCATATATAAGTTATGTTCTTATTATGTAATGTTTGACTGTTGATAATCAACTTCCTGGTTTTCAAGATTATGTCTAGTTGTGGAACGCCCATAGGTGTAAAATATTTTATTTCAGAAAAAATTGTTTTTCCTCTACATCTTCCACCTACTTCAGAAATACATTCACTAAACTATTCATTGTTGACTCAAGTTAGTTTAATCACAGATGATCATAATTTAATATCTTTTGTTGGAGACATCGGATATATTGTCATTTGGGTCGTACACATTTCTATGGCTTGCATATACAGGTGTCATTCTGGACTTATTCTCACATTCTTGTGATCTATTTTAAGGCTTCATTTAATTTCTTTGCTTTCTTCTCTAAAGTTATGTTGGTTTAATTCTTTATTTCCCTGGCATAATTCACCACTTCCTTTTATCAACAATTATTCCCAGGTATTTTCAGCCTATGGTTTTGTGCACAAGATTGCTACCTTTGAAAAGGCAGCAGGATTTCAGGTCACTTTGCGGCTTGTTTAAAAATTCTGTTATTTTCAGTTTCTTCACCCCCCCCCCCAAAACAAAAAATACCCTAGCTGTATAATGCACTTCATTGTTGACAGATGTGTACTGCATTTTGACAGGCTTTGATCCAGTTCACCGATGTTGAGACTGCAGTTACTGCTAGAGAAGCATTGGATGGGAGATGCATCCCAAGGTATGCACTTTCTGGTTTTTACTTGCTGTACATGTACATGGTTATATATGTGTGTGTGTGTGTGTGTTCTAATTCCTGATTTTATTCGGACCAATAAATGTACAATTTTCAGGTACCTGCTCCCTGAGCATGTTAATGATTGTCATCTGCGCATTGCATTCTCTGCTCATACAGATCTTAATATAAAATTCCAGTCTAACCGGAGCAGGTATGGAACTTCTTTAGTCCATTAACTCCTTTTGCTTCCACTTCTAGCTTTTTTTTCTTCAAAACTTTTGCTTGACTCTTAAATTTAGTTTACAAATTAAGTTCTTTCTAATTGATATATATGCTTTTGTCATCTAGGGTTTAGTGAAGCTCGGCAGCTAAAACACAGTTGTTTTTGCCATGGATACTTTGTAATTTTCCTAATCTCATTGTTTTGATATTTTGTTGAATAGTTCTAAGCTCCACCATTCTTTATTTACATAGCCAACTTGCTCACTGTCTCTGTCATAAGTAATAACAAATTCTATGCTTTATTCATTGAAAAATCCTGTGGCTGTGCAGCACTTTTGATGATTACTGATAGTTTTATATCAAATTTGTAGCTATAATCTTTGTTTCTAGGAAGTGTTTTACTTTTCGTATGGAATATTCAATGCCTGAGGGTTTATAGCAAGATGAGTAATCCTAATGTAAACTCTGCTTGGTTTCTAGCAAGATAATTAATCCTAATTTGTTTTCAGCCCAAACATTGATTTCTAGAGATATGCTCAATTTGTGTAATGTTTTATTTTTTCATTTTTTACTTTCTTATTTATTTATTTATTAATTAATTTTTCTTAATATCCAGAGATTATACAAATCCTTATCTTCCTGTCAATTCAACTGCAATGGAGGGATACATTCAGGTTTAAATTTTTAATTTTGGAATTATACAATTTGCTACGCTCTTGTATGTGCAACAACTGCTAAACCCCACTTATATACAGCCTGTTGTAGGTCTAGATGGAAAGATAAAAGAGGCAGAGAGTAATGTGCTTCTTGCCTCCATTGAGAATATGCAGTATGCTGTCACGTTGGACATCCTTCACACGGTATAGTATTCTAGTTTCTCTTAGATCTTTTTGGCTGTACTCTTTACCTGCCAACATCTACATTTTTAGTTCTAATTCATATTCATTTCAACAAGGTATTCTCTGCATTTGGTATGGTTCAAAAGATTGCAATATTTGAGAAGAATGGGGGAACCCAAGCATTCATCCAATACCCTGGTATGTATTGAAATACTACCTCCGTCCCAGAGTATTTGTCCACTTTCATTTTTACACACCATCCAATACACTTCTTTAATGCATTTTATCTTGCAATTTGTATATTAAAAAATTATAGAAATTATATATTAATAATTTATATGTTAAGACAAATCAAACAAGATCACACATGACTATATTTAGGCTTACACATTGAGAGAATTTAATGAGTCAAAGTGCTTAGATGAACAGTTCCAAAATCAAAACTGGACGAATACTCCGGGACGGAGGGAGTATATGCTTTTCCATAGGGGTGTGCGAGTCGTTATTAGGCCTATTTGGGAAGCAAGCAGTTCCAAACCCATAGTTTGTTTGACACATTCTTTGATAGGCGGTATTCTTGCCTATGACTCAAGGCAGGGGCACTGGAATTTTAGCTATTACATGTTTAGTTTGTTTACTTTCATCTTTTGTTCACAATTAGCTATTTATTAGGAATCTTTTATTTGGCCACTGGTTGTTTCATTTATTTCTAAGGATTGTTTTATCTACGGAATATCCCTGTTTCCTTACTAATATAGGATAGTAAGCCTTTATAAAAGAAAGGCAACCTAAACTAGTTAGGTATTATTGGAATAAAGAATTAAGTTTTTTTCCTGCCGGGTCCTGACCCTCCCTTCAACCTACTTACTCTCTTTTATTATGTTCTTTTCTGCGACACCATAGGGAAGAACTCTTCCTTTCTTGCACATAAGCCTCTAACGAGAAGCGTAACTAGCAAATATAACAGTATTCTAAACTACTAATGCACATGGCTTTGATGTCCTAAAAGTTAATTTCTGATTTAGTCCTTAACTCCCTTGATTATACTTTGTTATTGAATTTGTTCCTTAAGACCTTCTATATATTGTGGACTCAAGTTAGGTTGTGTTCCGTTCAACTTATTTTTTTGCTTATTGCCCATTCTTATTAAAATCATATAAGATGAGAGCAGACCCAATCAAAGCAGATTATATTCAATTAGATCTAATCAAATCAAATCCAAATCCATTCAGATCAAGTCAAATCTATTCGAGATGAGATCAATCAAGAAAATTGTTGAGAAATAATTTTCATATTTTATCTATGATTAAATAATACTTCATCTGTCTCAATCACTTTGTCCACTTTGCTTTTGGCACAACAACCCAATGAGGGGGAATAAAAAGACCAAATTGTCCTTGGTTGAATAAGTTAGGAGTATTAAGTTTGAAAAAGTAGGGGTAAAATAGTTATGTTAGTAAACATATATTAACCATAAAAAAAGAAAAGTAGACAAACTGATTGAGACGAATGGAGTAATTATTATACGATTAAATCATGTTACATTTTTAAATGTTGCATATAATTAAATAAAACTCCCTACAACCCAGATTTATCTTCCGGGTTTGATTTGGCACGATATTTAATAAAGTGGAATGCGGGTGGTTCTGGTTTCTTTAGAGGAAAGAGAATTGATATAGACCACATATGTGCTTCCTTAATAGGAAAAGAAGAAAATTTCGGGACAACCCAAATAAGAAAAAAAGGAAAGATAATTATGGGACGGAGGGAGTAATTACTATTATGATGTTATATACAAATAAATCTAGAATAGAAGTTATTGGGTGTATTATATATTTGTGAATTTATTATGGTGCAATAATTATATGAATGATCATCATTATGTTAAAAAAATAATAAAATTATTATAATAATTTTAACGTGAATTTGAATCAGATCATATTACATCCATTCAGATCATATCCAAGATGAGATTCATTCAGACTAGACCAGGCCAGACCTTGGACAAATTAGATCAGGCGAACCTGTGTCACAATTACATAATCGTGGATAAAACAGACTTAATTGAGTCCGGAAGAAAGTCTAGACAGAATTAAGTAATAGTGCTTGCTCCAAGGGGGTAAACAGGACATTTATTTAATTTCCTATGATAGTTTACTTTGTGTTTTTTATTATCTCGATTCTTATATTTTTCGTCTGCTCCAAAATTATCTCCTTTTCCTTTTAAATCAACAACATAGTTTCTAGTTTCTTAAAATCTTCGCTTGAAGTCAGAGGAGTCTAATAAGGGAAAACTGGAATATTCTGTCTTATCAATATCCGGAATTGTCTTTGCATTCGCTAATTTTTAACGCATTTTGTTCCCTCTTGCTTCTGATTATCCCGTCTTTGCTTTCATGCAGATGTTGCTACCGCAACTTCTGCAAAAAACACTTTGGAGGGACATTGTATATACGATGGTGGCTATTGTAAGCTTCATTTATCATATTCTCGTCACACCGATCTGAATGTGAAGGTACAGATATGTTCTCAAAGTGATATATTTGGAATATAAACTATAGTAACAATGTATATGAACATCATTCCACTAGCATGAAAATGACTAGTTTATCTTGCATGTGCATGTCTGCCATGTCATTTCATCTAGCTAGTTGATGAAATAATTGTGATATATCATCTATCATCCGAAAAGGATTTTTGTTTTTTGAGTAGATAAAAAGAGGGGGGGAAAAGGTGATTAAGACTCGTTTGATTGACGGAAAATCTATTTTTGGAAATGTTTGCATTTTCTTCTGTGGGGGCAAAAAACATCTACTTGAAGGAAAATATTTTTTTTTTGATTCTTTGTTTTCCTCTTGAAAATGACCTGATAAAAGATCAGAGGAATAAAGAATTTTCAATAGACACTGCATTTCATAGAAACCTATCTCTTGCAATCAAACGGGCCGTAAAAGAAAAGCTACTTGTAGGAGCATTTTGTTTTATCTATTTTATATTCCATCTTCATCTTTCACAAACCATTTCAACCTTCATCTAGTTGGCCCAATCACACATTAAGGTAGTGTTTGGTTTCCATTGAAAAGACTTTCTCAAAGAGAAATTTCCAAAGCATTTTATAGTGTTTGGTAAACTTCCCGGAAATACAGTATATTTTTGGGCAAACCATTTCTCAAATGTCTATATTTGTTCAAAAGTTCACATGACAAGCGTACAAAATAGTATTGCAAAACACATTTTTCCAAGGAGGTGGAAAATTGATTATTAACTCTTTAGCAACACAAGAAAAGATTCTACCTACCAAACACAGGAAAAACATGGAAAAAAACCAAATGCACTTGGAATTGTGTGTTAAATATTTAGTCTGCATTGGTACCCTCTAAGTTTATTATTATTGATTAACCAGATCATATATTTTCTTACAATATACTAATTTCCAAACAGGCTTTCAGTGACAAAAGCAGAGATTACACAGTCCCAGCAGAACCATCAGGCTCGCGTCCAATGCAACAACCTCCGCCCCTCCCTCACCCTGGCACGGCAACACCAGCTTGGCAAAACACTCATTTTATCCCTACACACTCACCAGCTGGTTATGGAACAGCCCCTCCTGCTATGCCCTCCCAAAATCCTTGGGGTCCTACCCTACAAGCCGGAAGACCGCCCTTTCATCCGACTCAAGGCACTTCTTATACCCACGTCCCCGCTCCTCCCGGTGAGACTCGTTAGCTCATGTCCCCGTACCGGCCCGACTAAGAAACCTCTTCCCATGTAATTTTGTGTGCAGTTATTTTTGTTCCCTGTTTGTCTCTGCTTGATTTTGGCCAATAACTTCACATGCGGATTGGGATAAACAGTAGGGTGATTTGACTAATTCTGGTGGCTAATGAACTGTTAAGTTTGATTTTAATTGTTGGTAATGGTGTGATTAAGGAAGCACAGGATTGGAAGGTCGGGGCATATTTTGGTAGGGGCATTAAATGTGTTTCTCTCTCTCTGTTCATGTGCACATGTGAAAGGAGGAGTGAGTATATAGGACATGTTTGGGTGGGGTGACGTTTTTGACATTGTCATAACTGCTTCATGTGCCTACTCCAACTACTAAAATAAAACCATAGGCGTGTCTCTTCTGGCAGCTGTCCCACCTTTTACTGCACGTTGGTTTTACTGTCCTTTTCTTTACAACTAATTCCACCTGTATTACATACTCTCCTTCTCCCCAAAAAAAGAAGAATATACTTGTTGAGATCGGAAATAATCTTCACGTTTGACTTTTTTGGATCAAAGATTGTAAACTTTGATTTCGATTTGTCGTAGAGATACATTTGTATTATGTTATAAATTTAATACTACCTCCGTCCCATTTTATAACGATTGTTTCGGTTTACGATGTTTGACTGAAATTATTTTCAAACCATTTTATATGACAAATGGTATAGAATTAAAAAATAAAAATTTCATATTAAAAAACTATATCAAAAGATCTACAAAACTAGAAGTGACAATAGAGAAAGAAAGTGAATGAAGTTTGACCCTGTGAATAGTGAACATGCATTATAATTCTGGACGGAGGGAATATCAATATATTTCTAATTAGGCGTGGTTTTGAAATATCATTTTAAAAAACTATATTTATGTAAAATATAGATATTAATGGTCAAAGTATAATATTGGAGATTGTAAAAAGTCAAATGTAAAGAACATTTTTAGACGAAGAAAAGTATCCTACTTTTACTGAAAAAATAGAACCCCAAAATTTATTCTGAAAATTTATACTACGTACCTTTTTGTGTCAATGTAAGTGCGGGAGTGCGTATATCTTTGGGAGTACATTATAGGGTATAATTTTTGGCTTCTAGGTTAAAAAAAATTGCACCTTTCACACATTTCTATTTTATTGACAAATTTCATTGACATACTCTTCATTTGTTACCACTCGTTTTATATATACGCCTAAATTTTAAGTATATGATTTTTTTTCAAAAAAAAATAACAAATATGTAAGGGCTTATTTGGTTAGTGCTATAGTGTAGGAGATATGATACTACCTATTTGATACTCCGCATCTTTTGAAATTGGAATCTTTTTGTGGATTTTATCTCTTGGTTTCATAATCATTTCAAATTGGGGTGTCATGATATCTCTCAAATTTGAGGTATCGATTTAATAGATTTGATATATTCTTTTTATCTTAGTGTATTTGTTTAGGTAAATTTTTTTTAGTTAAATTGGATGATTTTTAACGATTAATTACTTTCAATTTGTATTTCATATTGATAAAATGAAATAAAACTATAAAATTACTTAACAAGTTAAACATAATTAAACCATTTTCATAATAATGTAGTACATTTTAGATTTTGCTTAATTGAGGTTTAAAGTTCGTCTAATTACTTGATAAAGTAAAACTGAATGAATACATTGAGAGGGAGGTTCAGAGGTAGTATCATAGCGGGCTGGCTACCCCAATACCAACATGATGTTGTTGACCCCTATTGTTGGCTAGCTAGCCACTATTGCTGACCACGTTGTCATCTGTCACCCTTGCTTGTCACTAGTAATTACTAATTCGTTTTTGTCTACTTATGTTTTTTTCAGTAAATTATTTTCAATCTTTGACATATAGTTAAATAAAATATATATTGTATATTAATTAGATAAAATAATATTTTGAAATTATTTTATATAAAAAATCTAAAAAAGCTATTTTTTATTAATATCTAATATTATTTTTTATTTAATTTTGGGTCAAGGTTTACCAATTTTGTCCAAAAAATCAAAAGTGCACAAATACTCCAGGACGGAGGGAGTATCATTTTAAATTTTCTCTAAATGTTTTGATTTTAAATTTCAGAACTCATATCGTTACTATTAAACACAGTTCGTTTAACTCGATAGTGTTTGAATAAAAAAATTATACTCATTTGTAATATTGGTGCCATTGAATAGGTTTTGTGAAAAGATTTCTGATAGCGTATTATTTATCAAGTAATAAGATATGTATAAAAAGCTATGAATAAAATAGACGTTGCAGTAGAAAAATTAATTGAAATGATTTTACAATAAAAAAACAAAGGCTCCTTTCTTCGATGGTCGTGGCCACTGCTCTATTCGCCATCACTCACGCCAAGCTCTCACAGAAAAAGGGGCGGTGTTCATATGTGATCTGCGGTGCTGTGGAAATGCCAAGGATGATCATTGAAAGAAGCCCGTGAGGCACCACAGAGAGCCTTATAGTCAGTCGACCCAAGCCAAATAAGTAGCCAGACGTCCTAGGGGACTTTCGCCTTCTTCGCTATGCCCGTGACGGAGATGATCAACGATGAGACTTTGAAGAGACACGATGGCATATTAACCATTTCAGTATCATTTTCAACCTTCATGCCATCCTTGATGTCAATGTACCACCATATCATGATGGTCACTAACTATAAGGATTAACAAAATTCAAAGGGCTTAAGCGCCACCTCCTAGCACTTGGAGTTTAGGCCCTCCCCTCCCAAATCTCTTCTCCATCAATAGGCTTTACCAAACAAGTGTCTCCCGGATGCCAGTTGTTGGCGAAACCGCGTTCCCCCCCGGGCTGGACCCAAACCCAATTATTTGTCCATGCCCATCATCACATACTTAACATTAATTTGGCGGACCAAAGTTTGATTGGAAGTCGCTATCTCATTTTGGCACAACTTTAGATCTCCCTTTGTCACACACACTCTCTTTAGAGACACAACCATGTGCTAGCTCCTCTTCCCATCATCATACTACATACTCGTGCACTTCCCTATTATCATCTTTCCCTCCCTCAATAATCACAAATCACCCTTTTTTTTTTTTGTAAAGAGCCATGAGCACTTTTGAGGGTATTTGGCAGTCTGATGCTTCTAAAAGCCCGACTTTTTTGCTTTGAGTGGTAGCTTTTTTCGGTATTATCGTGTCGACTTCTGCTTTTCTCCACCATTATTTTGCATGTAGAACATCATTATAGAGAAGAAGGTATAAGTTTTTTTTTACTTTAAGTTTTTGTAAAAATTACTTGAATTGCCAACAAGTAAATCACTATCAAGAAAAGTCTTATTGACTTGTTAATAATGAATATCTAACGCATAAGCAACTTATTAAAATCCTTTTTTGTAAATTACGTGATTTAAATGGAATATTAGTCATTTAGAAATTTTCAGAAACAATTAGATATAGTTTTGTAAATGACTTAATCACAACGGAAAAACAAAAAACTAACTATTATTTTTGGAAGGAGAGAGTAAGTAAGACCTACTTTTTTACTTATTAGTGGCTTATAACTCGGCTTATAAACATAGAAAAATACGTCAACAATTCACTTATAAATTAAAAATGACTTATAAGCATAGAGAAATACTCGCTATATATTTTGGATGGTAATTTGTCTTTTACGTATACTAACTCCGTGCTAAAATATAATGCTATTTTGGTTAACATTGTTTGACTTTAAAAAATTTACATATTTAAAATCTAAATAAAAAAAATTTCAAAATAAGAGGTACATGATTATATTATTTTATCAAATTACTAACAAAAATAGATAAAGAAAATAACGAAAGCTCGATCATGTGAAAGTAAACATGTAGTTTAATATGAGACGGTGAGAGTATAATACTTCCTCCGTCCCGTAAAACATGGGAGTTTTGATTTTGAAGATGGATTTAAAGGAAGTGTATTTTGGTATTGAATTTCCAAAAATGTCCTTTGATGTGATGAGTAAAAGTATGATTTGATGGATAGATTATTAGTAAAAAGGTATGATGTGATAGGTAGGGTATGAAAAAGTAAAGGGTAAAAGTGACTTTTTAATAGAAATGGGAAGTTTTTTTTGGGACAGATGAAAAAAGAAAGGAGAAAGGTTTTATGGGACGGAGGGAGTATATTATTATGACAATAATGACATACGGTACTCCGTTCGAAAAATGATAGTTCCTACCCTCCTAAAAACCCCTACCCCTCCTCCCCACCCCAACAACCCTCCTCCCCAAATTGTCGATTAGCTACAGTGGCGTTGATTGACTACAATAACATTATAGCCAATCGGCGATTTCGGGTGGAAGTTGGGAGTATAAATTATTAATTTTTCGAACGGACAACAAATTCAAA
The DNA here is from genome assembly GCA_003260385.1 of Cuscuta australis. Taxonomy (NCBI): domain Eukaryota; kingdom Viridiplantae; phylum Streptophyta; class Magnoliopsida; order Solanales; family Convolvulaceae; genus Cuscuta; species Cuscuta australis. Next base: position 2,094,404 of record NQVE01000192.1, read on the forward strand.
AAAATTTACTGTAATGGTAGACGGAGAAAGTACTAATAAATAACATTATAGAATAATATTACTCTTCTTAATATGTTTGAGATATATCAGTTTTGACACTATTTTTCTCAGTCACAAAAATATGGCAAATTGTCTATACTTATTACTCCCTCTATCTCATAAAATTCTTGACACTTTTAATTTACAAAGTTTAAGAAGAATATGTGGTTAAATTTGTTTAAAGGAGAGAAAATTGTTGGTAGTCACATATTTATTGCCAAAATAGGAAATAAAGTAAGACTAAGGTGTTTTTTTGGGACATCTATAATACTTCCTTTGTCCCATAAAGATGTTCCTATTTTTATTTTTATGAAATTTAAGTGAAAAATATTTTTCTGTTGACTTTCCAAAAATACCCTTGATATGATGAATAAAAGTAGAATGCGATGGATATACTATTAGTAAAAAAGTATGATGTGATAGATAGAATAATAATTAGTAGTTGTAAAAGTAAGTTTTAATAAAAAAGGAAAGAGTTTATGAGATAATAGAAAATAGAAAGAGTTTTTGGGACGGAAAAAGTTGAAAACTGTAAAAAAAATTTGGAACAAAGATGGTATAAATATATTGTAGAAAATAGGAATCACGTTGTTGATATGTTTCTACCGTGAGTATCTGTCACTATTTACGTTTCTGAATATTTTTCTATTCTCTTCGTCCATAAATAGATTACAATTTTTTTTCTCTCCTCGATAACTTTTGTTTGTTTATGCGATTTTATTAAGTATTTGATAAAATAAAATATTCTTGTTACCTCTTGTTTTGTAAAACTTTTGACGTAGTTTTTTAATATGTAATTTTTATATCTTATTAATATACCAATTTGTAAATAAAATGATTTCAAAAAGTAGAAAATTTTACTCCGTAACCCGCAATTTGTAATCAAATTGGGGAAGGAGGGAGTAGTTTTAAATTTTTACAGGAAACCAAGGCAATATTTTTATCTACAAATAAATAGTAAATAAAACAATATTTTAAGAGTGTTATATATAATCAATCTAATAAAATTATTTTATATAAATATCTATATTAATATTAATTTTATTTAATTAATAATGAAATTTTCAAATGTAACTAAAAAAAGAGAACTAAAGAAATACTCCCTCCGTTCCCCATAGATCTTCTCAATAGCCCTTTTTCTTTGTCCACAATAGATCTTCTCATTTCATTTTTTAACAATTAAAATACCATAACTACCCCACTTACTTTATTTATTACACCTCACTCACCTTATTTAATACACTCCACCCATATTTCATTAAGGGTATTATGATAAACTTTCACCTTTTTTCAACTCTCCTTAAAAATCACCAAAAGTCAAAATGAGAACATCTTATGGGAACAGAGGGAGTAATTACAAACTAAAGTACGGAGTAATACACATTCCACTTTTAAAAGTGGAATTTAAATCCTCATTCCCCGACTGACGTACGAGCAGACCGCAGAGGAAGGAGTGAAGGGCGGAGCCAATATTTATTAAGGGCCCAGTCAGAGTCAAACTCGTCAACTTCCAATATACCAATACATGTGACTACTCCCTCCCTCCCTCCCAAAATCCCCATCTCATTCTAAATTAGTGTTAACCTATACACTATTTAGTTCGTACCGATATCGTATTAAATATTTTATTTTAGTATGAAATTTTATGTCGTATCAATCTCGATCCCAAAACTTTGATTCGGTATGATTCAAGATGATTCGGTATCGGTATCAGCGTAAATTGAGACTAATACACACTTAAACTTTAAAATATCACAAAACCCTCTTTTTTCTGAAAATTCAAAAGAATATTTAAATAGAGAAGCACAAAAAACTAGAAAATTATAATTTAAACGCAAGAAATGCTTATGAACCTTAGTTTATATTTCACAAACTAGAGTGAACGGATGATAAAAAATGATATTTAAAAAGTGTGTTAATATTTGTAAATTCATCCACAAAAAAATTGAAACTCAAATAAAAGTACAATGTGCAAATAATAAATATATATTGAACAAAATTTAAAAAATAAACTTATTGTTTTTAGAAAATTTATAAAAAGATTATTAAATTTTATATATATATATATATATATACACACACACACACACATGTATGTATGTATGTGTGTGTGTGTATAGTTATATTTAAGGTCTTGTTAAATACCCTATATATTTGACTAAATCCATCCTATTTATAAAATTGGACAAGTCTATCCTTAAGGTAAGTTCACATGTCCCTTTTGGTTTATTACACTTTTAAGGGTAAATATGTACATATATTTATTACAAATGATGTGGATTTAGCCAAAATAGGAGTGAATTTAGCAAACTCTTTAGTTATAATGTAAATTTAAAAAATTAAATTCATTTAAAATATAGTTATGATATATCAAATTTTTATAAAATTTATTTATTTAAAACTATATTTAAATTTTGAGTGTCACTAAACACACCCTTTTTTGGCTGAATTCTGACCATTTATTACAAATATACACGATTGCCCCTAAAAGTATAAAAAAGGAAAGAAGACATGTGCACATAGTTTATGGATAAATGTATCTAATCCCATAAATGGCAGGGATTTAGCCAGATGCGGGTGAATTTAGCAACACTCTTAATTCGTGATCGAGATATTATACAAGTTGGCCAAAAAAAATTATTAAATTAAGATAATCTTTTAAGGACGAAATAAGTAAATCACACGTTGATCTTCAACCCACTCAAGTACTCAACGTTAGATTTTTAGCACTAGAGAATAGAGATGCATGCTCTAAGTGCATCGGCTAGGTGTAGCTAAAATGATTACAGGTTGGTTTGTGAATAACGTTAGAGATTAGCGTTGTCATTTTGACAAATAGGTCCTAAGAGAAAGTGTAAGAAGGCATTGTACCTCGATTTAATGTTTGGTTTAAAGTAATATCCTTATACTTATCATAATATATCTCATATCTTACTGATCACATGAGATTTGATTAGAGCTTCATTTACTTTCTCTCGGATGGGCTCCCACGCCCATGATCTAAGTGCATAATCTCGATCGAGTACTCAACGAGTATCATCAATTCAGTGTGTAATTAAAATGGTGAAAAAGATGTGTAAAAGGGCATTGCGCTCAAGTTCAATTTTTGGTAACGACACATTTTGTTTAGCATAAGGTGTTTGTACGTAGGAGCGACATAGATCTCACTCTCAACTGATTATTTAGAGTACTGGTAATACATATCACGCCCAGCGGCGTTATGCCCCTTTTGAAGCCCAGGGGGCGTTAAACACCGCCCCCATGGGGCTTCATCCTGGCGTCATTGCATATTTGCATCAGCGTCATACATTTGACACAACTTCCCCCTCATATAACAGCTAATTTAGTTGTTTGAAGCAAAAAATGTAATTTTTTACCTTAGTTTTTTTAGTAATGTATTTTTTTACCTTAGTTTTTTTATTAATGGAGGGCCAAAAAGAGATTATGGCCAAATATAATTTACCTTAGTTTTTTTAAATTTATTTTTTATTATTGTCCCTTTCTTTTTTTAATTTAATGAATCTAATTTTTTTAAATTATTTTTTCTTCAATTTCTTTTAATTTAATGAATGTATTTTTTTAATTATTCTTGTTTCCATATAATTAAATAAAAAAATAATTAAATTTTATTAATTTAGTTTTAGAAGATGTATATTTAATAATGTAAAAAATAAAGGTTTGAAACCCTGTGCCTTCAAACCCATTTCCAGTGAATCTGTGAGGTAAGTTAAAGCTGACGTGGCAGAGAGAGAAATTTTGAAACCCCAGGGCTTCACGTGTATTTCAGTGCTCTTAATATTTGATTAGAGCTTCATTTATCTTTATGCAATAATCAATCATTTAGGCCAAACCTAATCCCAAATTGTGATTCATCTTTTTAATGAGTATCATGGAATATAAGTTTAAAAATTTCTCTCTTTTTCCCAAAAAAGATTCATTATTATTGTTTTTTGGAATGTCTCAAATTTTTTTTTTTTTTTTGGAAAATTTTGTGTGACTCGCGACTTTTTCCCATCTCTGTGTAGCTTTTTAATTATGCACTTTATTTTTTTTTAAACTTTGTGTCAAATCAAATTGTGAGTCCTTTTATAAACTGAAGGAGTATGAAATAAAACTCGAGGCATTGTTTAGACATTGATATAAAAAGAGTAAATTTCGTAATGGTCCCTAATTACATGTGGTTTTCCATATTTAGTCCCTTGTTCTAAAATATTACATAAATGATCCATAATTTTTGGAAACTATTATTCCATATAATCGGTCCTTCATGTACTATATGTGGAAAAATATTTTGACATAGTTAGCATAAAGGACTATTTATAGAATAATTTTCAAAAACTGAGGGTCATTTATTTAATATTTTAGAACAGTGGACTAAATATGGAAACCAACATGTAATTAGAGACCATTTATGGAATTTATCATATAAAAATACTTATTAGATTTATTTTATAGTGAGTGAAATATTTTCAAAATATTATTTTAACTAATTAATATAACCTAAAATTTTTATTTAATTTGAGATCAATATTGACATTATTTTACTATAAAAAATCAAAACTGACCAATTACACATGGATGAAAATATAGTATTTTATATCTTTAAATATTTGTGCGAATTGGGATTAAACTTAGGGTGACCAAGCACAATTTGTTGGGAGGTTTCTCCCACATCCGAAAAGAAATAAAAAAAATTTACGATTGAACCCTATACCCTATGAGCCCTATTTCCAGTCAATGGACATATACAATTCAATAGCTACTTGCGAGGTATTTTGTTTATTTAATTTTCTCTGATTAGAAGCTCTCACTCACTAAAGAATCACTTGGACACCTTCAGCGAAGAACATTGCTGCTGAGGAATCGAAACCAACACTATTTAAAAAGTTGCCTGAGGCAGACAATCCATTCTTTTGCGGGTGGTAAAAAATAGCGTTCGGGGTGTTAATAAGAATGACGTCCCCCATATTCGTTCGAATTTGGCGAGGGTTTGAAATGAATAACGTTCTTTTGCTCGATCGGTGGATTTGAAAAGCTTGGTGTGCGTCTCTATCAAAGAAGAAAAAAATTGAATTGGCTAGATGACACTTGGACAAAGACTAGAGCCACTTCCTCCGACTCTATTATTCAATCTTTTGATAATTTGATGTCCAAGTTGGGTACGTGGAACCTCTTGTGATAGAATTTAGGATGAGGTATGGACTACTGGAATGGACAATAAGACACTTGGGCTGAATCACATTAAAAGATTGAATCCAATCGATTAGTTAGTTAGACGGACACCTTGACAAATGAGGTGGGCCAAAACCTGTTCCGATACCATGATAGAATTTACGATGTGATATGGACTACTGGATTGGGCAATAAGACACTTGGGCTGAACCACATTAAAAGATTGAATCCAATCGATTAGTTAGTTTAACTCAAGAGTTTATATACCGAATTATTTTACTCTTGAACTTCCGATGTGTGATGCATTTTAAGTTTTAACACCTTGCTTCAGCTCGATGGGTATTACGGAATAGTATAATATACTCCGTAATTATTATTATGATTTATTACTTTACATATTTGATTATTCGGTATTTTGTAGTATTTCAAGTTATGATATGAATAAAGTTACGACGGAAGTAGATTTTATTTATTTGATATTCCCCTTTCTATACAAAGAGAAAGAGGCTGTTTGTTTCAGCCTCTTAATGGTTCAGATGTCTGAATGGTTCAGCACTTAATGGTTCAGACTGTTTGTTTCAACCTCTTAATGGTTCAGATGTCTGAATGGTTAAGAGATCTGCCTCTGAATGGTTAAGTATTATACAGAGTCTGAATGATTAAGACCTCTTATCTGAATTGATCAGACATTTGCCTCTGAATAGTTAAACAATATACTAGCTCTTAATGATTCAGACCTCTTACTGGTTCAGCACTTAATGGTTCAGACCTCTTACTGGTTCAGCACTTACCGATTCAGAAGTTGCCAAACAACCCCAAAGTAGTCTTTGTACCATAATTGAATATAAAAAATATTTTTTTTCCTTAAGAGTAATTTATATCACAATCCATTCGTCTTTATCGTTTACGGTAGCCTTATTGTGGTTTCCCTTTCACCTTTTGTTTGTTTGTTTGCAATTTGGTTTTAACGAACGAAATTTCAAACTTATGCTTCACGACCCATGTGTTCCATTATCATGACTTAAATGATATCTCCACATCCAATTACCACCACGGATCTATAATTTGACTATACGTGAATGAAGTTTCTATATTTGATGGAAACTTATCATATACTACCTCTGTTTCTCAAAAGAATTCCTCTTTTGGCTTTGGTGGAAAATAAGGAAGTGTTAAATTGTAGTTGACTTTCCAATTTTGCCCTTGATGTGATGGATAAAAGTAAGATGTGATTGTTTAGTTGTTAGTGAAAAAGTATGGTGTGATAGGTAGGGTATGAAAAAGTAGGGGTAAAAGTGATTTTTTAATAGAAAGGAGAAGTGTTTTAAGAAAAACAAAAAAAAATGAAAGATGAAGGATTTTAAGAAACGAAAGGAGTATATATCATTGATCCATTGTTTTTTTTATTTCTAGTTTAGTATCCAAGATATATATGTTCTTTTATTACCCTCCCATGTTTCTTTTCACCTTGAAATTTTGGTAAGTCGAGCTAGTTAGTTATTGTAACCAGCAACTGAAAAATCTTTCTGAACACCCACCCCAGGTGCCCTCACACCCCAGCCCAACAAGATAGTGTGGGAGGTAAATTATGATATAATCTTAATTTAGTCTTTATAGAGGTTGTACCGTGCCCTATGTGCACAAGGAGCTATTACAAATAATAGAATTACCACATTGCAAGATATTTTCTTCATTCCATGTTTACCACTTATAATGTCAAATTTATTTACTTTCTTCTCTATTTTTTTTACTTATTTGATAAAATAATATATTCATGTCACATACTCCCTTCGTCCCACAAAAACATTCCTCTTTCTTTTTTCATCCGTCACAAAAAACACTTCTCTTTTCCTATTAAAACGTCACTTTTACTCCTATTAATTCTTAACCTACTTATCACATCACATTTTTCTTTATTAATCTACTCATCACATCCCACTTTATCTATCACATCAAAGGACATTTTTGAAAAGTCAATACCAAAATACACTCTTCTTAAATCCTTTAATAGTCAAAATGAGAAATTTTTTAAGGGACAGAGGGAGTATTATTTTTCAGAACTAGCTTTTGATATAGTTTTTAAATATGTACTCCCTCCGTCCCTTAAAAACTTCTCATTTTGACTTTTAAAGGATTTAAGAGGAGTATATTTTGGTGTTGACTTTCCAAAAACACCCTTTGATGTGATGGATATAGGATGCGATAGGTAGATTAATAGAGAAAAAGTGTGATGTGATAGGTAGGTTAAGAATTAATAGGGGTAAAAGTGACATTTTAATAGAAAAAGAGAATTGTTTTTTGAGACGGATGAAAAAGGAAAGAAGAAGTGTTTTGTGGGACGGAAGACTAATTTTTTAATTTCAAATCAATTCTCAAATAAATTATATTGAAAATAGCTCCAATTAAATATCATAAACCAAAATAAATGGTACCCCTCCATTCCGAAAATATTTCATTCCTAAATAGATTTTCTAAAAAAAAGAGTAAATTCTCAAAATGGTCCTTTGTAATAAGGTGTTTTCCCGATTCAGTCCTCAATAAGTTTTAATTACCTACGTGGTCCTCTATAATTGAGATTTATTCCCAAAATAGTCCTTCGTAAATAATGTTACTCAAATGATGCTTAATTGGGAGATCTTTTAGTATTTTGATCATCCAAATTTAAAGTATATTCTTGAAACAATCATTTCTGTACAACTAAATGTAAATTTTAAAAAATACATTGACTATAAATAATTCGTGAATTATTTAAAACTTATAAAAAATCTTTTAAATTTCAAATCAAATACACATATTTTATTAGAAACACCCATTTTGGAAAAGCACTTCATTATAAATGATCATTTTAAGAATTAATTCTAAATTTAGCAGATAAAAAATACCAAAATATCCTCAATTAATCCTCATTTGAGTAATATTATTTACAAAGGACTATGTTGAAAATAAATCTCAATTATAGAGCCACATGGGTAATTAAAATTTAATGAGTACTTATTTAAGAAGACACATTAATATAAATTACTCCCTCTGTTTCTTAAAACTCTTTTTCTTTCATTTTTTTCCTAAATTACTTCCCTTTTCTATTACAAAACCACTTTTACCCCTACTTTTTCATACCCTATCTATCACATCATACTTTTTCACTAATAACTAAACTATCACATCTTACTTTTACCCATCATATCAAAGGCAAAATTGGAAAGTCAACTAAAATTATACTTTCCTTATTTTTTCCTAAAATCAAAAGAGGAACCGTTTTGAGAAACGGATGGAGTATTATTTTGGGAATTTATTAAAAAAACACAATCATACGGCTAAGAACTAACCGCGGTTTCTCTCAATCATGTCTGTACTGTCAAACCAAACACCCAAAACTCCCACTAAAGATGTTATTACTATTATTATTAGGAAAATGCTAGGGGTACACCAAAGGTGTACCTCATTTGTCCCCCACCCCCTCCATTACCACTCAATTAGGCAAGAAAATTAAAAAAAATAAGTAAATAAAAATCAAAAATAAATGAGTGGTTGTTGAAGGGGTGGTGTACAAATGGGGTACACCAAAGGTGTACCCCTAGCATGACCGTTATTATTATGACTATTATTACTATTGTTATTATTATTACTATTATTACTATTAGTATTATGATTATAATTCTTATTACTTTTGTTATTATTATTGCTATATTTATTACTATTACTACTATTATCAATAATATAAAATTATTATTATTATTACTATTATTATTACTATTAATAATATTATTATTATTATTTCTATTATTATTACAATTATTACAATTATAATAATGATTTTAATTTTAATTTTGATTTAAATCAAATTTATATTAGATCAGATCCAATCAGATCAGATTAGACTATATCAAATCAGATCCAACCAGATCAAATCAGACCAGATCAAAACTTTAAAAATCAGATCAGATCAGACGACTAAATCAAGAATAATTATCTTGGGTTTAAAGATGTTAAAAATTAAAAAATGATGTTTTTTTTACAAAAACAAAATTTCATTAACGCATCAAAAACGGTAACACAAACGCAGGAGGAGTAGACACCAGAACAAAATGTTCGGTCTCCGCCCATCTAGCTGAGTAATCATATTCGTCTCCCGACAAACAAAGGAAATAGAAGCAAAACAAAATTTGGCCAACAGGGCCTTGCACTCATCAATTACAGAACCAAAGTATGACAAAGCTCACATGTAATATACTATCTCTGTTTCTCAAAAGAGTTCTTCTTTTAACTTTGGAAGAAAATAAGGAAGTGTTAAATTGTAGTTGGCTTTCCAATTTTGCCCTTAATGTGATGGGTAAAAGTAAGATGTGATAGTTTAGTTGTTAGTGAAAAAAGTATGATTTGATAGGTAAGGTATGAAAAAAGAGGGGTAAAAGTAGTTTTTTAATAGAAAGGGGAAGTGTTTTAAGAAAAACAAAAAAAATGAAAGAGGAAAGGTTTTAAGAAACAGAGGGAGTATGACTTTAGATGAGTTCATACTTGCACTGAATGAGTGTGATTAATGCATTTTTGAATGTGGCACAGAAGAACTATTGGTGTTATATTTTTTAAAAGTTCAGGGAGCATTAATACAAGTTTTAAGGTTAAGGGAGAATACTTAAAATTTGTGAAAAGTTCAAAGGTAAATGACACAAAAAAAAACTCAAAATTTTAAGAAATGAAATTTGAAATAAAGGCTAAATATTTGGAAGCATGGTTGTGTGTGAATAAGGAATAGGAATGATGTGTGTAGGGCTGTAAATGCTGATGAGCATATTCCATTTATAATATGCAAAATGGAATTTAATTTCCACATCCATTTGTTTGTGTGAAAAAAATTCCCATTCCTCTCAAAAGTGTAAACGTTCAAACTATGTGAATGTGGACTTGTCAAGAAATTCACAACTTTCTTTTTTTAAATGGTAAACCAAGAAAGGAAATCAAGAAAGGAAAAAAAAAGAATGAAAAAAGTACAAAAGGATTTCCATTGTTTTATGGTCTCTAGCTAGTGAAAGTGCTCATCCAATTCACTCCCACTTTGCTTTTCACAAATTGGACTGTAATCTTTTCCCATTAAACAAAATCTTATTCTCTTTCCGTACATTCTAAAAGAATTACTATGTTACAATTCTCTCAGTTTATTAAAATCTTTCTTCTTTCATTTTTTCACTTTCACCCAAATTCTTTTTTTTATTATTAAAATGACTTATAAGTCCAAATAAAGTCATTATAGTATAATTCATCCAGGAACTGTTTTGCAATTTGATTTACGAGTATTTAGAAAGTTAAAATATAAAAATAAATCCTGTAAAAGTCAGACAAGAATTATTTTGGTGAATGGAGGGAGTGCATATTGTTTCTCGAAATAGTAAAGTACTCCATATATATGGAGTACTTTCTATTATTTAAATAAATAGGAGAAAAATTTATCATGTACAAAAAAATGTAAAAAATCTTGTGTGTCACATACGGAGTATTTATTTTTTTTTTTAAAAAAAAGAACATTGGAAAGTTAATTTTGTAAGAAAGAAATTGAACAACAAAAGTGAGAAATCATCTTAGAGGGAGTATGATTCTTATGGAGGAGCACCAATTAAATAAAAAGTAAAGTAAATAAAAAAAAGCCACAAGAGGTCAAATTGGGTACACGTCAGTCCATCTTCTCAACACATGGAGCCACCAGCTCTCACCCAAACCTCTATTTTTACTTTTTTTTTTTTTAAAAAAAACTATTCAGTTGACTTGTAACAAAGTTTACGAAAATTAAATAAAAATCTATAAAAGTAATGCAGAGTAAATATAAACTTTGTGAGTCACTCGAAATTTTTTAGGACATTCTAAAAAGGAAATTTTCTTGTGAAAGAGAAGTGTTTTAGACTTTATCCCAAGAATTTCAGAGAAGATAAACTTATATTTAGGATAATCTTAGTGATACATCAAAATGGGATATATACCTCATTTCTATGCACGGCTTTCACAGATAGGCACAGATACATAATGTCGTCGTTTGTGCATTTTGGTGTACCCCTAGTTTAATTTTTATACTTATTCATCCCTCGAATTCATCTTTCCATTCCAAAATGTTTGCCACATTTCCTTTTTCAACGATCACATGAGCTTTTGTTTATTTGTACGTTTTCATTGATTATTTGATAAAATAAAATATTCTTGACATCACTTATTTCCAAAAAAAAATTCATGTGGTTTTGAATATGTAAATTTTATTTTTTATTTTTATACCAATATTCAAATAGAATTGATTGAATTTTTTTTTGATATTTTGGCTCGCTTTTCGAAATGTGGTAAATATTTGGAGACGGAGGGAATAATCCCTCGTAAAAATCTACCTATGGCTATAACCAATTAACAAAGAGTAATCATATTCTCTTTAAGAAAAGAAAAAAGAGGAATTTACTTAAATAGCACTAAAACATAATGACTTTTTCTAAATATCACCACACGTGTTTTTCTTCCCAATGTAGCACTTTTAGTCATTATGCATTAGTCATTATTCAAGTAAATATTTGCCATTACTGGACATTATGGATCGGACATTATTAAGTGTTATTTAGAGAATAAAACAATTTAAGTGCTATTTAGGGAAATGACTTAAGTTTTAGTGTTATTTAGTGCAAATATTTCAAGAAAAAAATAAAAGAAAAAGAGTCAAATTAGTCAATTGTTCATAGTGATTGATCTTGTCTGATTAATTTTACTGGTTCCTCATACCATAGTGAGCACCTCATACCTCTCTCTCTCTATTTATTCCCAATAAATGAAGGAACCTCATTTCTCTTCACCCCTCCCCACTTCTTCTCTACCAAGCAACTTCATTCATCATCTATCATTTCCTTTGCTACTCACAATCATTTAATTCATTTCAGTTTTTTTCTTTCAATATTATTATTATTATCATCATTTAAACTCATATATTCCCATCCATTATATTCTTGGTTTTATATATTTCCATTCTGCATTTAAGAACCAAATAAAACACTTTCATTTGAAGAAAACAGAAACAAAAAAAAATGGGGGTTGTTCTTGAGCTTCTTCTTGTAGGAGTTCTGGCTATGTTGCCGCCACCGGCCCTCGGGTACGGTGGCTGGAGCAGAGCCCGAGCCACGTTCTACGGCGGCGGGGATGCTTCCGGAACAATGGGTATGTGTTTTCATGTCATTAATTTAATACAAAGTCACACTTTTTTTTTCATCTTTTACATTAGAATTGATCAGAAAAATATAAGACAGTGTGTGTGTGTGTTGTATTTTGGCCAAGATTTAATTTTGATTGCACCTTCTCTTGTAGGTGGAGCATGTGGATATGGAAACTTGTACAGCTCAGGCTATGGTACAAACACGGCAGCTTTGAGCACTGCCCTGTTTAACAACGGCCTGAGCTGTGGGTCGTGCTTCCAGATAATGTGTGTCAATGACCGGTCGTGTGTTCGAGGAATCATCACCGTCACCGCCACCAACTTCTGCCCCCCGGGCGGTTGGTGCGAGCCTCCGAACCCGCATTTTGATCTCTCTCAGCCCGTTTTTCTAAGAATTGCGCAATACAATGCCGGAGTCGTTCCTGTCTCTTACAGAAGGTAAACTCATGAGTCGATAAAATCTTGAAATATACTCCCTCCGTCCCGGAAAACCTGTGAGTTTTGGTTTTGAAGAGGGATTTAAGGGGATTGGCATTGAATTTCCAAAAATGTCCTTTGATGTGATGGGTAAAAGTATGATTTGATGGATAGATTATTAGTAAAAATGTATGATGTGATAGGTGGGGTATGAAAAAGTAAGGGGTAAAAATGACTTTTTAATAGAAATGAGAAGTGTTTTTTGGGACGGATGAAAAAAAAGGAGAAATGTTTTCAGGGACGTAGGTAGTACTTTTTTTGGTGCTTAAGTATTTGCCTACTTTTAATTCTTTTCGTCAAAATTGGTGAATTTTGATCTCAAATTAAATAACAGTGATATTAAATATTGATACAAATTTAATTTTATTAAATATATTACTCCGTATATAAAATATTTTAAAAATATTATTTTACGTAATTAATTACAAGATATATTTTATTTAATTATACGTCAAAAGTTAAAAATGATTGATTCAGAAAGTTAAAACAAGACAAATTCTCAGAACGGAGGTAGTATATGTCGTATATATCGGTTTATATATGTTACTATATATTCGACGCGGGACTTTAATTATATCGTCGAAATTGGTAAATATTTTTGTAGGGTACCCTGCATGAGAAGGGGAGGGATAAGGTTCACGGTGAACGGGCACGCGTTCTTCAACCTAGTCTTGGTGACGAACGTTGGAGGGTCGGGAGACGTGCATGCGGTGTACATAAAGGGGTCGAGAACCGGGTGGCAAATGATGTCAAGAAATTGGGGCCAGAATTGGCAGAGCAATGCCAACCTCAACGGCCAAAGCCTCTCTTTCAGGGTGGTTACCGGCGACGGCCGCAGCCTCGTGTCCTACAATGTCGCCCCTCCGTCTTGGTCCTTCGGCCTGACCTACACCGGCCGCCAGTTCCGCCCCTAGGACATATCATATCCTACCTGCCCTTATTCATATGGTCACAAGGAATTGAAGAAGCTAAGTATCCTAGCTTAAATGGGTTTTCTGTTTTTGTTTTTTGTTGCAAAAAAAAAAAGAAGAAGGAATGGTTTTGAAATGGTCCTTTTACTCTTTTAGCCATGCTAAAAAGGCCATTTATTTGACCACATGAAAATTCATGCTTATTATTATTATTATTATTAATTGTGCAGACATATAATAATGTATCTGCAAATTAAAGGTGTGGAAGAGAAAATGTTTTTTTTTTAAAAAAATAATGGTTTGTGATTAGGATAGGATTAATTAAGGGCAAAGAGGTAATTAGTGGTGAATGAAAGTGGAGGGTGGAGTACTGTAGCTTTGTACTTGTAGATGATGAGCAAGGCATTGTGAAGGCATGAGAAAATTAAAATTGCCTTCCACCTTATTTATTCAGATTTGTAATTCTGATAACCCCACAAAATAATAAATAATGTCCATCCTTGTAATTGTAATTTGTATTATTGTAATGGAAAATAATGTTAAAATTATTGTAATGCATCCCCATAATTCAAAATGTATGCTTTTATTTTGTTCTTTTTTATATTTTATTTAGCCATAAGTATTAGGGAGTTGATCACACAATTAAACTGAATAATCCCGTCAAGGATCTTGTAGTCCAATGACACCGCTACGACTCTCTCAAAATAAAAGTTACTATTCAATCCTCGGACGGTAACTTTATGAGTTTTAATAGATTGAAAATATATGAAGAGATTCTACATTATAATAAAGTTAGTCGTTTTCAAATAAAAAAAATGAATACTCCCTATATCATTGAGTAGAGTAGTTTGGGTTTTGGACATTAACAGCCCCAGCCTTAGTTACAGACAAACGTGGCCCAATAATTTCTTACCCGTCATGAATTTTGGACATGTTGATGGACATATGCTAAAATTGATATCTTTAGTGTTTTAGGGACAATAATTTCTCACCAATGATTATTTCCGTGCAAAAATAGTCTGACGGTGTCAATCTGGGTGTCTAAATCGGTGGGTTTTCGTTCCTGACCGAATTAATCGATTAAAAGTTGAAACAGTCGGACGGAGTATACACTAAAAAAATGTAAAATTTGTTTTCGAGGTACACTGATATTTCCCCCATTTTAGTTGAGAATTTGTAATGAAATAAAACAATTAAAATTGACATATTAAAAAAATGAACATATTTTTTTTAAAAAAAGTAGTGACAACCACAATATAATAACAATACGGAGTATATTTTTTTTTGTAATATCTTACAAAAAAGGGTCTGGGGATACGAAAAAAGTTGTGAAATAAGTATGTTATTAATTATTTAATAACATTTCAAATAAAAAAATAATAAAAGAAATGTTGTCCTAGTATAATAATTGAAAATTTTATTATTTAAGGAGGAATATAATGGTGGGTGGAATTGAAGAAAGCTGCCGACAGTTATTGAAGTCACAAAAAACACTAATCTTTGTACGGACGCACGTAGATAAACATTAACATTAATTCATTGAGTTGTTTTTAAACATTTACAATGATTCCAAAATCCGTCTTTCCGTTTCCTTTACATATTTATCATTTTTAATTTAAAACTTATATAAATTTAATATAAATATTTATTTATTAATAAAATTGGTAAATTATAATAAATAAAGTAAAAGTAATAAATTCAAAAATTAACAAAAATAAAGAAAAATATTAGCATTAACTAAATACTCCCTCCGTCTCGGAAAACATGGAAGTTTTGATTTTGAAGAGGGATTTAAGTAGAGTGTATTTTGATATTGAATTTCCAAAAATGACCTTTGATATAATGGGTAAAAGTATGATTTGATGGATAGATTATTAGTAAAAAAGGTACGATGTGATAGGTAGGGTATGAAAAAGTAAGGGGTAAAAATGACTTTTTAATAGAAATGAGAAGTATTTTTTGGGACGGATGAAAAAAGAAAGGAGAAATATTTTCAGGGACGGAGGGAGTATTAATTATTGAAATTAAAAAAAATAAAATTAAAAGAAAAAAAGTCGAAGAAGAAAATGGATCGGGAGAAAAATAAGAAAACATGGTACGATATCAATACACTAAGGTCATAAAATGAGTATAAACTTATGGCCACATAACAATTTGTTGAAATTTCATAAACATGGTCCGGTCTCGTTTTTCTGGAGTAGTGATTTTGTTCACCCAAGGTCCACGTCTAATTCCTGGCCTTCTCACAAAAGTTGTCGGATTTAGAAGCTAATGTAGAAAAAAACCCGTTCCACCAAAGCTAATGTGCCAAATCTTAATGTCAATTATAATTCTTATCTTAATCCTAATACTAATATTTTGAAGTCTACATCAACAACGTCCATATAATAATATTCATCCTTGTAATTGTAATTTAAATTATCGTAATGGAAAATTATTTTATAGTTTTGATTGCAAAAAATAAAAATTGAACAAATACTCAGAGACGAAAATATTTATATGTTT
Organism: Cuscuta australis; assembly: GCA_003260385.1. Classification (NCBI taxonomy): domain Eukaryota; kingdom Viridiplantae; phylum Streptophyta; class Magnoliopsida; order Solanales; family Convolvulaceae; genus Cuscuta; species Cuscuta australis. Next base: position 2,110,676 of record NQVE01000192.1, read on the forward strand.
TTCTATTTATTATCAACTTTAATTTTAAGTTGCACCTACATTAAAATAATCAAATAAGGGATCCTAATTTTACGATCACCCAAGGCCCAATAGATAATTGAGCCGGGCCGGATGCTCATCGTACGATACATCCAGATCTAACAGTAAAATTAGTCTTAAAAAAACATATTTTTACAATCTTTATTTCAACACTTTGACTATTAGTTTTTCTATTTATATATAAATATACTACTTCTGTCTTTAAGAATTGGTTCAGTTTTGACTTTTTTCAATTAACCATTTTTAATTTTTGATTTATAATTAGATAAAATATATATTTATATTAATTAGATAAAATAATATTTTGAAAAATATTTTATAAAAAGTATCTAATTAAATTATTTTTGTATCAATATCCAATATCCTTTTTGTTTAATTTGTAGTCAAAGATTGTCAATTTTGACCGAATTGAGTCAAAAATGGACAACTACTCAAAGACGGTGGGAGTATATTATAAAAAAAATATTTTAAAACAATATTTCAAAATGAATCGATTGATATTAAACTTATATGAAAATTCAATTTTTTTCTGTAATATACAGTCAAAGATTAAAACATTTAATCATGAAAATTAATGTGAGAAGTTAATTTTAAGACTATTCCAAGCTAATGATGAGTAAATGGGATTAAATTCATTAAACATTTGATACGTGCATGCACCGGTTGAGTTTAGTGGTTGACAGATGTTATTCCAAATTTCCAAGTTTTTTTTAGGCTTTTTTAGCTTTGCATAAAAGTTGTACTGCGTGTTGACTTTTGGCATATATGGAGGACTACATGAATTCCCAAAGGATCATGCTACATTTACACTAACAAATATACCCCATTTGTAAATCACAGGTTTACACAAACATTTCGATGGTTTACACCGACACAATTATTGGTGCGTTAATAAAAATTCACACGGACACAAATGTTGGTGCGTTTAACAAAAAATAGTTTTACACCAACACAAAATGTTGGTGCAAAACTGCGGGGTATAAATTGGGGTACAAATCTTGGGGTACACATAGCATTATCCATTCCCAAAACCCTTGTGGATTTTATTTTGCATACTACATTACTCTCCTCTCTCTCTTTGTCTAGTTTTAATATTTTAGAGAAGTACACAAATTCCCACAATGGCATTTGATTTGATTTTTCATACTACGAAATACTTCTCTATTGTCTTTGAATATTTGTCAAATTTTGATTTCTAAAATTAGTTGTTTTCAATCGTTGACGTTAAGACTCCATTTATTATACAGAATTTGATTTGAAATTCTATAAAATCAAGTTGAGTTGAATTAAGATCTAATTCAATCTCAAATTCATTGTTTGGTATAATTAATGAGTTCATTACAAATAGAATTGATATAGGTTTGTATTTTGGACTTTTAGTTGTTAATAGTTGCTTTTGTTTTCGTCATCTGTTCATAATGAGAGATGAGTTTAGCCAGTTTCACTAATAGGATGTGTTTGCGGAATTTATTACTCCCTCCGTCCTATAATGATCTTCCCGATTCACAAAACGAAGAAAAATCCTAAGTTTTTTCAATCTATTTTATTTTAATATTGGTATAGAAATAAAAAATAAAACATACATATTTAAAAACTACACCAAAAGTTCAACAAAACAAGTGGTGACAAGAATATTTTATTTTATCATATAGGCCATGAAAAAACACAAATAAATATAAATTCTCGTGAAGTTGAAACAGTGCTCTGGGAAGATCATTATAGGACGGAGGGAGTATTTTTCATTTTTATTTTAATTTTTAAGTTTTAATTTTAAAATTCATAATTTATAATTTTAATATTATTAATTATTCATTTTTAATTTAAATTTTAAAATATTAAGTTCTAATTATTAAAATTTTAAGTGTTGATTTAATTTTTTAAACTCTAGACTCAACATCAATTTTCTAAATATATTTTTTTTAGTTGAAATTTTAAAATTTATAATTTTTAAATTTTTAATTTTTAATTAATAATATTGAGTTTTTACATTTAAATTTTCAATTTTTACTTTTTAAATTTGAAATTTTGAATTTTTAATATAAACTCCATAATTTTAATTTAAATTTTAAAATTTTAAACTTTAAAAATTTTGTTTTAAGTTGATTATTTTTAGTTTTAAATTTTATATTTGATATTTTAGATTTATAATATTTAATTTTTTATTTTGAATTCATAATTTCAAGTTTTCAATGTTAAATTTTAAATTCAAAATTTCAATATTTAATATTTACTTTTTACTTTAAATTTTTTATTTTTTTAATTTATAATTTTGAATTTCTCAATTTTAATTTTTTAATTTTAATTTTAATTTTAAATTTTAAATTTATATTTAAAGTTTTTAAACTTAAAATTTAAATTTTTGAATTCAAATAACTAGTTTTTAAATTTAAGTTTTGTATTTTAAACTTATATTTATATTTTTAATTTTTAAATTTTTAAATTTTAGTTTATACTATCTCCATCCCAGTGTATTTGTCTAGTTTGACTTTTTCGAGTCAAACTAGACAAACTTTGAACTCCAAATATTCTTAATTTATATTGCATATTAGCATAATGAAATACAATTTTGAAAGTTCTCAATACGATAAATCCAATAAAGTCATTTTTATGTTAAAACACATTACGATTTTTATTTAATTGAAGCTCCAAGTTTGTCCAGTTTGACTCGAAAAAGTCAAACAGGACAAATACACTAGGACGGATGGAGTAATTCTTAATTTGGCTTTTTTTTATGATTAGTCAAAGAAATCAAAGTTTGTGAGAGAAGTCAATAGCTAGCCGAAAAGCTATTTTCACAATGCACCGAAAGTCTATAAGAGCATCTCCAACCATGCTTGTTATTTTAATTTGCTATTTTTACATTATAGCAAGTGAAGAGTGATATAGCAAGCACTTTTTTGCTTTATTTTCCAACCATAATTTGTCATTTTAATTTTTAAGTATTGGCTAGCTAAATTTTGAGGGACTTGTCATATTTAGCAAACCAAAGTTATTTTTTGGCAAACTTGCTAAAATAAAGCATGCCCTTTGGAGAAGAACAAAAGCGTTTAACTAGTTATATTATAACTTTTAGCTAGTTAAAATGATATGGTTGGAGATGCTCTAAGACATGTTTTTTTGTTAAATTTGGAAAGGATCCACGTGATTTAATTTTGACTCATAGACTTCAATCTCTCCATTTAAATTCTTTTGTTGCGTTATAGAATTGAAAATATGGAATTGGGAAATTTAGTATTATATTTCAATTCTAAATCTACATTTTTGTGCTAACAAACAATAAAATTGAAATTAAAGTACCTAATTTCAATTTTATTACTTGAATTATGTGTACCAAAGAGAGTCCACAAAGTAATTTTGAAAACAATCACTTTGTTTTCATTGATGTGACTCTTGAACATCTAAAAATTCTATGTCAATTACTCCCTCCGTTTTAGATCTTTAATTTCTTCACATTTAATTTTTCACAATGTCAAATGTTGCACCCTTACTATTAATATCTCTATTTATATGCTCTCCATAAAAAGGGCTTTTAGTTTGATTTGGTACAAATTTAAGGAATGTGAAAATATATGGTTTAAAATGATGGATAGAAGAGAGAAAGATTTTGAGCCACTCAAAATTTTACAGAAAAAGAAATCAAATGTATTTTTTGGGATGTTCCAAAAATGAAATAAGTCATCTTTTTTGGAACAAAGAGAGTTTAAAAATAGATTTTAATTAATCAATTCATATTAAATTTTATATCATAATTCAATTTTTTTGTAATTTATGGTCAATGTTTAAAAGTGTTGACTACAAAAATCAAAAATAGATAGAAAGATATGAGACAGAGCGCAATGTGTACACATATCTAATTTTTGTTCTTTTTTTAGTTAATTTTAATATCAATGGGCAAGCTTATTATATGTGATATGCATTTATTCAGTCAATCACGTACACGTACAATGTCATCTTTACAAGTAAATAAATTGGACTGAAAATAAAGTCGATCGATCTCCGTAAAACGGAATGAATATATAATTTAATTTTGGAAGTACAACATAATATACTCCTGTATAGAATATTTATCTAATTTTTATTACTTTTTAGCAACCCAGATCGACCTTTGATTTATAATGGAATTAAAAATAAATCATGTATTAATTAGATAAATAATATTTTGAAAATATTTTACAAGATAAATGTAATAAAATTATATTTATATCAATATTTATTATAAATTTTATTTAATTAATAGTCAAGGTTTATTAATTTTGATTGCAAAAAACCAAAATTGGATAAAAACTCTAGGATGGAGATAGTACTAAAGGCTGGTTTGACAATACGTTTAGCTTTAACGTATTGAAAATGTTATTTATCGATAACGTTTAATTTCAAAATTTCTAAAGTTAATTTAATTTGCACTATTAAAGAATTATCAAAACGTTAGGTTACGTTACCACTAATTGAACAAATTCATTACTCCGTAATTTCAAACAAGATGATAACGTAATTAAAAATAGCTCTCATACATGATACATGTAGTATATAGAAAATGGAAGTATTCTGATGGAATAGGAAAAAAATAAAAGAGAAAGTATTTTAGTGAATCTGGCAGGAAAGTGTGAGGGGGAATTAAGGGCATTTAGGGCCTCCTTCCTTGGTCTTCCAGTTGTTGTAGCAAGGGCATTTTTCTTTGTTGCCGGAGGTTCCGGGAGGCACGCACCGGCACTTTGCACAGCATGGTTCACAGAACGACATGCACCTCGGCTTCCGGTGTTTGGTCTTGGAGCACCTCCGGTCGCACTCTGGTTTGCACTCTGTCCCATTTTTTTTATTTTTATTTTTAACGTAGCATATATGCACATTATATTAAATTTAAAGAAATGACCTTCAATTAATATGACTAAAAAAAGTTTAAAAAAAATGTTTAGACTTTCCATATTTGTTCATATTTGTTCTTGAGTCACTTCAAAAAGTAAAATAAAGTATTTGTATGGATAGTGATTAATGGATAAATTAAAAGTGAGGGTAATAGTGTGGTTTAAAGAAAAAGTATTTTCGAAGAAAGGAAATTGAAAGATAATTTATCGACAGACAGATAAGGAAAATAAGAAGATAAACCATGGACGGTGGGAGTATATAAATACATAATACTAATAAAAAGTTACTTACGGCTTTGATGCAGATTGCCATGGCCATGGTTCTGAAATTTTCAAAGGAAAATATGCAATACATATTAATTCAAACCTAAGATTGAACGTAACACATTTTGTTTAATTTGATGCAATTAAGAAACTTGAAAGTAATTGATTATGTGCACCTGGAGGAAGTGGTCATTAGAGCCATGTCTTCCTTGTAAAGCAAGCTGCAGCAGGAATATATTATTATAAGTGATGATCTTTAATTTGCATGCACGAGTAGATATTTCATTCGGGGAATTTATTTAAATAGCACTAAAAAAATAATGAATTTCTCTAAATAGAATCGCATGTGTTTTTTCCTAATGTAGTACTTTTAGGCATTATGCATTAGTTATTAATTATTCAAGTAAATATTCGCAATCACTGGACATTATGGACATTATTAAGTGCTATTTAGAGAATAAAACCGTTTAAGTGCTATTTAGAGAAATGACTTAAGTTTTAGTGCTATTTAGTGCAAATATTTCATTCCCAAAAAGCACTACGGAGTACTTCGTAAACACTTTGATTTTTTTGCAGAAATTTTCAATTTCATAATAGTGAAAATATGATCAAGTTTTCGTCTAATAATGATAAAATAAACCCATGAAAGTTAAAAAAAATTACAGTGTGTTCTTGGAACATGCAGATGGCAACCAATGTGATCATGATGAACAAAGCAAGGAATTTGGCCATGGCCATGGGGCTACTGATCGAGAATGAATAATAATGGATTATTGGAGTACGAGTTAAAGTGATGAGCGGAAAAAATGGTAATCCAAGGATATATATATATATATATATATATATATATATATAACTATGTGTGTGCGCGCGCGAGCGAGAGAGCACGAAGTAAACCAAACTTGCATATCTTTTCACATTATAATGTCAAGAAACTAATTGAACAAAAAATTCAAACACGTGATCCGCACAAGAAATGATTTTATATTCTAACAGAGATATATAGTTGATTTACGATATATGTTTGAATGGAACTATTTTTAGTTCAATTTATTTATACAAAAATTGGTATTGAAATAAAGTGTAAAAATTATATACTTAGAATTTAAACTACATCATCTAATGACCCTCGGATTCCGTCTCATTGTGTTTGTCAAGTTTTGACTTTTTGAAATTAAAATTGATATATTTTGACCATTAAGTAAATGAATTTGGCATTAGATATTGATTCAATTTTTTTAAAATTAGATTTATCTTGTATGAAATTTTTTAATATTGATTTTCTAAATTAATAAACCATAATTTTTTTAAAATTAAAGATCAAAAGTTGACATTGGTTGAATCCCAAAAGTTAAAATTGAACAAAAATTCTTGGGCGGAAAAAGTATTATTTTATTAAATTGGTAGTAAAAAGAGAAAAAAAGAATAAAATTTGAGTATGTAATATGAGCTCTGTTCGGATTTAATTTTCTCATTTGACTTTTCACGGTCTTCAATGTAATATTTTTACGTTAATGTTGATATTTATATATAGATATATTTTATAAAATTTTAATATTTCAAAACAATGTTTCAAAAGAAAACTATATATTTATATTACATTTATATCAAAAGTATAATACATTTTTTCCATAATCAAAAGTTACAAACTTTAACAAAAAAAAAAATTAAAAGGATGGGAAGATTAAACTTGGAAGGAGGTACAAATAACTACCCCTTTCATTTAATCTAATGCATTGATAAGTGTGAAAAGAAATTTCTTTTCAACAGGTATTGTTTTGAAATTGATGAAGTACCGGAGTATTTAATTTACTAATGCTAGGGCTACACGAGCTTATACTCCAATGTGATTACACAAATGGTAAGTTTGTTTGTGTATTTTGTGACCGAAATGTTTGTGACTCTAGCATTTCTCATGTGATTATGCAACACCAATTGATCAATAATTTCTTCGTAATAGAATGTAATTTTTAATTTTTTATTTATGTAGTTATTATTCAATTCTTATTTCATTAATGTAATTTTTTTATTGAATGTAAGTTTTTTATTTATTGAATTATTGTCGTTAAATTCATTTAATTAATGAAATCTTATAAATTTAATTTTACAAGATGTGTATTTAAAATGTAAAAAATAAAGGCTTGAAGCTCTAGTTTGAAGGCATGAAGCTTCAAACCAGTTTCCAGTGAAATTGTGATATAAGTTAAAACTGGCGTGACAGAAAGAAAAATTTTGAAACTACGGAACTTCAAATGTATTTCCAGTGCTCTTAGACTTTAGAGGATGGTAGATGGTACAAATCTACTGATATACTCCCTCCGTCCCCAATTTGATTACAAATTGCGGGTTACGGAGTAAAATTTCCTACTTTTTGAAATCATTTTATTTACAAATTGGTATATCAATAAGCTACAAAAATTACATATTAAAAAACTACGTCAAAAGTTCTACAAAACAAGAGGTGACAAGAATATTTTATTTTATCAAATACTTGATGAAATCGCGTAAACAAACAAAAGTTATCGAGAGGAGAGAAAAAAATTGTAATCTATTTAGGGACGGAGGGAGTATATCTATTCTTTGAACTAATGAGTGTAGAAAATGGTGTCATAATATGACATCAATAATTCTAGTCATTTTAACCAAAGTGTTCTAAATACGAAATATTACTCAACTATGTCATGCAGTATATCAAATAGAATATTTCTATTCATGTTTTTTTAAATAGAAATATTATTATTGTTAATTTTTTTTGGAATGGGGTAATATTTTTATTAATGAAAAATGAAGCAACATTTTTATTAAAAAAATGAGGAGATATTATTATTATTATCATTATTATTATTATTAATGAAAAATGAGGTAATATTTTTATTAATGAAAATGACAAACTATGTTATAAAATTTGATATTTTGTTATAAACGCAATATTTATGAGTGGTACAAAATTGACAAAAAACAAATTTGTAAATAAATAAGAAAATTTCTATTGTGAACCTTAAGTTCACGGCACACTCAGAGATTAGAGTCTGGTAAACAAATGCTTGCTGTTAAGATTAGTATTTTTAATTTTAAAACAAATTACGGAGTATGTGCAGTGTGAAAGTTCATAAATTTTTGGAGAGCTAGATGCACCATAGAAGCAATAAAAAAATAAAAGGAAAAATTTAGCAAATATATATAATAAAAGAAAAATAACGAAGTGTTTACCTATTAAAATGCATTATATTGTGACTTTTTAAAAATATTGTAGTGAAATTTTTGAACATTATAAGAGTTCAATGAGAAAAATAGACTCTGACATTTTTAACAAAAAATAAGACTCGAGTGCTACTTTTGAACATCTTAGGGAGTTATGAACATTTTTTAAAGAAAAAAAGACATTGTCATTTTTAATTAAAAAAAATGAAGAGTTAAATTGAATAGCACTCTTGTCACTGCACTCGACATCTAATACCAATGAGAGCATCTCCAATGTGAGGTGCTAAAAAAAATGTTGCTCCGTATTGGTTAAAATTGTCATTGAATAGTATTTTACTTATCAAAAAAAATTTATTTGCTCCAATAATAATTGTTAAGGAAATTTACTCAAATGAGACTTACAGATAATCATCTTTCTCTAAACAGGACCAATGCTATCTTTTCTAACATTTGACAATAGAATGTTTTAAAATGTCTTGCCTTTGTGAAAAACAATCAATTACACAATTCAAGTAGATTATGATATTATTAAAAACCAATTGAATAATCATTGAAATAATCAGTCATTGTCCAACACGTTTTTAATGACCACATTTGTATAATAATTCGTAAAATTAGTTATTATCCAATACTTATTTCTAATGATCACATTTGTATAATCATTCGTAAAATCAGTCATTATCCAACACTCCTTTTAATGACCACATTTGTATAATCATTCGTAAAATCAGTTATTATCCAACACTTGTTTCTAATGATCACATTTGTATAATCACTCGTAAAATCAATTATTATCCAACACTTGTTGTTAATGAGGCATATATATCAGATCATATGCAATTATGTGTCATAAATGGAATCAAATATACTTGGTCCTATCATTATCCAACACTTGCTGCTAGTGAGAGCATATATGAGAGATCATATGGCGTTACAGCGTGAAAATATGGTGAGTGTGCCAGTATGAAAATGACAGTGCGAGCTCTTATTTTAGTCTTAAAAGACTTATTAATCTTATTTGGATATTTTTATAGTTTTTTACTCCTATTTAGGCAGTTCTACCTTTTTTTGGACAACATTTAGTTACGAAGGTGGGGTTCCCATGACATTAGAACCCTGGGACGACCCAGGAGCGATCCGATGCCCCATTTGTAAATTTGACGGTTCCTACCCCTGTAATTCCTCCGGTAAACCCCTTCACGTCGTCCCGATCCGAACACACCCCCACCCGCTTCAATTACACATCATAAGTTGATTTTCACTTTGAGTCAAAATTTAACTCTTAAGTCAAAATCAATTTGTGAGGTGCAATTAAAGGAGGTGGGTGTGTGTTCGGGTCGGAACGAATAAGAGAATTTACCGAGAAGACTAGGGAGAATATGAACCGTCAATTTTATAAACCGGATACCAGAGCTTCCCGAATCATCTCATGACATTACCGGGTAATGTGATGACTCATAGTTAGGACTTAGGAATTTTTGGGTGCCTCGGTGGCTAAAGACCCGAAATTAAGGGGGCAGTAGAGTCTAAGACCGACCACCCGGAAACTGTACGCAATTCTTATTACGTCCTGCCCTGCCCTGCCCTGCTGCCCTACCCGTGTTGTCTCTCTAGTCTTTTCCACCGGAAAAAAAATTTAAGCGCTGTTCCGACGGTGTCGTATGAGTCAGAGTACTTATTATTGTTATTATTATTCGTATATAATATAATGGGGTGTTGTGTTTTGCTTCCTATTTAGAGATGCAGCAGATGTAATTAAGGACAGCTTTGCCAGCGTCATTTGGTCCTTCGCTTACACTAATCTCACAAAATATAGAAATTTTATATTTTTATTCTTTAAATAAAAGTTGACACTCACGTAATGTGGCACTGTACATATGCATGTTATTATATTTTTTTATAATATAGATGATCATGATTGGTAATATAATTGCATTTTAACTCCTATTTCGGGAATAAAAACGTGGAACTCCTAATATGTTTTCAATGTTTTACTTTTACTTTAGTCTTTTTTCTTACTCCTTCCGTTCACCAAAATACTCTCTCTTTCATTTTTTTTCTCTTCCATCAAAACATTTTCGCTTTCTATTAAAAAACCATTTTTACCCATATTTTTTCTCGCACTACCTATCACATCATACTTTTTCACTAATAATCTATCCATCGCGTCTTATTTTTACAAATTACATCAAGAGCAAAATTAGAAGCCAATTATATTTCACATTTCCTTAATTTGGCCTTTGGTCAAGCCAATTAAAAATGTGTGTTTGAATGTCATGCAGAGAAGAGAGAAAGATTGTGTGTAAACGACACTCTTTTAAATTTTCTAGAGTACCTTTTTTTCAAATTCTTTTGTGTTTTATTTCTTAGTTTTTCACGCACTTTTACATATTTTTCTCATTTTTTCAATCATTTTAAAGTATTTTTCTTACTTTTAATTTCTTATCCACTCCTACCTTTTCAATCACTTTCAAAATAATTAACCTTAAGCCCGACAAGAGGATTTTTTAGAATGGGATGAAGTAGTTTGGTACTCCCTCTACTCCTAATTTGATTACAAATTGGGAGTTACAAGACAAAATTTAATTATTTTATTTACAAATTGATACATTAATAAGAACTAAAATTTACATATTAAAAGACTACATCAAAAATTTTATAAAACGAGAGGTGACAATAACATTTTATTTTATCAAATACTTAATAAAAATATACAAATTGTTCTTAACCAATTGTTAAAATAACATAACAATATCAACTTTTATTTTATAAGTATATTGATGTAATTTTGAATATATAAAGTATAATGAATTAAAATAAAATGAATTTTGTGAAGAATGATTATCCAGAACTGATGGGTATATTACATACCTAGGTGTACCTGTGAGTACCGAGGTGACCAGTCAACCGTGGGGTCGGGTGATCAGTCACGAGTTGAGTTTTCGAGACTCAACTAGGCGGCTATTTGGCCCCGCGTTTGGTGACCGGTCACCCCCAGACTAAGGTGATCGGTCACAATTTTGGTCTTCAAGGATGGTCATTAGAAACTATTTTGGGGGCGATATTGGGTGGCCGGTCACCCTCGTGAGTTAGGTGATCGGTCACAATTTTGATCTTCGAAGATCAGAAGAACCTTGGAGGCCATTTTGGAGAAGTTGTTGGATGACCGCACCCCTCGGGTTGGGTGACCGGTCCCTATCTTGGACTTTCTATAAAACTTTGAGGAATGAAGTTTCGGGACCCGTACAATTTGACCGGTCACCAATCTCACTTTTGGATTGCGACCTGTAGATCACGGTTGGACGAATCTGCCATCCTCAAACCCTAGTCTCTAACATCCGTAGACAATTTTTAAACAATTTATTTGAAGCTTTAACAACAAAAACAAGTTTGGTGATTATGATTATAAAAATATTTATATTTTCAAATATATATGAATCAATATGTTCAAGGACCATCCCAGGCCTTCTAATATTATTTAAAATCATGGTACAAACCTGGGAATCAACGAGACATGAGGCTCAACGAACGAACAAGAGTGAAAACAACATCGGAATCCACGAAATTCGTCATTCCCGTGACAAGATAACCAGTACTGGTATTTGGGTCATATCTCCTTCTTTACTCATGAAAATCGGGAATCGTTTGAAGCTACAGATTTGTAAGACATAAGGCTAACTTTTGTGAAGACACCATATGCAAATAATAAAGTTTAGAGGGTCATACACTACCTAGAAGTGGACTGATCTGCACATATTTTTTCTTTAATTTCAACATTTTGGCAAAAATTCCGGCAACAACCATGGCTAACTCCAGCGACTTCGTCAGTGGTGATCATTTGCGGCCTAGTCTCTATACTCTATTGAAACTATAGGAAGAAGAACGAAGAAGATTGGTGGAGAAGTGGAGGAACTCCATTCCCTATATAGGAAGAGAATGGGGAAGAAGCCATGGGATGTCTTCTTCAAATCCTCATTCGGCGATCTTCAGCAGCTGTGTGATCCTGGGAAGTTTTACACGCCTCTTGGTGATTTTGACTAATTCTTTCTCATTCAAGCTCTACGAAATGATATAATTTTCATATTTTTCTGATATTTTTTTTTGATATCATATTTTTGGGTGTTTGACATTGATGGAGTCAAAATTGATTTAGTTGACATATGCATAAAAATGTATTCTCATATTTAATTAATACTCCCTCCGTCCCCTTAAGATCTTTTTATTTTGACTTTTTATGGCCTTTAAAGAGAATTAAGAAAAGGTAATGAGAAGATATATGGTGGACAAAATAAAAAAGGCTAATGGGAAAATCTACGGAGGATGGAGAGAGTATTACTCAATATAATAATTTATTTCAATAAATCATTTTCCTAAAGTTCATCATTAATCACTTAATGATTTTATACACGTTACGTAGTATATTTTTAATATTTTAAAAATGTCATAACTCAAAATCTATAAATCAGATTTGTTCATAAAACATATAGTTGGATTCGTCTTTTCGAAACATAGGCATAAAACTCAATTTCAGCAAAAGGTCATTAACTCCAAAATTTTCCTTCATTTTCGGTCAAACATAGAAATCAAACTTTCTTCGGTCAAAATATATTTTTGAAATTACTTTTATCATAAATTAACTTTTACGCTATGTTTTGGGACGTTTAATATGTACACACATCAATGCATGTGCATGCATAGACATTTAATATTTGTGCATTAATAGACATTATGTGTCTTTGTATGTTTGCTTTTATTTTGGTGTACATTTAGTTGGGCCAAATAGCGCCAGTATCCCTCGTGATTTGCAAAACATGCACCCATACTCCTTCTGTTTTCAAAACTCATTTCTAAAGTTCATATGGTTTTAAAAAGCTGCACCCATGCCCCTTCTATCAATTTTCGGCCATTTTTCCGGCGAAGAAGGGGGCATTGGTGCATATTTTTTAAACCATAAGGGGGTATCAGTGCTGATTTTTATTTCTCACAAATTGTTTTCCATTTTTTTCCTTTTTTGTTTCATTTATTAATAAAAAATTTGTAAAATTATTTTTATAATGTTCTTAAAATTTGAAGTTATTTTTGTTTGGAAAAACTAACATATAATGCATATGTACGTCTCAAATTAACAATTTTTTGTTGTTTATAAAAAAAAGTAATTTTTTTAGAACTTCAAAAAATGAGGAATAAAATAAGAAACAAAATAATACAAAAATAAAAATGAATGTACTTTTTGGACATCTCAATTCTAAGGACTTTTTAGGCGTGTCCAATTTTTTTTGTATAAGACTTTTTTTGCGTATTTTAATTTTTTCATTTTGATTTTCCATATTTTATTTTTTTATGCTGGGTTTTTTTTAATTTCCAAAAAATTATTCTAAGTAACAAAAAATGAAAATGTTTAATTTGAGATAGATGTAATGTATACTAATTTTTTTATTTCTATTTTTATTTCAAACACAAAGAATTTTAAAATTTTGAAACATTATAAAAAATTGAAAATATATCTTTAAAAAATCTAGGAAAGGAAAAAGAGATAGAAAATATCAAAAAAGGGAAGAATAATAAACGAAAATAAGAAATGAGCACGAATGCCCCCTATGGTTTAGAAATTATGCGTCAATGCCCCATCTTCGGAGGAAAATGACCGGAAAATGAGGGTGCAACGTTTTGAAACCACGAGGATTTTAGAAAGAAATTTTGAAAACAGATGAAATATTAGTGTCAACTTTACAAACCACATGGGGCATTGGAGCTATTTGGCTCATTTAGTTATACTTGTTATAAGGTTGGGTTCTCCAAGTTTTTTTATTTTTTTTAAAAAATTATCTTAAATAGAAATAAAATATATATAAATTATCAAGAAATATTTTTACCTCAAAGTAGAAATTTACATAGTGAAAATGTGACACTATATATAGATACTTCTCAATACTTTTAGTGATGTGCGTGTGATTAACGTACCTCAAAATCTAGTGTTAGGTCTTAGGAGAACCATTGGTGAATATTTTTAAAAGTTCAGAGTATTGGTATAATTTTTAAAATTAAAGAAAATCTGTACAATTTATAAAAAAAATCAAGAGTAAATGATACTCCCTTCGTCCTAAAACTTTCTTCCCGTTATACAAAACGAAGAAAAATCTCAAGTTTTTTCAATCTATTTTATCTAAATATTGGTATAGAAATAAAAAATAAAACATACATATTTAAAAACTACATCAAAAGTTCAACAAAATAAGTGATGACAAGAATATTTTATTTTATCATATAGGACATGAAAAAATACAAATAAATATAAATTTTCGTAAAATTAGAATAGTAATCTGGAAAGAAAGTTTTAGGACGGAGCGAGTAAAACCTCAAAACAGCCCGTAACAAATTTCAATAGGGAGTAGTGTTTTAATGGTAGGAGATCAAGTTTACCACGAGATCCCAATTTGTGTAGATGAGTAATTAATTACCTCAGCTCATTTATTACACAGATGTCAGAAGCACTAAACTCCCCACTGTTGTGGGCCACCACACCCACCACCACCTGCCTATGCCTTAACCTAACCAAGGATTAATTCATCTATTCTACCAACCAGGGTTAATAATTTAACAAATTTATAATAAAAAAATATTATCATCAGAACTGAAATTACGTAAAAATGGTTAACAAGGACGACCACAAAAACCAGGATTTGGTTTTTTATTACTATATGTGTATGTGGGTGGGTGCAAAAATGTTTGTCTAGTTTTGATTTTTTGTAGTCAAAAGTAACTTAGAATAAACTAATTAAAAAAATAGGATTTGTTTTTTTATTACTATGTTTTTTCCAAAGTGTTTGAAAAAATCACCATAAATTAGAGTAAACATAAAGAAAATATCAAAATATAAGTTAAAATGCATTGTAGTAATGTTTCATTGTATATTATATTTCACAATATTTTTTGATGATGTATATTTATGATTGTCACTCTAAATGCATTTTATCTCTTTTTTAAGAATAAAATATAGAACTCTTATTTTAGTATATCTTAAAATGTTTTAGTTCTACGTTAGTATTTTTTTCAATTGTTTGTCTAGTTTTGATTTTTTGTAATTAAAATTTACAAAATATAACAAAAAACTAAAAAAAATTGATAATAGATAACAACTTATTTCATCAAGCTTATCTTGTAAAATGTTTTAAAAGTATTGTTTTATTTAATTCACAAACTATATACACGGTAAATTTTATTTAATTAAAGTCAAATGTTTGTATCTAAAAAATCAAAACTAGACTAATACTTCATGACGAAAGAAGTATTCAATTTTTATATTAAAAATATTTTAAAATTAAAAAATTAATTACTCATCTCCCATCTCCTTACCCATCATCATCTTCCATTTTTTTTTAATATTACAAAACAAAATCCCAATTCTCAATTTTCATAATTCCAATGCTTCTCTCTTCTTCTTCATCTTGTTCATCTCTTATCTCTTTTTCCATGAAATTTTAACCTAAACTAATCAAATGTTCTTAAGAGCTTGGAAAAGTTTTTTATAATATAAAAAAAGAAAAAAAAAGAAAAAAAAGCAGCTAGCTTATTAGCTAGGTGTTAATTAAGAGTGACCCTCTGTTTGATGTTTAGTAGAGAATGGATTTAAGCAGCAATCTTCCGGCCACGAACGCCGCCGGCTCCGCCGCCGTTAAGAGTGTGGAGGTTCAGGAGAAAGAAACGCCGCCGGCTGCTGGTCGGATCCCGGGGGCAGTAAAGCCGCTGTCTTTTAGCAGCAACGGCGTACTGAAGCGTCACAATTCGCTGCACCGCCACCATGCGGTGGTGGTTGTTTACAAGGAGTGTCTCAAGAACCACGCAGCCACTCTCGGCGGCCACGCGGTGGACGGTTGTGGGGAGTTCATGCCTTCCCCAACTTCAACTCCCGCCGACCCCACCTCCCTGAAATGCGCCGCCTGCGGGTGTCACCGGAACTTCCACCGCCGTGAGCCGGAAGAGCCCCTGCAGATGCAGAGCGCCGTCCCAGCTCTGGATTACCAGCCCCACCACCGCCACCACCCTCCTCCGCCGCCTCCTCTTGACAACGACAGCCCGAATTCCCCATCTCCGCCGCCGATCTCCTCGTCGTACTACCCGTCGGCCCCGCAGATGCTCCTCGCTCTCAGCACCGGCCTCTCCGCCGGGCACCCGACGGAGAACAACACCCCAATCTCCGGCGCTCCCGCCCCCTCAAACCTCCCATCCGCTTTCCCCACACCTATTCCGAAATCCAGAAAGCGGTTCAGAACGAAATTTACCCAAGATCAGAAAGATAGAATGCTGGAATTCGCCGCCGGAGTCGGGTGGAGGTTCCAGAAGCGAGACGAAGACGCGATCAACAATTTCTGCCGCGAAATTGGAGTAGAGAGGGGCGTTCTGAAAGTCTGGATGCACAACAACAAGAACACCGTCGGAAAGAGAGACGGCGGCTCCGCCGCAGCCAACGACAACGGCTTCGACATCCGCGGCATGAATTGTCACAATCTGGACTCGGGCCCACACTCCTCCCGATTCAATCTTCGTCAAGAAAGCAACAGTGACAGCCAGGACAATTACGGCCTCCACAACAGCGACGGCCACGGCGCCAATGGGTCGTCATCCTCGTCTTGACGGCGGCCGGCGAAATCCAGAGAACAATAAAAAAAGGGTCTTTTTTTCTTTCTTTCTTTCTTCTCAGATCTTTCTTTTCCCTGTTCTAATTCAGCAGTTTGATGAGTTTGATGAAGATGAGGATGATGATGATGAGGGATATAATCTGCAGAGCATCGTTTCAGATGATCAATTTTAAAATTTGTTTATTTTTCACTCTCTCATCCTGACTTGTAAATTACCACAACTTTCTTATCAGCTCTCTCTTGAAATCATCTCAAATTCAAATCTTTCTTGTTTCTTGAGGCTATTCTGATCAGATTTGGTTAAAATTTGAGCTTAATTAAGCACTTTCTGGGCATCGTTTCTTCAAGAAAACATACATAGGAAAAAAGCATTCTTTAATCTTTATTCGAAACCGGACATAATAGTGCTTAAGAGTGGTTAAGTAAAGATTTTGCAAGTCATTTTTAGTAGTAGTTTTATTAATAATTGCCATTAAAGTGGTTGCTTAAGAGTACTTAACGGTTCCTTAAAGTGTAATCAAATGCTAAATAGGGCAAGGTTAGGAAGTAGAAATGGTATTTAATTGAATAAATTTGGTTACAAATTAGTGATATGCTGGCCTAAAGTTAGACCAAATTCATGATGCACCAACATCTGATAAGACCTTTTAAAAAAAATCATTTGGAGGATGTATCATGTGGGTGGGGGGCTGTTTGGTGGGTGGGCACTGATTAAGAAAATGATTACTCCACACCCCCTCTTTTTTTCATAAAAATAAAAAAAAGAGATTACTTAGTTAACTTTTCCTTTTAATGAAAAATGTGTGGATTCCATTGGGAACAAGCCCACATTGATAAGACTCCCTTTTTTAATAACTTCATGAGTTTTAGTAAAGAGTAACCGAAGTGACATATGCACCCATCTGTTTTTTGCTCTTTTTGTTCAAAGATGAATGTGTATGGTTAATAGACACCACACAAACACTATTTCTAACCATGTTAGGAAAAGAGTGTATGGTTTTCATCCCTAAATATTTGTCATACTTGTATTCCCGAACCAAAATATTAAGTTTTTTCAATTCATTTTATTTACATATTGGTATAGAAATAAAAAATAAAATTTACATATCAAAAAACTACATAAAAAGTTCTTCGAAATAAGAAGTGTCAAAAGTATTTTATTTTATCAAATAACCAATGAAAACATAGAAATAAACAAAAGTTCCCGCAACTGCTGGAAGAGCAAACGTTGTAAATAATTTGGGACGGAGGGAGTATGAGATGGAAACTTAGAACTATATGGGAACTGATAATAATACGGAGTAGTTTCCAATATTTAAATATTCTATCTAATATACCCCTCAAGCAGAGTCGAGCAGAAGTGATAGGAAGCATGGAACGAGGAGCTAAAAATGCTGGAATGTCAACGGCTTTGTTAAAAAATCAACTAACTAGTCTCTTGAGAAGACATGTCTAGCCGCCATAGAGCCATCAATAACTTGCTCACAAACCAACATGTTTCAAAAGATTAGCTAGCTGGAAAACTAAATATCTTGTGAGGCATATAACAAACTTATCTACAATTTGAAGGACCAAACCTTTAATCTAAATTTTTCAATGTATACTCTGAATTAACACCTAAATAAGAGCAGGCGATGATCGAATAATAACAATATCATCAGCATATAGCAGTTAAATGAGAGTCCCCTGGAAAGAATGCTTAATGAAAAGATGGGTGTCATGAGTCATGGTAGTGAAACCCTAGGAGCAAGAACAGAGGAGGGGTAGAGGTACTAGGCTCTAGGTGACTGTTTAAGACCATACAAGGACTTACACAGATTTCTAACATACTGAGGATACTGTCGATCAATATAGCCAAGAGACCGAGTGATATAGGTAGTTTCCTCAAACTCACCACGTAAGAAGAAATTATAGACATCTAGCTGATTGAGGCTAGTTGTAATGTATGGATAAAGTAAGCGCAACACGAATCGTCTGTTGTTTGAGAATCGGGTTAAAGGTTTATGAATAGTCAAGACCATACTCCATATCATAGCCTTTTTATAGAAAGCGAGCTTTATAGCGGGAGACCAAACTATTTGAATTACGCTTTATATGGTAAACCCACTTGCACCCAATTGAATACTGATTAATCAGAGGTGGAATTAGCACCCATGTATTTTATCTCTATAATGCCTCAAACACATCATCCATAGACTGCCACTAATATAATACTTGTTCCGAGCAGAGGTTCTATTCCTATATATAGGGAATACAAAAAAAAAGTTCTAACCATAGTTGAATAACAATTATAGAAGCAATAGAATAAGGAAAATAATTAATAATTTTATTTGTTTCCTATTATCACTCGTATTTTAAATATCCCCCGCAAGCTGATCATCAGTAACGAAAAGCAGCTTGGAGCGCAGGTACTGGAATAAAGCGTGCAAAAGCAATTTCGAGATAATCATTAATAGTAGAGAGACGGATCTTTGTTGCATGAGAACAAGCTTGAGGGTATGTTTGTTGAGTTCTTTTCCAATGAGAGTGTTCGCGATTGGAGCGAGGATGTGAAGTTTCTTTATTCCTCATTGTGAGTCGATCTCTACTTCTTTATCGCTTTCCATACTCTCGAATGCTAGAAGAAACACAGACATGAGATCATGGTATAGGGATAGAACCTTCATTATTTGTGTTATTTGTTTCGTATTATCATAAAATCACTAATTTTCCTAATTGTAAGGTTAGTGATGGTATAAATTTTCAAAAAGAGAGATATTGGCAATAGATTTTTTGGAAGTCGGTTGATGATGGTGAGAGGGGTGAAGAAGAGTGATGACAATCTCAATAAGATGATGGTGTTTATAAAGTTCCACCACCGCATATTATTTGCGTGTAGGTGTAGGGAAACATTTTAGTGAAGAACTCCAAGGCGTGCGTTGTAAAAAGAGGCCAAATTATCGATTCGAAAAAACGAAAAACTTTGAAAAACCACAAACGCCATAGATTTTTGTTTTAAAGTGTATAACCAAAAGAATTTTGCAAAATCATCAATTAAATACATATAATAATGATAAGCACTAAAGGAAGGAACGAAAGTAGAATCCAAAAAATCAGAACATTTTTTTTAATACTATGTACAGAGTAGATTGTAGTTTAATGAAAATTGCAGGCTTACAAGAAACAAATTACTCCATACTCTGGAGTAAAGATAAAATTCTAATAAATACCGAGTACAAAGTATAAAAGCAATGTTTAATTAACACGTATTATATATTATAACAATCTATTAGCATGAAAACATCAAATTGAACAAATTTAGCAAAAAAAGATATTCATAGTAAACATCCACACAAAATAGAGAGCACTACTAATACACCAAGGTAAAAAGTATGCTCTACCAATTACTTATTAGAAATTTTGTGTTTATCAAAACCTACTACCCGAACATCATGGGTCCATCACTGGCCACCTCTGACCCTTGCTAAAAAATTTGTAACATCATTGAATGGACGTGTATTTCACGTCTCTGAACACATTTTCAACGTTCATTAAAATTTTCGTCTGACATAGGAAAATTCAGTCACCTAAAATTCGTACCATCCATACTAGAGTTTTTATGCTCGACGTTGTTGTAAAAGCTTTTCGGCACAAGTGTGTTTGACAAAGTGCAATTTTCTAACAAAATTATAGTGCAAGATGCAAAGCTGCAACCACTCAAAACATGTGAGTATCTCTGCTGAGAAAGATAATTAGGCGTGTGAGGGTATTGTTTCATGTGGTATACCTTACCTTTTAAGGGAGGTTGCCCCTAACTACAAGTCTTCAACAATTATTTAATGTGAAAAAGTGAGGTTTAGGGCACATGCCCTGTCTGTGATTAATTAACTAGGAATGGGTTTGGCTTTATTTAATGGTGACTGGTCATTGGTAAAAGTCACTAGTCTTTGTTTTGTTAGTACTTAGTGTGAGGGACACATTGTTTATTTGTTATCCCTTATGCCCTTAAAGTCTTAAACCTATTCCCGTGATAAACCCAACAACCCAAGCGTGGGCCTGTCGGTATTGTTCTTTTGATTTTGGGTTAATCCCCATTTAGGGGTTCCGAATTGTGTACCCTTAATCTCTAACCAAATTTTCAAAGAGTGAAAAGATGAAGTTCATCTTAAGGGTCTTCAAAATCGGTTTAAATAGTACTAGTATGAAAGGAGGTAATTTTAGTTTTAATTTTATATTGATTAGTTTTTTCTTTGTTTTCCGCAATTTGTAATCAAAATAGAGACAGGGGAAGTAATATCTATTTATTAAAAATAGTATGTTGCTAGCTCTTAGGCCAATTTCTAAAGCGTTACAAAAATATAAAAAGTCTACCAGAGGGAGTAATATCTATTTATAAAAAGGCCAATTTCTAAAGCGTTACAAAATAGGGATAGAGGGAGTAATATCTATTTATAAAACAGTTATTTTAAAGACTTAAGTGAAGAACATGTACAAGGGCACTAAATATACCAGTGACGACCACAAACATTTTTCGATATTATGGGGCATTAAACACCGTCCCCCAGCGCGTGCGTTATCCAGGTGTCAAATGCTCTGCGTCAAATGTTTAATGAGCAAATGAAGCAATTGATTAGCAGGCCCCCTCCCTTCCAATGACTACTAGTATCACACCCGTGCGTTGCACTGGTCATAGTTACGTTAATAAATTAAGATCATTTTTAGGAATATAAATTGGTATATAATGGAATGTAGAGACTTTATTATTTTAAAGTACAAAAGTAAAATGATTTACAAATTTCGAAAGACTTCTTTAAAATCTACATTACTCGTAAAATTCGTGTAAGCAATCATTTCGTTGTATATCAAAATCTTTAAGCCATTGCGATTTATTAATCTTGAAACTGCAACACACAGTTGCCCATGACAAAATACCGGTTTCCGTAACAATAATTTAACATGTTTCACATATTGTCCCTGACAATAATTCAATAATTTGACTTATTTAAGCAATAATTCAACATATTAATGTATTTATTTTGGAATTTTTAGTTTTTTAATTTTATTTTCATATTTAAATGGTACCATTTATGTACCCTACGGTATTTATTTTCTATTTTATTTTAGATCACTTACCATTTTTACATGTATCCATGCTTGTAAATTATAGTATTAATAGCATTAGTTTTAGAATACTTACCATTGTTACATGTTTCCATGCTTATAGTATTAATAGTATTAATTTATAATTTTTTTATTTTTGCATTTAAATGGTACCATTTACTTAATGTACCAAATTTATTTTTTAATTTATTTGATAACACTTACCATTTACTATGATGCCGTTACCTCTTTTTTAAAAAAATCTCTATAAATTCATTCTCTTTTTTTAAAAAAAAATAACACACAAATACGATCTCTCTTCTTTCTAAAAATAAGAATCTTTAAATTTTTCACTTATTTTTATCATGAATCCCTTTGGTTCCTCCGTTCCTGCGTCCGGTCTAGAACAAAACGAGTACTTGATATGGCTTTACCAAACATACAAGAATAATCCTGCGTTTTTTATACGCAAACCTCGGTATATCTAGAGGACCCGAAGTCGCAACCGGAACCAAGTGCACAGAAAAAAGTGCACGCCGGAAAAGTCACAAACCGAAAGTCGAAAAGCTGATGACCGAGGCAGCACAGTCCATTCAAAAGTGGATACCAGAGGAAGAAATATTGTTGGCGTTCGTGTGGGTCGACTTCTTGGACATCTTATCATTGATAAAATTTATATGTTTTATTAACATATATTTATATATGTTCTTTTTTATACATTTTTCATAAAAAATATTTTTTTTATTCAATTATATATTTCTTAATGGTTCAATGAAATGAAGGATGCGATGTGAGATCATATCGAGGAAAAGTTCTTTACGGCGATGAACAAGGACACCTCCTACTGAATCCGAGACTAACTCATTTCCAAATGAGGCCACATCAACTGAAAACTCCAAAAATTTATCGGAGTTTACGAGGAATGCTCTCAGTCCAGGAAGAGCAGGACGGACGATGCTGATGTTCTGCGGTAAGCCACCGCGCGCTATGAAGACGACAGACGCCAAGGCAAAGTTCCCATTGATTTGTGGAGAGTTTTAAGCCGTTACCAAAATGGCAACAACTCAAAACCCCGAGGCAGGATCATTAAAGAAAAGACCCCTGACCGAGGTTACTATATGCTTGTCAGAACAAAGGCCTCCCACCATCTTAGACGACTCCAATGACAAGGACCTCATTCCACAACTGATCGGAAGAAAGAAGACAAAATCAATTGACTCAGGTTCTACAGGGTCCGACTCTTTTTCTTCTCGCAACGATATCAGTCGGGGAATGATTGAACAACTACGGGTGTTCGATATTACGGTAGAAGAGAGGGAGAAATGAAGGACAGAGAAGGAGGAACTAAAAATAATTGAAACCGACCTTGATACGTTAATGAGCTTCAAGGGTTAAAGAGTAAAATAGGAGTAAAACATTGATTAAAATTTAAAATAGGAGTAAAAACATAAAACCCCCAAAATAGGAGTTGTTGACTCACCGTTTGCCGCCGCCAAGATCTGTTATCGTCGCACGTTGTCGGCATCGCTAACCCCCACAGGTGTAGGGCCATGGTGTTACATGGAGAAAAAAAATAATTCATACACTGTCAATCAAAAATACAATGCTAAAAATGACAACATACAATGACAAACATGACATTGTAAGATGTAAAAATACAAAATTTTAGGTTAATTGAAAACAAAATACCAAAGATGTCAATGCACAGTGACAAACGTGGCTCTGCAAAATGCCAAAAGTTCAATTGTACTCGGTGATACATGTGCATACATCGAGCCCACGAAGTCATTAATTATGGGAAGAAGACAATTAAAATAAATAAACACACAATCTCTCCATTGTTAGCTCAATGCCAAAAAAACAAAAAAATTCCACCCCCACCAATAATAATAAAAAAAGAATCCCAAAAAAGAAAAAAGAAAACAAATAGAAAGAGTTTGGATTTAAGAAGTAATAGCTACCCATATACTCCCGGCAGCTAAACAATTAATTTGGATTGTTTCGGCTAAACAATTAACTTGGATTGAAGAAGTCATGTTCATTTAATTTTCACCAAGGCAGTGAATGGGTGGCTCCCGGCGGCTAAACAATTGTACAACAAAAATATTAATTACTCCTATTTAGAGGAGTTTAAGTTTAAACTCCTACTTTGAGGATAGAATACATGTTTTACTTCTATTTAGGGGGTTTTCTTGAGCTTCAAACGTATTTATTACGAGAGAAGATAAAACGAGATCAATGCTAAATACAATTTGCCTTAGTTTTTTTAATGTAATTTTTTAATTTAATGCTCATATTTATTGAATGTAATTTTTTATTTAATAAATAATTTTCATTTAAATTTAATTAATTAATGAAATCTTATTGAATATTTACAGACCTTTTAAATCCAAAAAGTATTAGTAGAATCCAGATTGAGTAGACCTCCTAAGTGTTTAAAGTGTGTAATATAACTAAAATTAATGCCCCACTATGTTTGATCTTTTTTATACTGTTCGTAGTACAATTACTCCCCATCCCAAAAAGAGTTGCACATACTTTTTGAAAGTTGAATTTCCATTTTTTGTATTTTATTACTTATTTGATAAAATAATTACTCCGGGTATTAGTTATTTTCCGGATTTTATCATTGCGGAACCGAGAGAGAGAAATTGCGGGGCAGAAATGGGAGAAAAACTGGAAATATTATATTGCGGTGAGCGTGGATCGAACACGCGGCCTTCAGATCTTCAGTCTGACGCTCTCCCAACTGAGCTATCCCCGCATCACTGATACCTTGTGACCTACACTGGTACTTCACTTAAATCTTAAACATAAAATGCTGGGTGTTACTCCGCATTAACCGAATCTTATTGTATCTCATGAGTGCCCGGAGGGTGTGCAAAGTGGTCAATCGCACATGACTCCTAAAATTTTAGGGCTTCATATTATTAAATTCATTTTTAATTTTAAAGCATAAGTATTCTAAAATATAAAAAATAGGGCCCAAAATAAAAATTTCGGACCAATTTCATTTTTTCATTTTTCGAGGCCGGCCTTGTTGTATCTTCACCTAAATTAATCATAACTTATTTGTAATGGTTTTGTTCTAATTACCTGCAACAAATTGTTTTTAAAAATAATTGTTTATAAATTATTAAGCACGTAGGTTCTCTTCTTTTAACTTCAAAAAATTATCTTCCAACTTCCAGTTTCTTCAACTTCTTCTAATTCCTTCTAACTCCTTTCAATTTCTTCCACAAACGACTTAAAATGGTGTGTGTGTGTGTATGATTCATATACAATAACAATATGTATCCAAATTTAGAATATATCATCTCAAACACAGACAATGATGGGTTCCTTTTATCCAGAATTAGAATTTTCTTACATATTTATCTGGATGATCATTTAATTGAGTGATTTTTAAATACTTAAATAGTTAATTTTTTTTAATATTTTTCTAATTCGTTATAGTTTATTTCAATTCCTTCTAGATTTTTCCAACATTCAATTTTGAAATTCCAAGCCAAAAGAACAAGGTCGTAATCCTTATATTAAATCGATATTGATGTAAATTAGCTATTAATAAAATGAAATTATAAAAAATATTTAAATATAAAATAAATTTAATATAAGTAAACTCGTTTTAAGATGTACTCCATAGTTTTGAAAGAGTATTTTTAATTAGGGTGGAAGAGTAGAAGGTATACTTCATACATTTCTTATTTCATTATTGCTCTGTTCTACATCAGCGTCACATTAAATTTCATTTAATTTATATTTTTATTACTATCAGTTAGTGTGTACATTTTCCAATTGATAATTGACACCCGGAATGTTTAGTCCAAACGGGATTATGTTACTCCCTCCGTCCAAAAATTAACTTCTTATTTGATTTTTTACGATTTTCAATGCGACACTTTAACCATTAGTATCTCCATTTTTATATGAATATATATAATAAAAACAATACTACCGCCGTCCCAGATTATTTGTCCAGTTTGACTTTGAGTCAAACTGGACAAACTTTAAACTCCAATTACTCTCAATTTGTATTACATATTAGCACAATGAAATACAATTTTGAAAGTTCTCAATACGTTAAATCGAATAAAGTCAATTTTATATTAAAATACTTTACGGTTTTTATTTAATTGAAGCTCAAAGTTTGTCCAGTTTGACTCGAAAAAATCAAACTGTCCAGTTTGAGAACTTTCAAAATTGTATTTCATTATGCTAATATGCAATATAAATTGAGAATAATTTTTATACATTTAATATTCATATAATACTATAAAAATTTTATACATTAAAATTTTGAAATTTTCAAAATTTTAATATATAAAATTTCGAAATTTTTTCAATTTTTTCAAAATTTTAAATATTATTAATTTTTAAATATATTCTTTAATCTTTAAATAATTTAAATATATTCTTTATTTTTTGAAATTTTCGAAATTTTAATATATAAAATTTCGAAATTTTTTAATTTTTCCAAAAGTAATATAATATTTTAATATCAAAAAAATATATATTAAAATGTCGAGGGAGTCCGGTAGACGGTCCGTGGATATGGGCGACGTCAACCGAAGATTGAGTAAAGGCAAAGCTAAAGCCACCTCCGACGGTTCGACCTCACGCGGACACGGTTCTCGAGGAAGACACTCCGTCTCTTCGTTTCCTACTGTCCCAGATCATTTAATCGGGGACTCTATGACGGATGAAGAATTCAACCAGATTTATTCTGGTAGAGGAGACGCGAATCTCCCCACTCTTAATAGTCTATTCGAGGATGTTGATGAAGCAGGACTGGATAATCTTGACGGGGACGATGAGCCTACACCGCAAAGCAACGACGTCGACGTGGAGGCAGGTGAGCCCGAGACCTCTCGAGGTCCGGACAAAGGTAAAAAAAATATAAATCAGAATTATTTGTTTATCATTTTGACAAAGACACAAAAGATGGCATAGTTTATGGAACTTGTAAACATTGCGGGACCGTCATAAAAATGGGAGTTTCCGGCGGTTATGGCGGTCCGGAAAAACACCTAAGGTCGAGGCATCCCGTGAAGTACGCCAAATACGAGGCCAAAAAAAAGGGACGACAAGAAGTGCAAATCCAAATTTCTCGGTTTGCTAACAGAGGTAAGGGCGGCCTTTTTGCTTATAGCGACGAGCAAAATAGGCAAAAAATGGTCGAAATGATTTGTGAAGAAAATTTGCCATACATGTTTTCTGAAAAACTTGGTTTTATTGATTATTGTCAACAGGCATTAAACCCTCAAGCACGAGGTTTTTCAAGAAAAACAATTACACGAGAAATTATTCGCGAGTATAAAATGGAAAAAATTAATTTGGCAAATTTTTTTCTCAATTTTAATTCTCGTGTTGCTATTTGTTCTGATATTTGGGGTGAAACTTATCATAATTTGTCTTATATGGGTGTTACTTGTCATTGGATAGATAGTGATTGGATTATGCATAAACGTGTTCTTGCATTTCGTGATTTCAATGATCAGCATACTGCTGAAAATATTTTCCTATTGCTTCAGAGTATTCTGCGGGAATATAACTTATCTGAAAAAGTTTTTTCATTTGGTTTTGATAATGCTATTAATAATACTGCTGCTATTCCTAGACTTAGAGAAATTTGCCCACCGTCTACGACTATGGGTAGATTTCTGCATCAACGGTGTGCCTGTCATGTTTTAAATTTATGTGTTCAACAGGGACTACAAGCTATGGGCGGAGTTTTGACAAATATTAAAGAAGGAATTAAAAAAATTTGGGAGGCTCGTCTTATTTCGAGATCCTGGAAGATGTTCTGTAAGTCTAAGGGTAAAAAAGAAATAAGTTTTGCCAGAGATATCAACATTAGATGGAATAGTACTTACAAATTGATTGCACAGATCCTAAGATATAAAGAGGAACTTGCTGAATTTTTTAGGGATGAACTTCGTATAATCATTAATCCTTTTGAATTTGTTATTGTTGAAAAATTGAATGACATATTAGAAGTTTTTAATAACGCAACTCTTACTTTTTCCCATGTTTACCAACCAACTACAAATACATTTTTAAAAGAGTGCATTACAATCGCAACATGTTTTCGTGAAAGTATGGCTGATCCAGATTTGTACCCTTATGTCTCTCCTATGAGAAATAAATGGTGTACTTATTATTTGTACATTCCTGATATTTATAAAATAGGTATTATTTGTGATCCACGATTTAAGATTGAAAATTTTAAAATTCTAATTGAGTATTACTACAGTTGTTTTTTAGATAAAAATAGTTATTACTACAGCTATTTAGTAGAATGGAAAAATGAAAGAGATAATGTTATAACTCTTTTTGAGGATTTGTTTAAGGAATATCAAGGGTTATACGGTACTGTACAAGAAAAAACAGCACCACCTCCGCCCCCGAAATAAAAAAAAGGTTTTGCCGGCATAGTCGGTGGGCTTCTTGCAAAGAAAGGGAAACGTGCCCAGTCTTCGACGAGTTCAAGTGGTACAACAGTAAGCTCGCACAACGAACTTGCTATGTACCAGGGTGTGCCATGCGATTACGATGACGATGATGTCGATTTTGACGTGCTCGGATGGTGGAAGCGGAACGAACACATGTTCCCATGTCTCGGCATGCTAGCAAGACAAGTGTTGTCCGTCCCAGTATCAACCGTAGCAGTTGAACGAGAATTCAGTGCTGGCGGCAACATTCTAACCGACTACCGAAGTTGTCTTAACGCTGAATCTCTTGAAACATTGGTTTGCAACCAAGATTGGCTCTTAGCAAGACGTCGGGCTCAAGAGTCATCGTACCAACTCGAATCGGAGCATTACATGAATGCAACCACAGATAGAAGTCCGAGTTCTGAAGAATAAGTTATAAATTTTTTTATGTTAATGTAAATATGTAATTAATTTTTTTAGGTGAGCGATATATAAGCTCCTTCGAGGGTTTCTTTACGGTTCTTTACCTCGTCGCTTTTTTTGAACCGTCAGGATATTAAATGTGGTTGTTCTTCAGTTAGTGTATTACTCATTTTCAATATTTAAATAACAACTACATTTTAGATGTTTTATTTCATTCTTTCCTTAAACAATTGCAAATTTACAATTTTATACTTTAAAAATTAAAAAAAAAAAGCAAAAAAAAATAGGGGGGGGGGGGGGCGAACCGGGCCGGTCCGGTACCGGAACCGCCGGTCCGAGAACCGGAACCGGTACCGGCCGGCACGGTAACATTTCCGGTTACTTGGGGTGGCGGTACCGGAACCGGCGGTTCCGGAACCGGAACCGTCCCGGAACCGTACCGTGTCCACCCCTACTCCCCTTGGCTTTTCGGATTTTGGAATTTCGGATCACAAAGCCAAGTGAAAAAGGCATTAGCCGAACAATGATTTTGGCGCTTTGATAAGTCAAACAAGCCAAAGTTAGTCAAAGATGTCAAAAGCTATCCGAAAAGTTGTTTTCCAAACATAGCCTTAGTGTTAGTGTTTCCTAGCTCATTGCAATCTTCTTATCCTTTGTTTTTATTATGTTTTGTTATCCTTTGATGTTATTCAATAACTTATTTCCCTTCAAAAAATACTAACTTATTTATCTCAATAAAACAAATTTGGAATTTAATTTTTGATTGTCTCGTTTCTGAGTATTTGTCTATCATTAACTTTTTAATTTAAATTATTTTTAACATTTCACCTTTAATTAAATTAAAATTAAATGCTATATTCTTTAAATAAAATGATATTTTTAAAATATTTTATAATTAAATCCATTATAAATGTTTTTACATCAATTTCTAATATTATTTTTATTTAAGTCATGGTCACAATTTGTTAATTTTTATTAAAAAAAGTCAAAACTAAACAAATACACGGAGATAATAAATCTTTCATTGTATCGTGTGATTCTTGGTTTTAATGGATTAGTGAAATAATGACAATTAACATTTGATGATTACCACGAAACACAGCTGGAGTAGCTCAGTTGGTTAGAGCTTGTGGCTGTTAACCACAAGGTCGAAGGTTCAACCCCTTCCTCTAGCGTTAAAAGAAGAATATAATTATATTCTTCTTTTTTTTTCAAAGACAACTAGGCAAGTAATAATAATTATATTAATAATAAATGTATTTTTGGTTTTTTTTTTAAACTCGGAATATTAAACATTTAGGGTCCCCTCTGATATTGGGGCCTAGGCAGCAATTTTTAAAAAAAACTATTTACGTGCATTCTTTATTACGGAGTATATTCTTATTTTGGTTATTATTATTGGGGGCTGTGATGTTAATGTTTTCGTTATAATACGGAGTATTATTCTATTCTTATTATCTAAGTAAAGGTACTACGTAACTTGCAGGGGCTCATACGACAAATATACAGCAATATTGTATATTCAGATATTTTAGGTCATTTGATATATAACTTTTATTTGTTTTTATATTTGTATTAATCATTTGATAAAATAAAATATTCTTATCAACACTTATTTTGTAGAATTTTTCAGGTAATATTTAAATTTGTATTTTTTATCGCAGTACAAATCTCTAAATAAATTAGATTTAAAAACATATGATTTGCATGTTTTTCGAATTTTGTAACCTAATTTGGGGAGGGAGTATAAAATGTAGAAACTTTAAAACACTTAGGAGCTATTTGGCAACTTCTGAAAAGGTAAGTGCTGAACCAGTAAGAGGTCTGAACCATTAAGTGCTGAACCAGTAAGAGGTCTGAACCATTAAGAGCTAGTATATTGCTTAACAATTCAGAGGCAAATGTCTGATCAATTCAGATAAGAGGTCTTAACCATTCAGACTCTGTATAATACTTAACCATTCAGAGGCAAAATCTCTTAACCATTCAAACATCTGAACCATTAAGAGGCTGAAACAAACAGTCTGAACCATTAAGTGTTGAACCATTCAGACATCTGAACCATTAAGAGGCTGAAACAAACAGTCCCTTACATAGAGATGAGTTCTTTTTTATTCGAATTTAATCTTTTCGCCTTTAGTTAGATGCCTTCTTTTTAATATTGTAGTGGTTTAATTATTTTTGTTGACTTATTTAAATATTTATTTTGCATAAGACTATTTGTAGTACGTTACTGCTCTCACACCAAATGTGTAACCATTTCAGCATCACACCATCGCAGACTACACTCACTTAACAGACGTAATATCACACTTGGGCTTAGACCTACACAAACACAGATTTAGGCGGATCCAAGCTGACGGTAATTTTTTATCTTGATTTCTATCAAGCCCGCGAGTAGATCTCGGCTAAACATCATGCCCTTATCCGTCCATGAAGGTAATCCAAACGGGTCACAGGGCAACCCGGCCCCGAACTATTTTAAGTATATAAATACCTTGAGTATTTTTTTATACTCCCTCCGTCCGGAAATGATGTTTCCATTGTACATTTTTTTCATCTAGAAATGACATTCTCATTCTACTTTTAAATCTCAAGTCTCCCTAAAATACCCCTCTCATTTAATATCCTCATATTCACTCTTCCTATCTACCTAACCCCTCAACCAAATGCATTCATTCTCGCATTGACTCTCGCCTCTTTAGATCTAACCTCATCTACGCTCTATCGGCCGCTCCTTCTACTTTTTTTCCCAAACCCTAGATTACTCCCCTTCCTCTCCAAGATCTATACATCTCTGCCCCATTTCATGGAATCACATGACTTTTTTTATGATTCTTGTGTTCTTGAGACGGAGTTTCAAGATGGTGGAAGTGAGGATTGCGAGGTAGTTGACGAAACATTCATCTCTGATGCCAAGGAAGAGGACTAGGTCATCTTCATCCACAGCGACGATGATGATGCCAATGTTGCCCTGGTCAGAGAGAAGAAAGTGGTAACCGTCCTTGAAGCTGAGGAAGATTGTGTTATTCTTATTGGGAGCGATGAGGATGACACTTATGATGCCGATACTAATAATAATGATATGGAGGGGTTTGAAATTATTGAGAATCGAACTTCTCCATGGATGAACTCAAGCATGCACCTCCACATCGATATGCTGAACATATTAGGGCCCATCCCAAATCCAAACTTTTGGGCTTCAAAGTACAAGTAGAGAAGTTACTTTTCTTTCACTATAAATCTTTCTGATTTTATTGTGCAATGAATTGTGAAGTGTGAACCTTTGATTGTGTTAACCAGAGAATGTGTGTATGTGCATGTTATAAAATGATGCCTCTATGATCTTAATTGCCCAGATTCAATGATGATTATGTTAAGTGTGTATTGTGATGAGAATTTTGTAATTGTGAAATGTCTCCGAGTACCAAATCATACACACCTCTATGGTCTTTCTGAAACTTTGATTGTTCAATGTGTATTTTTGCATGTTTTCTGCCTATGACTCTAAGATATTTTTTGGCCAACTTCTATAAGGACTACTAATTGCATTGTTTGAAAAGAAGAAAGTACTATGATGAGCTTTTTGAAGTTCTGAAATGGCTCTGAGTACCAAAGCATATACACCTTAATGGTCTCACTGTATCATTGATCGTCAATGTGTATGTGTGCATGTATTCCATCTTTGGTCACTTTCTGTGAATAGTGAAATTTACATTGTATGAGAAAAAATGTGTACTGTGATGAGCATTTTCTAATTATGGAATGACTTTGAGTACCAAACGTCTCAAAATCAGCAATGATGATGTGGGAAAGGGCTTATGAAAATTATATGTTGCTGTTATTTTTTATAAACAAAGTTATATATAGAGCAAATAGTATGTAGTTACCTTGATGTGAGTACATATATGACAGTGTATTACCAAGTGCAAAAACCAAAAACCATTCTGCCCAATGTGGCTACCACTTAGAAAAAAATACCCAAAAACTAACGTGGTAACCACTTAAAAAAACCAAAAAACAAGCATGCTTACAACTTTGGATTCAGTTCAGCTCTGAACATAGGTACTCCTCTCCCTCTTCGGTGTTGAATTCAACCATGTCTATATTGGTAGGCCTATTTTCTGAATTACGTCTAGGTTTATGCTCAAATAGTTAGGAAGTGTCGTTACCCTCTATCTTTCCCCATATGGGGTAGTTTGTAGTTGTTGCCTCGATGTTTCATGGCTTT
The DNA here is from genome assembly GCA_003260385.1 of Cuscuta australis. NCBI lineage: Eukaryota > Viridiplantae > Streptophyta > Magnoliopsida > Solanales > Convolvulaceae > Cuscuta > Cuscuta australis. Next base: position 2,143,848 of record NQVE01000192.1, read on the forward strand.
AGTTAATACCTCCTGGTAACTCAACCACACCTTATTTAGGGTTTCATGGGTTAGAGCATTATATGTTCCTTCCGCTATCTCTAACAATTCAAGCATTTTGATATGAGAACACTGCTCTTTTAAATACTGAACTGCTCTGAAAAATTCAAGGTCCAACACATTTAAGTTTTCGGAGTTGGGGGGTTGGTTGCCTAGAGTGATGTGAAATTCATTGGTGTTATCTTCTATCACAAAGCCTAAGTATATTCCTTGAATGTGTGGCCTTGCACTATCTTGCTGAATGTGTTTTTTTAGATAATTGTGATGGCCAATTTTCTTGATAGGTGGAATTACTTTATGGATTAGCATATCTTTTGTGATTTGTTTGGTAATACTCGTGATTAATTTCACTTCCACCACACTTTTTGCCATATTCTTGCTCATCCTTTTAGCTTTCAGTTTTTCTGTGAAATGAAATATCTCTACTTTCTCATTCCACAATACTTCTCCATTCTCCCCCAAAAAATGGACTCCCAATCACACATAAGAACATGACTTTAGTTATGAATCTTTCAAATTCACATGCTCTGTATGGGTCTACTTCATTTTAAAGAAGGTAAAATCTTTTGGAAGTTTTAGACATAAAGACTCATTTCTCATCAATCTGTAAAACATTATTAAAACTCTTAACTTAGGGGTGCTAACCATGTTGTAAGGATTTACATGATCTAAATAGAATCTCAACCTTGAAATCTTATTAGCATCTGTTAGGTATGGTTTGATAGCATTAGAATGGCTCCTAAGCATACCTCTTTTTACTAACTCATGAGCTTTTGACTTAGACTTCTCAATGGTTGCTGCTAGTGCTCTCAAGTTAGTCATTTTCCTGAGGGAAGTGTCTGCAACTGCTTTTAAATCCATGACAGCCATCTTCCTTCCACTGTTTCCTGCAATCCTGTTTCTCACAACAATGGCAATCCCATGTTTTAATTATTTTTTTGCAATGGCCCATATGTTGTCGACTCTTTTTCTGCACACACTAAAATGTGAAGCAAGTTTATTGATGTGCCCATACTAAGGTGAAAATGAGCCATCTAGATTTTATTTTAAATGTGTAAGTAGTGTATCACTAATAAGTTTTCTTGTGGTGTTGTCCAAGTTCTTCGTGTTTATGTCACAGTTCATTAAACTTTATATATGCAGGGCACCAGAATATGGAGAGGAAAAAAGAAAACCAAAGGAAATGAAGATGAAGAAGAGGAGGAGACTTGAATGAAAAAAGGTGTTGCTGAAAAAGGAAACGGCTGGGGCTTTTTAAGGTGGTGTAATAACCCTTTTGAATGGGTTCTACATGTTGTTTTGGGCGGGTGATTAAAAGATTAGGAGGAAATATAATTTTTTTTTGGATTTTTGGTTATGGGCGTGATTTGATGTAAGAAACTCATACCTCCCCTTATGATTATAAAGAGTTTTTCCCTTTAGGTTATTTCGGCCAGCTGGTAACCTCATTCCCAAATTATTTAAAGTATATTTTAATCATTTTATAGTCTTAGTGAAGCACTCTTAAAAATGAGGAAAAGTCAAACCGAGAGCATCATTCCCAAACGTAGGAGAGATTCCCGTTTTTTGACTTTGGAATTGAGGGAATCTAGCAAATTGACTGTTTAAACTATAGATGCTTTCAATTATAAAGTAACAGCCAGTCAATCCAATTTTCAACGCTCATCATGGGTCATTTAGAAACAGTCATTCTTTGTTTTAAATCCGACCCGCTTACCCCACAATGGGCTGGAGCCACTACGGCACCGGGGTAATGTTGTTATTGTTGTATAGTATATAAAATATTTGTAATAACATTATAGAATTATAAGGAATATAATATGATTGTTAAGGTAAGGAGTCTCATATTCCTTCCACCTTGCAGACCAGAGGTGACTTGTGCAGAATAAGAAACTGATTGTTAATTACATACATACAGTACCACTTTTGATATAACAACCAGATGTGCATCCTAAACGCTTCATCAGAAATGGGTCTGAATTGAGAGGTCTGCATATAAAACAACAACCAACAAATGAATGATTCAAGAAATTCATTCAAAACATCAGATCAGTTTTTCAGGGAAACTCAGCCCAAATGAAATAGAATGGGATGCAGAAGGATATAGAAATGAAAGGTTATTCTGGTCAAGCCAGGTAATGATACAACTTCCTATCTGTTTTATCCCTTTCCAAAAACTCCCGCTCGATCAGAGACTCGATCCGTTTCTTTATCACCACCGGATTTGGAAGGAACCGCAACTGCAACTGCTTCGTCACTTCTGCAACGACATTGTTATGATCCAACACCCGGCGCGACTTCATGATCCTAACTATTGCCGCCTCTATCTGCGGTTTCCTGTCCTCCTCCACCCTCTGTCTTGTCTCCTGTTTCTCTGGTTCAGATTCCTTCTGCGCAACGACGGTACCTATTTTGACCTTGAAGAATTTGCTGGTGAATTTGTCGTTGAAGTAAAAGAAATCATCTTCGGCAATGTCTTTACTCATGGGCTCCTTGCGCAGAACGTTCTTCCCCTTCACGCAAGCAAGAGACTGCAAACACCTCTTAAGATCTGAGGTGGGAATCTCTGTTGCCTGTTCGATGTCTTTATAGCTCAACATATCAGAGTTGTTGAAGAGCATTAGGATGCACATCTGGTAGGTGGAAACGTTAAGCTCGTGCTTCTGTCCTTTCCCAAACGTGGCCTTCAAGTCGGCCGTGCCCATGTTCGTCTGCCATGTCAGCCTCCGGCCAGTGTGGGTCCCCAGGTAGTACGACTTGAACTTTTCACACACCCCAAGAATCTCGGATGGGAGGTTACACGGGGTGACAGATTGTGTGGGCCAGGATCCGGTGGTGAGGACCTGAACAGCAAGTGTGGGATAATCGGCTAGTTCAGGGCCCACAGCTGAATGGAACTCTTGCATGGTGTCCTGCGAAGTCTTCATGTCCGTAAACATACCTTCCAATTTTGAGGTGAACTGATACCCACACTCTGTTTTAAGCTTAACTATTAAACTTCTCTCTGCATCGTCAGAGACGGTCTTCCCAGAAAGGAGCCGTTTCGCTAGATGCTGTTTGTAGTACTTCTCAAACACGTCTTTCTCCTGAAGGTACCGAAAAAGCATCATAACTTTGTCCAATAGAATCTCCACGTCCTCTTCGCTAACCCCTTTCAACCCTTTCCTCAGATTGTCATCCACGAACAAAGAGATGAACTCGGGAGACCGAGGATTCAAATTGATAAAATACTCAAACGATGAGTTTAGGGCATTCTGGAACATCTTATCATTGTTAAACGCCTTGCTAATAATCTTGTCGTGTTTATCCTTCTCATCCAATAGCCTCTGAACAAAGTCAACAGGATCCTTTGACTTTTCTGGATCGGTGACGAGTTGCTTGCCGACTTCTCGGATGTGAGCAGTCATTACGTCTTTTAGTAAAGAGAGCCCGTTTGACACCCTTTTGAACAGATTGTACATCCTTCCCAAATCATCATACTTATCATCAACAATCAAATTCACTAATCCTGAGTTTTCCATGTGAACTAATCTGTGCATATGACTTTCAACCATCTCCCTCTCCACAACAGCAGTAATTTTTGACTCACTTCCCGGATCCAAGTAATGAGAAACCCTTTCGATCTCTTCATTGAGCCGTTTCTCAGCCTTCTTCAAATATTGTCCACAATCACACGACTCAATGAACTGCTGAGACTCAACTCGGTAAAAGTTGGCCGAGACTTCAAGGAAAGGAATCTCAAAATTTAGTTCATAAACTGAAATATCTAAATCAGTCAGCATTTTGGTAATGTTCCTCATTAAACTCCTATTTATCACTTCGCCGGTCCTCTCTTGTTCCACAAGTTTAAGAAGCGTGTCTTGAAGCCTCGTTTGGATTTTGTTGGAGTGGATAACATTGTCTCTCCACAGATTCATTCCGAGTTCATAAACCGGTGTTTTGCGGGTACTAGGAATGAAAGTCCTGTCCATGTACATTAGGATGTCACGAATCATTTGCAATGCCTTGTTATGATCTGCCCACTTCCTGTTCAGCTCTTCTAAAAACAAACCTCCCTGGGCAGCCTCTATTGACTTCGAAATATCTTTCAAATGTTCGGTCATAGTAAACACAAGGCCAGAGTAGAGCTTCTCTCCAAATTTATGTAGAACCATGTTGTATGCATTCCTGAAAAACGCCACACATTAAGACTATGTTTGGATCCCAAAATATGCTCAAGTTAGGGAGAACGTGATAAAGAAATGTTCGTTTTTGTGTTTGGAGCTATGACACCGAAAATGAAATGTGATTAGTGTTTTTATTATTATTATTATAGTAATCTGCATATGTTTACATTTCTTGGTCTTTTTAGAAATAGATAGATCATGTGAATTTGAATAAAAATGAAATATATATATTATAGTATTAAATTTGAACGAATGATCTATTTTTTTCTTCTAATTTTTGCCTTATATGTTACTGTCTAATCTCTCTCCCTGACATTTTCCAAGTTCCAAATGGACCCTGTGAAAAGAAAAGGATAACAGAAAAATACAAACCAATAAACTCCATATTCAAGAAGTACTATATACTTTCTCTACTGAGAAACACCAAACTTTCTCAACCTTAAGGCTTAAGCATTGAAGGTCGGAATATTTAAAGATCGTCTATAAACACTCAAATACATAACACTCTAACATAGACAGAACAACTCATGCACAAGTTAAAACTTTCTCTATTCTAAATGACAATGAAAACAACTCAATAACTCCCAAGAATGGGGTATGGGGTGGATGTATGCAGACCTTAGTCCTAGCTCAAAAGGTTGTTACCCTGTTATAATAAAAATCATCGCTGAAAGGAAGTAAGCATTGTGCAATGTGCATCAAAAGAGAAAGGGATGTGAAGAATTATTGTTACTAAAACATGATGTTTCTACTTTATTAAGGAAACATGAGCTGAGCGTGAAGGTTGGCAAAAATATGAACTGATAGCCAATCGTAATATAAAGTTCCTCAGCTATATGATGTGAACAAATTAGAAAATCATCAACAATTGAAAAAAACAAAACAAACAAATGATAGTTTAAACAAATAGATATTGCTTCCTTTATCGAAATTCTAGATTTATGACGCAAATATAAACGAATGAAGCAAGCTCATCCAAAAACATTTAAGTACTCTCCATTACCATTTCCAGTTCAAATTGTAGCGAAAATGGTAAGCATTCAGATTACGGTTTCATACTCAACATCATCTAGGAGAAATCAGCATCTAATCTCTTAAAGGTCATGAAAACCGACGTTAATATCAAAAGTGCAGCATATAGGAACCATTCTTCGCAATCATTTCTCATGTTCTCCGTGTAACATAGAACAGAACGTAAGGAAATGAGGGCTAAAAAGAGAATTAACACTAACCCATCAGGAAGCAAAAAAATAAGCACTCAAAAACTAAACCAAAGATCTAGCAACAACAAATTTATGCAATCAGCACTCTAGAATATCAAAACCAGATGAAGATCAAAATATACCATGATAAGCACACATCAATTTATACAGATGTGTAAAAATAATCAACACCAACCTGTAGAGCTCTTCAAAACTAAGGCCACTGGCGTTGTGATTGTAAATCTCGTGAATCGCGTGCTCAATAATACTCCAGGTCTTCTCTGCATATTTCGGATCAACCACGACCCGATGCTTAAAAGCCTCAATCTGAAAGTTCCACTTCTTCGGCGCACTCATTTCTCGTCTAATCCGTCAGCAACTCCTCGGCCGGCACTTAATTCCGAAACTCAAATCGAATCTCGAATACTTTCGATCTGATTCTAGGGTTTTTCTGCAAAACGAAATTTAGGGTTTCAAATGCTATGCGATAAACAATTAAAGAAACGATCTTCAAGATCGAATCCTAAATCTTCTTACTCGTGGACCGTTGTGCAAAGCAAAGCAGAGGAAGCTTCAAAGTCCAAAAACACCTGATTTGGGTTGAGAAATTCTTTTATGCAGCAAACACCAAAAGATTGATGAATCTGTCTCTTTCTTCTCCGTTCCTCTTTTCTCTTCTTTTCTTTCCTTTTCTTTTCTTTTCTTTTTTTTTAAATGTTTTTTTTGTGAACTATCCATTCTTTTAATGATTTCGGAGGATTATCTTCTATGAGTCCATACAAAAAAAATCATGAAAAAAATGGAAGATCTATCCTCGACCCTCTATATTCTGACCCGTCAAAACAATGTGGATATAAATTACGATATAATCTTAATCGTATTTTTAAAAAGAATTTTTCATGCCTATTCACGTAAGAAGTTATCAGATGGATAGAGTGCTTCCTTCATAGACTTAAAGTTCACGTCATTTCTGTAAATCATTTCTTGTAAGTCTACCTAAAATGATCTCAACAAAAATATTTAATAGATACGTTAATCGCAATCTTTAAGTTACTTATGGTACATTTCTATCACAAAACTTCTTATAACCACCTGCTATGTCTATCTAAATTTTCCGCATAATTCATGATAAGTAATATCAATAAAATTGATGCATAAAATAAGAATGGAGGGTGAGTTTAGTAAGCAAACAAGATATGAGTTATGATATATCTGGATATCAGAATCCTTTTTTGTGCTTGGTGAAGGGTTTCGATATCTCTCGAATTTGAAAGATATCAATATGGATATTTGAATATCTCTCAACCGTTGATCATTCTCCGCTACCGGCTATCATTGTCACCGCCAACCACCCATGTTGTCGGTCACCCCCACCTATCACTAATTATATCATGCTTTTCAATCTCTTCAAACAATTTTGTTTCAGATTTCAAACTCATATAATTTCTTCTAAATTTCATAACACATATCTTATTCTATCTATAAAACTCACCAAACGGGTTCTGAATATGTTTATAATAGCGGCTCCATATGAAGTTAAACGAGTATTCTGTAATAGTTTATGGATATTAGAAATAATAGATATATTAGGATGATATAGAATATTACTCCCACTGTCTTAAAATATTCTTTCCAGTTACTATTCACATAGTTAAATTTTAATTGCTTTATTTATCTATTTTAGTTGGTTTCTTGATAAAAGCTTTTGCTCTCATTTATTTTTTGTAACTATACATGCTATAAATCATTAATATAGTTATAAACCACTACGAAAGTTACTCATGCAATGTTACCACGAAGCATTTTCACTCTCTCCTTTCTCTCCCCTAACTCTAAATTCTTTCGAAATTTCTCCATCTTCTTCGTCAAGGTTATGTATATGTGATTCAACTAAGTTAGAACAAAATTAAGGTTCTAAATTGGTTGAGTTGTTCTTTGACAAATTCTAACCGGAAGATGCTCTCTTCTCTCCCTCAACGAGTTAAGAAACTATTTGAGGAAATTTAGCACAAAATGAAGTTCAAAGGAACACCGGTTAGAAAATTGAAGATGAGTAACATGTTTTTTTCTTCTCATTTTTCAATCCTAATGGCAAAAAATATGGAGTAATATGAAAAAGTGACCTTGCATAACATGGATCCACGAACAATTGTCAGTTAACCTCCACAAATTTCAAAGGTAGAAGAAGAAGCATTAAAAAAGACCAACCAATTAAGACCATTGGCTACAAGTTTCTGAACACATGAGATTATGAAAAACAGCTACTTATCCATTAAGGAAGGATTGCTCAATCAATACTCATCACCCTCGTCTTCATCTTCTCCATCCCCAGTTTCTGCCCCGACTTCCTCGTAATCCTTCTCAAGTGCAGCCAAGTCCTCTCTGGCTTCGGAGAACTCTCCTTCCTCCATCCCCTCGCCCACGTACCAATGAACAAACGCCCGCTTGCAGTACATCAGATCAAACTTTGTGTCAATCCTCGAGAACACCTCCGCGACGCTGGTTGAGTTTGAAATCATGCAAACGGCCCTCTGAACTTTGGCCAGATCGCCTCCAGGAACCACAGTGGGTGGCTGATAGTTGATCCCGCACTTGAAACCGGTGGGGCACCAGTCGACGAACTGGATTGTCCTCTTCGTCTTGATTGTGGCAACTGCGGCATTCACGTCCTTGGGGACGACATCTCCTCTGTACATCAAGCAGCAGGCCATGTACTTTCCGTGGCGGGGATCACACTTCACCATCATGGAAGATGGCTCAAAGGCCGTGTTTGTGATCTCTGCGACAGAGAGTTGCTCGTGGTAGGCCTTTTCTGCAGAGATAACGGGCGCGTAAGACGAAAGCATGAAGTGAATCCTCGGGTACGGGACCAGATTCGTCTGGAACTCATTCACATCCACATTCAGAGCTCCATCGAAACGAAGAGACGCCGTGAGGGAAGAAATCACCTGGGAGATTAGCCTGTTGAGATTCGTGTAGGTTGGCCTCTCAATGTCCAGAGATTTACGGCAGATATCATAGATTGCTTCGTTATCAAGCAGCACGGCCACATCTGTGTGTTCAAGGAGGGAGTGAGTGGACAGAACGGAGTTGTATGGCTCAACCACGGCAGTAGAAACCTGAGGAGAGGGGTAAATGGTAAACCCTAGTTTCGATTTCTTTCCATAATCCACAGAAAGCCTCTCCAGGAGGAGAGAACCGAGGCCAGATCCAGTCCCACCGCCCACGGCGTGGAACACCAGAAACCCTTGCAGACCGGTGCAGTTATCTGCAAGCTTTCTTATCCTGTCCAGACAGATATCCACAATCTCCTTCCCAACTGTCCACATATTCATCATTCACAATCAAAATTTCATAAAATCAAACCAAAATCGCGCATGAAAACTCGTTCGATCTATACCTATGTAAGATACTCAGAGGCGGAGAAATCAAAGGGAAAGGGGAAACGTACTCGTGTAGTGGCCTCTGGCGAAATTATTGGCGGCGTCTTCTTTTCCGCTGATGAGTTGCTCCGGATGGAACAGCTGGCGATACGTTCCGGTTCGGACCTCGTCGATGACGGTAGGCTCCAGATCTACAAAAACGGCGCGAGGAACGTGCTTCCCGGCGCCGGTTTCACTGAAGAACGTGTTGAACGCGTCATCGCCTCCGCCGACGGTGTGGTCGCCGGGCATATGGCCATCAGGCTGCTCCGTTTTCAAAACAAAATCACAATAAGATCCGACGGAAATTTAAAAAAAAACAGGAAAATATAAACGGAAATAAATCAAGATTTCAACGGATTTTCATCACCTTGAGGCCGTGCTCGAGGCAGTAAAGCTCCCAGCAGGAGTTTCCGACTTGGATTCCGGCCTGGCCGATGTGAATCGAGATGCATTCTCTCATCTTCTTCCGGCGATCGACAGAAACTCAGGGAATTTTTTGTTTTTATTTCTCTGGATATTACAAATGGATTCGCTGGAGGGATGGGGAGAGAAATGGGGTTAAATAGGATGGGGGTAATAGGGGTAAAAACGTCTTACGGTTTTTTGAGGGTTTCAAGGCGATATGGTTCAAATTTGAAATTTGAAATTGGGGTTCCCGGTGGTGGCTGTGACCGTTGTGGAACACCTATGAACGTATTAGGTTGGAGACTTGGGGGCGGAGAAAATAGAAATTACCCAAAAGTTAATAGCATGGCACCTCCTGTGGTTTACAAAGGGCATAAATATCATTTTTGCTTTAAAAATAGGTAAGGGGGGCATGTGTGCTCTATTTAGAAACCACATGGACTTTACAAATAACTTTTGGAAACATGGAGGGTTTTGAGGCCCTTTTTGTAAACCACAGGGGATGCCCATGCTATTAACCCCCCAAACTAGTAATGTCACGTTTGTTTCAAAGAAAAAACGAATTTTTTTGAAGTATATTTTCATATGATCTAATTTTATTTGATTAAATTTAATTCTAATAAAAGAAGTAATAAGAACAGAATAATGTTAGTGATGGAGGACGACCCCAAAAGACACGTCAGCCGGGCCCCATCAGCCACGTGGAAGATTTTCTCTGCTCGGCCCATGAGCTTGGCTCGGCCCGTGAGCTCGGCTGGAGACCGTGATAGCGACCGCCGGATAGCGACCGGCCACGTTGACTGCGCGACAGCGATGGGATGAAAGAGACAACGCATAACAGAGATGACGTCCGCTAGGCGACGAACCTCGATGAGAGAAACTTTGACTATGTGTATTGTATCCCCTATAAAAGGGGAGAGACCTCTCATTGTAATGGATCCAAGTTTAGAACGAATAAACTCCTACTTTGCATTCTCTCTCTCTAAAACTTATATTATTCTTTGTTCTCGGTGGTTTATCGCCATCAAATTGGTGCTCTCATTGAGAGAAGAGAAACATACTCGTAGGTTAACTCCCGAACGCGAGAATGGTGCAAACAAGGAGCAACGTCCCCACCACCAGCCACGTCGTTGGCGAGGAGAACGCGCTGGGCAGCGGCAATGGTACGGGCGGCATCGGTTCGACTCCGGACGCGGTCCAGGCGCTGTTCGGCTTGGGGGTGACCGCGGAGCAGCTCCAGGCAGCTGTTGCGGCACTTTCCGCCATGGGTGGGAACGTGCCCGGCGCCGGAGTTGGCAAAGCTCCGCCCAATCTCCATGCCGAACACGCTGCCACTTCCCAACACAAGGGGAAGAAGACCCGGAGGAGTAGAAGGAGGCCCGGCAAGGCCCCGGCAATCGAGGAGGTGATTGTGGAGGACGTCCCGGATGAGGAGGACGATGAGTCCAGCGAGTGCCGAGTGTCAGCCTTCAGGCGCTTAGGAGGGGAAGAGACCCGGGTGTCGGCCTTCGACAGGCTCGAACGCGGACCGGAAGTTCGCCCGGGTGACCTCCGCCGACAAATAGCCGAAGGCAGGCGGAGGCATGCTGAGGAGTCCGCAACATCGGATGCTCGCTCGGCGAGGTCCGAGCGGAGCGGAGAGAGGCGGGAGGAGCGCACCCAGCGTCGCCATAGCCCGACGAGAACTGAGAAGACAAAGGTCTCTGACCAAGGAGTGTCTCGGCTCGCACGTGAGGTTGCCGAGCTTAAGCGCCGAGTGGAGACCAGGGCTCCCTACAGCCAGCCCATCTTGCGGACGGTAACCCCGTTCACTCCGAGGGTTATGTCGGTCCCGCTGCCGGCAAACTTCCGGCCGTGGCAGATCAAGGCCTACAGCGGAACGACGGACCCCCAAGATCATTTGTCTAAGTTCTATGCTTCTATGGAAGCGGCGGCTGCCCCGGACGAGGTCAAGTGTCGATGCTTTCTCGCGACGCTGGAGGGCTCCGCGTGCGATTGGTTCAACCGGCTCCCGAAGGGAACTATTGACGATTGGGATACACTGGCGGAGAGGTTCTTGACGCATTTCGCGGCAAACCGAAGGCAGAGGCTCCCTTACTCCCACCTGCTCAACATATGCATCCGCAAGGGAGAGAAGGTCCGCGACTTCATAGTCCGGTGGGAAAAGGAAGCCAGAGACGTGCATGGGGCGGATGACCAAGCGTTGGTGGCCATGTTCCAAGCAGCCCTTCCCCGCGGAGAAGTGAGGAAGGAGCTCCGCAAGAATCCTCCCCCCACGTACCAAGAGACCTTGGCGCGCGCTAAGTTCCTAGCCTCGGAGGAGTTCGATGATGTTCCCGACTCTGAGGCCGCGCCCGCCAAGCGAGCTCCCGCAGACTCCGGAGAGGCCGCGAAGAAGAGGAAGAAGAAGAAAGATTACACCGCGGGCCCGAGGACGCCTTCGGCTGGTGTGTACTACGTGGGTGCGCCCGCGGGGACGGGTCGAGAGCTTGCCCTCTCCTCGCTCCCGCACGTAGAAACCTATGCGGTGTCCAGCGGTGCCAAGTATTGCGAGTATCATCGCAATAACACTCACAACACTAAGGAATGCTTCACTCTGCAGAAGGAGATGCAGCGACTCATCGCCCGAGGGCCGCCTCCGCGGGATGAGAACGCCACCCCCTCACGGAGGCTGCCGGAAGGAAGGACATGGAGGAAACCGACCGAGCCGGTAGCGGTGGCGACTCAGGCAAGGAATCCCGAGAAGAGGCACATCGGGCGGGATTGTGAGGACCTAGACGAAGATGAGGCGCAAGGATACCCGGTGGGATTTATCCATGGAGGAAACATCGGCGGAGATTCCGCCGCCCAGAGGAAGAAGTGGAAGCACATGGCATTTGTCGCCAAGGTTCAACAAGCGCCGGTGCCCAAGCTCGGAAGACGAGAGCAAATCCAGTTCACGGAGAAGGACCTCCCGAGCACGCCGAGCCCCCACCGGGATGCCCTAGTCGTGAAGATTGAAATCAATGACGACATAGTGCATCGCACCTTGGTGGACACGGGAAGCTCGGTTAACATCATGTATGAAAAGACCTTCCAGGACCTCGGCTTGGACTGCAAAGACTTGAGGCCCGTGCGCACTCCTCTCTCCGGGTTCACGGGGGACTCCATTGAGGCCGAAGGAGTCATCACCGTGCCCGTGATAGTAGGGGATGGGGCGCACAAGGCTAAGCTGAAGATGGAATTCATGGTTGTGAGCATCAACTGCGCGCACAACATGATCCTAGGGCGGCCTGGCCTGGAGGACTTGGAATGCGTAATCTCCCCGTATTACTTGTGCATGAAGTTCCCCACTCTGTCCGGGATTGGGGTGGCGAGGGGAGATCAGAAGTTAGCTCGATCGTGCTACGTCCGAATCACGAAGAAGTTGCTAAGGGACGAGACGTTGGTCGTGCAAGCACAAGAAGGGGAGCGGAAGCTAGAAGCACGACCGAAGGCCGAGCCCGCCGAAGAAGTCGAGGAGGTGCTGCTCGACCCTCGAACACCCGAGCGGAAGGTGAAGGTCGAGGTGAGTCTGACCGGGAGCCAGCGGAAGCGCTTGATGGACGTGCTCTCGGCCTACCGCGTTATCTTTGCTTGGGGACCTGGGGATATGCCGGGAGTAGATCCCAAGGTCATATGCCACCGCTTGGCAGTCAATCCTGAGTCTAGGCCAATAAGACAGAAGAAGCGATTCCTCTCGTCCGAACGGAGGGAGTTTGTTTCCAAGGAAGTCGCCACCCTCCAGAGCATTGGACATATAAGGGAAGTGAAGTACCTGGAATGGATGGCGAATGTAGTACTGGCCCCGAAGGGAAACACTTGGAGAATGTGCGTGGATTACACCGACCTAAACAAAGCGTGCCCAATGGATCCGTTCCCACTCCCGAACATCGACCAGCTGGTGGACGAGACGGCGGGTTGCGAGCTCATGAGCTTCATGGACGCCTTCAGCGGGTACCACCAAATCCGGATGCATCCTGAGGACGAAGAGAAGACGTCTTTCACTACCCCCGGTGGAGTATATTGTTACAAGGTGATGCCTTTTGGGCTCAAGAACGCCGGGGCGACCTATGCTAGGATGGTGAGCAAGCTCTTTGCGCCCGTCCTTGGAAAGAGCGTGGAAGCGTACGTCGACGACATGATTGTGAAGAGCAATAAGGCGACCACCCATGCGGAAGACTTAGAAGGAGTCTTCAAGATTATGGAAAAGTACAACCTCCGGTTGAATCCGAAGAAGTGCACGTTCGGAGTCCAAGGCGGCAAATTCTTGGGACATATGGTGAGCAGGCGCGGTATTGAGCCCAACCCCGAGAAGGTGCGCGCCATCCTTGACATGGAGGCTCCACGAAATGTCAAGGAGGTGCAGCGCTTGACCGGTAAGTTGGTCGCGCTCAGCCGCTTCCTCTCCAAGGTAGCGGACCGAGCCGCCCCATTCTTCCAAGCTGTGAAGAAGTTCCGAGGGTTTGTATGGACGGAAGAGTGCCAACAATCCTTTGAGTCTCTGAAATCCTACCTCCTCTCTCCACCGGTCCTTGCCAAGCCCGAGCCCGGTGAGACTTTGTATCTTTACCTGGGAGTGTCGCCCAAGGCACTAAGCTCGGTCCTAGTCCGAGAAGGTGGCGGAGCTCAACACCCGGTATACTACACGGCTAAGACGTTGAGGGGTGCCGAACTCAGGTACTCCGTGGCCGAAAAGACGGTCCTAGCGGTAGTATCAACCGTGCAGTGATTGACGCCTTACTTCCAAGCTCACCCGGTTCAGGTGCTCTCCCAGCAGCCCATAGGCGCGCTACTCAGGAGCCCGAACGCGCCCTCTCGCATGTCTAAGTGGGCAGTATTCCTGGGAGCCTTCCAGATCGAGTTCAAGCCAAGGCTGGCGATCAAGGGGCAAGCGCTGGCCGACTTCGTGGTGGAATGCACCGCTCGGGAAGAGCCGAGCCCGGAACTTGAAACCGTAGACTGGTGGACAGTTTTTACCGACGGCTCCTCCGCCGCCAAAAACTCGGGGGGTGGAGTGGTGGTCATCGCACCCGAAGGTTTCAGAGCGTACTATTCAATTCGTTTTGGCTTCAAAGCATCGAATAATGAGGCGGAATACGAAGCGCTCTTGTGCGGGCTACGCCTAGCAGCCGGGATGAATGCGACGAAACTAAGAATAAAGTGCGATTCGAAGTTGGTGGTTGGCCATGTCTCGGGGGAGTTCGAGGCGAAGGACAACAGAATGAAGAAATACAGAGATACGGCTTTGGAACTCCTTAAGAGCTTCACCGCATACAGCGTCGAGCAGATCCCCCGAGCGGAGAACGCGGAGGCGGATATCTTGTCAAAACTAAGCTCGGACACGCCCGAGCACATCAGGCGGATGGCGAATGTGGAAGAGATGCCCGAGCCGAGCATCCATGCCTTCCCCGTGGCAATGATCTTTGCTCGGCCCAAAGATTGGACGGACGACATAGTTGCCTTCCTAAAGGATGGCACCCTCCCAGACGATGCGGTGAAGGCCAAGCTGGTCCGAACGAGGGCACCGGGATACACGTTGGAAGGCGAGAAGCTATACAAGCGAGCGTACAACGGGACGCTACTCAGGTGCCTTAGACCAACTGAAGCAAAGCAGGTTATGGAGGAAGTGCACGCCGGGATTTGCTCCGCCCACCAGGGGGCTTACACGGTGTCAAGGAAGATAACCCTCCAAGGATATTTTTGGCCGACGATAGTCAAGGATTGCGCAGAGTTTGTGAAGAAGTGTAAAGTCTGCCAAGAATTCTAGAAAGTGCCGGGGAGGCCTTCAACCAACTACACCCCCATCAGCACGGCCATCCCGTTTGCGCGATGGGGGGTGGATCTCGTGGGTGCACTCCCTAGGGGAACCGGGAGTGTGAGGTACGTCATCGTAGCCATCGATTACTTCACTAAGTGGGTGGAAGCAGCTCCACTGGCGAGCATCACCGGAGCCCAATGCCAAAAGTTTCTCGCAAAACAAGTCATCTGTCGGTTCGGGGTCCCCGAGCACATAATCACAGACAATGGTACACAATTCGAGTCCAGGCCCTTCAATGCCTTCCTCGATAGTTGGAGGATCAAGCATAGCTATGCTTCGGTCGGGTACCCCCAGACGAACGGTCAGGTGGAGAACGCCAACCGAACGATAATCGATGGTCTGAAACGGAAGCTGGAAGCCTGCGGAGAGGAGTGGGCTGAAGAATTGCCCTACATCTTATGGACCTACCGGACCACGCCGAGGAGGGCGACCGGGGAAACCCCCTTCGCCCTGTGCTACGGATTTGAGGCAAGGGACCCTGCTGAAATTTCTATTGCAACGTATAGGGAGGAGATCTCCGACCCCGAGCGTAACGAAGGAACCTTGGCAGCCGAGCTCCACCTCGTGCACGAGAGGCGAGAAGCGGCCTTCATACGGGCGGAAAATTACCGAAGGAAGGTGAAGAGCTACCATGATGGACGTGTGCGCGCACAGGGGCTCACTGAAGGAGATTGGGTCTTGCGCAAGAGAGCGGTGAGCCGCCCCCTGGAAGGGGGGAAATTCGCCAAAAATTACGAAGGCCCATACATCATTAAAGAAGCGGTGGGTCCGTCGACATTCCGCCTGCAGACGCCGAGCGGAGGAGACGTGCCCAGGATGTGGAATGCTGAGAACCTAGTCAAGTTTTATCAGTAGATTTCCGATGTACACGGACCCCAAAGCAGGGAACCCGTAGATCCTTTTGGAGGGACAATGGAATGAAGTTTTATTCTTTGCGAAGAGAACTTGCTTTAACACTCGCGCTCGGCGTTCCTCCTAAGGGGAAGAGCTGAGCGCAGACCATTCCCGGATGTTCTTCCCGGATGAAGGTCACTGGTGCTCGACACTCCCTCTTAGGAGTGAGGCCGAGTGTAGACCATTCCCGGATGTTCTTCCCAGATGAAGGTCACACTTGTGCTCGGCATCCCCCCTAAGGGGGAGAGCCGAGCGCATACCATACCCGGATGCGTTTCAGGATGCCAATCAAACACGCGTGCCCGGCACTCCCTCTTAGGAGTGAGGCCGAGTGTAGACCATTCCCGGATGTTCTTCCCGGATGAAGGTCACACTTGTGCTCGGCATCCCCCCTAAGGGGGAGAGCCGAGCGCATACCATACCCGGATGCGTTTCCGAATGCCAATCAAACACGCGTGCTCGGCACTCCCTCTTAGGAGTGAGGCCGAGTGTAGACCATTCCCGGATGTTCTTCCCGGATGGAGGTCACACTAGTATTCGGCATTCCCCCTAAGGGGGAGAGCCGAGCGCAAACCATACCCGGATGTTCCTCCCGGATGAAGGTCATGCGCACGTGCTCGACATTTCCCCCTTTTTGAGGAAGAACCGAGCGCGGGTGAAAAAAAAAATGCGCCCCACGCCTCTTGAAGGCTGAGTGCAACTCTTCAGCCCAAAAGCGAAAAGCAAAAACAAGATTTAATCAAACTCAAATTTTATTTATCCCGGAAAACGGGCAAGTACATGGCACGAACGCCTTACCACAATTAAGCGCATTACAAATAATTAAAGTGCGGGCAAACTTCAGTGCATGCCACAATTCCACCCACGCTCGCAAGGGCAAGGCGGGGGGTAAGAGGATGGAGAAGGAGCCCTACTGACAACAGAATGACCGGTAGATTTGGCGAAGCTGGGCGAGCCCGGGTCTTCAAGGGATTGCCGGCTCGGATGATGAGATGCCACGGAGCCCTCACTCGCGTCCGCCGCCGGAGGAGCGGGAGGGCGACGCCCACGGCCACCACGGTAGGCGGCAACTTGGGGAGGGGGGACCTCGCGACGAACCGGCGGAGAGGGGGTCTTCTCGTCCTCCTCCGACGAGTAGTAGATGAACCTCGGGATCTTAGCAGAAGGATCGGGGTGCACTGACTCGGACTCAGAGTCCGAGTCCCAAGAGTCCCGCGGCGAGGGCGGCGGGGTCGAGCTTGGCCCTGACTTGGTCGGAATGGCCGAAGAACCACCAAGGGAATGGCTGCCGAAGGAGAACGTCTCTCCTCGCTCCTCACTGGAATCGGGGGGGGTAGGAGCAGAGCGCGGCATGATGAAATTAGAAGAATTCAAAGGAAGCAAGTGATGAGTGCAAGCAAATGGTAAAGACCCCTCCCTTATATAGGCATCTCGCCTAGGGGGAAGGGTACACGTGGCGGGATGGGAACGGCCCAGCGGGCGGCAGGTCAAAAGCTCAAGTCCCATCAAGTGTCTCGGGTAACGAGGGGTCAGAGGACCAAGTCCCAAGGTGACCTCCCCTCGGCGTGGCCGAGTTCCGGTCGGACGGGGGTAGGGCGAGCACACAAGTTGGACGAAGGCAGCATGAGTAGAGACAAAAGAGAAGTACGACATACCCATATAGAACAAAGTCATGACATATCCATATAAGTAGAACACAAGTTCAAAAACGACTTCTGAGCAACATTACATCAAATACAAAGTTTTAAGTTTCTATCAATTGACATTCGCCTGCTCGACAGCTGTGTCCCCGCCATTCGGGTAATAGATGGAGGCGTCGAACTCATCAGGATTGTCGCACGGTTCGGGGAGGTCCACCCCGTTGAGGAACCTGTCAGAGAGGACCTGCTGCGCTCGGAAAAGACCGAGGTTGTACCACTGGGTCCCCTCGGAACGAGCAAAGGCCTTCCCCTCCTCAGTCTGCCCCCATGCCTTGAGCAGGTCATTCATGCGGGCGAATGCCTCATCCTGGAATGCCCCCGAGGATAGAAACTCCGCCACGGCTTGCTCGCGAACCTCCCGGCGCGCCTGCCGAGCCGCCTCCGCGATCTGCTGAGCCCGCTCCTCGGCCTGACGAGCTTGCTCCTTGGCCACCTTCAACGCCTCGTTGAGGTCAGCTATCTCAACGTAAGCTCTGCTCCGGTCAGCCTCATTGATGCGCAGTCGCTGGGTCATGTCGACCATGTGCATCATCGCCTGCAGGTATACAAGGGGTGAGCGCTGCAGAAAATGTGTTTACAAAGTATGAATGGAGAAACTTACCGAGCCCATCTCGTGAAACATGTCCGAGGCAAGAGCTTCCCGGTCGGCGTCCTTGATCTTGGCGCGGTCGGTCGGGGGGGTCATGCTACGCAGAAAAGTCTCCGGATCGTAGTCCCGGTCCAGGAAGGAGACCCCTGCGGGGAAGGCCGCCTTGACATGCCTCTGGTGGCCGAAATCCTTCATCAGGGGGGACTCGGACCCCGTGGGAGTGTCGGTGGCCGAGGCCGTATCCTTCCTCTTCTTCTTCTGGGCCGGCTCGGGGATCGGCTTCACCGGCAGAGTCGGAGGACGACCGGCCACGGTAGGAGCCCGGGAGCTGCCGCTTGTGGCATCTGGGAACATGAGCTTCATCCGCTCGGCGCTGGAAAGCATGATTTCACCTGCACAACCAAAAAAGATAAATGATGAGGCGAGGACTTAAGCCGCGAAAGAGCGAGGTGGGAGAATCCGAGGTAGTCGTGACCCACGGACGGCCGAGGAAGAGAGATTGCACTGACCTGAGGGGCCTTCTTCGATGCTCCGCTGAGTTTCTTCCGGGGATAGGAAGACGAATCCGAGCGCCGCCAACGCGTCGTTCGTCACTATCGATCCGACCTCGAAGGGCCCCCCTCGGCAGAGCGTCTCTACATCCTCGAGCATCTTGTCCGAGTTGATGAAGGCGGAACGGCGTCGGAAGGAGCTGAGGGGTTCCTTACGAAAGGGGGAGCCCGAGGATCGAGAAACGAAGACGAATTTCCCCTTCCAACTCTTGGCGGAGTCTTTTCTCGTCTTGAAGAGCTTCTCCTGTCTTTGGAATATGGAGGCGTACGAGCCCGAGTCGGAGTTCGCCCGACCGGACGACTTCGCCAACCGGAAGAGAAGCAAGAAACGGGCCAGATCGGGGCGAACCCCGGTCCCTTGGCAACAAATGAGAAATCCCGCCAAGTAGCGGTGGGATTTGGGCACGACTTGGCAAGGGAGGAAATCAAAGTGGAGGAAGAAATCTATAACTAGCTGGTGGAGGGGGAAGCGAAACCCATACTCGAGGGACTTGAGGTGGATGGCGAAGGAACCCGGTGGGGCGTCAAAGACCGACTATTCGGTAGTAGGACGTTGCACGGTTACACCGGGCGCCGAGGCTAGGCGCTTCGCTTTGCGGAACTCCTCCCGAGTAAGGGTGCACTTTCGCGCTCGGATCCCCGAGTCCTCGAGAACGGTCCGCCTCTGATTGCGAGGCTCAGACTGGAGGGGGATCTCGACCGCTTCGACTATCTCCTCGACGGAGGGCGAGCGGGAGTCACTCTCCTGCACGGAGCCTGCGACGGAGCCCTCAGCACCGCGCTCGGACTCGGACTGACGAAAGACCGAAGATTGGGAAGACATGGAAGAGAAGGGACGAGGACTGACCTAGAATGGAGCCGGAAGATGGACGCGAACGACGGTGAAGGGTCCTACTTTTTCTCTCTAAAAGGTGAAGAATGAGATGAGTAGGGTGGGTATTTATAGAGCAAGGTTTTGAATGGGTGCAATGATGGGCCACCACTTGGCCTAGGGAGGCGAAACGGCGCACCCCTTCATG
Organism: Cuscuta australis; assembly: GCA_003260385.1. Lineage (NCBI taxonomy): Eukaryota > Viridiplantae > Streptophyta > Magnoliopsida > Solanales > Convolvulaceae > Cuscuta > Cuscuta australis. Next base: position 2,163,677 of record NQVE01000192.1, read on the forward strand.
ATTGCAAAGCCCAAACGGAACCAATGGCCTGCTATCCCCCTCCACGTGGGACCCCGCGCCGTTCTCCTACAGTACCCATACTCTCTCGTGTTCCATCGCTGATTGCAACGAAACCCGGAGAGTGGGGGGCTTATGATGGAGGACGACCCCAAAAGACACGTCAGCCGGGCCCCATCAGCCACGTGGAAGATTTTCTCTGCTCGGCCCATGAGCTCGGCTCGGCCCGTGAGCTCGGCTGGAGACCGTGATAGCGACCGCCGGATAGCGACCGGCCACGTTGATTGCGCGACAGCGATGGGATGAAAGAGACAACGCATAACAGAGATGACGTCCGCTAGGCGACGAACCTCGATGAGAGAAACTTTGACTATGTGTATTGTATCCCCTATAAAAGGGGAGAGACCCCTCATTGTAATGGATCCAAGTTTAGAACGAATAAACTCCTACTTTGCATTCTCTCTCTCTAAAACTTATATTATTCTTTGTTCTCGGTGGTTTATCGCCATCAGTTAGATTCACAAACAAAACAATCACAAAATACAGAAACTTATCATTTATTTAATTAAATTTTTATTTTTTAAATATTTCAGACACCTATTTGAAACCATTATTATACATATTTAGTGAGTTTGTGCATTTGTAAATGTTTGGTCTGTTACTTTAGCATTAGTAAATGTGTATTGTTACTTTTTATAGTTTCAATACTTACGTTGTTTAAAATTTTTACTCCCTTCGTCCCTCAATTTATGTCCACTTTCGTTTTGGAACAAAAACCAACGCATAGGCTAAAAAGTCACAAATGCCCTTTGTTTTGGGTCTCCTTCACTACTAGCAATCCTACTCAATCCAACAACTGGTTACCGTGCAGACCATAATAATGGACACCGCCATATTTGCCACCACATATCCCTCAACCTAGCCGTGGATACACATCCCCCTCCCCACTGGATTGGAACACCCATCCCCCCCCTCCCAACTATTTGCCAGCCAATCGCTGCAACACAACCACCCCAAATTCCCGTCCCGAATTCCAAAAAGCCATTGTACAAGTCCTCTCTTTTGGCCCAGTCGCTACTGCTCATCACAACTCCCACTGGCCCTTAGTCACGCAGTTCGCTGTTGCACAACTCATCCCACCGCCACCAAGACATAGTTGCAAGAAGACAACGAAGATTTGCAGACGCAGATGATCGAAGGAGGTGGAGAAGAAGACAAAGTGGCGCAAGTCAACAGAGAAAGATTAGATCTGGATAAGATGCACTAAATTGGTGATGATTTGGGTGGATGTAAATATATGACTATTCCGTATATGGTTGAGAAGGAAAATAGAAGGTGTACTGACGAGTTGGTAGAGGAGGGAAAATATACATTTGATTTAAATTTTTTTAATTGAAAATGAAAGTGGACAAATATTGTGGGACGACCAAAAAAGGAAGGGAGTATTAAAAATGTGCAAGCTTTTACCATATTTTATTTTTTTCTTAAATTCCGTAAAAATCAAACCACAAATTCTTTTAGAAACGGATGACTTTGTTTCGGCCAATGAATGAAAACCCCCAATAAAAATAATTTTTCGATTCTTTTCAAAATTACACATTAAATTTTCTTCACAATATGTACGTTATTTGCATTGACCATCAACTACTTGTAGTGTAATACCTCGTACCGTCACCATAAAAAATTGAGATTATGTTACATATGCACCATATTATTTTTCATTTTGGTACTAATCAAAATTGAACTAATTAACAAAATTATTGGAATTAAACTACTATGGAGAATTATAAGTGAAAAAATTAAGGCTAAAAGTATTGTATACTCACCAAAAAGAGTTAGCTTTCAAATGTGATACTCATATTATTTGTAATGCAACATTGCTAATAATTCAATTTCTATTCAACCAAATATATATTTGAAAAATAAAAATCTTCTGAGTTTCAAAGCGTAAATGTTTAAGTTTCCATGTGCTATAAATTACTTGTATGATTGCAATGATTACTTGATTAAATAAAGAATTAATTTTGTTTTATAAAATATTTGATGTACTTTTTAAATCTTCACATTTTATTTTTTATACCAATATTTAAATAAAGTGAATTGAAAACCTAAAAAATTTAGTTAATTTTTTTGTTCGTTTGCCCAGGGACGATGGGAATACGGACCTGTTTGTGAATATCATTTTTTATTAGCGTTAGTGTTTTAGATAAAATTTAAATGGTCCAGATTAACTTTGAACATGTTAAAAGCTACCTGTAAATATCATTTTCATAACGTAAACACTAATCTCTAATGCTATTTTCAGACAGACTTTACGTCTTTTTCATTTTTTCCTTTGAAGATGGTCTGAACTCTGCAGCCCAGAAAGTCATAGGACCAACTGTTCGAGTGTGTACTAAAACACGTTGTGTTAAGTCCTTCGCGTATTGGCCCAAAAGGCCCAGAACAAGCATTTTACGTGGAGGCCCAATAATATTGATTGCATAGTATTTCGAATCGCTGTGTCTGGGCCCTAGGGGATGGATTCACGCACGTGGTGAAAAGAAAAATATGGAGTACATTCTACCGACTACATACATCATAAATTAGTTTTTATTTTTTAAATGTTCCACTTTTATACGAAGTATTTTTTAAGTGCTCCACTTTAATATTTTATTCTTTTTTTTATGGCAAGAAAACCTTCATTCATAAGAAATCAAATGTCCAATACAACTTGGTGGTGTATGGCTCCATGAAACCATATGAAATGTAGCACACCTTGCAAGAGTATGAACAATACAATTACGATTCCTACGAATAAAATAAAAATTAATAGATGTAAACGATGATAATAAATCAGCACATTCGTCAAGGATGGAGCCTAGATAAGAATAACACTCAAAGGCATTTCCTTTCTTGGTAGCCCCCACCAAAACCTCACAATCAGAAAAAATCTCAACGTTACAAATACCTCGAGTCCTCAACCAAGTCAACGTTTCTTTGCAAGCAAGAGCTTCCACCAAAAGAGGATCTAGAGGCCCAAGTTTTCTTCCATTTGTTGTTGCCACATATACCCCCCGTGGATCAAAAAGGACACAAGCGAAAGAGATGGAATCCTCCAAATCTGATGTTGCAGCATAAAAAAACACATGTGTGCCTCTGCCCGAAAACTAGCATTGTGCCGCTGTGAAGTATGTTCCTGATCCGTGCCGCTGTGAAGTATATTTTATTCTTTTATTATTAATGGATGTGATTATTTGTAAATTTACAAAAAGTTAGATTTGATGCTGTCCATAATAGTTTTAGTCGAGATTCTAAAATACTAGTAGTATTAGTAACAAAATTGGGTAAATTACATAAAAGGTCTTTAATTATAAGTCGTTTTACATATTTAATTCCTACATATCAAATATTAATAATTTAGTTCCCAATTACTATATTGTTTTCTATAAATAGTCCTTTGCTAACATTTTCGTTAAAAACATGGATAAAATTGTTTATTCACCCTCTTCAATTAAGATTCCTCCTTCCTCTCGTACTCATTCCCAACACCAAAAAACCAGAACTGAAACGATTACTTATCTCTCAATTGTTCATCTTCCTAGTGGAAACCAAAATCGAAACCAATAATCTTCATGGATGAATTTTATGGGTTAGTCTCAGAAAATTGCAAAGAAAACAAACCTTAAAACTCATTCATGAAGGTTACTGGTTTCGGTTTTAAATTCCACTAGAAAGATGAATAATTGAAATTTGAGAGAAGAGTGATGGTTTTGGTTTTGGGTTCAAAGCTTCAAACTCAGCAGTGGATTTGGAAAAAGAGTGCGAGAGGAGAGAGAAAGCTCAATTGAGGAGAGAGAGGAGCGTGAATTTACAATTTTATCCATGTTTTAACAGAAATGTTTACAAAGGACCATTCATAAGGGCGGACCGATTCGGTGGCCAAAGGGTAGTTCGGTGTGTACGTAGTACGACCTGCCGGAGCACGAAGGGCAGGGGACCCTGCCCGCCGACAGCGCCACGTACGAAATGTAATACCAGACTGCTGGCCACAGCAGAGATCTCCGGCTGCTGGATTCGTCTCCTTCCAGATAAACCTTGTCTTCCTCGTTACCTCCTCCGATGTCGGTGCCGCTGCCGACCATTCGTGAAAAACAATATAATAATTGGGGACTAAACTATTGATATTTGATATACAAGGACCAAATATGTAAAACGAACTATAATTAAGGACCTTTTATAAAATTTACTCAACAAATTAAAATTTTACCTTTAACCACAAAAGTCGTTGAGGACATTTTGCCCAATTATATACCAATGTTTTGAAAATCAGATCGGACATCAAACTAGATTAGCCATTGGGTATAGAGTCAACAAGTCGAACTAAGTTGACATGGGTCAACAACTTGGTTAACGACTCATAGCTTGGTATATAATATTCATATTTATGTTTAGATAATTGAAATTTAAATAATACCATGTTTTGTGAACTATTGTATAAAACAATAAAATATTATCACGTAACATAAATATGTCTGTTATTTCTAAATAATAGGAAGCATATATATACTCCTTCCGTCTAACTTTAATCTTTTCATTGGGAACAGACATACATATTAAGAAAAGATGTAAATATCATTTTCAATGTTAAATAAAAATATTTAAATGCATTTTTTTTCTTCTCAATGTTATTTCAATATCATTGTTCATATATTCTTTCGCACTTTCTGTATTTTATTACAATTAGTACATATTTATTCATTTTATATATGAAAGTATTTGTTTAGGTATAAATTATTTGTTAGCATTTTAATATACGGAGTAATTTTTTTACTTTGAAATATTTTAGAAATTTATAAAATAATTAAACTACAAAAGCATGTACTTTTTTTTGAGCTTGGATTATCAAATATTCGTTTTTATGTTTGATGTTTCTTTGAGCTTGGATTATCAAATATTCGTTTTTATGTTTGATGTTTCTTTGAGCTTGGATTATAAATACTTTGACAAAATCTTATAAAACTTGGCTGATAAAATATATCAAAATTTATCTAATTCAGTGTAGATTAAAATAATCAATGAATTTTACATAATAAGTAAATTCTGAATAATCTTATAAAATTTGAATTGAATCTTAATATTTATAACTATTCTATTTATGATTCTAGTACTCTACTCCTTGAAATTTTGGAATTAGGTGATATTTTTTCCGAAAAACAAAAATATTCCCCAGGCAACCAAACTTAAAAAAAAGAAGCTCAATGCCAAATACGGAAATGTCGCTATAAAACTATAAATAATGTAACAAACCTACCCATTCATTCATTCCACTCGCTTCAAAGTTTCCCCACTCGTTGCAGTGTGCTCTATTTTGACTTCCGGTCTCTCTCTCTCTCTCTCTCTCTCTCTCTCTCTCTCTCTATCTCTCTCTCTAGACACGTTCTTTAACTCATAACTTTTCACGAGTTCTTTCCAGATGCTTTTAATGGCAACGGACACAATGGTCTGTGATTTCACCTGCTGAGAACAGTGACCAAACGACTATCTCTTCACACTAGATCCCTTTCTTCTTCCTCCTCTCCCTTTCATCCACCGCCAAGACGAGTTTCTAAATTCTTGAATTAAAAAAAAGGTTCTTTGAGGTCTGGCCATGGCGGAGGCCACGAATGTTGCAGAACAAGAAGGGAACGCAATGCCCGAGCCAGAGAAGAAGAAGAAGAAGAAGGAAGAGGAAGAGCAGAGCGTTTCTTTCTATGAGCTGTTTTCCTTCTCCGATAAATACGACTGGGCTCTGATGGCCGGCGGGACAATCGGAGCAGTCGTCCACGGCTCCTCCATGCCCGTCTTCTTCCTTCTCTTCGGCCAGATGGTCAATGGCTTCGGCAAAAACCAGGGAGATTTCTCCATGATGACCCATGAAGTTTGCAAGGTCTGAAATGATATAAAGATTCAATCTTTGATCTTTCTCTGGGATTTTAGATCTGGGTTTTTGCTTCTTTGCTCAAAAATTTGAGCTTTTGGTTGAAAATTTTGACAAATTTGGCGTTTCTTTGGAATTTGCAGTATGCTCTGTATTTCGTGTATCTTGGACTCATTGTCTGCGTCTCATCCTATGCAGGTGATCTTTTTTTCTCTCTTTTTCCTTATTTGTTTTTGTTCTCTATCCATTTAAAAACTATTTTGAACTGTTATATTATAGAATTCTCTTAAATCATAAAATGTTCTAGTTTTCCCTTTTTTCCATTAAAAAAAACCACTTTTTTATCCACACAATTTTACTTTTTTTAATGTGTGACGAATCAAATGTGGAACATTTTTGTGGGGTTGGGGAGTGAATTTGATAAGATTAATGAATGCTGTAATTTGTATTGAATAGAGATTTCCAAGTGGTTTTTTGTATTTCTGCGAAAAGGCCAAAGTTAGCTAGAATCAGTCATAGTGTTGTGTCGGACCTCTTCACGTGGTTTTTTTTGTTTACTCCGTCCATTCACACTTGAACCAATTATTTATTATAGGGAGTAAATTTTATAAAATGTATGAAAAAATTGAATGAATATTAACATATATACTCGGAAAATGTTTACAATAATTCAAATTTTTTCTATATCATAAAAATGTAATCAATGTGATTGGAAGGAGTTTTATTCCGAAAATCTCATTAATTAATCTTTTTCCATACACATTTTTTGACACTATTTGTTGATGATATGAACAGAGATAGCATGTTGGATGTACACCGGGGAAAGACAATCATGTGTAATGAGGAAGAAGTATTTGGAGGCTGCTTTGAGACAGGACGTCGGGTTTTTCGACACCGACGCCCGGACGGGGGACATTGTCTTCAGCGTCTCGACCGACACGCTATTGGTCCAAGACGCCATCAGCGAGAAGGTTTGTAATCATACTGGTTCATAAAGCTTGATTTTTTGGTTGAATTAGTTCTTTTCATACTGTATTCGAGTGTTTCTGATTTAGGACTTATTCTCTGATCTGATCTGATTGTAGTTATATTAAAAGATGTTTCTAATTCGATGAATAAATAATAAGTAATAAGAAAAAATTGAATAGAACAAGCGCTTTGATGTCACGAGTTCGAACAATGGTTTCCAGGTGGGGAATTTCATACATTACATATCGACCTTCCTGGCGGGGCTGGTGGTTGGTTTCGTGTCGGCATGGAGGCTCGCGCTGCTTAGCGTAGCGGTCATTCCCGGCATCGCATTTGCGGGCGGGTTGTATGCCTATACTCTCACCGGCCTCACCTCCAAAACCCGGGAATCGTATGCCAATGCCGGGATCATCGCCGAGCAGGTCAGTCATTTTATTTTTATCGTGGGTTGAATATCTCTTTTTCTTTAATTACCACGAGAGTTTTATTGAGACGTCCAAAAAAGAAAAAGTTTTTTCAAAGTTTATTTGACACCTTATTTTCTTCCCAGTTCCCCATAGAAAAAAGATAAAGTTTTTTCAAGCTCTATAGGTGTAAGTAGTGTAACTATCATCAATCAAAGTTTTACCTTTTTTGGCTGCTTCTTTAGTAGTCCGTACAATACTATACCTTTTTGCCACTAGGCATGCTATCTAGAAATTATTTGAACTATTTCTTCACTTTCTTTTACCTAAAGTTACCCTTTCCCTTAAAAAAATTAACCACTTCCCTTAAACGTCCTAAAAAAACAAGGTACCCTATTGTTAGAATAGTTGATTCCCAGTCCAGTTGTCGGGAATCAAGCTCGGGTATATTTTAACATAGTGTTGTTGTGAGTGCAGGCAATTGCTCAAGTGAGGACAGTGTACTCATATGTTGGGGAGACAAAAGCCATAAGCTCATATTCGGATGCAATCCAGAACACATTAAAGCTTGGGTACAAAGCTGGGATGGCCAAAGGGTTGGGATTGGGGTGCACTTATGGCATAGCATGCATGTCATGGGCTCTGGTCTTTTGGTACGCCGGTGTCTTCATCCGGAACGGCCAGACCGACGGCGGAAAGGCATTCACCGCCATTTTCTCCGCCATCGTTGGCGGCATGTAAGAACACTTCCTGAGAATTATTGATGGGGTCACTGGACTGGGTGTTAAGACACTTGGGCTAAACCACGTTAAAAGATTAAATCTGATCGTTTTCTAGTTTAACTCAAGAGCTTATAAACCAATTATTCTCTTCTAACATAATGAACCCCTTAATAACTGTTTCGTATGTTGGATGTTTCCAGGAGTTTAGGTCAGTCTCTATCGAACCTCGGGGCATTTAGTAAAGGCAAAGTGGCTGGGTACAAGTTGATGGAGATGATCAAGCAGAAGCCGACGATCGTTCAAGATCATAAAGGCGGGAAGTCGTTGACCGAGGTCAATGGGGATATCGAGTTCAAGAATGTGAGCTTCAGTTATCCTTCAAGACCTGATGTTTTTATCTTTAGAAGTTTCTCCATCTTCTTTGCTGCTGGGAAGACCGTTGCGGTCGTTGGCGGGAGTGGCTCCGGGAAAAGCACAATCGTTTCTCTCATTGAACGATTCTATGATCCGAATGAAGGTAGTTTACTTGGATCTTTTGAGTCATGCTAGGATAATCCCAACACTTCGGGATTTGCTCGAATAGATTCCTAAACCTATGCCGCCACATTATTGATTCTGGCAGGTGAAATTTTGGTTGACAATGTGGACATAAAGACATTGGAGCTAAGGTGGTTGAGAGATCAGATTGGTTTGGTGAACCAAGAGCCTGCGCTTTTTGCTACGACCATACTTGAGAACATACTCTATGGAAAGCCCGACGCAACAATCGCGGAAGTGGAGGCCGCCGCATCTGCCGCCAATGCTCATAGCTTCATCACCTTGCTGCCCAATGGCTACAACACTCAGGTTACATATTCCCCTTTTGAAATATGAATGAATGGGAGCTCCTTTGTAAGGACAATTGTCCCTTCTTTTGGGGCCCAAGTGTCTTATGACTGAGTTGAGTGACCTCTATTCTGCTATCACAAACAATGTAGGTAGGGGAGCGCGGCGTCCAACTCTCTGGAGGCCAGAAACAAAGAATTGCGATTGCGAGAGCAATGCTTAAGAACCCAAAGATTCTTCTCCTCGACGAAGCTACTAGTGCTTTGGATGCTGGATCAGAGAGCATTGTTCAAGAAGCTCTAGACCGGCTCATGCTTGGGAGAACCACCGTGGTGGTCGCGCATCGGTTATCCACAATAAAAAACGTCGATTCCATTGCAGTTTTACAGCAAGGGCAAGTTGTTGAGACAGGAACCCATGAAGAACTGATCTCCAAAGCCAATGGGGCGTATTCGTCTTTGGTTAGATTTCAGGAAATGGTTGGCAGTAGAGACTTATCATCCAACCCATCGACTAGGAGAACCCGGTCGTCGCGTTTGAGCCATTCGCTGTCGACGAAATCTCTTAGCCTCCGGTCGGGAAGCTTGAGGAACCTGAGCTACTCGTATAGCACGGGAGCGGACGGGCGGGTGGAGATGGTGTCGAATGCGGAAACGGGCAGGAAGACCCGGGCGCCCGACGGGTATTTCTGCAGGCTGCTGAAACTGAATGCACCCGAATGGCCCTACTCCATCATGGGTGCCATAGGGTCCATTCTCTCTGGCTTTATAGGCCCAACTTTTGCAATTGTGATGAGCAATATGATTGAGGTTTTCTACTACTCCAATCCTGCAAAGATGGAGCAGAAGACAAAGGAGTTTGTGTTTATATACATTGGCATTGGTCTTTATGCTGTTCTTGCTTATTTGATCCAACATTATTTCTTCAGCATTATGGGGGAGAATCTCACTACAAGGGTCAGAAGGATGATGCTAGGAGGTACTATAATTAACAAGTTATTACTTTTTTTTTGAATAAATTTTACTATTGATCCTTTATAACTTGAGATTTTTCATATTTAGTCTTCTGTTATCGAATATTACGTATGTGGTCCTTCTTTTATGGGTAGCTTTGTATAAACAATCTTTTTTGATTTTCTATATGTTTGTGTCAAATTGACGGCTAAAAGTATAATTTTTCAATGATCATACATCCTTCTTGTCATATCCAATGTTAGATGCCACTACATGTGTTGTTTATTAGTTGGAGTCACTGTTCACTGCAACCATAGTCTACATGTGTCCTCTCTCGTCACAGTCTTCGCCAACAACCATAATCATTATTGTTGTATTGTTCATCAAGCCAAAATCAATATACATCACTCGACATAGGGTCGATGTAAAATTATACTTTTAGCTCTCAAACTATAACAAACATGATAGATGGTCAAAAAAAGGTACCCATAAAAAAAGAATCACGGACGTAATATTTGATAATAGATAAATATGGAAAATCCCATGTTATAAAAGACCAGTTATCGAATTTACTGTGTGGAATTTTACTGGGTTTGTTACCGATGATGTTGTCTTTTCTTCGGCATTTAAGTGGTTTTTTGTGTGATTATTATGGGTGTAGCTATCTTGAGGAATGAAGTGGGGTGGTTCGACGAGGAGGAGAACAACTCGAGCCTTCTTGCAGCTCGCTTGGCCACGGATGCGGCGGACGTGAAATCAGCCATTGCTGAGAGAATATCTGTGATGCTTCAGAATATGACTTCCCTCTTCACTTCCTTCATAGTTGCCTTCATTGTGGAATGGAGGGTCTCCCTCCTCATTCTTGCCACTTTCCCCCTTCTGGTTCTTGCCAATTTTGCCCAGGTACAAAGAAGAATCACACTTAATAACTCTTGCTACTTTTCACATCTAACAAATTTCTTTTAGTATCCCACATTGGATAATTACATGAAACAATAGATAACTAATCAATTGATTAAGTCTTTTAGTGTGGTTTAATCACTAAGTTCTATCAAAAACTTATTTACTTGAAACTAAAATATTACTCCCTATCAATAATGATTTTTTTTTAGCTTCATTGGGAAAGGGCCAAAATTTTTGCCAAATTTGTAAATGATGAAAGTTGATTGACAATTCCCTGACACTGAATATAAAGGACAGTACTATGGTTTGGTCTTTGATTTTTCTTGGTTTTTGGGTTCCAAGTAAAGGGGTACCCCTTTGGGTTAGGGGCTGTTTGGTTGCTTGGATGATTTGCTATTTTCACTGCTCACTTTTTATTGCCAGTGGCTGCAGAGATTCTTGGCCCGTGACCATATTGAATCTTTTGAATTGGACCTATCCTTTCATCCAAACACTTCTTTTGAATTTCTCTGACAGCTCTTCTATTGTTTCTTTGACTTTTGAAGCCACTCACATCACAAGTGTTTTTTTTCTGTGTGTGCAAAAACTCACATTAGGAGTTTATTCATTTCTTGACGCGGAAATTAAGTGAAATTGTGAGGTTACGATGTTTTTTAGAACATTATTATTTTTTTGGAGTGGGTACTAAGTTAGTAACATGGTGAAATGTTGTTTGATTTTGTTTTTTTTGTTACATGGACAGCAACTCTCAATGAAGGGGTTTGCAGGAGACACGGCGAAGGCGCACGCGAAGTCGAGCATGATCGCAGGGGAAGGCGTGAGCAACATACGAACCGTGGCGGCCTTCAACGCCCAAGACAAGGTCCTTTCTCTCTTCTCCTTTGAGCTAAGAGTGCCTCAGAAGCAAAGCCTCAGGCGTTGCAATTTGGCGGGTTTCCTATTCGGCCTCTCCCAGCTCGCCCTCTACTCTTGCGAGGCGCTCATCCTATGGTACGGCGTGCACCTCGTCGACAAAGGCCTCTCGACCTTCTCGAAGGTCATCAAGGTTTTCGTGGTCCTCGTGATCACGGCCAATTCGGTTGCTGAGACTGTCAGCATCGCCCCTGAGATCATCAGGGGCGGTGAAGCAGTCGGTTCGGTGTTTTCCATCTTGGATAGGGCTACCCGAATTGACCCTGATGATCCGGACGCGGATCCCGTGGAATCGGTTCGAGGAGACATTGATCTCCATCACGTCGAGTTTGCGTACCCATCGCGTCCGGACGTCGCGATCTTCAAGGACCTCAACCTCAGGATACGCGCCGGGAGAAGCCAGGCTCTCGTTGGGGCAAGCGGGTCCGGAAAGAGTTCTGTCATTGCACTAATCGAACGGTTCTACGATCCAACGGCCGGGAAGGTCATGATCGACGGGAGGGATATAAGGAGATTGAATCTAAAGTCTCTACGGCGTAAAATCGGTTTGGTACAACAAGAGCCTGCGCTTTTTGCCACCACCATTTTCGAAAACATAGCATACGGAAAAGAAGACGCAACGGAATCAGAAGTGACGGAAGCCGCACGTGCCGCAAACGTACACGCATTCGTCACCGGATTGCCCAAGGGGTACAAGACTCAGGTGGGCGAGAGAGGGGTCCAGCTCTCCGGCGGACAAAAACAACGGATCGCGATAGCGAGGGCGGTCCTGAAGAACCCCGCGATACTCTTACTCGACGAGGCGACGAGCGCGTTGGACGCCGAGTTGGAGTGCGTTCTGCAAGAAGCGCTCGAACGGTTGATGAGGGGTCGGACCACCGTGCTGGTGGCCCACCGGCTGTCAACCGTTCGAAACGTGGATAGCATCGGGGTGGTACATGACGGGCGGATCGTGGAGCACGGGAACCACTCCGAGCTAATCGCCCGCCCCGAGGGCGCTTATTCGAGACTCTTGCAACTACAACACCATCGAGTGTGAATTGTTTTGCCCAATAAAAATCATGTGTTTTTCCCTTTCTTGAAAAGTGAGGCAAACTATGTTCTCATATGAGGTCCCATTAACAGTTTGCTTTCACTTTTCTTTATTGATGATGGTGGATGTAGATATGGGGAGGGATGTGATTTGAATGAACTTTTTCACTTTTTCCATTGTTTATTGGTTTCAACTTTTTTTATTCCTTTTCTTCATGTGTGTGTTTGGTGATATGTATTTTTTCCAGATATGGATGATGATAATATAAAAGTCATCTTCTTTTTTTGCTTTTGAGAAAGGGGGGAAAAAATTAAGGGCACATACATCTGGTCCCATGCATGTGTATGAGCTGAAAAAGCTTTCTTTATTTAAGGGTGTGAGAGTTGTAAAGAGGAAAGGAAGTAAGGGTTGCATGTTCTATTCACTTTTATCATCACTCAACCTGCCCTTAAAAAAATTGAAAATTGGTAAAATTGGTGATTCCTATCTCCTATCCCACTTCTAAAACCCCATTCTAGTCTCTTCCATCCACCCCAACCCTACGCCCCCTTAGTCCCCAATTTGGCATAAATCTTCTAACATATAGGTGTTAATTTGAAGGCTAAAAGTGTAATTTGACAATGATCATATATCTTTCTTTTCATACACAGTTTCTTAAGTCACTTTTGATTTTTCATTTTCGAATCACAGTCGGTATCCACTACAACCATAATTTACAGATGTGGTCTTCTGTCGGCGTCTTAATCCACGACTATAGTCATTATTGTTATGTTGTATGTCTAGCTGACATCACTACATCAGAATACACCACCGATATCAAATTGCACTTTTGCGTTCAAATTAATACTAGCATGTTAGAAGGTTAAAAAAGATTATTTGAAAAAAGATACCCAAAAAAGGACCAGAAGCATAATATTTGATAGTAAATGACTAAAAGCTTGTTCTTTAGAACAGGAAAAAAAGAGTTAGATGTGGGAAAAAACTGGAAGAAACTAGAAGGAACTGGAAAAACTTTAAAAAATTGGAAAACCTAAAACAACTTAAAAAAATTATTTTAGTGTATTTTTAAATTATTCTCATTCTAATTTTTGTTGTTATTATTATTATTATCAATATCATCATCACGTTATCTTAATAAATGCCTTTAAGATAAAAAAAAGTATTGTTATTTTTCATACAAAAAACTACTTTTGCAAAAAGATAATTATAATATAAAATTAGCATAAATATCAAAATGTTAAATTTTAAAAAGTTATTGTAGTTAAGTTGCACCTCAATTTATTTATGCATAATTTATTATAAATAATATATTTGTAATTATACTTTATATACTACAAAATTTTGTTTTAAATATCAAACATGTCACATAATGTAATCAAACCTATTTTTTCTTTAATGATTGACATTTTATTTTCATCGTAACCCCTATTTTTAGAATAAAGACGTAAAACTTTTTTTACATTTTTTATTTTTTACTCCTATTTTAGTAATTTTTTCTAAGCTATTTTGACTTTCAATTTTTTTAGAAAAATTTATAAAATGAGAAAAATTTGATTAATAAGGGAAAGGTGATGGTCTTATATAAAGTTAGATTAATAAAACATTCTATATAACTATTTTATCCATAACTTTTTAATATAGTTTAAAATATTGATGTTTTCTTGTTTTATCATGTAGATTAATATACAAAAAATTATCCTATTCATATTTAGAAGTTGAAGAAAAAATAATGAGTATGAATCGTAAAAACAGTGAGACGAAAAATAATAATTTATAAACTGCAGTTATGAACATAACCGTTCTAATAATAATAATCACATTAAAAATATATCGTTTTTAGAGTAATTGATTGAAGAGTAGAAAGAGTTTAAAGAAAATCAGAATAGTTGGAAGGAACTGGAAAAAATGGAAAAGAACTGGAAGAAACTAGAAAAAAATGAAAATTAAGAGTTCAATCTCTAAAAAACAGATTCTAAATATGAAAAACTTTATGTGATAAAGAACTAATTATAAAACTTACTCTTTATAAAAAGATAAGAGTATTTGTGATTTTTTTTATCTACGTGAAAAAAAAACAAATATGGGGACTGAGTATAGGGAGTAATAATAATAACATGACCCATTCAATTACCATTCATGCCAATACGGAAGTGGTGTGTGTGGTCTGAGCGGAGCTCGGCGAGGCAATCTTAGAGCACTTTATTACCTCTTTCTTTCTCAATGGTCTTCCAAGTTGAGGTCTGTGAAGATGTCCTTTGCCTTTTTAACTTTAAAGTGATTAGACCCACACTTTTGCACAGAAAGATGGATGGAGTGTTAAGAAAGGAAAACAAGGGGTCCATCAAGATGCTGGGTGGGGTACCCTCGTAGAAAGAAAAATTCTTTTTTTGCCCCGTAAAACATTTCCTATTTTGGTTTCTGGGAGAAAAAAAGATGTAGAAGTTTGATCAAGGTGAAACAACGATAATTAAAACGAGTAATGCTTGAAGAATGTCAAAATGGGTAGTGCGTAGAAGCTAATTAAGGCAGGTTTGATTAGGTTTAAGAAAAATAAAGGCAACTGTGTCCGTTTAGCGCAAACTGAAATGTTTTATGACACAAATAAGATGTGAAAGTTGAAAAGTTTTACAGGACGGATGAAGTACTATTTTTTATTCTTGAAAAATAAAAATGGCTTATGTTTGTTTTGGCATAAAGTTTTTTTTCCTATTCAATCTAATGCATCATTAGGTCGGCCATGAGGATCACGACAACCACCATCGTCGATAATGGTATGCCAATCAAACATGTCGATGACAACTTTGTCGTGATGCCATGGGCTGAGGTAGCCACCCAATGCCACCACATCGTCTTACTGCTCGCAGTGCTGGTGTAGGATCCGGGACAATATTGTCTTGCGAGAATATTCAAAAGCCAATGACAAGCCGCTCATTTGGTAGGAGTTTTGGTTTGCGTGTGGGATCTACTACCGACTCTCGTAACCATTTAGGCTCCTGTTATCCTCAGAAACATCAGCACATAAAGTTTAATCTCTTATTATGTCATCTTCAAGACAACCGTCCCCGTTGATTGTTTCATCGACAGTCCCCCCCCCCCTTCCCCCGCACGCCGTCTTCCACAAGCTCTGATGTGTCGATGAGCGCCCTAAGGCATCTGCTATACCTCCCTAAGAACCTCTTGCTGTGACTCACCATTTATTTCTGAGACTTGCCATTTATACAATTATATATATGGTGCAGCAAATAGAGAACTGATAAAGAACTTGAAAAGCCAATGCTACATGTACACCATACTAACACCACACCAAAATTTGAAGCTATAGAGAGAAATCCCTGGGCTGTTAATCTGTTTCATACATTGTCTGTCCACTTGTCTGTATAGTTCAAAATTTTGGGTCTGGTGTAAATTTGGTGCAAGTGTGGTGTAGATTTGACATTTTTCAACTTGAAAATTAAAAGATAGAGGATAGAGGTTACCTGATAGAGTAGCCAAAAAGAATAAAAAAGAATAGAACTTCCCATGGAAATCAATTGCTCAAGGTATTAGTCATACCATTCAGATGAAATACACTGATCGTCGTGTTCGTTCGTGTATATATCATGAAGATAAACATCACCCAAATCAAGAATCTATGTTATGATACAAAGACTGCATCTGCTCGGTTTATTGCAAGAACCATATGTAACCAAATTCCAAAAGGGCAGAAAAGAATTGACTTTCAGAGGTTGCTGCTTTGATGTAAAATAAATTGTCAAGCACGCTTGAAGTTGTCGCCATAATAGTAAGCAGTCCCGACCATTAATGCAACCGTGGCACCTTGTGCAACTACACGAGCTCTCATGAGCTTCTGGCCTAATTTGGAATTCCCTTGCCTGAAACTAATTAAACCCGCAGTGAGCACTCCTGCAGTCACAAGTGCACCTGAAATTCCAAGAACAGAACAAACATTGACCTTGAGTTTCAACATTGTATCTTTTGAGCGCAAGAAAGGCTACATTGTTTACTTATCAAAATGACTATCACTTTGGTAGGGAAGAGGAAGGATAGGGGGGGTGATTTCAAACATTAAAATTCCGAAAATATTGTATTTAGTTGGTGGTAACCAATAAACGCCTAGCACATTGAGTTTATGCTAACTTATCATTTTTTATCTTTAATCCCGAAAATCTATCAAGTTAAAACAATACTCCCTATGTGCCATTATTCTTGGGAGGGCACGAGGGATTGCTACAAAGATTAAGAAAAGTAAGATTGTGTGGTTGATATTGATGCCAAGAAAAAGTAAAATAAAGTGAGAATGAATGTGAACCAAAATCACCACGCAAATATTACCAAATACTACCTCCGTCCCATTGTTTTTGTCCACATTTGACTTTTGGAACTGTTCATCTAAGCACTTTGACTCATCAAATTCTCTTAATGTGTAAGCCTAAAAATAGTCATGTGCGATCTTGTTTGATTCGTCTTAACATATAGATTATTAATATATAATTTTTATAATTTTTTAATATACAAATTACAAGATAAAATGGATTAAAGAAGTGCATTGGATGGTGTGCCAAAAGGTAAGTGGACAAACACAGTGGGACGGGGGGAGTATGGTATAAGAAAAAAATAGAGAGACAGACAAAAAAAGTAAAAATGGACAAAAGCATGGAACGAAGGGAGTATTTCTTAAAATGGAAAAAAACATAAACATGTCTTTCGAGTTTCTAAAAGCCAATCTATACTACTATCCAATATCAACACACTAGAAAGACTAAAACAAAGATTAAGCATTTAAGCCTCTCTATAACATTTAAAGAGTAAACTCCAACAACGCAAGACTTCAATTGTAGCATTTCATGTCTTTCCATCTCAAGTATAATCCACAGTACATGACCAAATAGTTATGATTATAGATTGGGCCTTTATGTAAATACCTATTGTTAGATAGATTTGAACTCTTATTTCAGTTATTTGGACGAGTTAGAACCAATCTTGCAAGGCATCGTTTTGTGCATCAAAGATATCATTTTGGGTCCGACAAGATTTGGCTATACAAAAGCTCACAAAAGAAGAAGATTAATGGAAAGAGCAGCAATCCATTAGCTTAAAGTCTAGTTAGTAAATTGGTTACAATTTAGTCATTCAAAATAGTACTCCCTTCATCCCATGTCCTGTTTCTTGTTTTCTTTTTTTGGCACTTCTCATATCTTCCTTCCCATTTCTAGAAATCGAAATTAAATAAAATCTAACACACGATCTTTCCATTAAATATTACTCATATTTACATCATCCAAACGGCAGATTTACTTAACTACCTTACTATCCCTACTCCCAACCCACCATATATTCTTTCTCCGATTACATCGTCTATGCGATAGCGAATGAGTAGTGATGAAGGAGCGGATTCAAAAGGGCAGCGGCGACGGAGGGGCGGAGACGGACCCAGTATGGAAGGGTTTTGATTTCAGGTGTCGGGAAAGGATTTTTCTCCATGCAACAAAGGGTTTCGATTTTTGATTTCATAGCATTAAGATTCGTTTTTCATTTCTTCATCTCTTCGCAGTTTCAATTTTGTTTCAACTTCATAGCCTTAGAATTTCTTTTTCGACTTCTTCATTGCCTTTTTTCTTCATCCCTTCACAGATTTCTTTCCAGCATAAGAACCCTGGGGATTTGATTTCATGAATGTTATGAGATACGACTTTGGTTTTGTTAGTGGGACGCGTATGGGTTGCTGGAGGATGGTTGAACTTGAGACACAAGAGTGGCAACTGGCAAGGGAGAAGGTGGGTTTGAGGCGAAGAAAATGGAAAGGGTGGGTGTGAGAGTTGAGACAAAAGATGAAGAGGACAAACAAAAAATTGAAAGGTTAAAATTTGGAAAGTCCTAGTATTTTTCATCTTACATTAAAAATCATGAAGGAAGGAGTATTAAATACTGTTTACCTGGCATATCCTTGGCCCTTCTCCAAATTAGCTTCATGTTTGCTTTTGGCATGCTTATTAAGAATATGAAATTGAGATAAATGGAAAAAATATCAACCACGCAATGCTTTCCTTGAAAGAAAATGTGAAATAATTTTGAGATTGCACAAAATGAAAGGTGTGAAGGTGAATTGGAGATGGTGGGAAAATCAACAATGAAATTGAGGTCAATTTGAGTAGTAAAATGTTTTTTTAATTAAATCTATTTTCCAATTTCCCATGTTATCCTTCCTCCCTTGATTCCCTCAGAAATTTTCTTCCCTGGGGGAGTGTGCACCCGATGTTTGAGAAGAGCAGTAAATCCACCATTGTTCGTCCAGCATATCAGTCCCACCTGGCCTTGGTCTAGCTAGTTAGAACACAATATCAATGAAGGTCTGTCGCAAGACGGCAATGAATTCCTTGTATTATTGCAGTTTGATCCTATTACCCATTTGGTACAACCTAAGCAAACTCTACATGACCGCTGCATATGCCATGGTACAACTGTGTCACAAACTTGGCATCCAAGTTCCATATACAACAACCAACTACAACATAACCAAAACCCAATGCAGTCCTAACTCTCATGGGGCTTGGGTATCAAAACATACAGTGTTACACTCTTCTTATCCATAAAAAATGGTTGTTTCCGACTTTCCATAATGTCCTCGTTGCATTGGGGAGCATTTACTACCCAAAACTTCATAGAAAGTACACTCCGGTTCTCTTGACAACAACTTGTGTTGTCATAATATGACAACAGCACCTATGGTGCTCCGTTCGCAAGGAGGGCAAGGGGTTTAGGGGGGTAGAAACCCAGTTTTTCAATTAGAGCATCGTAGATGCTATAGTCATATACTCATATTATGACATTAATACTTGTAGTTAAAAGGAGGCCAAAATGCACTTTTGGTCTTTTGACAACAACTTTTGATGTCATAATATGACAATAGAACCTACGGTGCTCCGATAGAAAGGGGGCACAGGGTTCAGGGCGAGCGACCATCAATTTTCAATCAGAGCATCGCAGATGCTAAAGTCATATTATGACATGAATACTTGTTGTCAAAAGAAGGGGCCGTATAAAGTAAGAAGAAAAAGAAGCCTAAGGTGGCATTTTGATTTATCCCATTATATATCAAGCTACAACTTTCCAATAGTAACTCTTTTAGCTTCATTGCTTCCCTAAGATCTTAATCATAATCCTCATAGTGAGGTCACACTCCTATTAGCAAAAACTAAGAAGGGAGTTACACTCAAAATGGCTGCTAAATGGAGATGAGTCGGTTAATCCGATATGGGTGAGGGAGTAAAGGGGAGGATCAAGCTAAATATTGAAGAGCAAGGAGATTTCAATTCCCTAATCTCATCCGAAAAGGAGAACAACATCTGCAGGCCATAGTAAAGTGGAATATATATATATATATATATATATATATATATATATATATATATATATATATATATATATATATATATATATATATATATATATATATACACACACACACATATATACATATATATATACATACACACACACACATAACAACTCTTCAGTTTCATAATTCCTCTTTGGAAGAATCGCAAACTGAGCTCAGATCCACAACACCTGACGAAACTAGACAGTAAAATGTTCAACAATGCTTGAATTGCGTGTGCAGTAATAAGGCTTGGAAATGTGCCGACATATAGCTAGGGTTTCGAGGAAGAGAACTGTACCGATAGGAACGAGAGGGTTCCTCGCGCGCTTTTTGTCTTCGAAGAGTGCTTCCATTCCATGATCGGCAGATCCCATATTTTCCGGCCAACAGCCGCCGCTCAGCCTTCCAAGATTCTGCGTCTCCGGCCTATGAGTATGCAAGAATATTACAGAGTAGGAGTATTGTGCCGGGGCGGCCGGGCTTGTTTCGTCTGGTTCCGCGGGTCTCCAAAGGGCTTTAGCTTTGTTTTGCTGTCATTGGTTTCTTTTACTCCTCCTAAAATTATGACCGAGTAGGAGTAATATTTTTATTGGAGACCCGTTTAAATATTAATTCATTAATACATCAAATAAACATTATTATTAGAGCACTTGAAATACGTTTGAAGTCCCAGGATTTCAAATTTTCTCTCTATGTCATGTCAGCTTTAACTTATATCACAGATTCACTGGAAATGGGTTTGAAGCCCCCAGGGCTTCAAACTGGGGCTTCAAACCTTCATTTTTTACATTTTTAAATATACATCTTCTAAAACTAAATTAATAAAATGTAATTAGTTTATTATTTAATTATATTGAAACACGAATAATAAAAAAATACAATCATTAAATTTAAAGAAATTAAAACGATAATAATTTAAAATTTAAAAAATTACATTCATTAAAATAAAAAAAAAGACAATAATAAAAAAGATACATTAATAAAAAAACTAAGGTAAATTATATTTCGCCTTGATCTCTCTTTGTCTTTGCTCGTAGATCATCTGTTTGAAACCCGATAACGTAGAAAGGTCGGTGCCCGTCATCTTGATACCGGGTCGCGGCAAGCCGGAGAACATCGGCGTCGTTCGTCCCGCTCCTCCGGGACCGGGTGCATTCCTCGTAAATTCCGATAAACTTTCGGACTTTACGGTTGATGTGGCTCCATTTGAAAGTGAGTTGGTCGCGGTACGGTAGGAGCCATCCTTGTTCATCGCCGTGAAGAACTTCTCCTCGATACGATCCCACATCGCATCCTTCGTTTGCTCCGAACCTTTAAAAAAGTATAACACGAATTTTTTTTAATGACACGATTAAATATAATTTTATATTAATAAAAACATAAGTATATTAGAAAACGTATAATTTTTACCAATGATAGGATGCTCGGAGATGTCAACCCAAGTCGATGCCAATAAGCATTCCTCCTCCGGCGTCCACTTTTGGATTGACCGTGCCGCCTCGGTCATCGTGCCTTTTGCTTTGTGGCTTTTCCGGCGTGTACTTTTTTCGAGCCGGATGGTTCCGGTTGAGTTTTCGGAACCGAATCTCGCTCGACGTACCCCGATTGTTGCGTCTCGAAGATCGGCGGATGATCCCCGAATTCTTGGAAATACCACATTGCGGCATCGTGAGGTGCGAGATTGTCGGGAAAGAAGCCGGAGCTGGAAGGATTCATGTTCAAAAGAGAGGGGGGGGGGAGTTTGAAATTGAAGAGTGTTTGAAGAAGATTGAAGGTGTGAGAATGGGAGGGGGGGAGTTTGAAATTTATATAAAAAAATATTATTTTTTCTTTTTTTTGTTTTCAACGGCTCAATTAGCCGTTACAATGGGAAGGGGCTGCGTCATTCTTTTGACGCAGAGTAACGCCGTCGGGGGCGGTGTTTAACGCCCCCGGGGCGTGAAAAGGTCCATCACGCATTCACGCCGACCGGCGTTATGGGTATACCCATTGCCCTTATTGTTGTTGTTATTGGGAAAATTTATTGAAAGAATTTCAATTTTATCTGATTTTTCAAAAATAATTTAAGAAATCACATTAAAAATAACAACAACAATCCAATTAGATCACACCAAAGTATGATTTGGAGAGCATGTACGTAGACCTTGTCTCTATGAGACACCCGGCTTGAGATGCGTATAAAAAGGATCACAATAGATACAAAAGGCAAGAAAGGCACATGTACAACTCAATTCAAGCAAGCACATAGGGTAAACCAAACTAAATAAAATGAAGTCACTAAATGAGAGTATTACAATCAAATGGCAAAAGGGTGGTGATAATCACACTCCACCCAAACACTAATTTCACTACATACACTAAATTCACCCTATTAATTTCAAAATTATTTTTAATACTTCTTCAATTTTAATCCATGAACTTGTATATAACATTTTGCAATTTTAAGATTTTGATAAAAACCCTCATTTGAATCGTAATAAAATAATAGTTTAATATAATAACTTTTTATCCTACTAAATACAAAGTATATTTTAATTATTAAATGTGACACATTTTTAAAATAAAAGTTGTACATTTAATAATAATTCACATTTATTAGAATCTATATACATTGTTGTTATTAAAAATAAATAAAAGAGGATAACGGTGAATGCTTTTAAAAATGGTGAAATCCATATTGGTATAATACTTAGAAAAAGAAGATTTAAAATTATATATTAACAATAAAAGTTATTGTTAATATATATTAACAATAAAAGTTATTGGTAAAAAAAATATATATTAACAATAAAAGTTATTTTAATTATTAAAAAATTAAAAGAAGAGGCGCCAAAGTTTTAAAATTAAAATTAAAACTAAAATTTATATAATTTTTTATTTGAAAATTAATAAAATGATATAAATGATGAATAGTTTTAAACATTTATTTATGATGTTTTTAAATATAATAAAGATATATAACTTTTTTGAATAATAACATAATAATGTATCCATGGTGTATTTAGTTTACGGGTGTGGCTATCACCAAGCACCCGACATAAGAGGTTTATAAGGCACATAACAACAACACCTCCTAGCTCAAGACACCTACCTAGATACTCTAATTATATTTCTCTAAACGCTCCTATATAATACCACATCCTCAGTATTGGTAAGAAGTCATACATCATGTCTAATCATCTCATTCTAAGTCTTCCTAGGTCTACCATTTCCCTTACAATCCCCTACCAAAGTTAGTCTATCTCATCTCCGCACTGGAGCGTCCGCATTCCGTCGTCTCACATGGCCAAACCACCTCAACCTAGCTTCTCGGAGCTTATCTTCCATTGGTGCCATGCCTAACCGACCTTGAATAACCTCGTTCGGAATTCTATTCTGCCTTGTTTGACCACAAATTCACCGCAACATCCGCATCTCTGCCACATGCAGACGACACACGTGAATCTTCTTCACCGCCCAACATTCCGCTCCATGGAGCATAGCTGGTTTGATTACATATTGGTAGAAGTTACTATTCACCTTCAGTGAAATTCTCTTATAGCACAACACTCTTGAAGCCAACATCCACTTAGCTTAAGCTGCTCCAATTCAACATGTTACATAACATCCCCGTGTAACTCCCCATCTGCCTGAATAACCGAGTCAAGATACCAAAACTTGTCAACCTTGGGCACAAGGTGAGACTCAACCCTCGCCTCAACCCTTGAAATTAGACTAAATAAAAGTAAAATGTAAAGAAAGTACAAAATTAGGAGCTCCATATTTTTATCTCTAAAATAGGAATTTGCACTTTGGTAATGTGACACTGTATATGGAGATCTCACGATCTTTTTTGGTAATGTATATGATCATAATTGACATTGTAAATCTATTTTAACTTCTATTTCGGAAATAAAAATATGAAACTCCTATTTTGATATATTTTTAATGTTTTACTCTTACTTTAGAGTTTTCATAAATAATCTCGCATTTGATTTGATGCATAATAATTCCAATTTTACTAAAATTTATAAATTTTGGATAGCCGTAATGTTACTAATGGTGGGTTTAGAGAAATAGTTTGTTTTACACAACAAAATGAAAGTTGAGATTATTTTTTATGAATTTTAGTGTTTTATGTTTTTGAAATTTTCATATTTTTTAAATGACTTTCTACCCCCATCATTTATTTTTCTTTTTTAGAGATTAATCTTACCTTAGAAAAAATTTAAATTAGATATAAAAATAAAAATTAGATCGATATAAAAATTCAACGAAAGTAGGAATTATAACTAAAATCATACAAAATTAATGAAATAAATTAGGAAATAATTTCTTCTTCTTTCACTACTCAATATGTTTATGCTCCCTCCGTTTTTAAAACCATCCATATTTACTATTCAAGACATCACGATAACTTTTGTTTGCGTAAGTTTGTTCATTAGTCATTTGACAAAATAAAATATTCTTGTCATCACTTGTTTTGTAAAAATTTTTCTATGTTGTTTTTAAATATGTCAGTTTTATTATTTATTTCTATACGAATTTTTTAATAAAATCATTTAAAAGAAACATGGGGTTTTGCACATAAATAAGAAATAGAAATTGTTTCTAGAAACCGAGGAAGTACTGCTTCTCTAGTTTATACTATTATTATCTCAAAATTTAGTGCTATTTGTGTAGTTTACATTCATTATTATTTATTAACTTACTTTTTAAAATCATATTTGTGTAGTGACAAAAATATTTTATTTTATTAAATAAAAAATATACAAATATACAAAAGTTATCTAGAGACATGTCCCGAAAAAATTATAATCAAATTAGGGATGGAGGGAGTTATTTATTTTTGAAGATCATGCTAATTTTTAAATATATATTAAGTAAAAATAAATTCAGTCAAATATCATAAACATACTATTTAAATGGAAAGGAAAGAAAAATTCCCTATTAGTTTGGTGTTCTGGCATCTCGAGTTGTAGGATTTGGGTATACAATTTGGGCATTTAAAAAAATTCAGTAAGGATGTTTTAAATGACGTACATTAAGGAGAAATTATTAAAGAAGTTAAATATTGTTATCAGATAAAATTTTTAAAAAAGTTAAATCGAAATGCTAAAGTTGTTGCCAAATAGAAACTTGAAAATTTATACATTATAAAACTATAATCGTGCAAGAAATCAACTACATTTAAGAAATGAATTAAAATCTTGGACCAATCATAAATTCATAACAAACCACAATCTATATTTATCTAAACAGGCAAAAAAAATAATTAAAGAATTACTCCTTACAACAATTGAGCCCAACCAAAAATGATATAAATGTAATCATAACTACTCCCACCATTCTAGTATATTTGTTCAATTTGATTTTTTGAATCAAGCTAGATAAATTTTGAACTTCAATTATATAAAAATCATAATGAATATTTGTATAAAAATGACTTTGTTAGATTTATCTTGTTGAGAATTTTTAAATTTTATTTCATTATACTAAAATGCAATACAAATTAATAATACTTAAAGCCCAAAATTTATTTAGTTTGACTCAAAAAAATCAAGTTGAAAAAATATACGGGAACAAAAGTTGTATGTTTTGTTTATTTTATTAACTATGTTTAACTGGAGAGTGGTGATCAATGAAAGCTCTCATTCTTGCTAGGCAACTTCCCACAATCATAATCTGCAATACTGAAAATTTTAGGCATGATAGTCTTGTAGAACACTCCCCTAAGAAACTTCATGAACCATCCAGACCCGTCCTGCTGGACCCACCCTGACACGAACGATGCTGCGATAACCCAAGCGGCTCGCCACCTCCGCTCTTCCACGTAATTTGTTAGGGCTCGACTTACGCCTTCTGGCATAAGTGTCCCATCAGGGCCAGTAACATTTCCAATGTGACGGCCAAGAACGACGGCGTCCTCGAGGGCCATGCCCCCACCTTGGCCAAGGTCTGGTGTTGTCGGGTGCATGGCGTCTCCGAGCACCGTAACATTCTCAGTGTTGAGTTTTCCGAAAATGACGTCCCACGGGTACCGGAACATGAGCGATGCCCATGACGTGGTCGACATGTCAGCGTGCCGGACCGCGTCGATGAACGTTTCGGGGAAGTCCTTTGCCCAATTCTCCATCACTTCTCTTGTTATCAATCTTGGATCATTTTGAATCCCCTCTTCTAAAAAAATAACACTTTTTAAATTGATAGGGCCAACATATTTCTTTGTCATTGATAGGAACCCAAAGGGATTGAGAGAGTATTAGTAATTTTTAATTACCTTTAGGTGGTGTTTTGCAAACAAAGAACCAATAGATTTCTTTGTCATTGATTGGACCAAGTCCGGCCCGTCTGGACACATCAACAAACTGATGGGGAGCATGGGGCAGCCCATGACCGTTTGGATAAATTGCTAGCCCACGGGCTGCAGACCGGCCCGAATCCACTGGAGAAGCCAGCTTCAAGTTGCGTGCAACCACCGAGTGGATCCCATCACACCCTATCACCACCTATAGAAATTGAAAAACAAAATCGATAGAAATTCAACTAAAAATTCAAACTTGAGAGTAGTGTAATTTAAATTTTTGAACTCTAGGCCCCACGTAATGTTACGAGTATTATATTTTCACACGACTCTTAAGTGTTAGAGTACTAACAAAGTCTATTTGTTTGAATCTTGCATGTGGACATTTTTAAAATGGATGTCGGTTAGTTTTAAACTCATGATTTCTATGTCAACAAAACTTTGAATTATATCAAAAAATCGTTCATTCAACCAAAAATCCAATCTTATGATTGAATTTTAAATCATGATAATGACCAGTACCTTGGCCTTGATAATGGTTCCATCCTCGAGCCCGAGAATTGCAAAGTGGTGCCCATCCTCAACTTGAGATTCAATTATGCGTATCCCAGAAGAGAAGCGGATTGTATCTGAGTTTAGTTCACTAGCCAATGTTTGCAAAAGGGTCTTCCTATGAACCACTCTTGGTCCGGCTCTACATAAGGAAACCCCAAACCATCATATCTGGTTAATTTAAACAAGTGCAATGGAATACACACAAAACCAATTGGAAATGGCAAGTTGGATGGAGGGTGAAACCTTTTCCCATTGGCATCATATCGCACTTCTTGAGTCATTCTGGTATTGACATCGATAATTAATGCACTGAAATGAAAAGAAAGAATGTTAGAATGATTTTTTTAAGAAAAATGTACACCATATATAGCAATGATTTTAAATTTGGATCGGTCATTGAATCGACATGGAGGCCAGCTTTGGACTTTTCGGGCCAGCCCGAGCCAATTAGGATATGTACTAATTTTTGAAGTTATGGGCCCGAACGGTTATGTGTCTATTTCGCGATTCGATAGGTCAAACCAGCCAATCTGATATGAGTTTAACAACAATGATACATAGAAGAGTTGAAACAAAGATAATCCCTCTGTCCATAAATAAACTTCTCGTTGCACATTATGATGTTTGACTAAAATTATTTCAAATCATTTTTTTATGAAAAATGGTGTACAATTTGAAAATAAAAATCACATATTAAAAAACTATATCAAAAGATCTACAAAACTAGAGGTGGCATGACTATTATTTTATCAAATGGGTGACGAAAATAGACCAACAAAGTGAATAAAGTTTGACCATGTGAATAGTGAACGAGAAGTTTATTTGTGGACAGATGGAGTATTACGGAGTACTATTTCTGTCGCAGAGTTTTTATCCTGTTTGAATTTTCGAGCTTCACTTAATCTCCATTTGTATTACATATTACTCTTATTAATCAAAATTTTAAAAGTTCTCAATAAGATAAATCTAATATAATTAATTTTATATTAAAATAATTTACGATTTTTATTTTATTAAAACTTAAAATTCATCTAGTTTGACTCGTAAAAATCAAAGTAGGGATGTTAAAAAGTACTCCAAAAATTAAGAGCTAAAAATTGTCTTTCCTTTCGCCTATTTTGCTCCAACGAGTTTGACTATGTGCAAATGTTATGACATCAATTCATAGAATTAAGATCCAAATGTGTACAGAGTATCAAATCAACTAATAATTAATCAAAATAATTAATCCAGAAAAAAAGTTATAATTTCACCTTAATTAAGATTTTAAGAAACTCAACTGAAAAACTTCAAAATTGAATTTATATAATTTGAATGTTTTTAGTGGTGATTAATGGGAAAGTTTACCCAGGCTTGAACGAAGTTAGAAGTATTGGTTTTTTGTGCGTCATTGAGTTAAGAATAGTATGACCCAGACCTTGTAAGAGAGACAATGGCATAAAAAAAGATGAGAAATGACCTTCCAACCGGGGCATAGAGAGCCTGGAGCTTATCGGCAACTCCGATGGCATCGAGGGCACGCCAGGCATTAGGGAAGAGTCCGATCGCCGACCCGGTGGCCCTCAGCTCCGCCGCCCTCTCCAGCACCACCGCCTTAACTCCCACCCTCTTTAGTGCCACGGCGGCGGCCAGGCCTCCGATGCCCGCGCCGACGATCACCACTTCCTCCTCCATCACCCGGCCGGTGGAATTCAACATATTATACTAATACTTAGTTGAAATGGTGGGAAAATGCTTACTTTATTATATCAATTTTTTTTATTACTTCAATTAATATGGTTGATCGGTGTTCTTGTTTGCGGGAATTCTTATTTAAAAAACCTAGCTTTGACTTGTGTGCCACAATAGATTAATGCCAAAGTCACAAATAAAACATTCATAAAATATACAAATTTACCAAATATATAAAGTAACGAGTTTAAATAATAATCTCAAATAATTTAAAAATAAAAAATAAATTATTTAAATAATAAATTTATATATTTTGTAATTATTTTATTTGTGAATCTAGCATTACTCTCCAAAATATTAGAATAAAAAAACACGGTGGAAGTCAAATTTGATTTTGTGTACTTATTTGATTTTTATGTGGTCAATAGCCGCCGAATGGTTGACGAAAAAGAGGTCGGTTTGGATGCCCTTTCTCCGCTAAACCTTCCACTTCAACCTAATTCAAACCGAATTTATTTCCACCGCCTTTAATTAAATCTCATAGATTTTTTATGACTTTGAAGATAAATTTTAACCCCGAAAATAATAAAATTTGTGGAGTGCAATTAGGATATAAATTAAAAGGCCAACAATAAAACTACCGGAGTACAATTAATACCGATGACAAAGAAGCTTGATAAATTTCCACAAAAATTACATTTCTTTGACAAAAAAAAAGTATCATGGAATTAGTCTTTAAATTATTGTGACAACATCTATAAGAAAGAAAATTTAATTAGAATTGCTATTTTATTTTAAATAGACTATTCTAAATAAAGTTTTGATGAAACAAAAACATGACATTGAATAAGACTTAAAATTATAGTAACATAAGTAAAATATAATAAAAAATTCCAAATGTAATACTCCGTATTATATTACGGAGTATTATATACAAAAATATACTCCGTACTTTTAAAAAATAATTTGACCGGTCCATCAATCAAAAATAGAAAGCCGTGGATGGAATTGGAATCAAATAAGAGAAATTATTGGACCTAAGACCATATCTGAAATGGACCGGTCTCGGTCAGGTCCGATTTTGACCGGGTTTGGTCCAAATAATGTCTTTTTATGTTAAAAAGACAATTCTATCCTCAATGTTTGACGTGAGCGAAAATTCCATTTAGAAAAGGTGCGGAAATTGAATTGAAAAGGGCAAGTTGCTATCCACCCTCATTTAAGCTAAACAAATTTCGTTTAAAGATAAAATGGACAAATACAAAGAAAATTTACTTAGGAGGATAGTGTTTTTTTTATAAATGAAAAGCTTCTTACTCTCATTTTCAATTTTTTCATATATTTTGTAAAAGTCAAATTGAAAATTAGGAAAGGAAAGAAATAATAATTTATTTTGGTTTTTTTCTAAATGCAACAACAAAAGATATAGGGAAAAAAAATACCAAGCCCCTTTACTTATTTTTGAATTTTTTTGTTGGGAGTACAACACAAAAGAAACATAATAAAAAATGATGGTCCAATTTCCATTGTCATTGTCAGGGGTAGGAAGTAATCAGTGCTCTGTTAAACCAGCCTCACGCTTTACCCTCCATTCTAAGTGACAAGGCCTCTATTACTTATTTTTGAATTTTTTTGTTGGGAGTACAACACAAAAGAAACATAATAAAAAATGATGGTCCAATTTCCATTGTCATTGTCAGGGGTAGGAAGTAATCGGTGCTCTGTTAAACCAGCCTCACGCTTTACCCTCCATTTGGACCTCTATTCCTTCGAATGATAAGAGACCTTGGCCCAACTCCGAGCTTGGAACGGACAACCCAAATAAATTTTAATATTCATACTTTATTTAAAAAGACATGGATTCGAGAAATGGTTTTCTCACTCATGCGTTAGTGCATTAAAAATGGCAATTGTTCACTTAAAATGGTAATTACTCAATTACATTAAATACTTAAATTAAATATTAAATATTTATGTTAAAATGGCCTCCGCCAACCTAATTATGGCAATTAATATTACACCCGTACTAACCATAAACCTCCATAATAAAAAATGATGGTCCAATTTCCATTGTCAGGGGTAAAAAAAATAATCGGTGCTCTGTTAAGAGCAACCAGCCTCACGCTTTACCCTCCATTTGGACCTCTAATTCCTTCGAATGATAAGAGATCTTGGCCCAACTCCGAGCTTAGAACGGACAACCCAAATAAACCTCCATAAACCAAGCCTCGTTGGCAGCCCAACGTCCCATTACCTTGATGCCCCCACTCGGGTGACAAGCCCACGTTACTGAGCTCGGCGAACGAAATCCTTAGATGGCCATTTATTAAGAAAAAACATTTCCAATAAAATTCCGGTGTGGGAAAAGCCCCACTTTCTTTCCCCAACTCGAAACCAATTTAAATTCGCCAAGCTATATCCGAACCCATTGTGACCCGATTTCGCTCGACCCTATTCAATCTCATTTCTGCAGAAATCTTCTCCCTTTCTCTCTCACAGGGAAAAATGCAGGTAAACCCCCCTGAAATAATCTAGTCATCTCTTAATATTTATAATTTTAATATTCATACTTTATTTAAAAAGACATGGATTCGAGAAATGGTTTTCTCACTCATGCGTTAGTGCATTAAAAATGGCAATTGTTCACTTAAAATGGTAATTACTCAATTACATTAAATACTTAAATTAAATATTAAATATTTATGTTAAAATGGCCTCCGCCAACCTAATTATGGCAATTAATGGCAATTAATATTACACCTGTACTAACCATAATAAATAATAAGACAATTAATGTCAATTAATATTACACCCGTACTAACCATAATAAATAATAAGGCAATTAATGGTAAGTTAATATTACACGGTATTTCTTCTTTTGGCAAATAATATTACATGGTATTTGTTTTTTTGGTAAGTTATAATACTTAACGTGATTAATATAATTGGAAATAATTTAAAAAGAAAGTTATACAATTATAAGTTCAGATTCGCAAAATAGGAAATTTTAAGAAATAATAATAATAATAAACGTGATTAATATAATATGGAAATAATTAAAAAGGAAATGGTAAGTTGATATTACACGGTATTTCTTTTTTTGGCAATTAATATTACACGGTATTTCTTTTTTTGGTAAGTTAAAATACTAAACGTGATTAATATAATTAAAAAAATAAAGTTAAAAAATTTTAAATCCAGATTCACAAAAAAGGAAATTTTAACAAATGGAATTAATATTACACGGTATTAACAAATGGTAATTTTTATTACATTAACAAATGTCAATTAATGTTACACGGTATTAACAAATGGCAATTAACATTACATGGTATTAACAAATGGTAATTGTGGGTCATTAACAAATGGCAATTAATATTACACGATATTAACAAATGGTAATTTTTGTTACATTAACAAATGTCAATTAATGTTACACGGTATTAGCAAATGAGACTTACCATGATTGCAATTGCAATTTGTTAATACCGTGTGAATTATCGTGTACTACTATTAATGGCAAAAAATGTTACACGGTATTACTTTAAAAACATTATATTATTAAACTAAAAATTACCATTTGTGAAATTGGGAATTACCATAGTTGCAATTTGTTAATACCGTGTGATTTACCGTGTACTACCATTAATGACAAAAAATGTTGCACTGTGTTATATTGTTAATAAAAAAGGAGTAAAATGCCAACAAAAAAGACATTAAACAGAGACGCTACAAGTATTGCTTTCCTTAAAAATGAATCATTGCAAAAAAATTTAGTTTCTTTTTATAAATGCTCCTTTGTTTTTATGGAGTATATTGACAAAATGAAAAAAAACAACACAATTAACTCTGAACAAATTTTTTAACCGGAGTTTTGATTAATATTATTTATATTTTAGTCATAGACAAATGTATGTTGTAGTTTCAAGAGTAATAAATCATAATTACTTGAAGATTCTAATATGCAACGAAGACAGTTTTTTCAAAAATTTATACGAATAATGTGAATTATAAAGTAGTCTTTTAAATATTGTAAATCATTTATCTTTTGTAACTTAAAAAAAATAAAATCTCTATATTCCATTATATACTAATTTATAACATTCAAAATGATGTTAATATAATTTAGTAACTTAAATATATCTCAGGCAACGCACGTGTGTGATACTAGTATTGATTAATATAGGGAGTGTTTTAAATTTCACATCAATATTTAAGTAAATAGAATAAAACTATCTTCCCTTAATCATATTATAAACAAATATGAAATTTGTTTAGAGATGAAGAGAGTAGTTTAATTATATATTCATTGTAAGTATTATTTAAATGAAATAAAGACATAAAAACTGTAAAGATGAATATAAATATCTCTATTCCTTAACTAGATGTAGTCAAAGATAAGTCACATCAATATATTTTATTTAGATCATTTTTTTATAATATAAGTAAAAATAGGGTTAAATATGTTTTATACCCTATAAAATAGACAACTTTTGTTTTTAGTCTCTATAAAATATTTTTTGTTAAAGTCATCCCCACAAAATATTTTATTTTGAAAATAACCTTTAAACGTAACTAGCACTTCTAATTAGAGAAAATAGTACATTTATTTCATGCTAAACATCTTAATCTTACATTTGTGATTACGTCCGATAGAATTTCCAAACCCTAAATTGTATAGTTATTCATATGACATATGTCTAGTTTTAAAAAATATATTGTTCAGTGACGAAAAGCAAAGCTTGCCTATTTTTAATGGGCTAAAAATATATTTAACCCTAAAAAATATCATAATAAACAAAAATAAAACTCTCAGATTTTCCATTTGTTCTAAAATAAAAATTCATTTCCTTTTCATTTTTTTCATATATTTCGTAACAGTTGAAATGAAAAATTAAGAGAGGAAGGATACAATAATTGATTTTGGTTTTTTTTCTAAATGCGCAACAAGAAAAGAGACAAGAAAAAAATAGGAAGTCATTTACTTATTATGGATTTTGTGTTTGGGAGTACAACACAAATGAAACATATTTAAAAAATGATAGTCCAATTGGGAAGCCCACGAGGGAATATTGGGCCTAGGAGGCAACGGGCTGTTATCCTTCCACTGCCATGAGTAGAAAATACAATAATTGATTTTGGTTTTTTTTCTAAATGCGCAACAAGAAAAGAGACAAGAAAAAAATAGGAAGTCATTTACTTATTATGGATTTTGTGTTTGGGAGTACAACACAAATGAAACATATTTAAAAAATGATAGTCCAATTGGGAAGCCCACGAGGGAATATTGGGCCTAGGAGGCAACGGGCTGTTATCCTTCCACTGCCATGAGTAGAAAATACAATAATTGATTTTGGTTTTTTTTCTAAATGCGCAACAAGAAAAGAGACAAGAAAAAAATAGGAAGTCATTTACTTATTATGGATTTTGTGTTTGGGAGTACAACACAAATGAAACATATTTAAAAAATGATAGTCAAATTGGGAAGCCCACGAGGGGATATTGGGCCTAGGAGGCAACGGGCTGTTATCCTTCCACTGCCATGAGTAGAAAGTAATCGCTGCTCTGTGGCAGCACGCTTTGCCCTCCATTCTAGAGTGCGAAGACCTTTTAAAAACCTTTGAAAAGAGACCTCGGCCCAACTCCTGGTTTGGAACGGGCAGCCCAGATGACACCTCTGAAAAACCCTGCATTGTGGACCAGCCCAAGGTCCCATCACCTTATTGCCCCCACTCGGGTCACAAGCCCACGTTACCAAGCTCGGCGAACCAGCTTTATCGACGGCCATTTATTAAGAAAAAACATATCCGATACCCATCCGGTGTGGGAGAAGCATTAATGTGTTCATATAGTTATGCACTGCCCTTAGAAAGAAGGCATAAAATCTTTTATATGGGGAGTGAGATGGGGAAATGGTTAATCACAATTGAAACATATAAGTTCTTCTTCATACTTCATATGCCTTGTAGCATCTAATTATCTACTCCGTATTTTTTCCCCATTTTCTCTCTCTTGGTTCTCTTCATTAAAAAATAGGCAATAGCTTCACTAAGATTAAGATTAAATAATTTCACTATGATTAAATTTTAAATGTTTCTGTACAGAATTTATCCATAATTTCTTACATGATACTGCAACAATCAACTCATCAAGTAATGTCTCATGAAGATATGTTAATACTCCTTCTGTCCCAATTTAAATTGTTTGTTATCCTCCCTAAGTCTACCCCACAAATTTTTCTACTTTTCCTTTCTGAATGGTCCGAAAGAAATTTCAACTTACCTGATTATCTTTAAGAAATGAACATGTCGCTCACAAGTTTTTTTTTCCACATCCAATCACGCGATTTTCACTTTTCAACGTTTTTTCTTAAATGAAGAATTTTTTAATAGGATAGAAGGACTATTCATCAACTTGCAATAGTTATGGTTTCACATGTTTGGGTTAGTTACTTGGTCCTTTGATTTGAGAGCTGCTGTCTTTCTGTTTTAGTTTTAATGATTGTACACCAGTTGATCATTGAATGAGCAGGTTGATGATACTTGTGTATTTTGGATAGGGTTATTATCCTAGTATAACTTATCCAAATGCAAAGTATATATTTGATAAAGATTTTATGTTTCTTTCTTGTCTTTAATTTGTGCTTCATTTGCCAAAACTGCAACCTTGATTGGCCATTCTTTGTTACTATTTGCACATTTGCTGACAAAACTGAAGAAAATGAGAGGGGGAGAAGGAAAACAAATGCTAAAGAAAATGTTTAGTTTTGGCATGGAGAATAGGAAGGGGAAATGAGAAGAATTGATCAGAACTTTTTAAGTGAAATGTTACATATATTTAGGGCTGGTTAGGCATTGTGTTTTTTTTTCTTTTTGTTTGACTTAGCACATAAATTGACACTCTCTTTGATTCAAAGAATTTGGAGGGAAAAAGGAAATAAAATGATAAAGGAAAAGCAAATTTTGTATTTGGTTAGAAAGGAACAAGAAAAAAGAAATTTGAGAAGAAAATAAAAAAGTGAGAAAAATGCATTCACTTTCTTTCTATTTAATTTTGTCGTTTGCTTTTTATGCAGACTGTGTAAGAAGAGTGAAATTCTATTGTTAAAACTTAAGCAGATAAGAAAAAAATTATGTGAACCAAATAATTCTTTCTGGGAAGGAATTATTAGAAAGAAATTTCATGACAGAATTTCTTACAAACAAAAAAGGATTGGATTTTTGTTTGTTTTTGCTTTCTTTTCCTTTGCTTAGCATTTCTCTTAGTTAATGAAAACTTTATTTGGAATATTCGTAAAAACATGACCAATTATTACTTGATTATACGCCCTACTCGTATATCATGTGACTTCCAAAACTATAAAACCACAAACTTAAAACGACCTAACCAAACCCTTATATTTAGACATTTGACTCTTCTTCAATCAAAATATACAAGTTAAAAGGTGTGGACTAATATTTAATATCTTATTTGTTGGGTTTGAACAAATTTTCAATATTCTTCTAATTTTTCTTCCCTTCAAAATTTCCCATATATGTTCTCTTTGACACTTTCTTTTTCTAACATTTTCACCTCCCAAGGAGACCTTTAACTCCACCCAGTCAGCGAAAAGTTTGGTTGAAGTTAATGTAGGTGTTTCTCTGTGTTGGTGTTTATTGATTTTCTGCTGATAAAGAGTTTTCAACTTAAAAGTTGATTATAACTAAAGTGGAAATGAAATGATTTAAATGATAGATAAGTTATTTGAGAATATTCATAAATGGTGAGGAACAATTTTGTAAATAATTTAATCAAAACAAAAAATTAAAAAATTGGTTAAAATAAGTAAGTGAGACCTACTTTTTTTTGGCTTATAAACAGTTTTCACCAACTTATATGCAAAAAAAATGTTGCAACTCAAATAACTGAATGAAAATATACTTTTAGAAAATAAATAAATACAATATACCTTATTTTTTTAAATAAATTCAATATACTTCTTAGTAGAGTATATAAACAGATAAATCATAGAGTAATTGCTTTTGTGCTGGAAGTGCTAATTAAACCGACAAGGAATGCTTGATTTGGATGTGTATGGTTTAAGGTGAGTAGTCATTTTCTTGGTCTGCCCCATATGATTTAATTATTGATGTTACATTAGAGTTTGTCAGATTGGGAGGGAAAGGTTAATGTGTGGTCTACCAAATCTCACGTTCCAAAAATGTTATTCTCCTTGCACAATTGGCAAAGACAAAGAGTGTCAAGGAAGTAAGACCCGAGTTCGATTCTTGATAACTGCATTGGGTGAAAACTATGCTGGCAACCCGAGTTCGAGTTCGATTCATGGCAAGTATCAGGTGCATGCTTTACTCTTTGCCACCAATCTATGATCAAAATCTAGTTTACGTTCTCTCAGCAACCGTTCGACTTGGTGTGAAGGAGCCGAGCCCTCAGGGATTGGACTCATCTAAAAATATTATCTCATTCTCTAGATGTCGTCACATAACACAATGGTAAAGTGTGACTTTATTTTTGTGCCATGTGACGAAATCCGAATGAAGGGATTTCATTTTGGGACTCCTACCCTACCTAGCTACTCGCTAGGTGAGTTAATGATTGTTAAAATGTGATTAACAAATTGATACGTACATAAACATGTGATAACGTAGGGAAGATTCTCAATTAATGATGCATATATTTAGAGACTAATTATTAGTTATTAGATGCATGAGGTGGGGTTTGGTAAATAATATTTTCATGAGGAGTATGCTCTCATTTGTAGTAGTAGTATTTTGTGAATAAAGAGCATATTCCTTTGAATTAGCATTATCTCTGTTTTTAAATATTTGTTCAGTTTTTGATTTTTTGTAATTAATCATTTTCAATCTTTGACCTATAATTACATAGATAAAATAAGATTTTGAAAATATTTTATAAAATAAATCATTTTAATTAGACAAAATAAGATTTTGAAAATATTTTATAAAATAAATCTAATAAAACTATTTTGTATTAATATTAAACATCACTTTTATTTAATTTGAGATTACAATTTATGAATATTGACTAGAAAAATTAAAAGTAGATAAATACCGAGAGACATGATAATATTAATTTGGGTCTCTCCAAATATACATGTGAGCAAATTTGCTTTAAGTTTGTTGCCTTGAGTCAAATTGATCATTGTAGTTAAATAAAAAGTATATCAAATTAGTCCATTTTACAAAATTTATATTGATCGCGTTATTGAAACGCTAAATTAACACGTTAATTGACAAAAGTACTTAGACAATTGTCAATTAAGGTGTTAACTTAGTTTTTCAATAGTAACATTAATATAAGTCTCTTTGAAATGTTTGGTAAATATGCGCTTCCATAAAACGACATGTAATTGAAAATGTTAGTTGCGATAGTATGAAAATATAAGGGCCCTATTCGGTATACAGAATTGACAGAATTGGAAATTCGAAATTAAAATTCTATGAAACTGACTTGGATTGAATTAAATTTTTCAATTCCAATTCATTTCTAGTGCTATCAATTCTAAATTTAAATATTTTTGTGCTATCAAACAACATGATTAGAATTATTGTCTCAAATTTCAATACCATAGTTTGAACTGCTTGTACCAAATGGAATTTTGGGATGTTCCTTCGGTTCTTAAATGGAGTATTCTCGTTTCGTTTTTGGGACTGCACTAAGGTTTTTTTAAAGGAAAGATTTGTCTTGTAGATTTTACTCCCTCCGTCCCTCTGTATTTGTCCACTTTCATTTTTACACATCATCCAATACATTTCTTTAATCTATTTTATCTTGTAATTTGTACATTAAAAAATTATAAAAATTATATATTAATAATCTATGTGTTAAGATAAATCAAACAAGATCACACATGACTATATTTAGGCTTACACATTGAGAAAATTTGATGAGTCAAAGTGCTTAAATGAACAGTTCCAAAAGTCAAATGTGGACAAATACATGGGGACGGAGAGAGTATTTTTTTTCTCATTACAATATATGTATGTTCTACCTCAAAAAAAAATATGTATGTTCAGTTTGAAATTTTAAAATGACCTCTTAGCCCTTCAAAATAGGACCTTACAAATCAATTTGATTGTTTGTACTCGTAATTTGTTTAATTCTATTTTATTTCAAGATCATTTCCTTGACGTGGGGGGGGGGGGGGGAGAATATAAATACTCGTCCTTCACCGTAACAAGGCTCCGTAGAAATGAGTGGGCACAGCGAGGGGTGGGGTAGGGAGCCACATGGGTGGAGGGATGAACGTGGACCTGTCTAACGAAGGCCCATTAGAATGACACAACCGCATGTGTGGGCCGTCTCGTCCGCCCGATTGCTGTGTGGTCGCTAGGTTGCATTGGGTGGCCCACAGCCCATTCGGTTTTCTGTTTTACCTGTAATCAACTGCTCACTTTGCCCTTATTTTGAAAAGGTAAATTAATTTGCAAGTCATTTAGTGCATGTTTAATCTATGGACTTTGGTATATAAAAGAAAATTTATGTATTGGCATTTGTTAAAGTTATGATATACAACAACGAGTCCATAAAAATTATGTGAAATCGTTCACATTTTAAATGTGGATCTTAAAATTACAATAGCACTGTTTTTTGATATATATTTTTAAAAGATTATAGTTTTTATAATATATATTTATGTATAAAAAAGATATTAATGATCAAAATATTATATTGGAGACTGAAAAGTCAATTGAAAAAAAATTATGAAAGAATTGTTACCCAAAATAAGAATATGCATTCATTTTTTTACGTGCATCTTAAGTCTAGAGGCATGACTACACGATGGAGTTGACACAAAAAATATGACTAGACGAGTATGATTTTATAAAGATTCTTTATTTGTCTTGATGTGTGTGTGCATGCTCATACACGCACGCAATTTAGGGCCTGTTCTTTAGGACTGGAAAAAAAGAGTTGATTATTGCAAGAAACTGGAAGGACTGGAAGAAACTCGAAAAACTGAAAAAAATTAAAAGAAACTGAAAAAACTAGAAAAAATTGAAAAATCTAAAAAAAGTTTTAAAAATTTTTTTATGTGCGAATTTATATTATTCTCATTCTGATTCTTGTTGTTATAAATTATTATTATTATATTATTGTTGTTCTTGTTGGTGGTGGTGGTGGTACTGGTGGTGTTATCGCGTTATCTTAATGATTGTCTTTAAGATAAAAAAATATTATGAGTATTATTTTTCATATATAAAAAGCTAGTTTAGAAAAATAATTAGAATATAAAATTAACATAAATATTACACTTCTTGGGTCATTTTTTCTTTTTCAAAATGTAGTTTTCTCTTGCTTTTCATAATGTAGTACTCCCCACCATATTCCATACTTTATATTTTAGATTAAAATATTGATGTTTACCTTATATAAATTTAGATTAAAAAATATTCTATATAACTATTTGTTCATAATTTTTTAAATAGTTTCCTATTTTTCATGTAGATTAATATACAAAAAACGGTATTATTCATATTAAAAAGTTGAAGAAAAAATAATAATGAATGTGAATCATAAAAATAGTGAGATGAAAAAATGAAATAATTTATAAACTATAATTATGCACATAAAAGTTGTAATTAAAAAAAGTTGTAATAATAATAACAATATACTCCTTTCGTCCCAAAAAGATTTACACCTTTCAAAAAATTGTGTCCCATAATCTCCTACCCATTTCTATTAAAAAACCACTTTTACCCCTTACTTTTTCAAACCCTACCTATCACATCATACATTTTTTCCTAATAATTTACACATCACATCCTACTTTTACTCATCACATCAAGGGTATTTTTGGAAAGTCAACACAAAATTATCCCTCCCTTAATTTCAACTTTAGTCAAAACGTGTAAATCTTTTTGGGACGGACGATGTATTTTTTAGAATGATTTGTCAGAAAGTAGAAAGAATTTGAAGAAAATAAATATAGTTGGAAGAAATTAGAACAAATTAGAAAAAACTAGAAGAAACTGGAAAAAAGTCAAAAAACTGGAAGAAACTAGAAGAAACTGGAAGAAACTGGAAAGAACTGAAAGTTAAGAGTTCAAGCTCTAAAGAACATGCCCTTAGATGTTATATGGAACTAATTCCTACTACCTATTTGTTTATTCTTATCAGAATTATATCAGATCATATCAATTAAGATTAGATCATATTTATTTAGATCAGATTAAATCCAATCAAATCAAATCAGAGTCACTCAGATTAGATTAAATCATCCTCGCAAAATTTAGTTCAGATCAGTCGAAGAGAATGGAGCCTAAGACACTTTTCAAAGAAACAATTCAAAAGCTCAACTTTATATATATATATATATATACACTTCGGATCAAGTGAGAATGTGATCTAATGAAACAAATAAGAATGCGTCTCGTGCATTAGATGTAAGATTTAAGGGCTTGAAAAACTCAAAAAAACAGAAAGAATCATAAAAAAACCCGGTGGTATTATGTTAAATAAATTGAAATTTATAATCGAATGTGAATATCTAATA
This sequence comes from Cuscuta australis, assembly GCA_003260385.1. Lineage (NCBI taxonomy): Eukaryota > Viridiplantae > Streptophyta > Magnoliopsida > Solanales > Convolvulaceae > Cuscuta > Cuscuta australis. Next base: position 2,204,698 of record NQVE01000192.1, read on the forward strand.
GGCATTCGATACTTGACAATGTGACTATAACATCCAAACTCGCGTAACGCGAATAAATAAGTTAATGAATCGGGTTGTTACTATATAATGGTATCCAAACACGAATCATTATTAAAAACAATTTAAATTAAAACAAATATCTAAAAATATAATTTCAAACATATCATCTCCATGCCCTCAACGTCTTTTAGGATTAGCTTCGGCTTCAATTTGATCTTGATTACCTACGAGCAACAAAAGAACAAACACCATGCGCTCAGCATTGAAGCTAAGTGAAAAATATTTAATATTTAGTTATACATACATACGATCCCACTAGTTCATAACTTCACACGATATCATGCACACAAGTTCATAGGGAATATCAACATAAAAACATTCCAACCATAAACAACCTCAATAATATGAATATTATATTATTGTTACTTTAGTCACTAACTTTCTTGGCTCTTAACCTATTCTAGATTTAAGATTATATTGATTCTAACTTTCCTATAGGAGTCATGACCTCCCCCTTCCGAACGAAGATTAAGCTCAACCAACTCAGGAGTTCCTCGTTGGGCGGGTGAGATCACTGTCACCTTCGGAACGACAGTTCATAGATTCTCGTGCATACGTTTGTACTCAAATAGCCATTGGACTCAGCAGGTGCCACATGACTATAATCTTTCAATAATTATGGTATATCTTGCCTTTATTCCTTTCATGTCAAATCCAAGAGTTTTTCTAGGTTTATATGCTATTCTAACGTCATACTACATTCACAAGTGCATATCTTATCAGATAAGCATAATTACATCTAACGTAAACAACATGATCAAACATCGGCCTAGCACTGGGTGTGAACATCTATGCTTACCGTCATGCAACATACAAGGCCTCGGAACAAGTCGTCAATTGCAAAAACAAACTAACGAACAAACTTTGGGTTCCACGCGGTACATCGTCCGTTACTGCGGTACCGGTACGATACCTGGGTACTGTCCAACGGTATAATCTTTATATTTTATCAACGAATATTTAAATTGAACTTCAGGTATGTCTCAAAAATTAATTAATTCTGATAGGCCGGACTTCAGGGCATTACATCGACAAATGTTAATACTGATATTTGAATAATAATAAGGAAAAATTATCCAAAATAATCCCAACTTTACCCAGTCTTTCAAAAATAATCTCACCCTTCAATGTGATGCATAATAATCCGAACTTAACTAATTTTTGCGAGTTTTGGGTCGCTGTTAAGTTTCTAAATTAACGTATCACTTCTTATTTTTTAGAAAAAATTATCTACAATAATTCTAACTTTAACGGACGGCTTGTAGATAATTTTTTAGAAGTGATACGTTAATACTTTGTATATAATGTTTTCTAAAAAATAAGAAGTGATACGTTAATACTTTGTATAGTGCGTAAAATATTAAAACCCACCCGTATATTTTTATTTTATTTATTACCAATTTCAAGATGGTTTCTATTGATTACCTTATTTATTTTATTACTTTTGTCTCATTTTAGTTACATTTCTCAGTTTTATTTTTTTATATCTATTATTTTTATTTTTTTAAGCTAAGACTAATCTTTAAAAAAGGAAAAAGAAATGATGATGGAGGTAGAAAGTAATTTTAAAAATTTAAATGAAAAATTCAAAAAAAAATAAAAAAATGAAATTTCGTAAAAAATAATCCCAACTTTCATTTTGTTTCCCAAAACAGGCATTTCCGTTAACCCTCCGTTAGAAACTTAACGACGACCCAAAACTCGCAAAATTCAGTAAAGTTCGGATTATTATGCATCACACGGAAAGGTGAGATTATTTTTGAAAGACCGGGTAAAGTTGAGATTATTTTGGATAATTTCTTCTAATAATAATAATAATAGTAATTATTATTGTTGATGTTGTTACTCCGAATTATATATTAGGAAAATTCACACCATTACTCCCAAAATTTCACAATTTCACATAAAAATTCCGAGATTCAATAAATGACACAGATATACTCCTTGAATTTTAATATGTTTACGTCGGTGCTCCTAAAGTTGATATATGTTTATCTCTTTGCTCCAAGTGTTGGGGCACCGATTTAAATTTATGTCAATGTTGGAGCAGTAATGTAAACATATGAAAGTTCTGGAAGCATCAGTGTTATTTATTAAATTTTATACTCCCTCCGTTTCTTTAAACTTTCCCATTTTGACTTTAGGCTAATTAAAAAAAGAAAGTATAATTTTGGTTGACTTTTTAATTTTGTCCCTGATGTGACGGGTAAAAGTAAGATGTGATAGTTTGGTTATTAGTGAAAAAGTATGATGTGATATGTGATTTCATATATCGTACAACCAGATGTACCTAGAGATAGGTACATCCGGGCAGTACTTATTCTGAAGTATAGTAGTAGCCATTCTCGCACAAATATAATTAGCGTGGTACTCATTCTAAAATAATGCAGTACTCATTTTCACACATTGGTTCAGTATAATTATAATATTCATCTACAAATAATGTAGTGTTCATTCTGAAACAAAACAGTACTCATTCTCAAATAACTTAGTATGCATTCTCATGTAAAATAAAATCCATACCATGAATAATTTCTTTCTCTCCTACGCCACCCGACCCGACTAGGGTTTTTTATCCAGCACCGATCATCAGCTTCCTCGGTCGAGGAGCACCTCTCCTTTCATACAGCAGCCTGACCCGATTAGACCTCTCCGTTCTTCAATTCCGATCGACGCAGCCATTAGCAGCTTCCTCGGCCAATGAGCACCTCTCCTTCCATACAGTAGCCTGACCCGACCCGATTAAACCTCTCCTTTCTCCTCCGATTCTGATCGATGTAGCTCTTCTTCTTCTTTCTACTTACCGGTTGTACCCTTGGGTACAACCGGATGTATAATATAATTTGTCTGTGATAGGTAGGGTATGAAAAAATAGAGGTAAAAGTAGTTTTTTAATAGAAAGTGGAAGTCTTTTAAGGAATTGAAAAAAAACGAAAAGGAACAGATCTTATGGAACGAAGGAAGTACTCCGTAGTATTTATATGAAATTATGAAATTTTAAAAGTAATAGTGTGATTTTTTCCTATATTATTGTTGTTGTTGGTGGTGTTGTTTTTATTGTTGTTATCATCATCATTATTAATACTCTTATTATTGTTGTTGTTGTTATTTAATTTCATATTTTGTTCATTTCTACCACCGTCTCCCTTGCTCAAAGTGGGATCCATTTTCCTCTCTAAAAGATTTACTTGTCCTTTAGCTTGAAAAAAAATTTGCTCAAATGATATGGGAATGGGATAACCTTTGGGGATCAAAAAAGAAAACACGGGGTGGTCCATTGCCAGTAGACAAAAACATAATCCAGTTCTGATATATTTATGGAACTTCATTAATTATACGAGTATCATTTGATTTTGATTCATTTTATACCAGGGATCGGAGGATTAATAATATTATAGTGTTTAAACTTGAGATTAGGGTTCTTTGTATCCGATCCCATCATGCATGGAATCTTAATCATCCTTAAATCTCTATTATATTTCATCCCCACCTAACTTTGTTTAGCTCTTCAATAATTGTTTTTTGAGTAATTTAAACTAAAACATAATGACTTTCTCAATATAAGACCATATGTTTTTATTTCTCAAAGTATGACCATTGGTCATTATCTATTAGTCATTATTCAACTAAATGTTCAGCATCACTTGGACATTATTTTTCTCACTAGTGATTATTGAGTCATATTTAGAGAATTAAAAAGTTTAAGTTCTACATTGAGAAATGAGTTATGTTTTAGTCCTATTCAATGCAAATTTCACTTGTTTTTTATGATATGATCATACTCACTTCCTCCCTAGTTATGGTTTGAACCGGTTGAACCGGGGCAACAACTAGCCTTATCAATATATACTTGATGGGTATATCCCTATACCCGACCCAGACAACCAAAAGGGACAGGTTAACTCTTCGATTGGGACGGGTCAAAAGTTGACCGGTCACTTCCTTCAAGAAAGTGACCAGTCACATTTTGGGCGATAGCCAAAATGTCGCCTCATGTTTCGAAGGACATTATAGAGGACTAGAGGGACGGGTTGAGCGCAAGAAATGACCGGGTAACCTTTGAGAAAAGGCGACCGGTCATGTCACTTTACTTTGCAAACATTGATCCAGTCTCTCAGGGATGGCGAACCACGTCAAAGGTCAAGGGAACACCCCCGCTCATCCACCACGAGGCACACAGTGAAAGGAATGTTTGTCATTTTGCAGGGTTGATTGGATTGAGAATATCCATTTTAGTCTTTGATTGAACAGTGCTTTTTGGTTGTATTAGTAGCAAGTCTATGATTGTACAGTGCTTCCATTAACTACAGTGACCTTCCCACGGGCTTCCTATGTTGTCCATGGATGAACATGGGAAGGTTACAAATCCTCCTCTATAAATATGATGATTGTGGATAGATGAGGGGATCCAATTTTTTCTCTCACTAAAGTTCACTCTTGAGATAGAGTAAGAAATCATCCTATTCTTAAAAGCAGGGGAAATTGCCCCAGCCATTTTCCCGCCCAATTGCACACGCATTGTGATCCGTAGATTAGCATCAACATCTTGATCAACGGATGCTATTGGTCTTTGAAAATAAATCAACGTTTCCATATATAATTGTGCAATCAACAAATAGTAAGAATAAAAATAACATTTCCATATATAATTGTGCTTTCAATATATAATGATTACCTTATATAGCTTTTGTATAATATACTGTATTAATTTAAAAAGAGGGGGAAATTTTTTTCCTGCCTAAACGTGAGAGAAAAAAATAGAAAGTTTTTTGTATGTTACTTTATTGCATTTATTCTAAGCATTAATACTGGTAAGTATTACTTAATAAGTACTATATTGTCATTTTTTTTTGGGAGAATATAAAAATGTCAAAGTAATATATAGAAAGTCCGTGTACTCGAGTAACATGTGAGTAAGCATTAATAATTGTAAGCATTGATTAAAAAATTTTATGTTTCCATGTTTTTGATTGGGTGAATATAAAAAAATATATACTGCTAGGCTGATTATATTTTCTAATCTAAATATAAAAATAAGAAAAAAAATTCCAACATCAATAAAGAAATTATTTTTTCTACATATTGGTAAGTATTAATTAAAATCACTACGCTTTCTTTTTTTTTGTTGAGATGATAAAAAAGTATATTCCATAATTCTACGTTATCATTTTACTAAAAGGCTAGCTTAATTAATATTTCTAATCTTAGTAGAAGAATATTGGTAAACATCAATTAATAATTAATATGTTTCCATTTTGGTTGGGAGGATACAAAAAATATAATGGTAAGCATTAACTAAAAATTATTATGTTTCCATTTTTGGCTGAGATGATATAAAAAAATATATAGCGTATATCTAAGCTACCATTTTTAAAAAAATTCTAGGATGATTATTATTTCTAATCTAAATACGAAAATAAAAATAAAAAATTCCAAAATCAATAAAGAAATAATTCTTTTCATACATATTGGTAAGAATTAATTAAGAGTGATAAGAGTTTATCATGTCCCAGTCCATGTTACCTAAATCCTTAGAGATAATTTTTCATGATTCAGATGTTAATTGTTTCATTAAAATTAATTTAAAATATGTATACATTCACAACTTTGCAATGATGCTAATATGTACTTTTTTCATTTGTACTGCCAGAGAGATCAAATATATGCGTAGATCAGGTATTTGAATAAACACATTTTCAAAGATAAATTGAAAGAAGATAGTGTTTATTTACGGATGAGAGTCAAAGTACGACGCAATTACCAAACAATGAAAACTACCAACTACCCTTTCATTCTTCAATTCTTTGACAGGACGAAACTTCAAGAGATTTTGCGAAACGGATTCTCAAACTTTTGTTACAAATTTATGGGATTTGAAAAAATTCACATATTGACTTTTGGTAACAATGTGATGTTAATTGATAAGCCTCACTTAGATTATTATTATTATTATTTAATTTTCTTACTCATATTTATAATGTATGTGTGTGTGTGTGTGTCTTTTATGTCGGTACTTGCAAATGTAATTAGAAAAATTGTTAGTCTAAACTCACCAAAACCTGTCTGGTAAAATAGGCACCAAAGCATATTACGGAAGTTACATTGGAGGACCATAAGTATTTGAAAGTTTATATTCTAAAAATTATGAATTTTTATTTGATTAAAAAAATAATTACCTGAATAATTGCCTCTTTTTTCTTTAAAAATTATACTACGTATAATGTATTCGAATAATCATGAATTGCCTATTTCAAAATTTGTAAACCAATTATATTTTGTGCCTTAAAAATAATAAAATCTCTATATTTCATTATATATCAATTTGTATATTTCAAATATCATGTTAATATAATTAGCGTAAATATGAACCGTGCAACGCACGGGTGAGATACTAGTATAATTCAGACTGAGGAGATTTACCCGGTCTAGGTCATACTTGGTGTTCTTGTTGTGTGTATTTTATTGACGGGTCGAGTTTGTCCAGGTCAAACTCGGTTATCCCACCCATCTATATTTACACCATCAATACTCATATATAAATTTAAGAGTATGTTCTATAATTGATCATTTATAACATGATATTTTTTTAATTTAATCTTCTATTATCAAATATTACGTTCCTTCTTTTATGAGTACCTTTCAACGGATATTTATTTTTAACTTCTATCATGTTAGTGTTAATTTAAAGGTTATGCGTGTGATTATACATCGATTTAATATCCCATAACGTATTCTGATATCAACTGGATGGATAATATAACAATAATGACTATGATTGTGGACTAAGATTCCGAGCAGAGACGACGTCTGTAGACTATGGCTGTAATATACAGCAACTCTAGTTGACGAACGATACATATATCAGTAGCGACCTCTTGCATTGGGTATGACAACAAAAAATATTTATGATCATTATGAAATTATACTTTTAACCGTCAAATTAACCTCCAACATGATAGAAAGTAAAAAAGAACTATTCATGGAAAGTTACCATAAAATAATGACTTCGTGCGTAATATTTAATAATAGAGGATTAAATATGAAAAACTCTTTCTTGTAAAGAACCAATTATAGAATTTACTCTAAATACGATGATATTTTGGATTTGCTAAGACTATTTTATTTTATCATATCATCAACAAAAAAACACAAAAAAGTGTTATTGAAAGTTATAGTAGTAGCTTTGATGATCTTTTTGAGACGAAAAGAGCAAACATGAGTAGGGGTGAGCATAGTATGTATTTACCTCGTACTGATACTGTACCAAATATTTTGGTTCAATATGAGATTTTTACATCGTACCGATCCCGAAATATCGATTCGATATGGTTCGGTTTTGGTACAAATCGAAATGAATATACATACCTACTTTACACCTTAAAAACTAAAAGCGCCCCTTTATTTTTGAAAATTGAAAGTGAATTTAAATAAAAAAACATTAAATAATTGAACTTCAAAACCTTTCACAAAAATAATTGAACTTTTATCATCTTTCCCTAATAGTCCATTTGCCTATTACGGTATTACAAAGTGACCAGGAAATCACTTTGGGCCAAATTGCAAAATCTGAATTTTTATTTTGAATAAATTCCATAATTGATCCTTTATAACAGGGGGTTTCCATATTTAGTCATATATTATCAAATATTACCCCCGTAGTCCTTTGTTTAAGGGTGCTTTCCACAAATAGTCCTTTTTTGATCTTCTGTAATGTTGGTGTTAATTTAAAGACTAAAAGTATAATTTGACATCAGCATTATGTCTAGTGACGTGTTCTGATATTGGTTAAGCGGATAACACAAAAATAATGACTATGATTGTGCTACGATTCCGACGAAAAACCACATTTGTAGACTATGCTTGTAGTAGAAAGTGACTATAATTCACAAATGACGCAAATTAACACCAACATGATTGAAGATCAAAAACGGACTATTTATGGAAAGATACCCATACAAGAAATACCACTCGGGTAATATTTGATAATAAAGGACTAACTAGGGAAACATCCCTGTTATAAAGAACTAATTATGGAATTTACTTAAATAGCACTAAAACATAATGAATTTCCCTAAATACCACCACATGTTTTTTTATTCCCAATGTAGCACTTTTAATCATTATGCATTAGTCATTATTCAAGCAAATATTCGTCATCACTAGACATTATGGACATTATTAAGTGCTATTTAGAGAATAAAATAATTTAAGTTCTATTTAGGAAAATGACTTAACTTTTAGGGTTATTTAGTGCAAATATTTCTTCTTTTTTCTCCTCCTTTCTTTTATCTTTTGTTTTTTTATTTTTTCTTATTCACTATTTTCCCCTCTTTTCTATTGCTTCTTTTTTCTTTTGATCATTTTTTAAATCTTTATTTATTTGTTTTTATTCATTCTCAGTTTTTATCATTTATTTCTTTTTCCTTTTAATTTTCTTCATTCTGTCAACTTTTTTTATTATTTTTTCCTATTTAAATTTTTTTTGCTATTTTAATTTTCTCTATTGTTTTTGTTTGCATTTTTTATTTAGTTCCTTTTAAAATCTTTATTTCTTATTTATTCTTTTTCTTCCTTTTCTCATTTTGTACTTTTTTCTTTGTTTTCTTTTCTTTTTTGATTTTCCTTCGTTTTTCCTCTGCTTATTTGTTTTGTTTTTTTCCTTTGTCGTTTATCTTTTCTGTTAATAATTGTGTTATTTTATATTTAATCAATTTAATTAAAAAAGTCAAATCATATGTCTTAATTTATTTGTTTATCTTAATTTAATTTTTGTTGCAAAATTTTTTGTCTACTTTTAATCTTTATTGTAACCAATTAAAAAAAACAAGTGAATAAAATAAGTCCTTAATATTCATAAAAACGCAAAAAAGAAAAATAAAAAAATAAGACAACAGAAAACTTAAAAAAACAAACAAAAAATAAATATATAAAAATAACCAACAAAACACAATTGAAAGCATACAAAAAATGTAATACAAAATAATATAAAAATTTTAAAAGCAAAGCAAACAAAAAAATATGGTTATTTACAAAAAATATTTTAAAAAAACTTACAAAAAAATCACAAAATAACACATATCCAGACAAATTTGTAATATCAAAATATCAAGAAAAAAAGATTAAAAAACAAATCAAAAAGATCAAAAACAAAAAACATACAAATAAGATTGAAAAAATAAGAAACAAAAAATTTCACTATATTGTCTTATTTTATGTTTGTTTTTTAAAAATTGTATGTTGTCTTGTTTTTTTATAATTAATTATTTATTTAGGGCTTATTTTATTCACTTGTTTTTTTATTATTTACAATAAATATTAATAAAAGGAAAAAAAAGTTAACAAACAAAAAATTAAAATAAAACAACCAAAAAAATTAAAATGTGTACTTTGATTTGTTTGCTCAATTAAATTTATTAAATATAAAATAACATATTTATTAACAGAAAATAGAAAAGATAAAGGAGAAAATAATGAAATAGATAAATAAAGGAAAAAGAAAGAAAAACAAAAAAGAAAACAAAAAAGAAAAAGATAAAAAATGAGAAAAGGTGGAAAAGGAATAAATATATAAATAATAAATAAAGATTTCAAAAAGGAACAAAAGAAAAATAGCAAACGAAAACAAAAAGAGAAAATTAAAACAATGATTTTTTTAAATGTCTTTTTTTTGTTTGTTATAATACTATATGTCTCTTTTGCTTGTTTTTTTAAAAAAAATCGGTTTCTTATTTTTTTTTGCATTTTAGGCATTTATTTAGGGCTTATTTTATTTTACTTGTTTTGTTTAACTGGTTACAATAAAGATTAAAAACAAAAAGAAAAGTAAAAAACAAAAAAAAATCAAATAAAACATACGAAAAATTAAGATGCATAATTAATTTTGTGTTTAATTAAATTGATGAAATATAAAATTAAAAATTATTATCAAAAAAGATAAAAGAAAAAGGAAAAAATAACAAAATAAATAAATAAATGAAAAAAGAAAGTAAAAAAAATAAAAAAATTAAAGAAAAAAATTTAAGAAATGATAAAAGGCGGAAAAGGAATAAATAGTAAATAAATATTTCAAAAAGGAACTAAAAAAATAGTAAATGAAAACAAACGGAGAAAATTAAAATAGTGAAAACAAATTTAAAAAGGAAAAAAAGAGGACACAATGAAGAAAATTGAAAGAAAAAGGAAAGAAATGATAAAAAGTGAGAATGAATAAAAATAAATTAAGAGTTAAAAAGAGATTAAAAGAAAGAAGAAGCAAAAAATAAAAGAAAGAAAGAAAACAAAAAATAAAAGAAAAGAGGGGAAAAGAAAGAAAGAAGAGTGGGTTAAAAAAAGAAAAGAATATATAAATTATGGGAGTGTAAGGAGAAGAAAAAGAAGAAATGGAGGTCAATGATAAAAAAAATAAAAATTCAGATTTTGCAATTTGGCCGAAAGCGATCTGCTAGTCACCTGGTAATTGGTAAATGAACTATTAGTGGCAAGATGGTAAAAGTTCTTTTTTGTAAAAGATTTTGAAATTCAGGTCCCAAATAAAAATTTTCGTAAAAGTCCAAGCATCATTCTTAAAATTTACCTGCACTTGCTCATCCTTATACATGAGTATGTGATATACTCCCTCCGTCCCAAAATATTTGCCACACTTGCTTTTTCAACAGTCGCGGGAACTTTTGTTTAATTCTATGTTTTATTGGTTATTTGATAAAATAAAATATTTTTGACACTTCTTATTTCGAAGAACTTTTCATGTAGTTTTTTGATATGTAAATTTTATTTTTTATTTCTATACCAATATGTAAATAAAATGAATTAAAAAAACATGATATTTTAGGGATGGAGGGAATATTAGGTTAGCGGGATTGTTGAGCTAATATCATGAAAGTTGCAAGGTCGGCCTAGTTCATTCGGTTTTACGGTAACGGATGTAACTATCTGAATTTTTATAAAAACGGTTTCATTATTCAATTAGGTCAGAAATGCATTCAAATTGCAGTCGGATTGACATTTTTTCCATTTTTTTAAGAATAAATTACACAAATAGTCTATACTAATACATGATTTTCCATATTTAGTTCTTATCAAATATTATCAGAAAACGATCCTACACTACTCCCGTTCCAGCACGCTTAACTACAGAGTTCTGAAGTTAAAGAGGTGCCAAATGCTTCCTAAAACCAATTGGTGATAGGGAGGTGGACAGTTTGTATTTAACCACATCTCTCTGTAGCCCCAAGCCGAGGTAGATTCCTATAGGGCACCCCCTATAGTTCACTACGGCAGTGCGGAGCCCCACTACTGAGCGGTGGATGGATAGGAGGGGCTTCGCAAGATACACGACTCGTGTACCTCGTCAGGTTGGACTGTCAGTACCCTATACCGTGACTAGCACAGTAGCGAATCCATAAGGGTGATCGATGGTCCCCCATAAGACCAACAGATAGCTTAGGAAGGGGAGGGGTAATTTAATTGAGAAATGGGAGAAGAAAATTGCCGCTTCAACCTTACATTGAAAATGTAGATAACATTATGAGTGACGGAATACTCATCGTGAAAAAAAACAAAGAAAAAGGGATTGCACTTGTAATATTTGATAAATAAGGACTAAAAATAGAAAACTGCTTATACCTAGAGACCATTTATGAAATTTACTTTTTTCTAATTTTTCTAGTTTTTTAGTCTCTTCAAGTTCTTAAATTTTTTAATAATTTTTTCCACTATTTTCTAATTATTCCAATTTTCTTCAAAATATTTCTACTCCCGAACAATGACTCTGGAAATGATGTATTTTTAATTTTTTTAATTTTTATTGTTATTATAACTTCGTATTATTATTATTATTATTATTATTCTTGTTGTTGTTGCTATTACTATATATTACACTTATTGTTGTTATTGCTTTTATTATTATGTTTGTAACTATAGTTCATAAATTATTTCAATTTTTTATTTTTTCCTAGGTCATCATTTTGTGATTCACGCCCACTCTTGTTTTTTATTTGGGTTTTAATATAAATAATATAATTTTTTTTTTATTAATAAATGACACTAAAGACTAAACTATGATCCAAAATTTATGGAAAAAAAGTTACTTCGAATACTTCTTATTAAACTAAATTGATCGGGGGGAAACAAAAATATTTTAAACTAAAAAATAATAACTATATTAATTACTCTTTATTACATCATGAAAAAGAAAAAAATACCCTAAACATTGTGTAAAAAACAATTCCAGATAAGTAGATAACATAAAATATACTCCCTCCGTCCTATAATGATCTTTCCGGTTCGCAAAACGAAGAAAAATCTCAAGTTTTTTCAATCTATTTTATTTAAATATTGATATAGAAATATAAAATAAAACATACATATTTAAAAACTACATCAAAAGTTCAACAAAACAAGTGATGACAAGAATATTTTATTTTATCATATAGGCCATGAAAAAACACAAATAAATATAAATTCCCGTGAAGTTGGAATAGTGCTCTGGGAAGATCATTATAGGACGGAGGGAGTAAGTATTAATTAAAATAGAACTAATATAATATTGATGTTTACCTTATATAAATTTAGATTAAAAAATATTCTATATAACTATTTATCCATAATTTTTAAAATAGTTTCCTAATTTTTCATGTAGATTAATATACAAAAAAATGGGATTATTCATATTAAAAAGTTGAAGAAAAAATAATAATGAATATGAATCATAAAAATAGTGAGATGAAAAAATGAAATAATTTATAAACTATAATTATGAACATAAAAGTTGTAATTAAAAAAAGTTGTAATAATAATAATAATAATAATAATAATAATAATAATAATAATAATATTTGTTTAGAGTGATTTGTTAGAAAGTACGAAGAATTTGAAGAAAATAAATATATTTGGAAGAAATTAGAAGAAACTGGAAAAAACTGGAAAAACTGAAAAAACTAGAAGAACAAGAAGAAACTAGAAAGAACTAGAAAGAACTGGAAGAAAATAAAAGTTAAGAGGTCAAGATCTAAAGAACAGACCCTAAAGGGAGGGAGGACGGTGAGTGATGTGGCAGTTTCATGGAGTAAGCCTCTCAATGAGTCGGGTTCGGGCCGGTCCATAGTGTTCTATTTCCGTACCTATTTTAAAAAAATTTACCCTGACTCATACCCATTTACCCGACGGGTCTTAAAGTTTAATCCTATATTTGGATTCATTGGGTCTCGGTATCGGGTCGGGTATACCCATGATAAAAGTTGATGTCTTTTATCTTTCTATAATTGAAAAACAATTCGTGAAAATACTATGAATGAAAAATACTTTAATTAAATACAAATAAAAATAAGACCAATACGTTATTGCAACAAAAATCGGCCTTTTCACCAAAAATCTACAACAAAAATTTAAGATTCATAATCGATCTTCTTGTTAGATCCATTCATGTTGCAAGAATGTTCTTTATAACATTACAACTAATTCCAAACTATTTATTTTATACTACTGCATAGCATAAACCAACGTGTACATGCCTCTAATGTGGTGAAATAAATACAAATATATTTGGAAGCCACATAACGAGCGAATAAGATGAGTAGTGAAGATGAGAGGTAGAGTTTTGTAATATTTAATATTATGTACATAATATATATTTAGTGGTCGTTATATATATATATATAATATATATATATATATATATATATATATATATATATATATATATATATATATATATATATATATATATATATATATATTATATATATATATATATAATATATATATATATATATATATAATATATATATATATATATATATATATATATATATATATATATATATATATATATATATAATATATATATATATATATATATATATAATATATATATATATATATATATATATTATATATATATATATATATATATATATATATATATATATATATATATATATATATATATATATATATAATATATATATATATATATATATATATATCGACTTCAGTCAGATGACACTTTATGGTAAAATGACATGCTACGGTCAGATGATGCAAAGCTCACCACTGCCAACTATAAAGCTCACCTAGATCAACTGCAAAGCTCACCAGAATGTATGACAAAGCTTACCAATTTTTTCACGCTTAGAATTTTTTTGAAAAAAAATCTAAGAGGTGCTGACTTTGACCCATGTCGACCACTGAATTTGACCGCTGATTTCCGCCGCCGATCACCGGTCAATGATGGTGGAAGTCACCCTTTGATTTTTTTTTTCAATTCTTAAACTTCAAAATTTGGGGAGCTTTGTGAGAATGTTTCGGTGAGCTTTGCATTGAAGAAGGGTAAGCTTTTTGGTTAGGGTTTGTAAGGATTTAAACTTTAAAATTTTAAAAATTCAAAATGTGAAAAAATATTGGTGAGCTTTTCCATACAGTTTGGTGAAGTTTGCAAATGTTCTTGGTGAGCTTTGCAGTGATCAGTGGTGAGCTTTGTGTCATCTGACCGTATCATGTCATCTTACCATAAGAGGTTATTTGACTGGAGTCAGTTATATATATGTGTGTGTGTGTGTGTGTGTGTTTGTATAGACACACTATATTTGTTTTTTTTATTTTTGTACATGTAAAAATTAAATCGTTAATACGTGGAATATAAAATTTCATTTTCATATAATTCATAAGAAATTATTAAAATATAACTTTTTAATGATTCTTACTTTTGATTTTCTCATAATTTTTTTTGAAAATTTAAAATATTTTTTTTAATTTTTGAATTTTTTTAACTTTTATTTTTTTCATATATTATAAAATATCATTCAAGAAAAATGATTTTAAAAAATAATTTTTCTATAAGTCATGTTCAAAAGCTACTCCCTTTGGCTTTTCGTATTTTGGCATTTCAAATCAAAAAGCCAAGTGAAAAAATCATTAGCCAAACAATAGTTTTGGCGGTTCGATAAATTAAATAAACTAAAGTTAATCAAAGATGCTAAAAGTTATTTAAAAAACTGTTTTCCAAACACAGACTGATGGTAAAAAACTTGATGTAGAAAGTCAAATGGCACCATAATCTTTGACGTGATTAAAATTCAACACTACACCTTTGTGGATAGAGTTTTTACTAGTGAAGTTACGCGGTCGGTATATATATACACTCTCATTTCCCAAAAATTCACCGGTTTGACATTTTCAGTCATACTGTAGTACTTTTTGACTATGAATTAAATATAATTAAAAGTCATTAAATTTTATAAAAGTTTAATATTTCAAACTATTTTTTAAAATAAACCTAATTTTATCAAACTTACACTATAACTAAATATATTTTTTCTTTAATTTACGATCAAAGAGTGTCATAATTTGACAAAAAATGTCGTAATCTTTTAAACATGAAAAATACAGAAAATTGATGCCGAGTACCCTTGATTTTGTGATAAGAACTCACAGGTCTTATCTTTTTTAAAAATATACTTCGGGTACCTTTAATTATCCGAAAACTAACCCCAGGGTGACATTCCGTCTATTCCCCCGTCAAATTTATTTTCTTAGTTATCTTTTCATCACCTTCTTCCTAAAAATTACTATTGGGTACCCTCAATTTTATAAAAATAATTTTCAGATCCCATCATTTTTAAAAATATATTCTGATGTATTCTAAAATATCTAAAAACTTATTCTGAGGGATTTTCATTCTTTTCCTTTTATTATTATTATCTAAATGTAATAATAATAATAAGGAAATAAAGGAAAATCTCCTAGAGTAAGTTTTTGGATATTTTAGGGTAACTCGGAGTATATTTTTAAAAATGATGAGACCTTAAAGTTGTTTTTACAAAATTGGAGGGCTTCTAACAGTAATTTTTAGAAAGAAGATAATGAAAAAATAACGGAGAAAATGAATCTGAGGAATAGACGGCTCTAACGTTGATTTTCGGATAATTAAAGATACGGGGTGGTATATAGTGGTAAGTAGAGTTGTGAGGGCCGAACATGTAAATGTAAGACTATGGGTTGGCCTTTATTTATTTTTATATTTATCTTTTTTGTCTGCAAACTAAGTGTTTGTTGAATGACAGCAAATTCCACACAGCATTTTGCCTTCCAAGAAACAACCAAGAATCATCAAATAATTCTTAATCCTAATCCCACCCTTTTCTCCACTACTAATCCTTTGACTGTTAGTCTGACCAATCAATCAACACCAAATTTTTCATTAATTCATCATTTTTGAGACCTTATATTACCATCGTGGCCCTGGTTCTTTTTGTTTAATTACGAGAAAATAGCTGTATATTTTACTTAACCAAAATATGCTTTTTATAAAGTAACCAAAATCTTTGATTCTGTAGATTTGGCAAAAAGTTAATCAAAACCAAGCAATAATAAGAACTCAATGTAATCCTATTTTCCTCACTAACTAATTAGGGTCAAAATCTATGTAGTTTTATCCTTGTAAAAACTAGGTTATTGATATACTTTTCCCCTCCAAATTACTTTTCTCACTTACCTTTTCAGAGACCATTTTTTTTAAAGAAATGTGTTTACTTATTTTTATTATTTATTCTTGAAATAACACAAAATCACATCTTATTTTCACAAAGATATTTTCACAAAGAATTAGAAGCAAAAAAGTTAAGGAGTGTTATTATTATTATTATTATTATTTTAATTCCAAGACGCCGAAAAACGAGTAATTTCCAGAAATTATTTAGAATAAAAAATACATAAAGGCTGACACTTGAACTTCCTCTTTCTCTCTTTTTATTTAGTAGTACAGCTTCTGGTTATGCTCATTGAAGTATAGAAGCATATTCCCCCCACCCTTCTCTCTCTCTCTCTATTTCTCTCCCTCTCATTCTCTATCTTTTCAGATTTGTCCCCAAGTTCTTTCCAGGTCCATAAGACCATAACCCATATTTTTTCTTTGAAATGCGTGCAATTATAAGAGGACCCGGATGAGTTTCTTCATGGTTTGACAGTGGGAGCTGTCCAAAGTTTGAATCTTTTTTTGAGTTTCTTGGTGAAATCCCAAATCTGGGCAGCCATTATTAGTCTCTCTGGACTCTGGATCTTCACAAGAATGGCTCCCAGTTCTGTGGTGGTCACCATTGACAACTCCAACAAGAACATCTCCCTGGTCGAGATCAACGGCTCCAATTCTCCAGCCGCCTTTCGTGACCAGCTCAAAAAGTCGGCAAATCCGAAGACTTTCCTCGTTCTCAGAGCTCACAGAGCTCTCTCTTGCCTCCCATGGCTAGCCATGGCTCTGCGCTCAACTTTTTCTTCTGTCAAGAAACGCATCGCCTTGTCCAGAAGCCGGGGCGGCGGCGGCGAGGGAGAAGATCCCAAACACCGGGGAAAGCTTCACAGGTTTATCAGAGCCTTTCTTGCCGTCTCCGTGGTGGCGTTGGTTCTGGAGATTCTCGCTTATTATAACCGGTGGAATTTCAGTCCCGGAGAGGTTCATAACATCCTGCAGTGGAGTTATTTGTCTTGGATGTCTTTCAGAGCCGATTATATTGCCCCCTCCATTGTTGGGCTTTCCAAGTTCTGTACTGTTCTTTTCCTCATTCAATCCCTGGACCGTTTGACGCTTTGCTTGGGGTGTTTCTGGATTAAGTACAAGAAACTCAAGCCTGCAATTGATGAAGATTCATATGATCCAGAGGATTCCCAGAGCTTCCCCATGGTTCTTGTGCAGATTCCCATGTGCAATGAAAGAGAGGTAGAAATCAAGCATGCTAAACCTTATTTATGCATTATAACACTCTTTTTGCTGGTAAAAATTGAGAATTTGAGAAACCCTTTTGGTCTAAAATGATGGATTTGGGTAAAAAAAATTGATGGAATTTTGTCTGATTTTTATTACTGTTCTAAAATTGTTGACTTTATTGGTAAAATTAAGAAAAAGTGGAGTTGAATCTGATTTGGAAATTCTTTTGTGGGAACTGTGCAAGGTCTTTGCGCAATCTATAGGAGCAGTGTGCAATTTGGATTGGCCCAAGGACCGGTTTCTGGTCCAGATTTTGGATGATTCAGATGATGAGGATTTGCAGCAGATGATCAAGAATGAAGTCTTGTCTTGGAAGGAGAAGGGAGTGAACATAGTGTACAGACATCGGTTGATCAGAACCGGTTACAAAGCCGGAAACCTCAACTCGGCAATGATGTGTGACTATGTCAAAGATTATGAGTTCGTCGCAATCTTTGATGCCGATTTCCAGCCCAACCCAGATTTCCTTAAACTGTCTGTTCCTCATTTTAAGGTGCCAATCTAATTCTTGGACTTCATAAATGCCTTGTTTGGTAACAACGTTTTCAACTAAGTAGTGCCGATTAACTTTGTATTCGAGCTATGTGAGATGACTTAAACAGATTTCTTGGCATTCATTATTCTCTTTCTCAGGGGAATCCAGAAGTAGGATTGGTTCAGGCAAGATGGTCCTTTGTGAACAAGGATGAGAATCTACTCACAAGGCTTCAATACATCAACTTGTGCTTCCATTTTGAGGTGGAGCAGCAAGTGAATGGCCATTTTCTCAACTTCTTCGGGTTCAATGGGACGGCTGGGGTGTGGAGGATCAAGGCCCTAGAGGAGTCAGGAGGATGGCTTGAGAGGACCACTGTGGAGGACATGGACATCGCGGTTAGGGCACATTTGAACGGATGGAAGTTTGTGTTCTTGAACGATGTTAGGGCGTTGTGCGAGCTTCCCGAGTCTTATGAAGCTTACAAGAAGCAACAACACCGTTGGCATTCCGGTCCTATGCAACTCTTCCGGCTATGCCTCCCCGCCATTTTGACTTCCAAGGTAAAACTATTTGGTCTAGCACCTACAAGTTTGAGCTTTTGGTATGTTGTCAAAACCTTGCTGACCTAGAGGTCGCACGAGGAGCGTGTTAGAGTTTAAAATGTTTTTTTGGACATACTACCACAATTTCAAGCTTTTGGCTGACTTGATTCCTTGACACTATTGGAACCTAATTCAACACCAAAAGTGCTCCCGAGCTAACAATTCCTCCCTATGTCCCTAAAAGAACTTCCCGCTTTCCTTTTTCAGTTCTAATTAAAAAGAACTTTCTTATTCCATTTAGGGGAAGAAAATAGGTGGTTCACATTATTTCTCCCTTTTTTACCATCATACAATTTCATTTTTTTCTTAAAACTCCGTGAAAAAGCAAACGAAAATTTCTTTTTAGGGACGAAGGGAGTATTATGGAGTCTTGTAGCAATCTAAGCACCTAACTCTTGTATTATATGTTCTTGCAGATATCAATATGGAAGAAGGGCAATCTAATATTCCTCTTCTTCCTTCTAAGAAAATTGATCCTCCCCTTTTACTCATTTACCCTCTTCTGCATCATACTTCCCCTAACGATGTTCATCCCAGAAGCCGAACTACCGGCATGGGTGATCTGTTACATCCCCATCACCATGTCCATCTTGAACATTCTCCCCTCGCCGAAATCCTTCCCCTTTCTGGTCCCATACCTCCTATTCGAAAACACAATGTCGGTCACGAAATTCAATGCCATGGTCTCTGGGCTCTTTCAGCTAGGCAGTGCGTACGAATGGGTGGTCACCAAGAAGACCGGGCGGTCGTCCGAATCCGACCTGCTGGCTTTTGCAGAGAAAGAGTCCAAGAACCCGTCCGGGGAGAAAATCCAGAGGCGGTTATCCGAATCAGGCCTGGAAATGTATGGGAAACTGAAGGATCTCGACGTCCAAGCGGAGATCGCGAAGAAGAAGAAGAAGAAGAAGAGCAATAGGATTTATAGGAAGGAGTTGACTTTGGCTTTTCTGCTACTCACAGCAGCTGCAAGAAGCCTTTTGTCTGCTCAAGGGATACATTTCTATTACTTGCTGTTTCAAGGTTTGGCTTTTCTTGTGGTGGGATTGGACTTAATTGGAGAACAAGTGAGCTAAAGATAATATGAAACATATAAAGAAAGAAAAAAAACATGGGGTGGCCTCTTTAATTTGGTCCAGCCTTTTTGCATTTTTTTTACTTCTTGGAGTCTACTGTGTTACAGTGAGTTGAACAGCAGATAGTTTTTTACAGGTGAATTTAAAGATGTAACATACTTATATATTCTTTCCTTTTTTTTACTTCTTTATTTTCCATTTGTGTAATTATATGTACTTTTACAATGTTATTATTATTATTCATAATAATAATGAATCATTTATTTCATGTATAGTTCATTTTTTGTTATCTGTTGGGAAAGTTGCAACATTTTGTTATTTTGGTAATTTTTTTTTGAGTTGGATGAATGGTTTGGTTAAATGCAGAAGAGAAACATTCTCTTTTTGATGATGGAATGGTGTATATACACTACACACACACAGATTATATATATATATATATATATATATATATATATATATATATATATATATATATATATATATATATATATTATTGAGATCTATTCATAACAAAATTGATATGTGGAAGTGTTCTTAGCTCACTCTTGAAACACTTGAGATGGAATACTCCTTGCTTGAAGTCAAGCTCTATGTTCCATACACTCTCTCTTAATAGTATCATTCATCTTGTTCTTTATAAGTTTATAGAGCTCATTAGTTCCATTAATGGTTTCCAATACTTTTTATAATTGTTTAGATTCAAATTAGAATAATTAAGAGTAAATTCTCAAAATGATCCTTTTCAATGAGGTAATTTTCTAAATTAGTGCTTAATAAATTTTAATTACTTACATGGTACTTTATAATTGAAACTTATTTTCTAAATAAAATTCCGTAAAAGTGTTTTGGCATTTCCATGTCTAAACATAAATTAAATTCTTAAAATGAGTATTTCTATACAATCTTAATAGAAGTATAAAACTAAAACAATAGTTGACTTTACATAATCTATGAATTATAAAAAATCTTTCAAAATATTTTAAAACTTGAATTGAATGCACCTCCTTAGTTAGAAAAGACCATTTTTAAAAAACACTTTATTAGAAAAGATCATTTTGATAAATTATACTAAGTTTAGTTAATAAAATACTAGAATATTCTCTACTCAATCGACATCTAAATGACATTTTTTACAGATGACTATCTAAGGAATAAGTCTCAATTACTACGTATAAAATACTACATAGGTAATTACTCATAATGAGAATTACCTGCATATAACTTAATGAGAATTAATTTTGAAAAATACCTTTTTTAAAAAAATCATTCTAAGAATTTGCTTGAAACTAATTTAGGAGATTGAGGAGGAGTTTTAACGGGATAAAAGCCGTTTAGAACACAAACATAGTCTTACCTGCTGGGCTAGCAGGATAAAAGCCCATATTTTGGGCTTGGCTTCGAACGGAAGTTCGGGCTCAAGGCCCAAACAGCGCATTTGCTCCTAACCGCAATTCCGCAAATGTCGCTTTGTTGGCGGAGGAGGCCGCAGTCATCCTTGTCGCATTTCGCAGCGGAAAGACTTTTTCTTTAAACGCCGCTCGCCGCCGACGACTTCAGGTTCACATTTTTCCCTATGCTCAAGCCGCCGAAGTCTTTGCGCTACGGCACATCGACGCACTCCAGAAATTAGGGCTTTTTAGAATTATTCAGATCGGAATTCGATCAAAGCTCTGGACTTTGCGCCAGATTAGTACTAATTCTCTTCATTCCCATGAATTTCTTAAACAGTGCTTGAAGTTCGCGCTATAATTCTATTGTTTTTCGCTCCTGTAATCTGTGAAGTTGGAGGGTGATGTCGTTGTGGCAGAAGCAGCAACCCGTGGGAGATGAAAAGGACGCATTTTATGTTGTTCGTAAGGGAAATGTAATTGGAGTCTACAAAAGCTTAAGTGATCTGCAAGCCCTAATTCGGTCTTCCGTAAGCTTTCTGCTTCTCGTTTGATGTTTAACTTTGTGATGTTTCTGAACTTTTGTCCCAGCAAAGATTATGTCTGATATGAGCAAAGGAGCTAATTTTCATCGTGTGTAATATTTTTTTACAGTAATATATAAAACTGGTGGGAAAAATTTGGGTGTGTTAATTTTGCTAAATCAACAAATAAGTTTAAAAACATAATCCGTTGCTATTTTTGATTATGTACTATAGTTGTAGCTTACTAAAATAAGAAGGGGGTACTGTATAGTCTGCATTAATATTTCTTGATGAAGTTTGAGGTGGTGTGTTTCTAAACTTTCAGGTTGGAGATCCTTCTTTAAGTGTGTTTAAAGGGTATTTCCTGCGCAAAGAATCTGAAGAATACATTGCTTCTCGGGGGCTGAAGACTGCAATGTACTCTGTCGATGTTAAAGCTGTTCGAAATGATCTCTTTGGTTTACTTGTACCCTGCCCTTTCCGGGTTCGACACTTAATCCATGATTCATAATGTGCCACTTGGAGTTATTTTTCCATTCCGATGACACAATGGTGTTTTTGCCTATTATTATCAAAAGCTATTAAGCAAAAAATAGAAAATAAAATGGACCGTTCTGTTAATGAAAAATAAATGAATAGCATTCGTTTCAATGTTTTATTTTGTGTTGTAGAAGATCAATGTGTAATCTTATAGTTTGCAACTTTCAACACTAACTTCAGAGTGATCATGCTTTAAGATCAGTCTTCATATGCCAAATGACTAAATGATAAAAAGAATGGCATGCTTTATTTGACATGTTTGGAATTTCTTATCAATTGATTAAAAATGGATTCTCACTGCAGCAACCAGGTTCTTCCAAAGATAAACCCCTCGGCAAGGAACTTCCGGAGAAAAGGACGTTGGTAATATGTAATATGTGATACCTCCTCTGCCCCACTGGGAAATTCTAACTTGTAATGCAATTTTCACTACAATTTAGAAATTTTCAGCCGAACGGAGGAAGTGCTATTATTGTTTGATATTGAATGATGTTATTAGCCCATATTTAGTGTTTATAGCCTTACAGCATATTTATAGGAACTGAGGAATTGATATGATTTTGTATTCAACCAGTGTCTTTCCATTATCAGTCATTCATTTCAATGCCCAATATCAATATGAGTAACCATATAACCTTGAAAAAATAATGGAGCCCCAACCAGTTCTACATATAGTAAAAGTGTTTTATAGTCAAATTTGGAACTTTCTGGTTCATTCTGTTATTCTCTCAATTCATCTATGTAAAATTTGCACTAAATAGGACTAAAACATAGGTCATTTCCCAATGTAGGACTTAAACTTTTTTATTCCCTAAATTGGACTTAATAATGTCTAATGGGAAGAATAATGTCCAATAATTATGGTCATTTATTTAAATAATGACTAATGGATAATGACCAATGGTCCTACATTGGGAAATAAAAACATATAGTCCATTCCTGAGAAAGTCATTATGTTTTAGTCCTATTTAGGTAAATTACTCTTCATCTATTGACTGTGCAGAAACAACTGTGCGTTCTTTTGGATAGGAAACATTTAATTTCTTCTTGAAGTTGTATTTTGATTAAAGGAAGGTGACTCAAATGATTATACACACACACACACACACACACACACACATACATATGTGTGTGTGTGTATATATATATACGGAGTATATATTTGTGTGTGTGTGTAGCTCCTAGACCCATAATCTCAACCTCTTAAGCGCAGTGGTGGGGCTGGATGTGGAGAAGCATGGGGTGCCACTATGCCGACATGCTTCCACGATTATATATATTTTATTTCGCTATGATAATAAGTTTTAGGATATCTTTTGCATTTGACTCAGTTGTCCTGCTTCGTTTTGAGGAAGTTGATTTAATCTGTCATTTTTCTTGATCATCAGGAAATGACTGGATCTGCTTTGTATTCAGCTGCTGCTGCTCCACCAAGACAAGGGAAATTAGATAATTTCCTTGAAGTCCCTCCAATCTCTTCTTACTGCGTAAGTTTCTTTCTGGAAGTTCTTATGCTTCATTTTCCTCTCCACTTCAAGTGAGGTTCCATGAAGGAAAGTATAGAATTTGAAAAAAAATAATCTTTTAAGCCTCTTCTTCTGTCACCCGTATACAGTAAGTCATTGTGTTAGGAAAGCATTAGTGTGAATGGCCTGGTCTTAAAATGTCAGATGTATTAAAATATATACCAGACCCCTTTTAACATTTTTGGCAAATAAAATGGGATGCCATATATCCTTGAGCTCAATATATACTTTGTATTAGAACTTCATCTGGGGCCCTGTTGGTTTTTCTCTTACTTTTCCACTTATTCATAAACTTTCACATGGAGAAAATGTTTCATTGGTGTTGAGTGTTGGCCAAAAACTTTTACTGTTTGTTTAGTAAGGCTCAAAATAACTGAAGTGAAGAAGTCACTGTACCTAAATTTGTGGTTGAAATTACTTATTTGGTTGAACCTCTTGACTTATCTAAAATAAATATTTCAAAGCATACATTTCAAAATAGAGAGAAATATATGAAAAAAATAAAACTAAGAGTATCACTTTCATCCATTTCAGCAGAAAAGTATCTGACATTTTGAGCCAATTAAGCTGCTGCAGTAACAATAGTTTAAACAACAATGACAAACCTCGGATAATCCCAACTCTATTGGGGTCTGGGTGGTCAAGATGTACACAATTTTATCCACGTAAAAAAACAAAGAGGCTGTTTTCGTCGGACTCTAGATGTATTGATGCTAAAGAATTGGCTAATAAGGATGATAAGCCAAAATTAATGCTTACCAAGCTCACTCTTTTGTGATATTTTTATTATTTCACATTTCATTATTTTCAGAGCTCCTGTATTCTCGAGTTTGATGGTGCCTCAAAGGGAAATCCCGGACTCGCTGGTGCTGGAGCAGTGTTGCGTGCAGCAGATGGAAGTGTGGTAGTTTTGTTTTTTTATTTTTTTCCTGAACAATTTATCATATTCATCACTTATTCTTACAGCTTCAACCATCTTATATTCTTGTTTTTAGGTTTTCCGGCTACGTGAAGGCCTGGGCATTGCAACCAACAATGTTGCAGAATACAGAAGCTTGATATTGGGATTGAAGTATGCGCATGAGAAAGGATTCAAACACATACGAGCCCAAGGAGATTCCAAGCTTGTCTGCATGCAGGTCTTCCCTCTCTTTTGCATTTCATGCAGTCTTAACAACATCATGCATGATTAGTATTTGAGATCTCTTTTTTCCACTTTTGGGACCAAACAATATAGGTAATGAAAATAGGAAGGTGGATAGACTATAGAGTAGAGGAAAATTTGAATTAGATAAAATATGGAGGAAATAAAAGGTAGGCAAAGTCTAAAACTCAATAAATATATTCTAGATATTGGTTGTATTCATTTTATTCATTAATGTCTTCTATTATATACAGTAACAAATCTGAATATATGGAGATTTTTCAAAAGATAAAGTTTATCGTTTCTCATTTTCCTTCGGATTTTCCAATGTTAAATCAAGCATATGAAAATATTTTTTGTTAGCTTTTCCCCCCCTACACCGAGCATTTTCTGGGATATAATGGTCCTTGATATTTTCATGTTGGAACAGACTCAGGGACTCTGGAGAACTAAGAACCAGAACATGGCTGAGCTGTCGAAGGTGGTCAGGGAACTAAAGGAGCAATTCACGTCGTTCCACATCAGCCATGTCGATAGAGTGCGTACAAGTTTTATCCCATGTTTTCATTTTTTTCCCCTTTTGCTAGGAGTTTACTCACTATCGTCTTAAAACTTGAGTTTGATGACGGAAGGGAAAATCTCACTTTTTATCCCTCAATTGTTTGACATTATGTCATATGAGACGCATCAAGTATTAGGGGCTTATGAGGACATTATCGACTTTAAAAATAAACAGTAATTGCAACGGGACACACTAGTTATATCTCAAATATAACTAAATTGAAAGGATAATGTCAAATAATCGATGGGGACTTGAACTCTTGAAGCAAAAGCATGATGTTTTCTCTTTTAATAGAATCTGTAGTAAACTGTGGTTTTGTTTACATTTCAGGAATACAACACCGAAGCTGATGCTCAGGCGAATCTAGCCGTGTATCTAGAACGTATACTTTCTTTTTTGCCAATAAGCCTCCCTTTAGATTTGTTTTTTCATCCCTTTTTCGAATCACAAGATTATTGTTCTAAAAACACGATGCGCGTGCAGATGGTCGGGTGGAAGTCGAATGAGGAGGCGTGGAGCCCGCCGAAAACCAAATCACTTGACAACGTCGTGATTATGGGTTTTGGGGAGGATGTGTGAATCCTGCAGACTAACAATGTGTGTATGTAGTAGAAGAAGATATGCAGCAAATTGTTGGGCTATTATTTATGTAGATTCACTTGACATTGCCCTTTCTCTGGCCAAAAAATATATGGAGCAAGTCACTTGTTCCATAAACTTTTAGGTGCTTTCAAATAACTTATTCAAATAGCTGGCAAAAAGGTCATGGGTGTTATCTGGCAAAATCTGATTCTCATGTGAGCAAATATTTGAATTGAAAGGTCTTTATACTTTTTTTTAAAAAAAATTACTCTGGAAGTTTGAATTTAGTAATTAGTGGGAACATTTTTAAAATATTACATGAAATACCCAATGTTGGTCACCTGATAGTGTTTTTTTTACTGTTATAACCATGGTTAACTCTAAAGTCAATAGCCTTGTAGGAATGGAGCTCAAACAAGACAGTATATACACCTGTCCAAAAAAAATTATTGACTTTCTTGAAATTTAAGAAAAGTATTGAAAATGAAGATTGGAATTTCTTTAAATTAGAGAAGAATCTTGTCAATCACTTGTTCATTATTAATAAAACATCTAAGTGTTAAGTACTCGCTCAGGAAAAGAAAAAATAGAATTGATATCTTTTTAGAATGAGTGACTATGAATTAGAAGATAATGTAAAGAAAGATGACTTGTTCTAGAAATACTTTAGGTATTTTATTTTTAAAAGTTTACAATAATTACTAACAGTAATTTATTTTGGAGCGGAGAAAAAAAGCAAACAGACAATTTAAATTGGGACAGAGTAAGTATCTTACAAGAGCAAAAAGTGTAAATTTTTTGGAAAAATATTCTAACAATGTATTTTTGAGGAAAGTACATATCCCAATTGCATATTCAACAAAAAGTGTTTATGCTCTGTTCTTTAGCATCTGTTCTAATCATAGTTCATCAAGTTTCCAGCAAATGAACACTGATGACATTAATCTATGAAAGTGGCAAAAAAAGACTGGTAAAAAACTTGCAGGTTTTCAATCCAAAAGAGAAAAAAGAACTCATCAGAAACAATCTTCTTCTTTGGAATCTTTATTTACAGTTCTAAATACGAAGATGGAAAAAACCCGGATGATAATTACAATCCATATTCAAGAACAGATCAAAAAAACTATAATCAACGGGAGTACCGTGTTTTGATCTCTTCATCGTCTTCGTCGCCATTAGAGTTCAGCAATTCTTCCCAGTCCACTTCTTCTTCTTCATCCTTCTTTCTCAGAACCTCCAATACCCTCTTTGCCTTTGACCCGACCCGTTCGCTTCCGGTTTCTTCCGCCCTCACCAACACTTCCTCTGCTCCTGCTTCCTTTGCCAAACCCTTAAACCTCAACCCGCCATGGCTGAGCCCGTACAGTGCAGAAACGCAGCTCTCTCGGATGGAGTCTGGTTCGGACTCGCCCTGTTTTAGAATGCCGACGAAGCAGTCCACTGCGCCGCCGTCCAGCAGCGCCGCCCGCCCTTCCGGGCTGCCGGCTAGGTTACACAGAATCAGGAGGATCCGGCCGGTCATGTGACCCGATTTCACCATACCGATTAGGGACGGAACCGACCCGAGTTTCACGAGTTTGGCCCGGTTGCTTTGCACTGTGGAGAGATGGTAGAGGGCCAGAACGGCGTCGTGTCGGGTCCGTTCCGATTCGGATCGGAGGGAGTGGAGGAGCGGAGGGAGAGCTCCGAGGACGCCGATTGCCGTCTTGTTGTGGTCCTCTAGGGCTAAGCTGAAGAGCGCGCCGGCGGCGTGGTCCTGCGATTCAGGGGAACCGCCCTTCAGGGCGTCGACCAGCGGCGGGACGATCCCGGAGCGGACGATTCTGACCTTGTTTTGGCTGTCCAAGGAGAGGTTCACCAGCGCCGCCACAGCGTTGACCTGGACGGCCGCGCATCTGGAGGTGATGTGTGGCCGGAGAGCGGCGAGTAATCTTGGGGTGCCGAGCTGGATCCGCTTTTCCTCCCGGGTTCGGGTCAGATCCCGGAGCAGTATCACCGCATCTTCTTGTTCGGAAACAATGGGGCTCCTCAGCTTCGCTACAATCTCGTCTTCTTCCAGAGAATTGGCGTGGAGGGCTTCCAACTCCGGGGAAGACGAGTAACACGCCGTCCGTGAGGCCGCCGCCGCAGCAGATTCCTCGGAACTCGTGGTGGACAGCAGACTGGGCGTCCGGTCACACACAGACTGCGATTCGCTGAACGTCTTCGAAACCAGGCAAGGACGAGAGATGGCGCTCTGAGCGGCCATGAGAGCACGGACGAGCTTCTGGGCCGAGAGAAAATCGACGGGGCTGGGAGAATCGACGAGAGAAGAGCGGCACCAGTTGAGAATGGCGGTCCTGAGGGCCAAATTGGGGATAACGGCGGAGAAATCGGGGGCGGACCCATCGCGGAGAGTGGGGGAGAAGGAGAGAGACTTGCAGGCGAGAGCGCAGTTTCGCTCGAAGGTGTGGCCGGAGGCGACGACGACAGGGTCGGCCATGAGAGAGCGGGAGATGGGGCAGGTGAACTCGTCGGGGACGGCGACGAGAAGATGCTGCTTTCTGAGAAAGGAGAGCTTCCATCTGGTCTTGCCACTGCCCATTTTTCTGTCGAATGGGAGAAAGAAGACCAAGAAGAAGATGATGATGACGAGTTCGTCAATGGAAGACAAGAATGGAATGATGGGTTGGATGATGAAAACGCGGGGGGCGGAGATTTATGGGTTTAGGAAATTGGGAATGAATCAATGGGAAATTAGAATGAGATTAGTGTTAGCATTTTGAAAATACTATCATAACATTTTTAGAATTAGGCTTTGTTTGAGAAGAGCGTTTTCAATTAGCTTTAGCGTTTTGGATACAATATTAACGGTGTAGATTAATTCAGAAAACGCTAACGATAAAAGCTATCGTCGAATATCTTTTTCAAAACGCTAACGCTAATCTCTAACGCTGATGCCAAACATGGCCTTAATCTGCATCAGTTAAATTGTATTTCAAACGCTAATGTTAAACAAAAAGCCAATTTCCAAACAAGGACTTATAGAAAATGAGAATACATCCAATTCCAAGAGGTGTTAGTTACTAAACTATGCTCTTTTGAAATCATTAACAACAACCCTAATAAAAAGGGATAAGCTTTAATTTCCATTTCTAATAGTTACTTCCTCCATTAACATTTACCTTAAATTTATCTTAACATTCATCTACCAATTCACCACTCACCCTAAATCACTAGGTACACAATGTTAGATCAGCATTGACTGTATTTTCTTTAATTTACTCTCTCCGTCCCAGTATATATGTCTAGTTTGACTTTTTTGAGTTAAACTGGACAAATTTTGAGCTTCAATTAAATAAAAATCGTAATACTCCCTCCGTCCACAAATAAAGTTCCCATTGCGCGTTACGATGTTTGACTGAAATTATTTTCAAATCATTTTATATGAAAAATGGTATGGAATTAAAAAATAAAAATTACATATTTAAAAACTACATGAAAAGATCTACAAAACTAGAGGTGACATGACTATATTATTTTATCAAATAAGACACAAAAATAGGCCAACAAAGTGAATAAAGTTTGACCCTGTGAATAGTGAACGAGAACTTTATTTTTGGACGGAGGGAGTATATATATTTTAACATAAAAATTACTTTATTGAATTTATCGTATTGAGAACTTTCAACATTGTATTTTATTATGCTAATATGTAATATAAATTGAAAGTAATTAGAGTTCAAAGTTTATCCAGTTTGATTTGAAAAAGTCAAACTAAACAAATATACCCGGGACGGAGGGAGTATTTGATAGATGTAGGACACCTCGATTGTAATGATCATATATTTTATAAATTTACTATGTAATACTCTCTCCGTCCCAATTTGTAGTGTCTGTTTCGTTTTATGATGTTTGACCGAAATTATTTTTAAATTATTTTATATGAAAAATGGTATATCGTTAAAACTAGTAGTGACAATAGTATTTTATTTTATCAAATTGTTAACTAAAATAGAGAAAGAAAGTGAATGAAGTTTGACCCTGTAAATAGTAAACATGCATTATAATTTGGGACGGAGGGAGCACTACTTTCATCCCTCATAAGGTATTTCATTGCGTGTTACGAGACTTGATCAACTTTGTTTTCATTTTAATTTATTTTATAATAGGTGTAAAATCTAAAAATAGAAATTATACAATAAAAATTTAAGTGAAAACTTCTACAAAATAAAGGGGTGACAAAATTATAAAGAGTGCTTTTTTATAAAATGAGTAATAGAAATAAGCAAACAAATAAGTTATGTCTGAACATGTGAATAATGTCTAGAAATATCCATAAGAGATGAAAGAAGTATTTATCTATTTCTAATCAAAGTAAACTCCATCTTTTATACTTGCTCTTTAAAATCTTTGTCATATTATGCAAAACGAAGTGAATTTACAAGTTACCTCAATTTATTTTTTTTAAAGATTGCTGTTGAGATAAGATAAAATATACATATTAAAAAATTACGTAAAAAAATTTTCAAAATAAAAAATGACAAGAATATTTTATTTTATTAAACAATCAATGAAAACATAAAAAAAATTAGTGAGTTATGAATAGTGAACTGCGATTTTTTTTGGAATGGAGGGAGTAATAAAAAAAATTCCTTCTTTTTATAATTCGCAAATTTTTAAAATGGTCTCTTTTAAATATGCCTATTTTCTTTTTCCATTTAAACCTTTTTTTAGTTTCTTAGTTTTTTCATTTTACATTTTTTTGTCTTTTTGTATCATAACAATAAAATAAATAAGATAAACTATACTCCATACTAATTTAAAAAGTACATGATAGCATTACATAAAAAACAGTACAAAATTATTATTTTGTTTCATACTCCCTCCGTCCTATAATGATCTTCCCAGAGCACTATTTCAACTTCACGGGAATTTATATTTATTAATTTTTTTTCATGGCCTATATGATAAAATAAAATATTCTTGTCACCACTTGTTTTGTTGAACTTTTGGTGTAATTTTTTAAATATGTATGTTTTATTTTTTATTTCTATACCAATTTTTAAATAAAATAGATTGAAAAAACTTAGGATTTTTCTTCGTTTTGCGAACCGTGAAGATCATTATAGAACGGAGGGAGTATTTGTCTATTTCTGATTAAATCAAAATCTTTAATTAATATAAATTATTTATTTTTTTATGTTTGTTATGTGATTTTTTTCGTCCAAACCTCGTTTTAAAATTTTTTTCTGTTTTTTTTCAACCATTTTTTGTTTTTGTTTACTTTTTTTAAAATATAAATGTCACTTCATATGACACATTTTATTATTTTATAGCATAAAAAAACAAAAAAAATTTAACTTAATTTAAATAGGTAAAATCATGATAACACAATTTATAATCAAAACTCATTTCATTCTTTAAAAATAACAATAAGAGTATAATATAATTTGTTCAATTCAAAGTGTTTTCTTTTAGGTTTTTTGTTTATCAGTTTGTCTACTTTTTGACATTTGACTTAAGGAGTTCCATTTCGAAAGCTTAAGTAGTTTTATTTTTTTCCAAAAAGGTAAACATAAAAGAGGAAAATTGTTGAACATTTTCTAGTTTTCCTTCAAATTCAGGTCAAATACATATGAAGCGTCGCATTTGGGATTAAAATTACGTGGTTCAATTTCCAGAATGATAATCCTTTGTAAAATTTGCACTAAATAGGACTAAAACATAATAACTTTCCCAATGTAAGACTTAAACTTTTTTATTCCCTGAATAGGACTTAATAATGACCTCGTGGAGGAATAATGACCAGTAATGATAGACATTTAGTTGAATAATGACTACTTAATAATGACCAAAAGTCCTACATTGGAAAATAAAAACATATAATCCTATATTGGAAAAGTCATTATGTTTTAGTCCTATTTAGGTAAATTTCTCTAATTCTTTAAACTTCAATAGATCAAGAAAATATATATGAAGATTTACTATAATTATAATAAAGTTAACAATGCTAAAAAACTATTTATGCTTAATGTAAAAAAAACTGGATTGCTAAAAAACTATTTATGCGTATGCTTAATATATATGAAATTTGTGCTTAATGTAAAAAAAACTGGATTGCTAAATCATTACCTTTTACGTTTTTGTTTAATGTTCGGGCAAGGTTCCCATGGCATTGTCCGGCAATGTCATGGGATGATCCGGGAGCGCTCCGGTGCCCCGTTCGTAAAATTAACGATTTCTACCCCCTAACCCCCAAGTAAACTCCCCACCCCGCCCTGACTTGAATACATCCTCACCCCTTTCAATTGCACCACACAAGTTTATTTTAACTTTAGAGTAAAGGGCATGATGTTTAAGGTTCACTAAAACATGATGTTTGAAAGTAAGGCCGTACAGTCTGGGGGATGGATGAAGCTGTGATAGCTGAATTGTCGGTCACAACACAGCTCCCTCTCTTGTAAACGGTTTGGTATCAGGACGAAATGAATCCTAAAATCATTCGTTATCATTTTGTTATGAAACGGAACGACACAATACCAGACACATGCTCAAACTCTGACAAAAATTTAAGCATACATTACTCAAATAATATTAAAATACAAGCATAATTTTGTATAAAAAACACCACTTTATTGAAAAAAGTATTGATTTTGAATTTAAAAGGATCATAAAAAAAGAATAAAAGATAATGAGTCTAAATTTTAAAAATAGATTTTTTTTTTCAATTCATAGAATATCAGATTAATTAATATTATTAACTCCAAAAAACAAGAACTTCTCTCTTGACTTGTGATGGGTATATCCTTATACCCGACCCAGATAACCAGAAGGAACAAGTCAATATATGACCGGTCACTTTTATCAATTACCGAATGAGGTTAACTCTTCGATTGAGACGGGTCAAAAAGTTGACCGGTCACTTCTTCTAAAAAAGTGACCGGTCACATTTTGGGCAATAGCCAAAATGTCGCCTAATGTTACAAAGGACATTCTAGAAGACCAGAGACGGGTTGAGTGCAAAGAATGACCGGGTAACCTTTGAGACAAGGTGACCGGTCATGTCACTTTACTTTGCAAACATTGGTCCAGTATCTTAGGCATGGTGAACCACGTCAAAGATCGAGGGACCACCTCGTCGTTCGTCCATCACGAGGCAAACAGTGAAAAAAATATTTGTCATTTTGCAGGGCTGATTGGATTGAGAATATCCATTTATAGTCTTTGATTGAACAGTACATGTCTTGGCTTATAGTTGCTAAATTCATTGATTGAATAGTAGATTGATTGTGTACAGTGACCTTCCTCCGGGTTTCCTATTTTGTCCATGGATGAACAGAGGAAGGTCACAAATCCTCCTCTATAAATATGATGATATTGGATAGAGGAGGGGATCCAATTTTTCTCTCACTAAAGTTTACTCTTGAGATAGAGTAAGAAATATAATTTGGACTGAGGAGATTTACCCGGTCTAGGTCATACTTTGTGTTCTTGTTGTGTGTTTTATATTACGGGTCGAGTGTGTCCAGGTCAAACCCGGTTAACCCACCCAGCTATATTTACACCATCAACTTGAGTGCTAGAAAGTTCATTCTCTAGGATTCATGGAGAACTAGCTTCACCCCAGGTTCGAGCACCAACAGAGGCGGAGGCATTGTATCTTTATGCGTCATTAGATAGAAAATAGTATGAACGGATACTACATTGTAATAGAGTCAGTAACACAAAAAACTCCAAAAAGAATGATCATAATAGTACTCCCTCCGTCTCAAAAAGTCAGTCCCGTTTCAATAAAATTTGTGTCCCTTAAAGTCTGTCTCATTTCTATTAAAAAACCATTTTTACCTCTTACTTTTTCATACTCTACCTATCACATATTACCTTTTTCCTAATAATCTACTCATCACATCCTACTTTTACTCATCACATCAAGGATATTTTTGGAAAGTCAACACAAAATTATCTATTCTTATCTTACCACTTTAGTCAAAATGTCCCAATATTTTTGGGACGAAGGGAGTAATAATTAACAACAGTAATAATGAAAGAATATTAAAAAAAGAATAATACAATACGAAGTATTTCATATATACGGTAAGATTAGGTAGACAATTAAGTATTTGAGATATTCGTATATAACTTTGAAAGATTTGGTTCGTGATAATCAGTTTTAAATATTTGTATCACGGTCCCGTCTTGTTGGCGACAGAAGAAGGAATCCAGATCAAAGAAGGAAACTGAGTCCCTTTGGGATTCGGTTTAGTATCTTTCCTAGTTTGCTCAGTTCTTGTTATAGTAAGAATAGAATTATGGTAGGAATAAAAGTTTATTTAAATGCTTTACTCTCTTCCTATATAAAGGGAGTTAGACCTTTGTAAGCATAAGAACAATTCAATATACAAACTATTTTTCTCTTATTAATTTTCTATATGGTATCGGTGCCAGTTTTGAATTCTTGAGACCTCAAACACGCTTCTTCCCCTGCCGGTGGGCATACATAATTCAATGCCTACCAGCGGGATATTGTAATTTTTTATTTTCTTTGATTGTTCTCCCTCACTAAAGAATATCATGAACTCCTTTGACGAAAAACATTGCTGTCGAGGAATCCCGTCCAACCATCAATCTTGAAGAAGTTGTCCGAGAAGGGTTGTTCTACAAAGACAGACAACTCTTTCCTTAGCAGGCAATAAAAAAAAGTCGGCGTTCAGGGTGTTAAAAAAGAATGGCGTTCCCCCTGTTT
This sequence comes from Cuscuta australis, assembly GCA_003260385.1. Classification (NCBI taxonomy): domain Eukaryota; kingdom Viridiplantae; phylum Streptophyta; class Magnoliopsida; order Solanales; family Convolvulaceae; genus Cuscuta; species Cuscuta australis. Next base: position 2,239,660 of record NQVE01000192.1, read on the forward strand.
GTTCCAATGCGGTGAAGGTTCGAAAAGAATGGCGTTCCTTTACTCGACTAATTATTCGGCGGATTTGAAAAGCTTGACGTCTCCGTTGAAGAAAAAAATCTGAAGTGTCTAGATGACACTTAGACAACGATGACAACGGCTTCCTCAAGCTTTGTTGCTTTGTTCAATCTTTTGATGTCCAAGCTGGGCATGTTGAACTCCCATGCTCCAGCTTGAGGGGGGGTGTTGGCGACAGAAGAAGGAAGCCGGATCAAAGAAGGAAACTGAGTCCCTTTGGGATTCGGTTTAGTATCTTTCCTAGTTTGCTCAGTTCTTGTTGTAGTAAGAATAGAATTATGGTAGGAATAAAAGTTTATTTAAATGCTTTACTCTCTTCCTATATAAAGGGAGTTAGACCTTTGTAAGCATAAGAACAATTCAATATACAAACTATTTTTTCTCTTATTAATTTTCTACACGTCTCATTTGATATCAATTTAGTTTCGGTCCAGGAAAGAAAAATTTAATACCATTTAAAAACAATATAACAGTTCAGTACCATTAGGGTCTGTGTAATAGCATGCTAGATTGCTAGTTCGGTTTTTTTCTAAAGCACGAACGACACGAGTATCATCATTTCTTTCCAGACTTAATTGCTAAGCTTTCTCTTTTTCTCAATTAGGGAGCATTAGAATTTCTACAAAGGAGTATAAATTGTTGTTGCTTTCCACATGAAATTGTGGAGTCCATACCTTACATATATAGGCTTTTTAGCCTCCCTTTCTAGAGTAAGTGAGTGATTTTTCCTCATTCTTTTAGTTTGTTGTGAAACTAGCCAATCAATAATCAAATTTGTCAGGAACGTATCTTAAATATTTTAGCTTGAGAAATATAATGAAGAAAATTAACATAACACGTATTCCGTATTAAACTTCATTTATTCTCTCTATCTTAATATAAATTGCATACTTAGTATTCACATGGTCAAATTTTAAATATCTTTTTTTACTGTGTGAGATGTGGTTTTATCCTTTCTCCATTTACTAAATGTAGGTAACCCCTAAGGTAGAATTAAAATTATCCTTTACTATATTATTAGTAGCAAGAATCAAATAAAGTGGAGAGGAATAAACTTGTGCATATATGCTTTTGAAGAAAAAGACTTTTAGAAAAGTGGGTTAGCATTCATTACCACTCTCTTTACAAATTGGCAACCTCAACTTTTTGTTTTGCCATTTGACAAAGAAATATTTGCAAGTGGGGAAAAAAACAATGAATAAAGGAGTGAGCAGCAACTTTTAGCAGGTAGAATTTCAGGCAAAGGCAAAAATCAAATACTCAAGCAGGTGTCCCGTCCTACGTTGTTGGTGGCTCAAACGGCCATGTTTTTAGGCTTTTCTATTTTAGGTTACATCATTTAATTAGTGATGGGCTGGCCATGGTCGGGGCGGGGTGAGGGGAGTCCACGTTACAGAGGATAGGATTAATGAACGAGGCACTGTAGCAGTCCTGGCCAATCCCATGACATGGGATTCCAATGTTATGAAAAGCGCTTTCATTTTATTTTTCATGAGCGTGTAATCTTAGACCAATTGAATGAGTGTAAGATTGTTACACCAATTTAATTCGAGCACCTACAATGCTCTGATTGTAAAACTGGTTATTCATACATTTTAGCTTCCCCAATAAATCTCTCATACCCAGCCCAACCCTAACGCATCCTCACACCCTTTCCAATTGTACTATCCAAATTTTTGTTGACTTCATGGTCAACTATTTGACTCAAATTTTGATCGGTGCAAGGTGCAATTGGAAGGGTGCATGATGCGTTAGGGACAGGTCGGGTATGAAGGGTTTACCAAAAAGTTGAAGGGTAGGAACAACCTATTTTACAATTAGAGTACACTGTAACAATCTTGCACCAATTATTGGTGTAAGATTACCATCCTCATTTCTGATACATGTAAATTTTCCCACTTGGCTTGGCTTAATGTTAAGCCTTTAGAATCACATCCAAGAGTTTTAGAAGAGGAAAATCTGAAATTTGATTCGTCGGGTTTCTAATTGGTTTGTTATTTTGGCCATTACTTAGCATCATGATCCTTAGTTCTGAGATCCACATTGTTGTTAGAAATGAGACATCTGCAATTAATCTAACCAAAAAGATTATACTAGGAGGCGAGATGTTCATTGATGAAAAACCCTCTCATTTTACCTCCACGATGACTCAAACTCTATATCTCAAAAAAGAGAATCTTAACTCTTAAGTGTAAAGTAATAACCTGATGAACATGAACCACTCCAATAGTTCATGTCACTCTGGAGGTAAAATGTAAGACTTTACATTGAACTTCACATCTCACCTCATTTTTCTCAATTTCAAACAAATATTTATAACACTCTCATATTCCAACATTTCTCTTACATTATGTTTGGTTCAAGGAATTAAGAAGGAAAAGAAAAGAAAATGATTTTCCTTTTTTTTCTCACCAAAATGAAAAGAATCATGTTTTCCTCCTTAACTTATTTTAGCTTATCATTTTCTTTTGCTTCTAGTTTTCTTTTCCATCTTTTCCTCCCTAACCAAACATGAAAAATGATTTTCCATATTATTTTCTTTTCTTTTCCCTCTCAAATTCCTTAAACTAAACATAATGTTAAAGTCGCCTTAAAAAAACAGTGTTAAAGTTTGTAATATCAATAGAGGAGCATATTTGAATTCCTTTCCTGACTTGAGTGGTAGGAAACTCACAAGATCTAATGGACCTTGACGACGCACCTTTCAATTTCTCACAACAAAATTGGAGTTAAAACAAAAACCATCTCAATTTCTCAACAATATAAACAACTTGTTACATATTCAAATGATAACATATTTATCCATATGAACACGAAAATCAATAACAGATTATTATTATTATTGTTATCAAGCCAAGAGAATCATAAAGAAGTTGCTGCCACTGAGCTCAAACCATGGCTAAGCAAAAATGGAGACACAAAGGGAAGGGTCTTAGGCTTAGGCTTTGTTCATTTTCATAAGAGAGCACTATAAGACAATGGGGGGGGAAAAGAATTATGGATAGGGGGGGAATGATCAAGATGAGGGCCTATAGTACTTGGTCGGGACGAAGGGCATTTTAGTAACTACACCATCATAGGACTTCCCGCGAACCAAAATCTTCACATTGGTGCCCGCTTTGTGCAAACCGGATTTCACATATACCCCATCGCCGCTGGTGATTTCCCCAACGTTTTCCAGCCCTTTCTCTTCTTGGATCTCACTGTGGGTTCTTGCTGGTGGGCCGGAGGACACGATGCCCAACCACTCTTCTGATTTTTGGGCCTTCTTCAACTTGTTTCAGGATCACCTCAGCCCCGAGGAAGCCTCCTTCGGCCCGTCGTCTCTTTCCTATGGCCCACGTAAGCCCGGCCTCAACGGGCGTTATGTGTTCGTTCATGTCATTGCCGTATAAGCAGAGGCCGGCTTCAAGCCCTGAGGCTGTCTCGGGCACCCACCCCTGTTAGCCTCACCTTCCCTTCGGATCTTTCTAGAATGGCTTTCGCAAGGTCGACTGCATGTTCCGAAGGTACGGAAACTTCAAACCCGTCTTCCCCTGTGTACCTTTTTTGCGACATCCGTGTGGATTTTAGACTTCTTGAGATGTTACTCTAAATACACGGGTTCTTTTGACATCATAATATGACACTAGTCCATTTGTGGATCTTACTGTGCTCTGTTTGACCCCAAAGTCATCCGTACCCCCTACTCGGGTAATAATACAGTCAAATGGATTGTCACCCAAACGGCCAAACGGCAGGAACCACTTCGGGATCAACAAAGCACCGTAGGACTCCCATATGGACTGGTGTCATATTATGAACTAGTCCTTGGTGCCAAAAGGACCGGGCCGAAATAAATAAAGATAGTTCCTAATATGGTTTAAAGAAGGAAACATTGTTGTGTTCATAATATCTTTCGTGACGATGGTTAATACTTTGGCATAAAGGAGAAGGGGGATGATCAATGAAATGAGGCGTTACCCGGTTCTTGTGAGGAAGCATGAGACCCCCCATTGATATCTAAAACCTTGAAGTTGCCACAGTACATCTTGCTTAAATCTTCTCCCTTTGTCAAATGTTGAAGGACTGTGGCTGCAACTGGTCCCTGAACCACAAAAGATTAAACGTTGGTTTACTGGGGTTAGGAGGTAGGAATCATCCGATGTCATAATATAACATCAAAACCTAATGTCAAAAGAACCGTTGTGATAATTATTATCATTGTTGTTGTTAATTAATTAGAAAATAGGAGCTGACCTGGAGGGCCAAGAGAGACCGGTCATCATGGATTTGCCAAGAAACGTCGCCCCCCTTAGATGCATAAGCTTTCATATGTTCTTCAATGTGTGCAAGATCCTTGTCCCTCATCTTCACAAAACTATATTATCTGCATACCAATAGGTCCATTTATGACACATTAACAATGTAATGTGTGTTAAGAGTCTCACATAGAAATAGCTGTAAATAGTAACAGCTAGACTGAAAAGGAAGAACGCAATCTACTAGCTAGACTATTATCCGGTTACTTGTCAAAAACATGGCATCGTCAAGTATAAAACTGGCCTTTAATTTTAAAGAAAAACATGAATTGGTCACCAATAGAAAACATGGGACAATGTTGGTGTAAAATATTCCACAGGTCATTTCTTCCAAAATACCATTGTTCAAATATCAACAACACGCAGAGTAAAATCCGCCCAAAAGAGTAGGGTCTAGTGGAATGATTGTATAACATCAATTGACACCATAAACTCATGCATAAAACATAGTGACAATGCTTAACAATCATACCCCGACTAACAAATTACAAACCCAAGGGGAATTTGCATATGCAAACTTTATAATCTTTATACCCCATCAAAGCATCACAGATTGAAATGGGATATACATGTGCAAACCAGATCAAAGCTATCCACCAAAACCCAGTAGAATCCCACATAAAGTAGAGTGTCCCGGTAATGCTCACCATCATATGGGAAAAAAAAGGGAACGAAATGATTTTCCTTTTAATTTGAAAATGGGCAAATTGATTGGGAAAAGGCCATGGATGGCTGGCGAAAAACAGACCGGCCCAAGAAAATACATTCAATACCCAGAAAAATACAAATTAATACAAATAATTGGTCGAAAACAATTGGAAAAAACACACCTAACCAGAATATATAAGAGATTCAAATTGTGGAAAAGAAATTACTATGAGAGATCCAAGAAATGCTTACCGAACCTGTAAAAGCGTGGAACTTTATTAATCGCTTGTTAGTAATGGAGAAAAAATGGTATGGTATCCACTATCCAGATTACAGAGACCAGGGTAGATGCAGATATGGCGAGAGAGAAGAAAAAAATTCAAGTCGTACTATCAAAATCTACTTGGGTGAACACAATTCGGGTCGGATCAATAAATCAGGCCAAAACAGTGAAACACTAAAAAATCACATTAATACTCAAGGAAATAGGCGATTTTATTACAATATCCCAAAGTTCATTAATTGAGGTAACTTGAGCTCCCAACTCATATAAATACATCTCACATTTTACTCCCACCATCCTAAAATTAACTTCTCATTTGACTTTACACGGTCTTCAATGCGACACTTTGACCATCAATATCTCAATTTTTATATAAATATATTTTATAAAAATTATATATTTCAAAACTATATTTCAAAATGAATCTATTCCTAATAAATTTATATGAAAATTCAATGTATTTTTCCTTAATCTACGGTCAAAATTTAAAAAATTTGACTACAAAAGTCAAACTGAGAAATTAATTTTAGGACAGAGGGAGTATATGCTTACGAGAAAATTATTAGTATAAATAGGTAATTAATAAAAAAATAAAAAAAATGTTTGAAATGTGTTATACCTAGAATACATCCTGCTTGTTTAAAGCTAAAATTTATTCATATTACGGAGTATTTGTTATAGATGACAAATTTTTCTATAGACCTAAGTCCATGCTTATTTTATAAATCTTAGTTCATTTGTATCATAAAAGAAGTGATTTTTTGGAACAAAAAGAATATCTACATGCAAGGTCATGAAAAATATAAGAAAATTAACATTTTAAATGTGAACTTTAGAATTATATAAGCATTGCTCTTGTTAGATAGCCAAGATAGGTGATGAAGAGACCCAATAGTATATATCTTATAAACTAATTTGATCTGCGGATATAAGATTATAACCATTTTAAAAGAATAAAATATAGAAAATAAAATTGAACTTGTTGGACAATTATTTGACAAAACAAAATTTAATAATCTGTAATGCTAATGAATTATAAAAACAAACAAATACTCCCTAGAAGTTTGATAAGATATACCATTACTTTGTTATCATTTTGTTTTTCAAACTAATATCCAAAGAATCTCATATACCGTATCCCGGATCTTTTCTTAAGATATATCATTGAATTTCACTCTTAAATGCATATCCAACGAATATAACTTTGATATAAAACATAACTTTAAAATTTTTCCATTTCTCTTATGAAAACATTACTCACCATTTATCTAATTAAACTTTTAATGCATTTCAAAGCTCCAATTTTAATATTGCATTTCAATTTTTTTAGTTTTAAACGGGCGGAGATGGATGATCTTTCCAGTTATAATGCATTTCAAGTATTGACCCGACACGATTATTAAGAAGCTGAATATGAAGCACGCCGTTGTATCATCCCACTTCACAAGACCTCACTCTCATTGTTGGTGATTTGAGTAGCACATTGATGGATTCACATTGAGGGAATCTCTAAAACTTGGATCTAAAAATATGTGTATCACTGATTGGTACTAACAGTTCATGAGTACAACGGATGAAGTATCATAAATTTGCCGTTGTTTCTCTGATCTCCTCCAAAGAAATGGTCTGCAAATAAGAAAGAAGATTTTGCAATTCAATACACCGTATAAATCAGCCACCGTAACATTATGATAACTTCAACAAGTCACAAATGAACAACGACAACAAACCCAATGTAATCCCAAGATTCCCAACTCCGTGGGAGTCTAGAGGGTCAAGCCCTAACAACACTAGCCCTTATCACGAATTGTATTATGTATCAGAAACCAAATGGAACAGAAGAGGCTACTTATCTACTGTAAGAGTTACCTGCTCTTTCCCAGCAAAATCATTGTTCTCGGTGAGAAAGAGCATGCAATGGCACTCCTTCCTGCCATTCAACCCAAGCCTTGTAAGCGTATGCATACAGATATTTCCATCAAAACCTCAAAAAAAAAGTTCAAAGGCATTCTACCTCTCTCTCATCGGTACACAGGGACAGTTCCAGAAGCCATGCTGCACTTCTGCAACTTTATCATCATAGTACCTGTAATGGAGACAGATATTGTGAAAAGTTGACACATACACAACTGTTCAAATCATGTTACAGAAAAATATCTCCGGTTGAACTTTTACCTACAGGGGCAGAGCGGAGCACCCAGTGAGTCCTTGTGTTCTGCCAGTCCCTTTTTACATTTCAGAAAGAATATCAGATAAGCCCATGAATATATATACACAGTTTGACAAGAAACATGTAAGTTGTGACACGCCCAATTCAAGAAATTTGTAAATATCAGATTTTATGCAGTGATCTGCAGATAAATCCAGGTAGCTAAACTCTAAAAAATGTGGGTAACAGTGACATAATTTTCAAACAACACGAAGCGTACATCGAAGGCATTTCACATAATTGCAAGAGTCGCTAGCTATTTTTAAGCTCCGTATGAGTAACATGAAAATTATCAGCAGACGCAGCTCAGACACACAAGAATAACCAAGAGTTACAAAGATTCTCCTGCAGATCCAATATATCATGCATATATATTCCTTTTGGCTCGTGCCAATATATCATTTCCGTTTTCATTTACGGAAAGCATTATCATCTGCATAAATCTCAATCCCAATTTTCACTTTTTAATATGTAAGCACGATGAAAATGGCCCGAGGGAGTGCAAGTGAGAAAGCAAAGAATATCAAGCACTCAAACTAAAACCACTTTTGAAAGCATTGAAACAACTCCAATATAACCAGATGATAGACGAATTATAGAAGACAGACCTTAATAACAACAGCAGTGACCCCTTTGTCCATACAAAAGTAGGTTCCAGACTTCCGGGCATACTGCTCCGAGAACTTCCTCATTATTTCAACAGATTGCTCAGACGGTTCAGCTGCTTAGGGCATGAAATCCAAAAAGAATTACTGTACTACTCCTTAATTGCTTCAGCTTCACAAATTGTCAATCAATTAAATCGCACTGTAACTATTTATAGATTAATTTCTGATTTGAATATGAAGCGATGAAATCAACAGAAACTGAATTCTGATTCATTAGCCTAACCCCCATTTCAGCAAGCTGCTAAGCGAACAAGAATACAGACGCGGTACAAAAATAGGACTGAAATTCGAATCGCAGTAATTGAAAGCATGAAACTAAAGTAAGAAATGAACAAGACGGGGAGTAGAAGTACCGGCGGCGAAGACGGCAAGGCGGCGGCGAGTGAAAGTAGGCCGCGTGCGGGGAGTGGCCACGGCGGATGACGCGCCAAAGCCTAGATTGTAGGGAATCGAAGCCTGAAGAGCTCTCATGGCTGTCATTATTAATACTGAATTGCGGAAAATAGAAACCAGAGCCTTGCAGAAATGATCTCTCCCCTGTCAGAATTGCTCAAAGCTGCCACTGATTCTCCATTTCAACCTGACCATGGCAAAGTGTCGGGTTCTAATTGGGTTAAAGCTTGCTCTTATCCAATTAAGGAGAATCAAACTACTCCATCTCCCTAAATATTTGTAACACTTATCTTCCCGAAACAAAATATCAAGTTTTTTCAATTCATTTTATTTATATACTAGTATAAAAATAAAAATTAAAATTACATATCAAAAAACTACATGGATAATTCTTCGAAATAAGAGGGGTCAAGAATATTTTATTTTATCAAATAACTAATGAAAACGTAGAAATAAATAAAAGTTATTGTGACTGCTGAAAAAGCAAATGTGGCTACTATTTTGAGACGGAAGGAGTATTGTTTACACATTTGTCCCTGGTTGCATACATCATCTAATACTGATTCATTCATCATCTATTACATATATTATCCAACACTTGATTCATTTATCATCCACCCAAACTCAATCCATTCATCACCACCTGCGGGTAAAACAAGTAAATATATGTGGTGTAGTAATTATTTTTAACCATTGATTTCATTAAACGTAAAACACAAAAAATAAATTATGACACACAAAACATGTATAAAGCCTTAAGAAAAGATGGGGTTAGTGATGCTCGTGATGTTTAACATGGAATAACACAAAAAGACACCATAGGTGATAAGACCTGCTTAGAAAATCGACATGTGTTATCATTTATTGGAGAATTGAAACTATAAATCAAAAGTGACTAAACACGAGAATGCTTGCTTTGGGAGATCAATATGTGTTTATTTCATCTATTTTTGATACATTTGGTTCTCTATCTCCAGAAGCTGTGAAATTCTTCAACAAGATCCATCGAGTCGTACATATTAATATCTCAACCCTTAAGACCCATAACTTATTTTTAGTAAGATTGGATTTGCTATTCAAGAGGAGGTTGCGGCGTAACTTGTTGTCCGTTTGTCCACCACTTTTATGTAATTAGTTGAAAGTTCTGGTTAGTTTCCTAAATGTTCAATATTTTAAACGGAACATAGAACTTCTTTAGAATAGATTTGAACCAGCTATGATTTTTAACAAATTTGAAGAATGCTATGATTTCTAATTTTAATATTTTTTTAAAAAAAATAAATACGAATGGACCAGGCACGGGTGGAAAAATCTTTACTTGCATTCAGCTCAATCCATCATCAATATCTTTCTAAGTTTTCATTCATATAATTGGATTAGATGGTTCGGTTATCAATCTGATCGAATATAATTTGTCATTCTTACATGGTAATAATGCCAATCTTAACTTTGTGCATTTTGAAAATGTTGTTCAACCATAAATTTATTTTTAGCATTTAGAAATTGAATTGTTGTTTGTTTCACCTCAGGTGCCTCACTGAATGAACTAAAAGTAGCATATGGATAGGATAGGGCGGGAATGCTTTAAGGTATTTTTTTAATACAAAATTCATACGGAGTATTATTATATTTTCTAAAGACTAAGATGTCATGAAATTATCTTATATTCTCTCCGTTCCTCTAGGTTTTCCTGGTTCGCGTTAGGATAAAGTAGTTATTTTAAATTTCTTCATTTGTCACTAATATGTGAGCATATATTATAATAAGATAAATTTTTCTATCCGTGCATAATATATGTTCGAAACTAGGGTCAAATAAAACTATACCTTTAAATTGAAAAGGAATTGGTTACACATTCATTTTTATGTTGTCAACATCAGAAAACTCCAACACAACATTAGTAAGAGGTAAAACTTTGTGTAAGGTATCATTAATGTTCCTCTTGGGGCTAGGGAAAATGGAGAAGGTAGAGAAAATGGTTAATGTAAATAGATGTTCTAAATAAACAGATAAAGAGAAAGAAAGAAAGAAAATGGGCAACCTAGACATATGCAATGCCAAACAACCAAAGAATCCAGTAGATCTCAACTCTCAAAGTTATCGGGTTGCTGCAAATCGGCATCTTCTTCGTGGTTCTATTGCGGGGCACGCCTGGATTGGATTGCAGATATAAGCTTGGGGGGCACAAGTGGTGGCTGAATCATCTCCTGCTCTCGAATGGCTTTGGCATGGGCAGTTAGAGTTGGGTTAACCACCCTCATATAACTCCCCAACCTCTGTACAATATAACTTGGTTTGTTTCATGACAAACAAGGAAAGCGCCTGTCGCTTGCTACAAGGACACAAATAGAAGATAATCAACTGCACTGCCAAATTGATACCCCCCCCCCCCCCCGCAACCCACCCCATACAGTGCAACATTATGACACCGAGTGTTGGTGTCAAAAGAACCGGTCTCTTTGTTTTAATATAAAGCTTTTCGCTAATGAGAACCAAACTGCACATGGAATAAAACACTAGAGATGTTTGAATCTAAAAAAACAAAAGTAAATGGCCAATTTCTTCCAACAGGCAAACATTAAGATCATATTTGCACTTTCTCCCAAATCCATATATTGCTGACAAAATTTTTGGGCACAAACCTCTAGCTCAGATGTCATCTCTCTCACTAAAGTCCTGTTTGTTATGCCTTTGACATCCACAATGGCAAGAGGATGCTTCTTAAAGTGTGCTTTCAACACTTTGGCCGCACCAGTAACCATATCGCTTCTCCCTTTGAGATTAAAAAAGACAAAGCGCAGAAGGTAAGATTACATGTTTAAACAGTGACATTATACTCTAGCCGAGAGAAAACAGATAGAAGAAACCCATGCTGATTTTTTTCTTCTTTTCTAAATTTAGGGCTGTCAAAAGGGGCACAACACAGGATGTTGAGACCGTCTCGCCAAATTAGAGGTTTGGGCAGATTAAATAAGAGCCAGAATGACATTGGGAGTTCTTAGAACTTGGATAACTCATGTATTATTCTGGTAAAAGAATATAGCATGTGGCTTACCCATATACCACAGATTATAAAACAAAAACTAGCACTGGACTCTAGCCTACCAATTTGCTTATGTCACATTGTCTCCCAAATTCCTAGACTGTAATCTATGTAAATTTTTATAGCTAACAGACTCTGTTTTTTACAAGGGCAAGTCTGTGTACATCTTGACCTCCAAACCCCAAAAGAGTTGGGATTATACTAGGTTTTATTGATGTGACCAGTTAAGTACTCTGTACTAAGTACTATATTACAAATCGTCAAAAATATCTAAATCAAGAGATTTTTTTTATTTTTCTTACTATAAAAAGAAAGGACGTGGGCTGGCCTCCCTCCCTGTGTACCCGTCGGCATGCAGGTACAGTAATAAAATTAATCCATGTTTTAAAAGGACTGGCCCAATTTGATCTACATTTTCCTGGCCCGTTTTGACAGCTCTACTTTATACGAGCACAAATAAATGTACTGCCATGTAATGTAACATATAGGACCAAAGAAGTTTATTAACTTTGGAAGAGGATGCTGACAGTTACCTATGGCAAGTACTGGAGGTTTTTTCATAGCAAGTGCTTCTTTTCGAAGAATAAATCTTTCTTTATTTGAAAGAGGTGATGTTCTGGAAGTTACTGCTTGGAATTTGTTCTCCACAAGGCATTGTTTTACCTCTGTTTTTAGAGAACTAACATGAGACACAACAGGTTCCATGTCAAAATCTAGCATCTTCTCAATTCCGCCTATGAATGAAGAACTTGTCTGATCCTGCAGCCAAACCAAACGTGTGATCTACCACACACAAATTAATATTGGAAAGTTAAAGGCACAAACACGGCACAAATTCAATTTTCCTTGGTACTGACTTTTAAGGGGCAATATAGAAAGCGGTAAATGCTAGAGAAAGAAAATTGGGAGGAAAAGAGGTAAAAGGTGGAAGGAAAGAGACCTTAAAAGAAAATAAAAAGATGGTCTCAAACTCAATAAGTTCATCTTAAAAGTTTGTTGAAATCCATTTTTTAACGTATGTCTAGTATATAAAGACTAAGAAATCTAAATATATGTACATAAATTTAGAATTATTCATATTAAGGTTTCCTTAACATTCTTCAAGGTATAGCCAAACATAAAGAGTAACATTCCTTAATAAATTTCTCCCAAGTATCTTCCAGACTTTAAACATACTATGAAAGCAGGATCACTGGATGCAGTTCCACAGTTTATATTGTCTGCTTCAAAATTTGCCACGCTATCAATTCTTTTCCTGGACAACTTGTCCCAATGCAAGGGTTCATTAGCATCAAATGTAACTCCATCCTTGTTCTCAGATTGCATAAAACAATGTGTTTTCAATTCCTGCAGAACAGTGTGAATGGTGTCTCTGGAGTCATTAAAAAAATCCAGATTAAGTACTCCCATGTGCCATGTCACAATAATTATCATTGTTGTTTAAATTCTTTTTGTTTCACAATAACTATCCTTTTATAAAATCAAGAAACTATTCAATATGCCAATACGGTGCAAAAATCATCCACTTTTCGTCTTCGTCTCAGTTCTCAATTAAATAATTTCTAATAGGTCCAAAAGGGGGAAATAATTTAATGATAGCTACTCGAGTACTACATCCTTCACAGTTCACCCTTTCCTAATTGTCACTAAAGAGAAAAAATGTTCTCAAATAAGTCTTGTTTACACACTCAAGATCATCAATTGATCATATTTTCCACCATTACCCTTCTTCATCCATAAACATTACAAAGTGCATAGTACTTATCAACACTAATTAATAGGGGTTTGGAGTCATATTATACTACCTTTTCCACATTTCTAGGGGAGTGTGTTTCTTTCTTAGTATGGATGCAAACACCTAAATACAGAATACTTAACAGAGAACTAAGGATGTATTGCTTTCTCACAATATTGTGAAATCTAATGGGTTTCTTAATCCATTTTCTACATCCTTTTTGTTAATGTGAAACAGAAAAAGTAAATATCAATATCAGCTCCATATTAGCAATTAATTACAGTCCAAACAACAAACTATAGTTATCACTTACTTCAGCACTTGACACACTGAGTTGGGCACCAGTATTTTCCTTATCTTCCATACATCTTCCATTTTCTGAACTCAAATTTGGTACATTTTCAATTTCCATAGTGGACAATGTGTCCCTACTATTCAGTGCACAAGTATTCAAATCAGCCTCAATCTTATTTTCAGATTGGATAGAAAAGTTTTGCTGCAATTCCTGCTGAACAGAGGATACGGGGAAATGAGATTCACATTCATATCAGCCATGAAACTAAAAAGAACAAATACCAGCAACCACTCACTTCTTCAGTTTTTAGCTCTTTCAGTTTGACATCAACTATTTCCCTATCTTCTGCCTGAATCATTTGTTTTGAATGGTGTTAATTATATATTAGCTCATACTAACCAACAATATAGCTCCAATAGTAAATTATTCAAAACCAATGAGCAGGTTATTTGAACCCACCAATTTCAGCCTCAAGCCTTCTATGTTCTGGTTAAGCTTCAACACATGAAGTTTCAAGGACTGCATTAGACCAAACAAGAGAACAAATGCCACATTCAGTGCTTCTTCACACAAAAACGTTACGGCGAGAAAATTATATAACGAAACACAAAACCCAAAGCCATAGGTTATAAGTATTTGCTGATGTTTCGATAAATGCATTGTTAACCTACCTCACGGCGCTGAGCCTCTATAGAACGCTTCATAGCTTGTCTTTTGCTTAAAAGTGTCAGAGGTCTCAAGGAAGCAGGGGGTATATAGTTTTTACCACGGTAAACAATGATGGCATAACCCTTACTGGTTTGCTCAATAGCAACTAAAATCCCACAACTTTCTCTCTCGAGCAACCTAGCTATTTCCCAAACCTCTTCAATGCCCTTCCCCGCAGCTATTATCTTCACCAACTCCCTATACTTCCAGTGAAGGTGCATATTTTCAATTGTTCCACTGAATATGCCTCGCCTACCTAAGGATGGAAGAAGAGATCATATGAACATCCCTATTTGCCCATGGTAAGCAAGTATAGCCCTTGTTTGCTTGGCAGATTTCGGGCAGGACAAGGACTGCATGAGGCATGAAGGTGATATTTATTTAATTACTTTCTCCTTCCCAAAAAAGGGCTTCAAAAGATTTCCCCCCCAAAAAAAGAGTCCAGTTTGAAAGAACTTTTATTTCAAAGTAAAATTCTCGCAAGGCCAAGTGGCAAGCAGTTTTAGCCAATGACTCTAATCAAAAAAGGTTTGGAGGTATAAGTGACCATTTGTAACTCATAAAAGCTAGTAGTTAGTAACTTGCAGAGTTGACTAAAAATAGAAAACCACCTTACTCAAACAAGACTCTTTTTTTTGGGATAGATGAGTAATTTGTTCTTATATTAAGTTGGCATGAAAGAAAGTGAAAATGAAAAATCATATAAAAATACATTATTCAACTAAATATATAGTCATTTTAAAAGACAAACATTTAAATTTAAATTGGTAAAACAAAAATCAATCTTTCCCTTCCCTCCCCTCCAGAATCCCCCGACCAAACAAGCCCTAAATATAGGGAAAAATCACTGACCTAGGAGTAAGAAAGGCTTCATTCTCAAGCCAACCCTGCGGAGCATACATCTTTCTTCTTTAGTTATACCTTCCTTATCAGCATCAGACGGTACAGATATTTCTTCCATATCTAGCTCTTCTATAAGTTTTTCTGTCTTAGCTTTCTTTTCTAGTGCCTAGCATTGAAATAGTTATTGCTTGAGAGCTGAGATGCAGGTAATAATATACACAAGAGTAGGAATGACAGCTATAATTACATACAGCTTCGAGTTTGTCTACAGTTCTTTTAATAGCGGCTTCCACCGAATTTATTAGTCTTTTTTGCAGGACAACTTTCTTGTTAAGTTTCTCCGTTTTCTGAACATCGCAGGTAAATTCCGTGCTAGACTGTGCAGCTTCTTCCCTCAAACTTAAGAATTTTTTTTCTTGGACTGCTCTCTTGATATTCACACAAGCATTATGATCAAAGGAAGCGGATTCTATAATTGTTTG
Organism: Cuscuta australis; assembly: GCA_003260385.1. NCBI lineage: Eukaryota > Viridiplantae > Streptophyta > Magnoliopsida > Solanales > Convolvulaceae > Cuscuta > Cuscuta australis. The sequence goes on from NQVE01000192.1 coordinate 2,255,325, forward strand.
AGTTTGTTCTTTGGCATCAACCACAGATGAATGTCCGTTTTGTGTGTGTTTTTCTCTAATTGTTTGCATTCTTCGCTCTTCTATTGCTGAGGAAACTGCAGCAGGCAAAAAATCCTTACCTCTATACAGGGTAATGTAGTCCTTATCCCTGGCCAGCAAGATTCCCCCTGTCAGATGCTGCAATATGTTTATTGTATCATTACTTAAAAAAATATTGTAAGAACTCTAAGGCCTTGCTTGGCTGGGAGATTCCAGATGGTATTATATTGAGGTGAAGGTGAAAGGTGCTTTTTATATTATGAATTTATGTTCTTATGTTGAGATAGTTGGGAAGAAAGTGAAGATGAATAGTTTGATAGAAATACATGATTGAACTAAAAGTAGAGTTTTCTCTAGTCTAATACCGAGACTTACAAAAAAGAGATGAATTGGTAAAATAAATAAATAAAATCATCCTCCTACCCTCACCCTCAAATCTCCCAACCAAACAAGCGCTAATGCAAAGCTCTACAGCAATGTGCCTCGAAAGAAGTTTACCACTAGATAAATGTTTTGCTAATCATAAGAAAACATTTTTAAAAATATATAGCCAATCTCACATACCTTCAGCTCTTCAGCCATCAACTTGCTATTCATGTTTTGAACTCCTCTTTTTACAGCGACTTTTGCAATTTCACATTTCTCCCATAGCTTCACAATGGCAGAAGCCAATCCTTGAAGATTCCTATTCCTGCCTGCCTCAGAAACATGAGAAGTCGTATTTAAAAAAGAGGTGCTTCTGTGTCAAAGAGTAATCAATAGCATTGAAGCAAATACGTACTCACCTAGAGCAAAATGGCACCGTACTGGCCGAGCAAGTCTCTTTAATGTTGTCATTTCATCATTTGTTAAAATAGGTTTCACTCCATATGGAAGAAGGCGGAAAGGTCTCTTATATCCAGGGACGATATCTGGCAAAAGATCAGCATCTACAGGTAATGGATGATACCCCCACCAATCAGTATAACGTGGCCCAAGTCCTTCTAACATCTGGTCAGCTTCTTCAACAAGTTTTGCCTCACCGGGTAGTTCAAATCGTACTATATTTGGAGAGCCTACCCCCTTTATCAGAGTAGGAGAAGAGACACCATTGCCTGCTCCATGGTCTATGAGTTTATCAGCAGAAACGTCAGTCAAAGCATCACTATTTGAAGCGCTGTCATTAACAAAGTAGGGGTATTCATAATCAGTTCCTCTGTACAATACTATAGTACTTCCTGATCTCCAAATAACCAAGCCTCCTGTTTTTGCCTGGGAAATTCCAGAGGACTCACAAGATGAATACCATAGTAGAGCACATCAAATCAAACCAAACATATTCATTATATCCCAATTATAAGTAGGGTTTGGGAGGGAGAAATCTATGCACCTTATATCTATTTGTGAAGTTTTCAAAAATGTAAGGCATTGAAAATTCATGAGAAACCTATTTGAAGACTTTTGTAGTTTTTGAAAATTCTTGAGAACTCGGGAAAATCTATATCCCACCTGTGGAAAAAGTAGTAAAGTACAGCCCTAACCTCCAAAATATCATGAGTTCTCTTCATATTCATCTTGCACAAGTCTTCACATTTTATCTTCACAAGCTCTGACCGTCTCCATCTTTCATGAATGCTATTAACAATGCCCTCTGTAATCCCGGGCTTCCCTATGTTAATCTTCTGCTTCAGCCTAATCCCTAGGGTCCTCAGCCTACTGAGCTCCTTTGCAGGCAAAGTTAGCTCAGCTGAAGTAGGCACTCTCTCTTTCTTCTCATCTTTACCCTTATCCCTCTCTTCCATATGTGCCTTCTTCACCTCATTCCTCAAATCATGGAATCTCTGTATAGCATTCCCTGACCCGGGCAGGGGTACCGGATTCTGAGGCGTGCTCCAACTCGGGTCGAGGGTATGCCCAACCCGGTACTTGGGCAGTTGAGTGGGCAAAGGGATGAAAATTTGACCTGGAGAAGCCGAATTCGCCCTTGGCCGGAGAATTCCTTCTGGTTTCTCTTTATTGCCATCTTCTTCTACATACCCAAGACTGCGAAGCTTTTCGGCGATTCTTTCAATGGCAGATTGAGAAACAGACTGGGCATCAGCTGGGGAGGCCGCTGCTAAAGAAGGAGAGAGGCGGCGAATTTGGACTCTGCCGGCAACTTTAGGGTTCTGAGATGTTGGCCATGGAAATGAGAGGAAAATTAGGTGTGGAGGTTTCAGGAGGGTTCTAGATTGGTGAGCCTGTAGATAATTCCCGGGAGGAAGAACCAGCATTTGAGGTATCAATCGACGGGAGTCCACGCCGCCGGCGAGTTCGTCCCGGCCGGGCCGTCGGTAATTCGTTTCTGCTGCAAGTTAGAAGCTGTTTGGCTGGGAATACCATTAGCTATGGAGAGCTGACAATTCTTCAAACCCGTATGGCAACTGAGCTCCAGTGTTTGCTACAGTACTAATGTATTTTGCGGTGTATCGTGTATGGAAGGAACATACGGAGGTTGAAGACGACCACGTGTGTGGGTTTGTTCCATTTGACCCATAGATAGAGTAGAATCGGCCTACATCCTCATTTTTACTTTTTTTTTTTTTTTTGAAAAAATTATACAAGTAAAAAAATACTCCCTTATTCAAAAATTTCTTTCACGGTTTGACTTGACACGAAGATTAAAAAAAATTAAAAAGTGTAAAGATTTTATATGTTTTTTTCTTTGATGTGATGGAATAAAATGAATAGTGTCAAAAAATAGGGATATAATGGTACATTCATTACAAAAAATTGCCAAAATAAAAAATGGAAATTTTTTTTGGATAACCAAAATAGGAAAATAAAAGGAAATTAATGAACGGTAGAAAATAATTTTTTTAGTGTTATTGCGCCTATTAGCATACGGAATAATATATGTTTATGTTTTCTCAATTTAATTAACGTTCATATTCTCATATAGAGTATAATATTTATTTTTAAAGAAAACAGTCCAATTTTTTAATGCAAAACAACATATTGCTCTGCATTTTTATCAATTTGTCTCACATTTTTGCAAAATATTTAGCATGATTAAAAAAATAAGTTACTCCTAAATTAAAATATGTTTCATACAAATCATTGATCATCATTATTACTCTCTCCGTCCTAAAACTTTCTTCCCAAAACATTATTCCAACTTCACAGGAATTTATATTTATTTGTGTTTTTTCATGGTCTATATGATAAAATAAAATATTCTTGTCACCACTTGTTTTGTTGAACTTTTGATGTAGTTTTTAAATATGTATGTTTTATTTTTTATTTCTATACCAATATTTAAATAAAATAGATTGAAAAAACTTGTAATTTTTCTTCGTTTTGCGCCTTTTTTAGAAAAATGCTAGGAGTACCCCAAAGGTGTACCCCATTTGTCTCCCATCCCCTCCTTGTCCACATAATTGGGCAAGAAAATAAAAAAAAACACAAAATTGCTGCTGGGTACCCCTTATTTTGGGATAAAGACTGGCATGTCCCATTGTTTTTCAAAATATACTCTGAGGTACCTTAAGATATTCGAAAACTGACTCCGGGGTGACAATCTGTCATTCCCTCCGTTAATATTTCTTCTCCGTTATCCTCCTCCTCCTCCCCCAAAAAATTACTGCCAGGTACTCCTTATTTTGGGATAAAGACTGGCAGGTCCCATTTTTAAAAAAAACTTACTCATAGGGATTTAAAATATCCTTTGTTCAAAATATTACTTTATCGAATTAATATACAATATATGTTTTATTTAATAATAGGTCAAAAATTAAAAACAGTTGATTGAAAAAAGTCAAAACGTGACATATGCTCCGAGACAGAGATAATATTATGTACTCCCTCCGTCCTAATTCTTTCTTCCCTGTTTGACTTTTCCCCATTTTTAATTTTTGGCTTTGACTTCAATTTTTACCCTCCTTAAAAAAATTTTTGATTTTTTTTTGCAATCATTCAAAATATAGAGCTAGAAGATAATTGGTGTAAATACATGAGGGTATTAATGTCATTTGCCATCTTTTTTTCTAATGGGAAGGTAGTTTTAGGACGGAGAAAAAGAGGAAGTGAGAAAATAGTTTTAGGACAGAGGGAGTATTTCCTATTATTTCCTTAATTATTATTAGAAATTAATTGCAGAGTAGTAATTTTATTACTCTATTTTTAAGAAATACGGAGTAACAATCATTATTATTTAGAAAAATAGTACTCCGCATTAGTCAATTTGATAGTCGCCATTGGTAATGGTGTCTAGGTAAATTGAGAAAACAAGAGGATTTTGAGAAAAGAATAAGATGAAACAATAAAAACAATGTTAAATTTAATATGTCTTGTAAAGATAATATGAAACAAAAAATAGTGTTAAATTTAATATTATTATGAATTACGACGCATAATTTATAACCAAGTGAATAAATAATTTTAATTTTATAAATGATACGTAAATATATTACTAAAATTAATTTTCAATTAAAGATTTAGAGTAGTAAAACTAATAAAAAAAGTTAATACCCTCATGTATTTACACCAATTATCTTCTAGCTCTATATTTTGAATGATTGCAAAAAAAAAAATCAAAAAATCTTTTTTAAGGAGGGTAAAATTTGAAGTCAAAGCCAAAAATTAAAAATGGGGAAAAGTCAAACTGGGAAGAAAGAATTAGAACGGAGGGAGTACATAATATTATCTCTGTCTCGGAGCATATGTCACGTTTTGACTTTTTTCAATCAACTGTTTTTAATTTTTGACCTATTATTAAATAAAATATATATTGTATATTAATTCGATAAAGTAATATTTTGAACAAAGGATATTTTAAATGGGACCTGCCAGTCTTTATCCCAAAATAAGGGGTACCTGGCAGCAATTTTTTGGGGGAAGAGGAGGAGGAGGATAACGGAGAAGAAATATTAACGGAGGGAATGACGGATTGTCACCCCGGAGTCAGTTTTCGAATATCTTAAGGTACCTCAGAGTATATTTTGAAAAACAATGGGACCTGCCAGTCTTTATCCCAAAATAAGGGGTACCCAGCAGCAATTTTTTGCAAAAAAAAGTAATAAATAAAAATAAAATAAAAATAGGTGGTGGAGAAGGGGGTGGTGTATATTTGGGGTACACTTTTGGTGTACCCCTAGCATTGCTCCCTTTTTTATCACATTATAAATAAAACTTTATTCTAATTTGTTTCCATCATCTCCTATGGAGCCAAAGATTCACTTTTCTTTTCTTTTTTGTTTTGGAGTATGATGTAATAAAACAAAATGAATCTCTAAACTGTCTGCTATTCTTTAATTAATGAAATAGCAATTAGTCAATCAATGCAACTTTCGATATTGAGCCGAGGTTTTCTTTGAAAACAACCTCTCTATTTTCAAGTAGGGATAAGGTTTGCATACACACACCCTCCCCAGATCCTACTCTTGTGGAATTCAACTGGGTTGTTATTGTTGATCAACAATTAAACATTAAATTAAGCTATGTCTACCTTTTAAGTATGGGATTCACACTTTTCCCTCCTAAAATCATACACTTATGTTAAAGAATACACAAAAAAAAACTTTTGCCTCAAATATATCGATGAAATTTAACTTTAAAGTTGGCCTGACGGGTCCAAAAAGTAGGTTTGACACCCAAAAATCGAGGTCAAATGGGTTCGGGTTGTGTTCGACGCAAATTTACAAGTCTAGTCACTAATGACATCTATACAAAATCCTCCAGGAGATGCAGTCCTTCCATGTGCCCTGCCCAAGGCCTCCTCATATGGCTTCCATTCAGCCCTATTTGTTGAGCCGCTTAATGCATCAGTCCTAGAGAAAGCCTAATCCCTTCACTTGCCTCTTGACTGTTCTTTGAGTTCTTGTTGTTATATTCCATAGTTTGTTCTTGGTTCCCAGAAGAGCGGTTAACTAACATTGTTGTATTAGAAACGTTGCGCATTCCCCAGCTCTAGAGCTTGCCTACATTTAGTAACAGATGAAATGTGAGCACAATTCATCATAAGATAAAAAAAATAAATCACAATATTAGGAATGGTAGAAGTGCCAATTTATTGCTCCCTCTGGTCCTACTAATTAGAGTGGTCCTAACTCCTAAATATAAGTCACTTTTGTATTAGTAATGTACATTTCATTCTCTTTCGTTTCAAAAGTCTGTCGTAAACTAAATCACATATTCCCCATAAAATGTATACTAGGAAAGTAAAGATTACTTGATTTTCATTTAATAATTTCCTTGGTTTGAGTGAAAGACAAAGATGTGCCATATAATAAGGGCAAGAGGGAGTATAGCATACGAAAAATAAAATTTTAAGTAAATAAAATGAGAGCAAGTTTGACGGTAGAGCGAATAGTGAATGTAAACAAAATAGAGCAAATTAAGTATGGGACATTACAAATCAATCAAGAAAACACTAACACAACATTTTGTGTTGCTAACTAGGCCCTTGTTTGGGAACATTGTTTTTAATTTGCGTTAACGTTTGGGATAATTTTATAATGGTGCAATTTAACTTTGAAAGTACTAAAGCTGAACTCTGTGGTTAGATAGCCTTTTAAAGATACAAAGGCTCATCCAATGGGGAAAATGTGATATTTTAAAGATACACCTATCATAATCGAATTGCTAGTAGAAAGAGAGATCTTATGTTATTCCATTGTGTAATTAAAATCCTGAGGTAAATATGAACCTAACTTCGATTTATAGCTCACTCTCAAAAGTTAAGGTTTTGCAATTAACAGATGCAGCAGCCTCTTTTGATGAATCTGAAATTCCGGAGTATGGAATACAACCACAGCCATCTCATCCACCTATTACAGTGGCGACTGCAATTCAACCCTAATGCTAGAGATCACTCAGGCAGAAATCAAGCATTTCACTTAAAGGGAAGAACAATTTAAGGAAGAAGACTCACCCATTTCATAAGCCTAGAGGACAGGAAGAAGCCTCTCTGGTGCTGCTGACGGCTCTATGACCTACTGACGGCACCATAAGATCTCCCCATTGCTTTCGTGAGATTGGAGGTTGTAAGTTTCTTCTTTCATTCATAGCAAACCACTTTAGAACACATTAGAAGAAACATAATGATTGTTCAGATGAAAATTTTGGGATAATCCCAAGAAAAGAGTGCAGATACCGCAACTCGGTTCAGACAACAAATCATAAACAACCCTTTACTTATTTACATAGCTCCATCCAGATGTTTTCTTCAGGCTGCCTTGTTTCATTTCCTCCCGTATCCGTAAAACATCATCCCATCTTCCACACTCTGCATACATATTGGATAAACCAACATAAACACCATGATTGTTGGGGTCCAAACGAAGAATCTCTTTAACCACCCTTTCTGCAATCTGTATATTCCCTTGGCTCTGGCAGGATCTTAGCAGGGATCCCCAGATGACCACATCAGCCTTCCAAACCATTCTTCTGATCAACTGCTCGGCTTCCAAGAGCTTTCCACATCGGCCTAGAAGGTCGACCATGCAGCAGTAGTGTTCTAGTTTGGGCTCTATGCCATACAATTGTTTCATGGAGTTGAAGACTTTACGACCATAACCCAAGAATCCGGCATGGCAACAGGCAGATAATACCCCTACTAATGTAATATCATTTGGCTTCAAATGTTTCTCCACCACTAGCTTCTTGAACAAGTTAATTGCTTCTTTGGCATGTCCATGAGCTGCCAACCCACTGATCATTGCATTCCAAGTTGCAATGTTCTTTTCCCTCATACTAAAGAAACATGTTGTAGCTTCAACTATCGCTCCATTCTTTGCATACATGTTTACCAATGCAGTACCTAAAATCACTCCCATTTCCATCCCTCTCTCCACCATATATACATGAACTTCCTTCCCCATTTCCAAACAACCAGCCTGTGCACAAGCCGATAGCACAGATGCCAGAGTGGCCCCATTGGGCTCCACTCCATTATCAACCATTTGCTTGAACAACTTAATCGCATTCCCGGATTCATCATTTTGAGCATACCCACACACCATCGTTGTCCATATTGTTGTTCCTTTCTCGGGAAATTCATCAAACAGCTTCCGGGCATGGTACAAACCAGCAGTCACAGAGTACGCACGAATCAATCCATTGGCTGAATGCAAATTCAAATGCAACCCGAACTTGAACACCTGGGTATGAACCTGTTGAGTGACGCAAAATTCCTTCCTGTTGGAACAAGCTTTGAGCAAAAAGGGGAATGTGTGTTTACCCGGTGTCACTCCGGCCCTGCGCATCATAACATAGAGAAAAAACGCTTCTTGTGGTTCCGAGCTACTTGCTATGGCTCTAATGAGGGTGTTCCACATGAATGAGTTCGGCTCTAGAATACTTCCGAAAATTTCCAGGGCGTAATTAAGGTCGACGGCGTGAGAAAGAGCGGCGGAGGAAAATAACCGGCTGGCGGCGTAGTTGTCATGGATACGGCCGGTGGTGATCATTAGGGCATGGATCTCTTTCAATTGGCACATAGAGGTACATTTGTCGGCAAGGAGAGAGAGGCGCGGGAAATTCGAGAGCGGCTGCGGAGATGGCGGAGGAGAAGAGATGCTAGCGAGGATGCTGATCAGACGACGGGAATTCCGCCGGATCGGCGGTCGCAAGCTTGACGGCAGAAACCTGATGGAGTTGCATAACATCATTAGGCAAGCAATACTAAGCTTTGAGTACTATGCTCTGAGAAGTGACTTTTTACTGAGCTCGAGTTGGATGTTTGTTCATGGCCCTCCGGACAGATGACCACCGCCATTGTCGCGGTTGCCTCCACCGGAGCACCGTATGACCACCGTACTCATTCCATCTGAAACCACCCTTCTATTTTTGGGGAGGTAGTAGGGAATCTAGGGATAATATTAAGGTACTTTTGCTAGAATTTAAATAGAATTGGAAGTTGAAATTTTATAAAATTTATTTGGATAAATTAAATTTTCTAATTTAGTTTATTTTTTGTACTATTTTTTCAAAATCTATATATTTTTGTATTAAGAAACAATAGAATTGAAATTATTGTCTCCAATTCTAATTCCATAATTTGAATTTCGTATCTAAACAAAGTCTATGTACTTTTGTGTTCAAAAAATAAGATTTGATAATACTCTCTATTAGTTCCGAGTACATTTGAATCAATGTGAGACAGTGATACAAAAACTTGCTTTATAAAATTGATAATCACGAATCAAATTGTTTGACCTTAATTATCGAATATTTCAAATATCTTGCCCACGCGGGATGCTCTCATTTCTAAGAGAGTGGAGGTGGATGGGGGTTGTCCTCTCTGTGGAGGAGCTCTCGAAACAGTTGATCATATTTTTTTGTTTTGTCCTTTTGCAGATTCGGTTTGGAGGCTCATGGGCAAAGGAGGAAATAAAATCCCTTTTATCTCTTTCCAAAACTGGTTCTAAGTTCGGTGTCAGAATGACACTTTATTGGAGCTGCGTACCGTCGCTTTGACTTGCTGGGCAATTTGGAAAGCATGTAACAGTGCCATTTGGGATCATAAGACACTGCATCCAGGGAAGCTCAAGAATATGGTGTTGTCCATGGAAGCCCAATGGTCAAACAAGACTGTTGCAGAGCGGGAGCGTACTCCACAGCGGCACGACGTAAGTTTGCGGGCAGAAGCATATAGGTGTTTTTTGATGCTGCGACATCAATTTCGGAGGAGTCCATCTCCTTCGGTTGTGTCCTTTTTTATCCATGAGGTGCCTTTGTGGCAGTGGCAAATGGAGGAAAACTTGGGCCTCTAGATCCTCTTTTGGCGGAAGCTCTCGCTTGCAAGGAAACATTATCTTGGTTGCGGAATCGAGGTATTCGTGACGTTGAAATTCTTTCTGATTGTGAGGTTTTAGTGGGGGCTATCAAGCAAGGAGGGGCCTTTGAGTGCTACTCTTATCTAGGTCTCATCCTTGATGATTGTGTTGAATTATTATCTTCGTTTACATCTATTGGCTTTCATTTTATTCGTAGGAATCATAATTGTATTACTCATACTCTTGCATGGTGTGCTACGCCCCATTTTGTCTCATGGAGCTGTACACCACCCAGTTGTATTACACGTCTAATTTCTTCTGAATGAAGTTTTGTTTTTTCTGTCAAAAAAAATTATCGAATATTTCAAATATCTATTTATGTATTTGGTCTTATCATATACAGACTACAGAGTATCCTGTATTGTGTTTTCCATCATTTAACATTTTATGATGATTATTATTATTATTATTACAATTATTAATAGTCTAATATCGTATGAATTAAAAATAATTAATTTTTTAAATGTAGACTCCTTATTTTTTATTCTTGCCATTTACAATCTTTTAAATTTGTATTGTACTCCCTCCGTCCTATAATGACCTTTCCGGTTCGCAAAACGAAGAAAAATCCCAAGTTTTTCAATCTATTTTATTTAAATATTGGTATAGAAATAAAAAATAAAACATACATATTTAAAAACTACATCAAAAGTTCAACAAAACAAGTGGTGACAAGAATATTTTATTTTATCATATTGGCCATGAAAAAACACAAATAAATATAAATTCCCGTAAAGTTGGAATAGTGCTCTGGGAAGATCATTATAAGACGGGAGGAGTATTTAGGTACCATGATTGTAAACAAATACATGTGTCACTTTACACTTTATCATGAATGAAGGCCATAAAGTATGTTTATGGGTGTTCAAATCAATGAAAGCACCAATTGATACAAATCTTGTACGATTTGTATTGAGATAGAAAAGAACTTCGAGCGTTCTTCAAGCTCCAAGAAAGGGGAGGTAAAGAGAGAAAGAAAAATTTGAGCGTTTCCAAGGTCCAAGAGAATAGAGAAGGAAAATTTTGATTATTCTTTATTGATTTCATAAGAACAGGGAAGGATTACAATATATAAAGAGTAAAGCTACGTTAGTTGACCTAATGGGCTCGAGCTCGTACTAAACCCTAATCTATGGAATACTAATAATTAATAATAAATAATACTATTTAATAATTAATATAACTAATCTATTATCATATCAGTTTACATCATTGCCCAAACATTTGGAACATAGAAGTAGACATATATCAATTCTCGAAGCACCAATGGGAATATTGAAATTTTTTTGGGAGTATTAGTGTCATTTAATGAATCTTGGAGTATTTACATACATTCTTGCAAATCTGGGAGTATTAGTGTGATTTTTTCTTTTTTCTTCTCTTTATGAAAAAAGAAAGAAAAATAATAAAGAAAAAAGAAGAGGGGACATTGGTGTCAATTTCCAAAATAATAACGGATAGCAGAGTTATTCATCTAATATTTGAAGAATATTTTAGACTAGAGGGCCATTAACATATCAATATCAGAACCATGAAAAGAAACGCCATAAACTTTGAAACAATTGAGGATACGGTGCACAATTACCAACCCGCAAGAGATATCGGTTCAATAAACTCATTCACACACACGAGTGTATATGACATCCACATACACTAGGGACACACAGGACATCATTAATTTAATTAATTAATGAGAAGATAAAAATCCACTCTTTAATTGAGTACTGACATACTAGAACATGAACAAAAGACGGGGGTGAGCTTCTGTGCTAAGAAAAATGTTTGGTTAATTTTTATATATTATGAAATTGAACCAATGAGGACCTCTTTTTGACAACTAAAGCATGTAAGTATACAATTGATCCATATAGGCCTGGTTGTGCTGAATATAATAGCAAACTTCATCACTATCAGCCAGTCTTTTCTTGGCCTCAAGAAAATATGCAGCTTTGACCTAAAGCCAACAAAACCAGACATTTATATAACAAACTTGGAGCATATTTATCTGAGTGCAAGTTTTTGACAAAATTACTTACCCCATGAGCCAAAGAAGGCCATGCTCTGTCTGCAGCCCTCATGACCTCCGCCCTCCGGTGTCTTTGATCAGAAGTAAACACAGGAATTAAAAAAATGATTTGATGCTAAGAAGAGAAAGGTATGGATCTTTACTAGTATGTAGTCGTCTGGATGCGTCATAAAGTAATTATCATAGTAGTCATCCCTGGTGATGTATTTTACACAAAAAACATATATGATCACAATCATAACCTACAATTGACTGAGCAAATGGGGAAAAAGAAAGGTTCAAGTAAAACATATATTACCTGAAACTGAGACAAGCATGACTGTATACCGACTCTCTTGTGTGTTTGCTTGTTTTCCTCGCAACTTTCCTAGTAGATAGTGCTCTCTGCACAAAAAAGCAATGTGAGAATTGATATGGAAGCATTTCACAGCTAGCTTGTTTCAAGAAGAATTGAATACACTGGACTGGACAACTAACAGCTATAGTAACTTAAAACATACGAGTACACCATTATTTGAAAGGAGAGGAGACAACGTGGGTGAAATTCTGGTTAATTTGGGTGGATGTTTGAGAACAAAATGTACATGTCCTAGTTTGGTAAGGGATGGAAATAGATGAAAGATGGGTTATAAACATCACAAAATTGCATTTTCTTGTAATCTTAAATCTTAATCTTACTCCTTTTATATTTCATCAACACTATGTTTGGTTTAAGTAATTTAGAATGAAATGAAAAGAAAATCGCTTTCTCTCATTTTCCTCACCAAAATGGGAGGAATTTAGATTTCTCTCCTCTTAGGACATTTTGCCTTCTCGTTTCATTTTCCTTCCACTTTTTCTTTTCTTTTCCTCTCTAACCAAACAAGAGAAAATGTTTTCCACCTCATTCTCTTTTCTTTTCCCTATTAAATTCCTTGAACCAAACATAGTGTAAGCGTGTTTATGTCATTTCACTCAAAAACTAAATCCCAACCCCAAAATACTATCTCTTCCCATGGGAATTCCATTCACCAAAATGTCAAACCCTCCTAACAAACATGGGAGAAAGTAAAAACCAAATACCAATCCCTATATTCATTCCCACTCACAGTTTCTCGCAAAACAAAGACTCTTCAAAGGCAAGCCATACAAAGAAACAACCAATATAAGTATAGTAAAGCAGAACACAGTATAGGCTATAAGAAAATAAAGCACATCACTGCTAGTACAAAGCCTGGAGCCAATGCATCCAAGGCCTTGGTAATAAAGGGAGCTTTGTCCTGAAATTGAAAATTGAGATTGAGAGATTGAAGTATTCCAGAGCATTGGTTTTGAGGTTTGAGATAGATGGAGTACCAGATACTTAAGATTGAGCGACTACTACTTACCGTATCCGTGACGGAATCCCATTCTCTTTTGGCAACGTACCTGAGCCTATTTGACTATAATGATTTTAATTTTGATTTGATGGAACAAGACAACAAACCAAACGAAACGAATTATGATTGATCGATATATCAAAAGAGGACGGATAATCTAAATGCTTACTCCTGACAAGGCTGGATTCTCCGCACATAGTTTTTTGCGAAATATTTCTTTGCTGTAAAGTGAATCAACGTCAGAAAGAAAAAGAAACACAATGAGAAGATAACTAAATTACTCTACTCACAGCCACAGTTCCCTGGCCTTATCCATTACAACCCTGTTCGTCATCCAATCTCGCCAGGTTTTCCTGTTTCACAAAATCCAAATCCATATCAATAACTAAGAACCAAATCCATATTAATTAATTAATTAAAAACATTTCTTACTCGTTGATCTCTCCAGATTCAGACTTTGATTCTGATGCGCCCTACTTGTCAGCTTTCTTAGCTTGTGATCTGGTGGTTACAACCACTCATAATCGAAACCGGAATTCAGATTAAGCTTCTTTTATTTGAGACAGAAATGGATACGATTTACAAGTATTAGGGTTCTGGATTTGAATTACATATAATACTACTTGTACAATTCAGTAAAACAGAAACAAAAGTTTCAAAATTACCACATCAATTCAAACCAAGAACAAGAATATAAACCATCGAAGTGAAATAAATTTGAACAAAATCTAAACAACAACAAAGAAAACAGTTTAAAGAGAAAATATGATAAATTTAATGATAGATCGATAGGATATACTTGTGTTGGAATGTCCGCTTGGGATCCAATTACAGAGAAGACGGAGGAGACGATGATCTGCGCTTAGATTTAAAACGATTGGGAGTTGCGTTTTTAAATCTCAGAGGCTTCGATTTATTTTAATGGCTACGGCTACTTGGGCTAATTGACAGACATTTGGGTTAATACAAAAATGGTTCCAACTTCCAAGTTTGACTATTTTGGTTCTCCAACTTCAAAGTTTGACTATAATAGAAAAAACTTTTTTAATTTAAAACACCAAAATGTCTTTAAAAATTATGATGGTAAGTTATTAGATTCAGGATGAGATTGTATTTCATGGATCTTATTCTTGAAAGTTTGATTTAGACTTGTAAATCATGTGCATTATGCAACCAATGAGAAAAAATTGAGGATGAGAGAAATGTAAAATCAAAAGAGGATGTATGTTGATGGTGCACTGTGGTTTATAAAAGAGTTCCCATAGATTCTAGGATTAATCCCTCGTTAAAAAATAATTATTCAAATATTTTATTTATTTTTATCATGAATCTTTGTGGTTCTTCTCCACGCGGTCTCGAAACAAACGAGTACGCGATGTGGCTCTTCCGAGCATACGGAAATAATCCATCGTTGTTCGAAGCGTACAGGAATAATGTCTTTGTTGGAAACGCAAACATCGTGATCCTCGATGACCCGGAGTTAGTTCCGGAGACTCAGCCGGAAGCAATTGCACCAACATGAATCCAAAAAAAGTATGTGCCGGAAAAGTCACAAAGCGAAAGGAGACAAACCGATGACCGAGGCGGAACGGTCAATTCAAAAGTGGACGTCGGATGAAGAATCCTTGTTGGCGTTGGCTGGGGTTGACGTCTCCGAGCATCCTATCGTTGGTAAAATTTATTTTTTTAAAATATATTTGTATTCTTATTTATATATTTGTGTTAAAATACTTTTTTTTCGTTCAGTTATGTACTTTTTAAAGGTTTCAAGCAAATGAAGGATGCGATGTGGATCGTATCGAGGAGAAATTCTTTGCTGCGATGAACAAAGACGTCTCGTACCGTACCCGAAACCAACTCACTTCCAAATGGGCCACAACAATCGTAAATTCTGAAACTTTATTGGAGTTTATGAAGAATGCTCTCGGTCTCGGAAGAGCGGGAATGAACGATGTCGCTGTTCTGCGGCAAGCCACTGCCCGGTATCAAGACAACGGGCACCAAGGCAAGTTCCCGTCGATCTTTGGAGAATTTTAATTCTTTCACTAATGTGGCAACAACCCAACAATCCCAAGGGTGGTTCCTTAAAGAAAAGATCCTCCACCGAGGTTGAGGTCAATGGCACAATCGGTTCGTCCGAACAAAGGCCTCCCTTCAACGTAGACGATTCTAATGACGAGGATCTCATTCCACGACTGATTGGAAAAAAAAGAAAAAATTCATTGCGTTGGTTCTTGAGGGTCTAGCTCTGTTTTCTCTCACGACGATATCGGTCGAGCAATGATGGAACAACTTCGGATGTTCAATATTAGAAAAGGAGAGAGAAACGAAGGCAGTTGAAGGAAGAAATTGAAATAATGGAAACCAATCTTGATATATTATCAAACTTCAAACGTATGCTTTACGAGAGAAGCCAAAAAGAAATCAAGACTAAATATAATTTATTAATGTATTTAGTTTTTTATTAATGTATTTCTTATTAATTTTTCTTTTTTATTGAATATAATTTTTATGAATTATTGTCTTTTAAAATTCCGAATATCGTTTTAATTTTTTTATTTAATGAATGTAATTTTTTGTGAATTATTCTTTTTTCAATACAATTAAATAATTAAATTTTATTTATTTAATTTTAGAAAATATGTATTGAAAATATAAAACATAAAGGTCTAAAGCCCCAGTTTCAAGCCTCGGAGTATCTATGACCAGCAACATACACAAGGGACACATAATTAATTAATGTATACATACAAGAGTTGCGATTATGGGAATTGGGCAAAAATATTTATAAAAAAACCAGAAAATGAAAACGAGCTTGAGTGCAAAAAAAATATTTCACTGATTTTCGTATCTAGAAAACGAACCAATAAGAACTTCGTTTTGACAACTAAAACATGTAAGATAAGAGTCGAGCCTTATAAGTCTCGTTGTGTTGAAGATACTCGAAAACCTCATCGCTATCAGCCTCCCTTTTCTTGCCCTCGGGAAAATACGCAGCTCTGGCCTGAAAGAGAATAAAACTAGACATATGACCGAAACTTGCAGCATTTTTATCCAAGTGTTAGCTTTCGACGAAAGTACTTACACCCTCATCCAAAGAAGCCCATGTCCTGCTTGCAGCGTCCCTGACCTCCTCTGTCTTTGATCACAAGTCAAGAAATTAAAAACCTGATTTGATGCTAAGAAGAGAAGGTTGTGTCGGAAAAAGGGACGGGGCTTACTAGTTTGTAGTCTGAATGAGTCATAAAGTGATTCTCGTAGAAGTCTTCCCTGGTGATGTATATTACACAAGAAATGTATATGATCAAAGTCAAAACCTACGACTCACTGGCGTGGCGGAAGAAGAAAGGTTCGAGTAAAACAAATATTACCTGAAACTGGCACAAGCAGTATTCTGACTCACTTGTTTGCTTGCTTGTTTTTCTCACAACTTTCATAGTGAGTGCCCCCTGCACACAAACAAAAATGTGAGGTTTGATATGGAAAATGAGTGGTTGGAGAAAGCAACGGATCCAAAATCGTTATGGTGGTGAAGGGTTAGGGTCGGGTGTGTGCAATCGCCCAGGAATAACCAACAATACATTCATAGTAGGAGTATGTATATTGGCCCATCCAAGTATTTGATCTCAAATCAACTTGTAAAAAGGTTATAAATTCCTATCCTAGCATGAACTGAGCAATGATAAAAAAGAAGGTTCATTTACAAGTCATACTCACAGGAGACCATGAAAGCATTTCACAACTAGTTTGATTCAAGAACAGAATACACTAGACTGGACAAAAACAACTATAGCAACTTAAAACATATGAGTACATACATGTATAAATTATTTGAGAGGAGAGGAGACAATGTGGGTGACATTCTGGTAACTGGGACTGAAGAATGTGAAACTTGAGGTGAGGTGGACGTTGAGAACAAATTGTACATGTCATTGTTTAGTAAGGGATGGAAATAAATGAAAGATTGGTTTAAAACATTACAAGATTACATTTTGTTTAATCCGAATCATTTTATATTTCATTAAGTGTGCTTATGTCATTTCACTTAAAAACTAAATCCCAACACCAAAAAACCATCTCTTCCCATGGGAAATCCATTCACCCCAAATGTCAAACCCTCCTAACAAACATTGGAGAAAGTAAAAAAAGGCAAATATAATATCCCACTCATAATTTCCCACAAAACAAACACTCTTCAAAGGCGAGCCCTACACAGAAACAACCAATATAAGTATAGTAAAGTAGAATACAGTGTAGGCTATAAGAAAATAAAGCACATTACCGCTAGTACAGGACCTGGAGCCAATGCATCCAAGGCCTTGGTAATAAAGGGAGCTTTCTCCTGTAATTGAAATTCGAGATTGAGAAATTGAAGTGTTCGAGAGTATTGGGTTTGGGGTTTGAGATAGATGGAGTACTAGATACTTAAGATTGATTGAGTATTACTTACAGTATCAGCAATGGAATCCCATTCTCTTCTTGCAACGTATCTGAGCTTCTGTGTCTATTATGTTTTTTATTTTGATTTCATGGAACAAGACAACAAACCAAACAAAACGAATTATGAGTGATCAAAATATTGAAGACGATAGATAATGTAAACTAAAAGTGGTTTGGACTACTTACTCTTAACAAGGCTGGATTCTCCGCGCGTTGTTTTTCACAGAAGATTTCTTGGCTGTAAAGTAAAACAACGTCAGAAAGAAAAAGAAACACAATGAGAAGTTAACTAAATTACTCTACTCACATCCAAAGTTCCCTGGCCTTATGCATTACAGTCCAGTTCGTCATCCAGTCTCGCCATGTTTTCCTGCTTCACAAAATCCAAATCCATATCAATAACTAAGAATTTACTTATTAATGAATGAATTAATTAAAAACACTTCGTACCCGTTAATCTCTCCAGATTCAAACTTTGATTCTGATACGCCCAACTTCTCAGCTTTCTTGGCTTGGGATCTGGTGGTTACAACCATTCTTAATCGAAATTGAAATTCAGATTAAGCTTCTTTTGTTGGAGAGGCAGAGAAGACAGAAAATATCAGTATTAGGGTTCTGAATTTGAATTACATAAAAGACTACTTGTACAATCGAGTAAAAGAAAACCAAAAGATTCAAAATTACCACATCAAGTCAAACCAAGAACAAGAATAAATCGTCTATGTAAAATAAATCTGAACAAAATCTAAACAAGAACACAGGAAACAGTTTATAGAGAAAATATGAACAATCGAACAAGAATAAAGCAAATATGATGATAGATTGATAGGATATACTTGTGTTGGAATGTGGGCTTGGGATCGACGCCCAGAGAAGATGGAGAAGACGATCTGTTCTTCGATTTAAACCCTTGGGAAATGGGAGTTGCGTTTAATTGTTTAATTCTCAAAAGGCTTTAATTTATTTTAATGGCTACGGCTACTTGGGTTGATTGACCCACATTTGGGTTAATACCAAAATAGTCCCTTCACTACGCTCTATTTACTAATTTGGTCCTCGATTATGTTGACCTATCAATTTCCTTCATCGATTTTTCTGAGTTTGACTATTTTTGTTTTCAAACCGTTGTCTAGATTTCCTTTTGCAATTTTTCTAGAGCGTTTTGGTTTTCGACAAGTACAAAACAAAGTTCAATCACCTTTTTTAGAACTAGATGGAAATAATGTATTTACTAGTTGTTTCAAAAGTAACTAAAATAAGAATGTTTTTGAACTATAAATATGATTTTCCTATGATCGCAGCTATGCTTGTCACCTGCAGGCGTCAATGAAATTCAGCTACACTGTGTTTTGTATGGGTACAACCTCGCTTTTTCACGAATACTTTTAGCTAGTATCGTAGATTCATATTATCCCTCTGACTCTTTCATTTTTTTGAAGTACTGAATCTCAGAATGATGGGATAATCTGTGTACTTTAATGCCTTGCCAGATGACCTTTAAGAAAGACAGGTTGGCATATTAAGGACCTTTTTTTTCGTGTTTGAAGTGCAGGTTAAGGACCCTTAATCAGCAAAGAATTGTAAGGTAAGGAAATAAACATAGGAGAAGTTAATGCAAGAATGTCCTGCAAGATGATGTACTTCAATAATCATTCCATACTTTCTCAAATCAAATTTATCCCACTTCGACAAAATGTATGTTTCAATTACCCAACGAGGCCAAAGAGTTGAATACGCGAGGATTTCTAAGATAAGTCCCCAGTCACTAGTCAATAGTAACAAGTTTGATAGAGAGATTCTATGATCCACAATCGAGTGAGATTCGTTTCGATTCAGGAACATGTTGTTTTGTTCACAACCACAATAAAGGAAATTACAACCTATGGAAAGGATTTCTATGCAAGAGATCATAGTTGCAGCCATGTTTGCAAACGCTTTAGAGTTCATCAGTGACAAGCCTCAGGTTTCATACACTAGGCTGATATTGTTGAACTATATTAAGTCTAGTAAACATTGTTCATTAATATTAATTTAGAAACTTGATGCTTTGAAATTTAAGTATGCAAGCTTTTGATCCCAATTTAAGTTATCTATTTTTCTTTTTAGTCTATCTCAAAATAAATTACATGTTTTCTTTTAAAGTAAGTTTTTTGGATAAAATGCCTAAATTACCCCTAATTTATTTACTAGTCTGTCTTCCCAAATCGCATCTGCAAATTATACGTACAACCGGCTATTAGATCGAAGGAATAAGGGTGAACCGGCGACAAAGGGGAGATCGGCAATTGGATTGAAGGAGATGCATCGATTGAAGGGGAGGCCGACTCAAAACCGACGGTAACGATTGACGGTGGTGGATGGAGATGTCTCCTCGAGATTTGGAGCAGTGAACATAAATGGGATGATGTGATTTAGACGAAGACTCTTGAGGTTGAGGTGGGTATGTTGAATTAGGCTAGTTATATTTTCCAAATATGAAGGATATATTATATTAGTACTTAAAATTGAACACTACTTTGTTTAAGAGTAAACATTATGTTGATCGTTAATGAATGTTATAATTTTAATATAACAAAATAAACATTATACTCTTTCAAAATGAATATTTCTTTTGAATTCGTTCTTCAAGTATGTACTAATCCCTGATTTTATATGATTTTGCCGATAAATTCTTAGATATGTTTCTTTCATCTCCAGTTTTTTGGTTGAAAATTTTTGGTTTTAAGTTTTCTCATACCTAAAAGAAAATCATCTATTTTTTTGACATGCATCTCTGTTTTTTTTATTAAGAAATGAAAGAAATATGTGACAAACTTTAATGTGTTCCTTATATCCTGGCAACATGAGTATGAATCTACTATATATCTTATTAGGATTGAATAACCTTTTTTCTAAGATCTTTAAAACTGATTTATTGTTTGGAAGGTATATTTATTATTTAGGATTGCACTTTGGTTGTTTTTTTGCTTTGATTCTTAATCTACTTTGAAATTTCGTTTTCAATCTACTCTATTATTTGTTAAAAACATTTGTTCATGAAAAAGTTCAAATTATAAAGAGGGTGTATATTTGTTTGAAAATGAAAATAAAATTAACATATCTAATATGAAAAATTATCAGAATAAAACAATTATTGTCAGTGGTGAATTTATGAACAGACAAAAGATGGATGTTTAAGGTA
The DNA here is from genome assembly GCA_003260385.1 of Cuscuta australis. Taxonomy (NCBI): domain Eukaryota; kingdom Viridiplantae; phylum Streptophyta; class Magnoliopsida; order Solanales; family Convolvulaceae; genus Cuscuta; species Cuscuta australis. Next base: position 2,276,163 of record NQVE01000192.1, read on the forward strand.
GGGATATGGAGTAGGTTAAATATAGGTTAAATAAAGGTAGGGATAAAGGTACCTGTGGGTGTGGTAACCTGACCTGAGCCAATATGAGCAATTGGTAGAGACTGTCCCCAACGGTGGAGACAAAATTGGTGCCTTGACCCCACTGTTGCGGCCTGCTCCTCTGCCACTGCCGGACCGTCCACGGCCACGCCCATGTGGCGGAAAAGAGCCTCCATTGGAAGCATAAAGTGATGTGTGAACCTCCGTTGAAGAACTAGAGGATGTACCAAGATAAAGTTTCTGTTCAAGCTGAATATTGATGAGTTCTTCAAACAAAAGCCAGGCGGAGATAGTGTTAAGAGTGACTGTAGCAATGTTCGTCTGAATATTTTGTTTAAGAGAAGCATATTCAGACGGGAGACCACGCAAGATAGAGAGTACAACATCTTGTTCCGAGACAAGTTCGCGAGCAAGGGCAAGAGAATTGACAATTTGCAACACTTCATCATGATATTTTTGCATGCTAGATTGTCCTTTTTGTAGATTAAGAAGTTGTTCCTTGAGTTGAAATATATGAGTCCAGGATAGTGAATTATACCTCTGATGTAGAGATTCCAGATTTCAGCCACAGTGGTGCAGTGATATACAAGATTTTGGACAGCCGGGGAGAGGAACGCTAGAAGAGAAGCACATAGCTGAGCATCAACGGGGATTTTTTAAAGAAGAGTCATAGATACCAAGTACTGAGTACATGAACTTAGAATTGAAACTTTAATGTGTGATTCAACTTTAAATATTATTTGTAAATCATAAAAATAATCCAACTTTTAAATGCCAATTTTTTTTAAATGTAATCAATAAAAATTGACATTTTGCATTTGTTTTTTAATGTATTTGTTCCTAATTCCCAACACAATGTGCGGAGTAATTGCTCAAACAGGTATCTTATTTGGACTCGGGTCCCATTAAAACTACCCCTCGCATGTTACGATGTTGGACTAAAGTTATTTTTAATTCAATTTCATAGTTAAAACAAGATGCCGTTTGACTGTTGTATTTTATAAAAATGTTGACGGATGAAAGATAAGCTGCTTTGACCAGTAACAAGCATGATTAAAATGGAAGAGAAGGAGCATTAAAGAAGAGTAAGCCACACAACCAAACTAATTCATTTTTATCCTACTTTGAAACTCATCAATTTTCGGCAAAGGAAATCTACCTTACTCGGGTATTTTAAAGAATAGAGAATTTAATTAACTATATTCATGTAAACCTAATGCAAAAACATGGATGAAATTATTATTGTTTCATTCATGAAATATCAAATTATTTTTCATCTTTAAAGAAAGAATTTCATATGCAAACATTAAAATTTACTCCCTAATAAAATAAAGATTTGTAATCAGTATTAACTTCAATGATGAGCCACAACACTAGTTAATGAGAGAGAGTGAAGGCATTATTAAGAAAAGCAAACCCTCTAGTAAATATTTGTAAGACAGTTATTTTGTTTCCTACCTGGCCAAGAATCAACCAGAATAATTCAATCACAATCGATGATTGTGTTCAGAGAGTGAGCAATAACGAGCATTGTGCACGATTTAAATTCTTCTCTTATGGTTTTCCGTATCAGTGCATCTGTTCTAACACCAACGGCAGCAGTTACTTCAACAAGGACTAGATAAGCATCATATTTTGATAATTAAACGAATCATGTTACAGAAGTTCATTAGTGAAAATTGTGAGAGGACTTAGCCCGTCGGTTTCCAATTAAGAGACTTCTTTCAAGCTACAAAGAATGTTACATACTGTTGCATTAAAAACCCAAGAATGTCCAAATTGATATCCTGACAAAATCGGTTTCTCTTCCGTCCAATTTGAGGGAAAACATAATTTAGAATATCCAGCTCATGTGTAACTTTAGCATTCCATGAGTACATAAACTTCAACAACCAAATCGAGGTTATTTGAAACATACAATACAATACCTTGTAATAACATTCTATGAACACATAAACATCAACAACCATCAAGATTAATGGAAACATACATTACAATACCTTGTAACTGTGCCCTTAATTCTAATCCCAATTTAGGAATACAAAATTTATACAAACGAGGCACACCGTCTCATAATGTCATTTCCAGGTGCAACATGTAAAGGAAACAAGCACTTCGACTTCAGTGCCAAACCAAACCTTCTTATTAATCAGAGAAGGGAGCAAGCAAAGGCTAGTGGCTTTGAATGTATGTGTTGATCTTAATACGATATGAGAATAGAAGGACAATCCATTAACATTTAAGTGTAGAGTGTACATTATTTTCTTTACCCTTGTGGATGTATAAAATAGTAAATTTTGAAAAAAAATCAATTCAAATCTTCAGAACTGAGTATTAAGAAGAAATCATTCTTTATAAGGTAATTATAGCTAAACACTGAAATACTAAATTATCTAGAACTCTCACCTGAAATAATAAAATACTTGATTATAATCAAACAAACTTACCTTTGATTCCCACAAAAAACTGTCATTCATAATCATTTACTAGTATAAGCATAGCTAATCATACAATTTTTTTAAAGAAAATAATATATAGAAAAAGTTGCACGTTAACAAGATAGGAAATTCTAATAACAAGAACCCTTCATCTCCTGTATAACTTCACCACGAACCATTCTGAACTCCGTAAACAAACAAAAAAAGTAAATGTTAATATAATAAAACTAAATAATAACATATTTAAAAATTTGAACTAACCATAAATGGTATATCTTCGTTTTCCATCTGTTCATAATCCTCAGGAAACAAGTGGTATTCATCTAGGGATAGTTTCATTAACCAGGGAGATTGAACTCGAGGCCTTCCTGGGCTAGTATCCATAATCTCGTGTAGATGATAATTTTTTTTGTGCCAATATGCATTCGATTATTGTTATATACATTTTTAATGGTTGTATTTTCCACCCAAACACTAGAAAGAACATTGGATGAAACACAAAACTGAGTCCTATCTATAATTTGTTTGGTGGGATCCGGAAACCAGTGATGAAAGAAAAAAAAGGGGGAGATTGTTTCAGATCAGACATAGTAATATTATAATGTCTGCAAACAGTGCTAAGAGGGTGGCGCGTAAAATCAAAAGGTCTGATGTTATGTGCATTAACATCAAGCATCATATTATTAACATAACCTCTAAGAAGATGTAAAAGGTTTGTAGGACTTTGATTAAACGAAATCAGAAAAGGATATTCGTTGAAGTGAGGAATCTTATTAATATCTGGCGGGATTGGAGGATTTGTAGGGAGGGGAAGATGTGGCATATACTCCACCTGACATTTTAGTGAAAAACAAAAAACAAGCTAAACCAACATATATAATAAGAGATAACTCCAAATGTATATTTTCTAAACAATAAACACATTATCAAACACAAGATTGACCTAGATTGATAATGTGTTTATTGTTTAGAAATATATATTTGGAGTTAATCTCTTATTATATATGTTGATTTTGCTTGTTTTTTGTTTTTCACTAAAATGTCAGATGGAGTATATGCCACATCTTCCCCTCCCTACAAATCCTCCAATCTCGCCAGATATTAATGAGATTCCCCACTTCAACGAATATCCTTTTCTGATTCCGTTTGATCAAAGTCCTACAAACCTTCTACATCTTCTTAGAGGTTATGTACTATGTTAATAATATGATGCTCGATGTTAATGCACATAACATCAGACATTTTGATTTTACGTGCCACCCTCTTAGCACTGTTTGCACACATTATAATATTACTATGTTTGATCTGAAACAATCTCCCCTTTTTTCCTTTCATCACTAGCTTCTGCATCCCACCAAACAAATTATAGATAGGACTCAGTTTTGTGTTTCATCCAATGTTCTTTCTAGTATTTGGGTGGAAAATACAATCTTTACAAATGTATATAACAATAACTGAATGCACATTGGCACAAAAAAAATTATCATCTACACGAGATTAGGGATACAAGCCTAGGAAGGCCTCTACGAGTTCAATCTTCCTGATCAATGAAATTATCCCTAGATGAATACCACTTGCTTCCTGAGGATTATGAACAGATGGAAAATGAAGATATACCATTTATGGTTAGTTCAATTTTTTAAATATGTTCTTATTTAGTTTTATTTTATTTTATTATATTAACATTTACTTTTTTTGTTTTTGTTTGTTTACAAAGTTCAGAATAGTCCATGGTGAAGTTATACAGCAGATGAAGGTTTCTTGTTATTAGAATTTCCTATCTCGTTAATGTGCAACTTTTCTATATATTATTATCTTTTAAAAAAATTATATGATTAGTTATGCTTATACTAGTAAATGATTATGAATGACAGTTTTTTGTGGAAATCAAAGGTAAGTTTGTTTGATTATAATCAAATGTTTTATTATTTCGGATGAGACTTCCTAGATAATTTAGTATTTCAGTGTTTAGCTAGAATTACCTTATAAAGAATGATTTCTTCTTGATACTTAGTTCCTAAAGATTTGAACTAATTTTTTTCAAAATTTACTATTTTATACATTCACAATGGTAAAGAAAATAATGTAAACTCCACACTCAAATGTTAATGGATTGTCCTTCCATTCTCATATCGTATAAACATCAACACATACATTCAAAGCCACCAGCCTTTGCTTGCTCTCTTCTCTGATTAATTGCTCCTTCAACGATACATTTTTCATTTTAAAAGATTAATAAGAAGATTTGGTTTGACATTGAAGTCGAAGTGCTTGTTTCCTTTACATGTTGCACCTGGAAATGACATTATGAGACGGTGTGCCTCGCTTGTATAAATTTTGTATTTCTAAATTGAGATTAGAATCAGGGCATAGTTACAAGGTATTGTATTTATTGTATGTTTCCATTAATCTTGATGGTTCTTGATGTTTATGTGCTCATAGAATGCTATTACAAGGTGTTGTATTGTATGTTTCAATTAACTTTGATGGTTGTTGAAGTTTATGTGCTCATGGAATGCTAAAGTTACACATGAGCTGTATATTTTAAACTATGTTTTCTCTCAAATTGAGAGGCAGAAAAACCGATTTTGTCAGGATATCAATTTGGACATTCTAATTGGTAGCTTAGTTGGTGGTACTGGAGTAGGAAAGACATCACTCATCTCAGCAATGCTTGGGGAGATTTCATCTGTTACAGATTCAAATGTTGTAATTAGAGGAACTGTGGCTTATATACCACATTAATCTTGTGTTTTTAATGCAAGAGCATGTAACGTCCTTTGTAGTTTGAAAGAAGTCTCTTAATTGGAAACCGACGGGCGAAGTCCTCTCACAAGTTTCACTAATGAACTTCTGTGACATGATTCGTTTAATTATCACAATATTAGAAGGCCAATGAATAAATGTGTTCACCGTTTCGTACTAAATCTATCTTCCTTGGAAATTGTGCTCTCGACAGAACAGATTACGAGAAGAAGAGAGATTCACACAGTCTATTTGGTCCTAACAAACATATGAACGGATTAATGCAATTACCAGCTCCAACACATAATTTTATGCCCAGGTTTACAACTTAAACCAAGGCATATGCAACAACACAAGTGGCAGATCTCAAATAAAACAGCTCAAAATCGAAGTCTCAAACAAAATGATACGGTATCAACTCAGATCTGAAGCAGTCGACCGAAACCATTTGATATTCCAAAATCGAGATTCACAGATAGGCGATTAAACTTCTAAAACTCAGAATCCAAACTGTTAAGGTATGAACGTACGAGCGAGAGTTTGTTTATACCTACAAAAGCAGAGACTATCGAGCTTCGGATGTGATCGGATGAGTGATGCACGTCGGATTGAAGCGACTGTCGTCCTCTCTCCATTAGTATGTTTCACGCTCTTTCACTCGCCGGGAGTCGTCGGCCGGCGATGATCGGAAACGTCACGGACTACAACCCTTAGGGCTTAGTCTCTCGCTCTAACGGGAATTAATTTGGGTGGTTTCCCTCACATGGAAAAAAACCAAAATAAAATTCCTAAAACCCACCATCTAATTCCTCAGGCACACTTTCGCATTCCATAAGTGCGAAATGTGCTTTTTTGCTCTGACATGATCAGCACAAGTGGGAGTAGTTTTTTTACTCGTCTTTGACTATTTATCTATTTTTGATTTCTTTTGGTTAAAATTACTAAATTTTAATCTCAAATTAAATAAAAATGATATTAGATATTGATATAAAATTAATTTTATTAAATTCATTATATCAAATACTTTCAAAATATTATTTTATCTAATTAATATAAAATATATATTTTATTTAATTGTAGGTCAAATGTTGAAAGTAGTTGACCGAAAAAAATCAAACTAGAAAAATACTCAAGGACTGAGGTAGTATTATTTTTATACTCGCGTCCCTAAAATGTTTACACAGTATGACTTTTTTAGTCAAACTGTGGCACCCTTTAACAACGAATTAAATACTTTTTAGTCACGATTTCTATTTAATTGAAACTCAAAACTTATCTAGTTTGATTTGAAAAGGTCAAACTAGAAAATACATTGAAACAGAAGGAGTATAATTTTGACATTATGTCTCACTTATATTTTTAGGTTAGAATTATATTTAAAATATATTTTTCATCAAAGAGAATCATAATCGTAAAAGAATAATAATTATGGTAACAATAAAATAAGGAAAGTAAATAATAACATCGTGTTCCCTATTTTGGACAACGTTGCTTGATGATATGGAGTTCAAAATAATGAAATTTCGAATGTGCAAATCCATACATTCAACCCAATCCACAATTATCTACAGAATTAACCATCCAGCCCAATCCACCATTAAACATTCAAATATTAGGGAGCCAATGCCACCATTAACAATTATGGTAACAATAAAATAAGGAAAGTAAATAATACTCCCCCGTCCTAATTCCATCTTCCCACATTGACTATATGTCATTTTTAAAGGAGTGTAAAATATGCATTGACTTTTCTGAAATGCCCCTAAAGTCTTTCATTTCACCCAACATTGCAAATCTAAAAACACTCGCAATGTATAAATTTGGTAATCGTAAAATTTAAAACATTTCAAACACTTTTATTTATCACAATAATATTTTTCATAATAGAAACAGTACGAAGTTTTCAATGTTACGAAAACTTAACAAATCACAATCACAAAACATAATTAATTATGTATTTTGAAATAATAATTTAAAATCATCACACTAAAAATTTAAGAACTAAATTTATAATAATATTTCTTTAAATGTTACTCCCTCATTCCAACAATTTCTTTCCCTTTTGTATTAGTATTGAGAACAAGAAAAGTTAAAAAATGTAAAAGCCTTCCATGTTTGTATTTAATATGATGTGATATAGTAGTGTAGATGAAAAGTAGAGATATATTAGCACACTCATTAAAAGTTTTTAATCAAAATAATAAACGAAAAAAGAATTGTATATGTCATAAAAAGGAAAGTAAGAAATAAATTAATGGACTAAGGAGTAATAAAGAAAATGTTATGTATCACCTTTTTTACTATCCGGACATACAAAAATTTAAGAAATGAAATTTAAAAAAAATATATTTTACTAGCTGGGTTTTAATGAAACAACATCTCTTCTTTTTAGTAAGGATAAGGTCTATGCACGCACTCTCCCTGGCCCAACTTTCGCGGGATTGAATCGAGTAGTTATTCTTCATTTTTAAAATAACATTGGGTTAAAAAATACAAGTATTTCGCAAAATTCTTGTTTTAAAATGAGGAAAATAAACATTAGATTATAATATTCGACTTAAAAAATAAATAAAAAATATTTAAAATTTTATATGCACAATTGGTCTCGTTAGATAGAACTCGATGAGAGGTATTCAACAGTATAATTTTTATCAAATAATAATTTGTGTATAAAAAATTACAAGTAAAATAGATTTTGTAGAAGAAAAATTAAAAAAAAAAGACAAATATTTTAAAATAATGGGTGCAGTTTTTTTTTGACAGAAATAATGGGTGCAGTTAAAAGTATGGAAAGTGGCGCAGGTTTGATCAGAATTTTCGTATGTATGCCATGCGAAATTCCAAGTGAGGAAAATACTTTGACGCACCGTTTGGTACACGGAATTCAAACTATGGAATTGGAATTGAATGCTTCAATTCCAATTCTGATGTTTGGTAGCACAAAAATTATGTGGATTTAGAATTGATAGTGAAAAAAATGAATTGGAATTGGCAGAATTCAATTCTATGGAATTGAATCCCATGAAATTTCAATTCTAGTTCCATCAATTCCGTATACCAAACGGACCTTGAAAAATTTTCCCACTTAGGGAATTCCTCCAATTAATTTTCTAACGGTGAAGCTTTTCAGAGTTTCCTGTCAGGGCATTAAAAAAAATGCTAGGGTACACCAAAGGTGTACTCAAAGGTGTACTCATTTGTCCCCCACCCCCTCCTTTAACACAAAAATGGGCAAGAAATTGAAAAAAAAATTAAATAAATAAAAATAGGATTAAAATGAGTAATAGAGAAAGGAGTGGGGGACAAATGGGATACACCAAATGGTGTACCCCTAGCATGGTCCTAAAAAAAATTTAGATGATGAACCGTATTTTTGTTGTACGGTTGTACCTACGGATGCCCAATTGAAAATATAAATCACTCCATCCGTCCCAAATTATTTGCCACATTTGTATTCTCAAGGCCGAATATCAAGTTTTTTCAATTCATTTTATTTACATATTAGTATAGAAATAAAAAAAATTATATATAAAATTTTAAGAATAAAATTATTTGTACCTCAAGGATTTTGTACTCCATTTGTACACAGCAGGTGTGCACCAATATTTTGTGTTGGTGTCATACTAATTTTTGTTACCAATATTTTGTGTCAGTGTAAATTTTTGTTAACATATCAACACTTTGTGTTACTGTAACTCATCAAAATGTTGGTGTATACTTTTGGTGTAAGTTTGGAATACAAATTTTGGTGTAAATGAAGTATGGTCCAAATTGTAAACTCAAATTTAATATTCAATGTATATCGTATTCATTTTCTTTAAACTTTTTTGTTCTATTATTTAATATAAGCTTTTAGCCAAAATTAAATTTAGATCTTCTATAAACATTTGTATACTTATCATTATATCTCATTTGAGTTCAAAGAGGTAAAAAGAGTCAAACTAGGATGATATTTTTGGAAAAAACTACTAAAATAGGACAACTAAAATAGAACTAAAACAAAGTTGAGACATTTTAAAAAATTTTATGCATGTAATTTATTTAGACTTTTTAAATTTAAATATTGTGGAGTTTTAAGTTTTTACATCTAACTTTTAAATTTACTCTTGCAGCTAACTCATCTAGCTTTTCTCACATACTACACCTAACTTAACTCAAATCATGCACCTAACCTAACTTAACTTTTTTCAACTACTAAACAAAATTCTGCACCTAACTCAAATCCCACCTTACTTTACTCAACTACCACACATCCTCAATAACTCAATACTATAAATTTGTGGCAGAAAATAATAATCTCAATACACAACTACAAATCTCACAAATCTTTTTCACGTTTCAAAGAAATGGACTCTCATTCTAGCTTTATCCTTCTAGCCCATTGGAATGATGAGTTCAAAATTGTAGACAATAAGGTGGAGTACTCATTGCAAGCAAACAAGACATTCATCTTTGATCTTAAAGTTTCATTTGAACAAGTCTTCAATGAATTCCTCATTGTTGTTGGAGAAGATGGTTTTAATTCCATCAAGAAAATTTGGGAGAAATATCCCAAATACAAGGATGAAGTATATGTTGCCTCACGCCCTTTCCCAATTTTCGAAGAGCGGACTTGGATGTGCTTTATTCAAAAGGTCACCAATCAATATGATGAGCTTGAAGTGTACTTAGAGCCACAACGAGTTCAAGAAGAGCTTCACGAGGATGACATAGAGGAAGAAGCAGGGCCATCTAACACCGCATTAGGTGTGGATGATGAAAATGACCCTGATGATCCAACTTACATTGGTAATTCTGACGATGAGAGTAGTTCTTCAGGTGAGTCAGAAGTATCTAAATGCGTCTCTATGTGCATGCCAGATGTGTATATAGAGGAGCCTACGATCGTTCGTAATTTGGTCAAGATTGCACAATCTGTCCATAGGAACGTTGAGCAAGTATCTCTAGATCCTATGTTTCGTGTCTTGGAGATCGAAATTGGCCAAACTTACGCTGACTTTAAAAGCTTTCTATTTGTTGTGTCTCTTCACAATATTGCGGAGCATAGACACTTTCGGACTTCTTCAAAGTGTAAAAGTTACTGGCTAGCAAAGTGCTCATACCCAAAACAGTGCCCATGGCTCATTCAAGCTCCTGAATCATCTTCTCTTTGAACTATAAAAAAATACAAAAGTCAACATTTATGTAGACCTGATTATTCCAAAGAGAAGGATGACAAGCTTATCACAAGCAAACTCATTTCTGAAATTATTTTTTCCAAAATTGCGCTGATGCAGATTACAAGGTGAAGTACATTGTTAAAGATGTATTCAACTTATTTCGAGTAGATGTAAAGTACAAGAAATATTGATTGGCCAAGTCTATTGCAAGTCTTTATTTGGGTTTGATTTAGTGATGAGTAATTGTGAGCCTTAGGATGATAAATAGTGGAGATAAATGGTTTGGATGGAAAGGGGCGGCCAATAAAACTAAACAGGAGTTTCATTAAAACCCCAAAGTTTAATAAATTATTCTTATAACATGAATAGGGCAAACAAAATCAGGTTTACACTTTGGGCGAATATATCGAATAGTCTAATGAGCACATTGGCGAAGGCAAGAAGGATCCTATAAAATAGTATGGTTTTGCCAAGCCAAACACTAAAACACTACAACAATTCGCTAAAAAACTACTCTGTATTAACGTTGTGTGACACTTTAGATACACGCCATATGCTTATTATTATCATTTTGGTTGACAAAATTGCTTTTTTCAAGATTATGATTAAGAATACAACAGCCCGGTTTGGAAATAACGTTAGAAATTAGCGTTATCGTTTTAAAAGGATTGTATACGAATAATTTTTAGCGTTTGCATTTTACAAGTTAATATGTATCCTTAAACTTTTATCCAAAACATAAACGCTAATCTAAAACACTATTCCCAAACTGGCCCCACAAGTGACTAAAGTCGCACCACCAAAGAAACAAGAGCTAAAAATATCAAAAAACAAAAAAACAAAAGAAAATAAGGTTTGATTTGGGATATTGTTTGCGAGTCCTATTTGAAAACCCATTTTTTCGATTCAGTATGATGCAGGTTTGATTCAGAACAATGTTGTGTCAGCAATTTTTGCCAACTCCAATAAAATTTGCACAATCCATCACTCTCCAATTCAATAAATTCCTTGAATCTTTCTTTTTTTTCTCTTTTCTTTTTATTTCCTTTTCTCCGATTCAATTGCAGGGCTTGTTGGAGCGGCTTCACCTCTAATTTCTCTAGATTATATTGGATTGTTGTAGACGAAAAGTGAACACTTTGAGTAAATGTGTGTAGTTTTTGTTGGGGTTATAATATAAGAATGGTTTAGCAATTACAGTAGTACAAAATTCACCAACTATCAAAATTTGAATGCAACATGAAAAGCTCTTCGAGTCAGGACCGATCTCACCCGCAAATAAATCATAGTATAATTTCATCTCGAACACTTACGTTGAGCGTCTTATGTGGAAGAACAATGCTGTTTACAACCACAACCTCGTCCTCAACGCTCACGCCTTCCCCTGTGCATCATTTGGCAAATGACAAAATCACAACTATCATAAACTTTGTTGAGTATCAAGTGAAAGATGAAGAAGGTGGGTGAAGTTAAAGTACCAAGGATTGTAACTCCCAGTTTTGAGTTGTTATCTCCATCTCCCTGTACCCACAAAATAATCACTCTATAAAACCAAAACAAAAAAGCAAAAAAAAAAACACGAAAACCAAGTACAACCAAGAAGCACGAATAGTGCATATTTATTGGGGCAACAATATGCAGGGAGTTTTACTTAGACCATAGATGCATTGTTGCATTTACTGCCCAAAACATCATAGAAAGTACGGAGTAAGACGCAAGGTGAAAAAACAAATGCATGGTAGCGGAATCACCTGAACACGGGACCATTTTCCTAGGGATGACTTCCATCCTACAATAGCATGCATGACAACTGCATTATCCTGTCAATGTAAAAAAAAAAAGTTAAAAATATGAGGTTCTATGTTTAATGTATAACCATCATCGTCAGTTTTTGAGATGTTTACCATGATTTCAACGTCATCTAAGATTATGCAACTTATTAGCCTTGCCCCAGCAGATACACGAACGTTTGCAGATACTGATACATTTGGTCCAATCTATTCATTTGGAAGCAAGAAAACAATTGCAGGTTCAAATCAAACAAGAATTGCAACTAATGTTCTCACTTTGAGAGAAAATGTCTATTATCATAAGAGTCCATCACTGTTGATTGTTGGAACAATTTCTAAGAGATGATAAAACAAAGATTGTTAGGAATAAGGTTAGGCACGACTCACCCCAAAAACACGTCTCAATAGATAAAGATTGTCTTATATTTATTCATGAGTCCATTCATTCATATTTAGCTTATGTGTGAAATAAATTTTAACTGCCACTCTTCATCGTCGACATCACAATTCTTTATTGTAGGGTCACAATTCTCTCACTAGACACAATAACCAAATTAGCTCTAAAATTAAAATAAAAAAATGGTTTACCTTTGCTGTTGGATGTACTTTTGCAGAGGGGTGAATATAAACATCGCCAACAATTGAAGCACTCTCAGTGCCATCTCCCCGGGCAAGGAGTTCAGGTGAGGTGTAATGGAATTGATTAAGATACAAAGCAGAACATTTCAAAGACATCCTGGAAAGTTGAAGATTTATTGTGGCAGTCTAAGCTATATTTAATAATACAACCCAAAAACAAACAAAAAACCAAACTGAATAAGTAAATAACTCTACCCTGGAGTCTTGATCTGTTCCCAGAAGTCCAATGTCTCATACGTGTACAATTTCTGCATTCCAGCAAAAGGTGACAAGATATCTTGATCCAACTTAACAAAATCTCTGCGCAGTGACCTGTGGGAAAAAAAGATCATTTAAATGGATATAAAATCATCATCCCCTAAAGAACTTTACAAGTTTATTCAAACACCCAAAAAAACTAATACTAGTACCCAACCTTGTTTCGGACTGGATTGCTTCAAAGCTAGAGAGATGGTGTAGAGTAGCTGCAATAGAGTTTATTAGTGATTGCATAAATTTCACAAATGATCCTTTATAGTTGGGGATATTCCACATTTCGTCCTCTACTTTATCAAATTCCATTGGACGTCCACTTTAATTGTGAGCATTGCCAATGTTAGTCATCTTTCCATCATACGTACTCAAAATGATACACTAACAAAGGATTATAAGTAGTAATGTTTCAAAATAATAATGACCTTAGTTGGTGTTTAAATGACATAGAAGAAGACTAACACAGGAAAATGTTCACAATTAATGAAGTAACTGTGGAATTTTCCTAATTATAGAGGAATATTTGTGGAATTTACTCTTAGTACTTTGTTTATCGATAATCAACTATATAATTAGTATCATCAACCAACTTATAGGAACAATTATAAAATACAGCAAACCTCTACCTTCCCTGTGTGTGTATACATTCTGGATTGCACTAAAAATTTCTGGTGTAAAAACATAAACACCACAATTGATCAGGTCACTAACCTGCACTTTGTTGTAAGGGGCCATAAAGAAAATGTGTCCATCCAAACATGCAAAAAGGAGAAAAAAAATAAAAACTGGCTATTACAAAATATTTTCTAACAGTAATAGTCATACAAATGTCTCAGGCTTCTCAGTATAATGCAATAGTTCTTTGGTAACTGGATCGGCAATCAACTGACCAAACTGGTTAGCAGATTCAGCAGAGACCTACATATGAAAATAAGAAGCAAACTGAAAACTATGAAAATTCTGTTCATAACTCTTCGAGTCCACTATTAAATTATTTTGTTCATGACTTATGAGTACATAACTTCACCTTACTAACAAGCAAAGTACCCATCCCAGCATACCTTATATGGGCCTCTGCACACAAAAGTGAATGTATATACTAAGCATTTATAGAAAAAGATACAGATTTAGAATTTAACAAGAAACTAATGGATTCCAATTTTGCTAGGACATGAAAGGTAAAGAAGAATGCATAAGCGTACCAAGCATGTCTGACAGTGGGAAATTGCAGCATACATCACAGTTCAGCAAAAATATATGGGACTGTCATATGCAAGAAATGAAGCTAGGAAAATTACAATGAGTAAAAAGAGTAATAAAAACAGATATGGGAGTTAACACAGATTATGTATTGTGAAATTATATGTTTCCATAAACTTACTGGAGAGTCTTCCATAATCTGATCTCTAAAGTAGTAAAAACCTCCGGCAGAACCATGAGGCCTCTCTTCTCTCAAGTATCTACACAGGCAGGAACTAAAGGTTAACACAAAATAAATACAAGCATTACTTTGAGATTAACAAGCAACAACAACATTATCCCAGTGCCTCAAAGGCTCCCGCCCATTGTAGGGTAAGGGGGTGATGTACGCAGCCTGACCTAGGGATGGCAACGGGTCGGGTTCGGGTCGGATAGTACTATACCCGAACCCGACCCAACTTTTAAACTGAAACCCAAACCCGACCCGAAACCCGACTTTCTAATCCAAAAACCCGACCCGACCCGAACCCGACTTTTAACCAATAATCAATTCAATGTACCCAATAATTTTAAAAAGATTAAATCTAATTTTTTTTGTGTCTCATTTTTTATTAAGGAATTATAAAAATGTTATAAATGGCATACTTGATATAGTAACACCTTGTCAAGAGATTATATGGAGTGCTCATTATATCTATAGATAGACTTTTATGTTATAAAATATTCGGGTTTGAGTCGGGTCGGGTGCGGGTGCGGGTCGGGTAAAATAATAAACCCACACCAGACCCGACCCGATGTCGGGTTCGGGTAAAAAATTCTGGTCGGGTTCGGATTATTTTATTCTCGGTTCGGGTTCGGATATTTTAGTGGTCAGTCGGGTCGGTTAAGCTCGGGTTCGGGTTGAATTGCCATCCCTAGGCCCTGACCACTATGTTTAAGACATAGAGCAGCTGTCCCCAAATGACACATGATGAGCGTCGAGAGTTGCATTGACTAACTGCTACTTCACTATCAAAAGAAGCAAAAATAGTTTAAAGGGTCATTTTTCTTTATTCCATCTTAATTTGAGATTAACAAATAAGTGAAAATAACCCATCACAATGAGGGCTTTAGAACTTTCAACTCATTATTCTTTTTTATGAAGGCTGCAAGTTGCAACATGAAGGGAATCTAGCGTAAAATGTTGCCACTGTATTCTTTTGCATGAGTTTATAGTGTTAATGAAGTTTATACTACGGAGTATTAATTGTCACTATAAATTTAATGTCACCGACCCCAACTAGTTGGGATCAAGGTGTTGATGATGATAATGGGAAAAGTTGAAATAAAAAAGACCTGGAAAGAATAAATGGTATGTATTATGCCCTAGTCACCTGACAGGAACTTTGAGCTCAGTAGAAATTGAAGACACATATAGTGCAAATTCCCGCTCCTCATAAAATCCAATAAGAAATACTGCTGCTAAATTGGGTATCTAGTAACATGAGAAAAACATATTCAAATGATTCAAATCACACTTCGAAGCATCTCATGCACACATTGGGCACAATACATATACATTAATCTTTTCTTCATCTTTTACAACATCTTAAAGAAAACCATTCTACAACAACTAAGCCTTCATTATGCCAAGTAACCTGAGTTAGAGACGATGAAGGCTCATAAAAAATGAAAGTTTTATGTATGCAATGCCCAACATGGGTATTTTTTTCAAGCTGGACATCGCATACATAAAACTTTCATTTTCTTATAAGCCTCCATTGTCTCTAACTCAATTTACTTGGTATAATGAAGACTTAATTGTTTACTCCATTGTCCATCGTTCATAATCGTCTCACAAAAAAGTTTCACATTTTATGGTATACTCTTTGGCTAGTCCCAGAATTAAATTCCGGTTTAACATTAAGATAAGAATTATGTGGTTTATGTTACTTCTCTTTGATATGGATTAACACTGTTAAGCCTAGAATCATAAATAAAGCATACCCTTTTACAAGCAGAAATATGATGCTGAACCATGGGCAATCCGGCTAAAGGGAACAGTGGTTTCGGAGTGTTGAAAGATAGCGGCCTGAATCGAGTACCTAGGGATTTTCATCTTCAAACAATCAGGGATCCACTAGCTATTTTAAGAGAAAAAAGATAGAGCTGGTGTGACGATTCCAGAAGTTTCGTAGTGATACCTTTTGTAGGCCCGCCCACCATGATCACCGAAACGATCTTCTCCTTTGAGCTCGCCGCCATCTGGTTTTCCCGACGGCGACGGCGCAGTTGCAACGCGCCGCTCGATGTTGAACCGAATCGAACCAGACGACCTTGAGAACCGCCGAATCAAATCGTCAGAGTGGATATATGCCTTTTTTTTTCGGATTCGATGATCATATGAATCAAATTTGCAGATTGGATGATCGTGTGATTATACGAATCGCAACTGACGATCTGTGCGTTGAGTTGCCGTATCTAATTTTGTATTTCCCCAGATTCTACCGCCAAAATGCACACTTATTCCCTCCGTCCCCTTTATTGTTGCATTTTTGCTGTTCCTGAAACACTTCTAACGACATCTAAAATGCCTGAAATTTACAAAATTTCTTCTTTATTATGGGTAGAAGTTATTTTGAAAGTTTTTTGGCAATCAAGACGGGATAGAAGTCTTTTATGGGATGCGCAAAAAATGAAACAGGAAAGATTTTTGGGACGGATGGAGTATATGAGCAACGTACACCAAAAGTATACTCCATTTATACACCACCCTCTTCTTCACCAGTCATTTTTAATTAATTTGTACTCCCTCCGTACCAGAGTATTCGTCCAGTTTTGACTTTTGGAACTGTTCATCTAAGCACTTTGACTCATCAAATTCTCTCAATGTGTAAGCCTAAATATAGTCATGTGTGATCTTGTTTGATTTGTTTTAACATATAGATTATTAATATATAATTTCTATAATTTTTTAGTATACAAATTACAATATAAAATGGATTAAAGAAGTGTATTGGATGATGTGTAAAAATGAAAGTAGACAAATACTCTGGGACGGATGTAATATTTATTTATTTATGAATTTTTTGCCCAATTATGTCGACAAAGAGGGGGTGGGGGACCCCTAGCATTTTTCATTGTATATTCCCTCTATCCCATTGATTGTAATTTTGTTCTCTTCTAAAATAAAATAATTTTCACCTTTTCTTGTGTAGAATTTTTGACAGGGTTTTTAATATATAGTTTTTACTTTTTATAAATATGCTAATTTGTAAATAAATGATTTCAAAAAATGAGAAATTTTACTTCGTAAATCCTAATTTGTAATCAAATTTAGGACGGAGGAAGTATTAGTTAAAGCTAGGTACATCCAAGAAGTGTTCATTTTGAATCAACGTAATATTTATTTTGAAACAAAATAGTGTTATTCTGATAGTACTTCAACTGTCTCTAAAAACATGGGATGTTGTGATTTTAAGGGATTTTAAGAGAATTGTATTTTATTGTTGAGTTTCAAAAAAATATCTTTGAATGTGATGTGTAAAAATAAGATTTGATTTAATAAATAAGTTAAGAATTAGAATAGTAAAAGTAAATTTTTAATAAAAATGAGAAATATATTTTAGGATGAATAGAAAAGGAGAAAAGTTTTTATAGATGGTGAGAGTATAACATTGTGCACTCCAATTTACGTAGTACGGAGTATGTCTTAAAAGATTAATCTTACTTTGATATTTTTCATACCCATTTTCTATATCGGATAGTCCGATGTTATGTGCCAAAATGCAACATACCCAGTGGTGGAGCCACATTGGGTCAAATGACTGCAGTTGCACCCACTGAAATTGGATAAGTTTATACATATATAGTAGTTTACCTAATATTTGGCTTAGCTGATTTGGTTCAAGACCTGGAAATCAGCCACTAGACCCTGAGTTCGAACCCCTCCCCCCTCTTGTATGATGATTTTTTGATAAACTATTCCTTTATAATTTTTTTATTTATACTTTGACCCCACTCTCCCCAATACCTGGCTCCGCCACTGAACATACCTTAACAAATCACAACTTGTGCATACGTCATGTGTCCATTATTTAAAGACTTATATTATGTCTTTCTATCTTGTAGATTATGCTTTCTATTTTCATCCGCTCTTTAGATTCTTTAACATATCTATCTTATCAAATGTAAAATGAAATATTCACAATGTCATTCGATAATCAAACTTCATAAGGCGTAATGTGAAAATCTATGAAATGAGAAAGTAACAAATTCCTTTATGGACCCACAACCATATTTTCTTTTCTTTTGCTTTGCATTTATTTACATATCCTCATTTGCGCAAGGCTAATTTCTTCCTCATTTAATACTACATCTGCACATCTACTTGGAATAACCGAAGTGGATTTGTGCATGATATGAATGGATTTGCACGTGATATGAATTAGATATACTATATTAGAGATGTAATATTAGAATAACCGAAGTGCATTCGTACATGATATGGATTAAGTATACTATATAAGAGATTTTGTCATAACCGAAGTGAATTTGTACATGATATGAATTAGATATACTATATTAGAGATTTTGTCATATCAATTTGAAGAAGTACGTCTCATCGAGTTCTTACTGACGAGATGTAGACCTTTTAGAATAAGATAATTTCCTTAATTAAACTATGCAAACATATTTGATATTATGCTTTATAAATTTTTCTACATTTGCTGAGTTGGTGTTGTAACAATATAATCTCTAATCATCTGCTTCTAGATGTGAATTTCTCAAAGCATAAATTTAATTTTAATTTAGGTCAAATATGATGAGATGAGGTTATTTCAAGAGGTAGCTAGCTAGTTAGGTGATAATCAAATTGGGATGGAAGATGCCATAAATAAACAAAAGAAACAATCATGTTGATTGCATGATGATGACATTATGTTGTTAAGATGAAAAATAATGCATTCTCTTTTGTAGAGTAATTAATAAAAGGGATCATACCTTTATTTGTAGGGTGGCTAGACATGCAAGAAATATCACACTTAGATATTGGACGTATATATGTACATGTTGTATATGTATACTACCCCCAAAGGATTAAAGGCAATGCTTTTGTGGTGGGATCAAATTAAATGTACTTTATTTAATGAAAAGTTTTTGCCTCCTCGCCAAACACCCCGCCCCACTTTGTCCTGCCCTATTCTTTAAGCCTCCACGCAAGTGAAGACGTAGACTAAATGATGTTTGATTGAAGCTCAAAATTTCTCATGTCTGATTCCCAAAAGTAAAATGAGGCATATATATTAAAATGGAAGAATATATAGTGCATGTTTTTATGTGCTTATAAATTGGTCAAAACTGCTTATAAATAATTCTTAACTTATAAGCCAGCCGATGACATGTTTCTGTGTGCTTATAAGTCCGAAAAAATAAGTGGATATTAGGTACTTATTTTTGTGTGTTTATATGATGCACCTTGAGGTCATACCAGTTTATAAGTCAAAAATGTTTATTATTAATAAGTTAATAAACACCACTACAGAAACAGTTTCAGGGTTAGGATGATGGGAGAGAGTCGTGATAGAGAGCGTATAAGAAAGGTTTGGGTTAATCTTAATCTAAATCAATGAATATGATTTGTGAGGACATGGTGAAGTGCGAATAATGTGCTTTTTTGAATGCTTTTTTTGTTTTAATGAAAGATGAATCACCCCTGGTCTGGTAGCGCACGATATAGGTGACCCCTCTCCTTTACTTAAACTGTGCAAATTTAAAGGTATCCCTCCAAGGAAAAAAAAGGAAAAACACACACACAAATTATAACTATGGGTAATTAAATCTAAAATATATGAACATCTCCCCTCGCTTGAGTGGTAGAAAGTCTAATCTTCAAAATTTACGAGCAATGCACTCTGGTTTGAGCCCTAGCAAAGACAGAAACATTTGCTCTTTGTACATTATTAGATTGGGAAAAATATGAATAAATACTACAATATATTATAATGAAGTTAATAACACTAAAAAAATCTAAAATGTACGGAGTATTTTACCTAGTGAAATTTGCACTAAATAGGACTAAAACATAATGACTTTCCCAGTGTAGGACTTAAACTTTTATATTTCATAAATAGGACTTAATAATGACTTCGTGAGAGAAATAATGTCCAATAATGATGGATATTTACTTCTATAATGACTATTTGATAATGTCCAAAGGTCCCACATTGAGAAATAAAAACATATGGTCCTATATTGGGAAAATCATTATGTTTTAGTCATATTTAAGTAAATATCTCTTTTACATACTACCATCAACTTGGCATGAAAACTAAAAAAAATTGTTGAAAATGATGTAGGGGAAAGATTATTATAATAGCCACAGAATTGTTTCCAAAAATAGAAACCTGAACCCTTTTCTGGAATTGACGAAAAAAGAAATGTAAAACTTTTTTATGAGATTAGAGAGTATCAAAATATGATATTCAATATTTTTGTACAAAAACATGACTAAGGCCCCGTTCCTTTCAACTTATTTTTTCTTATTCTTATTAAAATCAGATCAGGTCAGATCGAATCAGATGAGATCAGATCAGGGTCAATAAGATCAGATCAGATCCCATCTGATCATATCAGAACTTATTAAAATCAGATCTCATCAATTATTATCATTCTTATTACTATTATTATTATATTATTATTATTATTATTGTTGTTGTTGTTGTTGTTGTTCTTAAAAATGAAAAAGAATAAACTTTAGAAACAGGTTAAATAGAAAACTGAGAAAGTAATCCTTAATTATTAGATGTTGGAAAAATTAGTTCTAAAATACATTGACAATTTCAATCTAATTCTACTTTTAAAATATATTTTTATTGCTACTTGTAATTTGAGTTTCTAAACTTTTGATCTTTTATAAGGATGAGATATTTTAATAAAAATACCATCTCTTCTATATATTGATTATCTAAATCTAATTACTTTTTAATGTATATATAAATTAAATATTTATTCTAATGTATATCATAATTGGCGCTCATGTCATTTAAAAATGCTACAATACTATTTTTAACTCCGAAACGGTTTCTATCCTCATAACCCCTCCGTGCAAACACCCAACCCAAACTCTACCCATGTTTCACTACTATGTTACCAAGGGATAGACATAGGCGTACCGGATACTTGGGAGCGGGAACCACGTGAACGAACAGAATTCTATAAGATCATGAAATCGCTCAATATCAAATTCAGACACCAAAGATATAGATGGATATTATTATAATATTCGGCATTGTGGAAAAAATATATATTTTAGTATAATATAATAATCGTATTCATTTTAAAATATAGTTTTAATATATCTCAATCTTTTATAGCATGTATGTATTAAAAATTATATTTAATTTATGCAGAATGAATGCTCCAGCTTGACTTTGGTCAAACACTGATATTCATTTTCATGAGTATAGGGCCTAACATCTTTGTGAATAACGTTAGAAGTTAGCGTTACATTTTGAGAAGACTATTTACGGGCACCGTTAAGCATTTTTAAAGTTAATCTGCACCGTTAAAATTTTGTCCAAAATGATACCGCTAATCGAAAACGTTATTCATAAACAGTCACGTAATATATATAAAAGACAAATTCACACATGTAAAGGATGTGTAGCTACGTAAACAAAAAGCAGCAGTTACGTACGTAAATTACGTAACAATGATAACAATAATAATGATAATCAGAACAGCAATAATGCTTGCATTTATAAATGTTGTGTCTATATATATATATATATATATACACACACACACACACACACTTCCGTATATGATTTCTTTGTTTGTGGAGTGTGAGAAACTGATGCTTGAGGCACAGAAGACAAGGCGCACTTCCCGGAGTATTAGTATATGCTTATATATAATCGGCTGTATGTATATGTGTGCATATACATACACGTGTATGTATAGATTTGATTCTTGTTGTTCTGCATAGATTAATAATATAACTAATTCTTCTGGTTCCATCCATGGCCGGGGGACGAGGATTGGCCATGTCATCTATCCTCCTCATAGGTAACTATATTTCGTATTTTCTCCGTCACAGTGTATTTTGTACTTCTTCAATTGTCTATGTGGGTTTTAAAGATTGTTTTTTGAGTAGGTTATTTATTTTCACTAAAACATAATGATTTCCCTAAATAATCTCATATGTGTTTTTTTCAAGTGTACAATAGCACTTTTAGTCATTATTCAAGTAAATTATTAAGTGTTATTTAGAGAATAAAGAAATTTAAGTGCTATTTAGAGAAATGACTTAAGTTTTAGTACTATTTATTGTAAATATTTCTTTTTTTAATTGCAAAAAAATGGGGGGTGTTACTGTGCAGTGGTGGCAGGAATGGAGCGTTTCACGTTCAAGGGGGTGGCGGCGAACATGATGAGTTACCTGACGGACGTGGTGAAGATGAGCAATTCCTCCGCCGCAAAGATGGTTAACAACTGGTGCGGCCTCACCTAT
Organism: Cuscuta australis; assembly: GCA_003260385.1. Taxonomy (NCBI): domain Eukaryota; kingdom Viridiplantae; phylum Streptophyta; class Magnoliopsida; order Solanales; family Convolvulaceae; genus Cuscuta; species Cuscuta australis. Next base: position 2,298,919 of record NQVE01000192.1, read on the forward strand.
TTGGTGCCGCTCCTGGTGGCGCCGCTCGCCGACTCCTTCTTGGATCGCTACTCCATCATTTTGCTCTCCTCCCTCCCCTATCTTCTGGTAACCTACCTACCTCACCATCCACGGAATGTTTTGTTCGAAAAATTGACATCATTTTAAGACACTAGATACATATTGTGTGTTTCGTTTAAGAAATTGACGATTTTTTTAAATGAGTATGACATATCTCGAATTAGGAAGATATCTTTTGATTGTGAAAAAATAGGGGAATAAAAAAGAAATATTTGCACTAAATAGCACTAAAATTAAGTCATTTCCATGAATAGCATTTATATTGTTTTATTCCCTAAATAGCACTGAATAATGTCCATGATGTCCTGTGATGACAAATATTTGCTTGAATAATGACTAATGCATAATGACTAAAAGTGCTACATTGGGAAGAAAAACACATATGGCGTAAATTTCTCAATAAAAAATCGTTTAATAGCTTCAGAGCCCCCTATGATATGAATTCAAATTGTTTGAAAACAGGGACTCTTAGCATTGACATCAAGAGCATTTAGATGGCCATGGAGGGCAAGAACCAACACTTCCACCGCCTCCACTCTCTTGGGATGGTCTCTTGCTTTGATCTCCCTTGGCCTCGGCGTCTACACCGCCTCCTTACAAGCCTTCGGCGCCGACCAACTCGACTACGACCACGACGACAACACCGACCAAGAAGATCCCGGCGGCGGCGAGGAGAGCTCCGACCGCCGGAGCCGGTTCTTCCAGCGGTGGTACTTCGGCATTTGCTGCGGCTGCCTACTGGGTGTCGTGGGCATGTCCTACATTCAGGACACCGTCGGCTGGGGGCTGGGATTCGCCATCCCCTCCTTCGTGATGGTGGCCTCCGTCGCTCTGTTCTTGTCCGGGACCCGGTTTTACCGGTTCAAGAAGACCGGAGTAGAGAGCAACCATCTGATTCAGGCTATCAAAGGCCGGGTTGCTTCCAGGTTGAAGAACCGCGGCGGAGATTCCTTGCCGGCAGAGAAATCTGAAGTTGTGGTTGTTGTTGAGTAAGTACACTAGTTTTCCAAAATTAAATACTCACTAGATTGACATAATTTGATTAATCACAAATTATGGAAAAAATATTATAATGTAAATTTAATAAAATTAAATTTATCTTAAAATATAGTTTTGAAATATCTAATTTTTATAATATTTAATTATTTTAAACTATAATTAACTCACGGTCAAATTGTACCACAATTTAACTAAAAAGTCAAACTCTGACAATCTTTTAGAAACAAATGAAGTATTTGAGTTGATCCCATATAAAGTTCTTATTCATGCTACCTCCGTCCTAGAATATTTATCTTTTTGCGGTTAACCATTTTTAATATTTGACCTAAAATCAAATAAAATACTCCCTCCATCCCATAAAGTGTTACCCATTTTGACTAAAGTAGGAATTAAGGGAGGGATAATTTTGTGTTGACTTTCCAAAAATATCCTTGATGTGATGGGTAAAAGTAGGATGTGATGTGTAGATTATTAGGAAAAAGCTATGGTGTAATAGATATGGTTTGAAAAAGTAAGGGGTAAAAGTGGTTTTTTAATATAAATGGGTAGGAGATTGTGGGACACAATTTTTTTGAAAGATGTAAATCTTTTTGGGACGGATAGAGTATATATTGTATACTAATTCAATAAAATAATATTTTAAAAATATTCTATAAAGAAAATCTTATAAAAATATTTTTGTATCTATGTAGGTGTTTCTCTGTGCTTATAAGCAGTTTTTACCTTATAAATCAGCTGATGACATATTTTTTGCGTGCTTATAAATTGACTTATAAGCTGTTTATAAGCCAGAAAAAAATAATTAGATCTTACCTACTTATTTTTAATTCAGTACTTTCATTTCTCCGTTCTGACTAAATTATTTACAAACTATCTCTTACCATTTATGAATATTTGCGAATGACTTATCTTTCATTTAAGTCATTTAATTTATACGAAAAAATATTTGACTTATAAGGAGGTTATAAGTTAAAATTAACTTATTAATAATAAGTCAATAAGAATCAGCACATACAAACATCTTCTATATCTAGTATCACTCTATATTACTTCAGGTTAAAATTTACAAATTTTAATTGGAAAAATAAAAAATATACAAACACTCAGAGACATAGGGAGTATATTTTTTCATTCATCCTAAAAATTACTTTATTTTCCTCTTTTAAAAACAAATTTATTTTCCACTAAAAGGTCCAGTTTGGTATGTGTAAGTGCACGCTAATCAAATTTGTCATTGTATGTTCGGAACTTCGAATGCAAAAAAACTCACTTATTTTCTTTAAGTATGTTATTTTTTTTCACATTCCTAGACAGTCAAATTTGATTGCGCACACCCTTGCTAGATTGGCTGTTAATGGGTGCTATGAATGACCTTCTGTTCCCCCAAATGATGTATTGCATTTACTTTGATGAATGAAAGTGTTTGAGTTTCAAAAAATTTTTTGTCATTGTACAGTGACATTGAATATCTGTGTATATTTGTTTTTGGTTCGGTGTACACCAAGTGTATATATACAAGGGAGTTCTCCAAGTATTTTTCTCAAAAAAATGATCTCTTTAATTTCATTCCATCATTAAATACTAAAATATTCTCTGTGCAAAATCTCGGATCCACAGGCTTCACGAACAGATTTCGAGCCCACTGTACGACGAAGATTCAAACGGCGGCAAGAAACAGAACGACGACATGAATCCGTTAGACCTTGTGAAACTGGTGATACGCCTACTGCCGACGTGGATGACGCTGCTGATGTTCGCCGTCATCTTTCAGCAGCCGGCTACGTTTTTCACCCGACAAGGAATGACGATGGAGAGAAACATCATAGGCACAAAGATCAAAGTCCCTCCGGCCGCCCTCCAGAGTGCCATCGCCGTCTCTGTGATCCTCCTGATGCCGCTCTACCACAAGGCCTTTATACCCTCCATCCGTGCCTTCACCCGCAACGAGAAGGGCGTCACCGTGAGGCAGCGGATGGGGATCGGCATGTTCCTCTCCGTTGTCGCCATGGTTGTCGCCGCAGTGACAGAGAGGAGGAGGCTCTGCGTGAGCAACAGGCAGACAGAAGATGTTCACGGGGACAACGTGGTCCCAATGAGCATCTTCTGGCTGCTTCCCCAGTATATCCTCTTGGGAGTTTCCGACATCTTCACGGTGGTGGGAATGCAGGAGTTCTTCTACTCTGCGGTGCCGGAGAACATGAGGACCTTCGGGGTGGCTCTCAACACAAGTGTCTTTGGCGTGGGAAACTTTCTCGGGTCGGCGTTGATAGCGGCAATAGAGCACTTGACGGGTTCGAGATCGGCCGGAGAACGCCGCAGTTGGTTTTCTAACGATTTGAGAGAAGCGCGTTTGGACTATTACTACTGGTTTTTGGCGTCTTCAAGCGGTATCAGCTTGGCAGCCTTTATTCTCTTTTGTAAACTTGTGAGGGTAAGATAGATCAAACAAATGTATACTATGATCTTAAATTTTTGGGTGATGTTATATCACGCTACAATAACATCGACTGATAGACTAATGCTCTATTTGATCTGATAGGATCTTGTCTGATTTTTTTTAAGACGTTGATCTATTAAATCTCATTTGATTTATCTGATCTAATTGAATCTGATCTGATGTAATTATGTTCGATCTTGGTTGATCGAATCAGATATGATTCGATCTGATCAGATCTAATGTGATTGGATCTGATTTTATTAAATTTTAGTACAATGTAATTTGAAAGGATCCAATTTCGCTCTTCTTTCTCTCCACTAGGAAGCGTTCTCCACCACATGCACCCCCTCTCGTTGCCGCCACTAACTGAGGTGGTCCGCAATGGCAAATGTGGCTTGTTTGGCTTGTGGCATGTCGCTAGCATTGCTCCATGATTGCCAAGGCACTTGCGAGGCGTCCCTTCAGGGTATCATCAATTTTCTGTTAAGAACTTCGAGTTCCCATATTATTCAAGGTAAAATTTAATACTCCCTCCGTCCCTAAATAAAGTTTCTCTTTCGTTTTTTCTTTGTCACTAAATAAATTTCTTTTTTTCCTTAAAAAACCCTTTTTACCCCTTACTTTTTCATACCCTACCTATCACATCATACCATTTTACTAATAATCTACCTATCACATCATACCATTTTACTAATAATCTACCTATCACATCTTACTTTAACACATCATATCAAAGGTATTTTTGGAAAGTCAACACCAAAATATCTCTCCCTTAAATCCTTAAAAAGTCAAAAATGGAATTTTATTTAGGGACGGAGGGAGTATTTGTCAAAGTGACTATCGGAGTACATAATGATGGGTGTATATCACCCAAGACCGGTCAAAGGAGAAGGCCAAATCTTTGACCGGTCAATCTCGAAAGTTTGGAAGGGAGACTTAAATCGTCAGCAAAACGATATATCATCGGCCAAAATTTGACCGGTACACTACACAAAAAAGTATACCGGTCAAACTACGTTATCATCCTATTTATTCCAGACTTCGATGAATTCACCCCTCGGAGATTACCCGGTGTAGTTTCTGAGGTTGGAAAGTGTCGGCAGAAGAGGATCTGCGAGGGCTTGGCGTGTAGCGACCCGTGTCAGTAGAGGACAACTGGAGATACTGAAGAATCCATCCAAGGCGCTACTCGACAAAGGGAATGATCCCCCTCACAAGGCGACAAGGCAGCTCGAGGACGAAACCAGTCACCTCGCACCACATCAGCAGCATGCCCCCACGTGGGCGCACGCGGTCCTGTCCCCTTAGCCTAGTATAAATACTCATGTAAACCTCAGAAAGAGGGATCCGAATTCATTCTCTCTAAACTCCCTTGTAAAAGCACCCGTGCATTCTCCGTTATAATACAAATTGGGCTACAGGTGTTCCACCTAAAGTCCTACTGGTCAATCTGCGTGTTTTTACCTTTCTTACTTTGCCCAATCGAACAAACTATTCTAGACCCGGTCTAGTATAATTTGACCGGTCAAGTAATTTACACTATCACATAACAACAAATTTTAAGAACTTTCAGAGTGTATTTCTTATAATGTACAAGATTACTACTATCAATATTATATTCTCACATTTCAATGTCAAGTTATCGACACAATTCTCAATCAATGTTGCTTAGGGCACTTTACTTCTTTTTATTCATATTTTTTCAATCAGTGTCACCTAAAGTACATTATTTTAATATTTATTGCATTTCAACTTTTATAAAAAAAAAGTGTTCTAATTTTTTGTTAGTAATTTTTGGTATAGTAGACCCACTTCCTTCTTCGCCCCGAGCCTGAGAAATCTTAGAAACAAACGTGGGTGAGATTTTAACTATGACTTCGTGGTCGCCATAGCTCAGCTATGCACTCTGCCAACCGTGCAATGGCATGTTGGTTTTTATTCTTTGTTAGGAAAGACACTATTTTTCCATTAAAAAAAATGTATTCACAATTCTTAATACTCCGTATTTTCTTTAAAAAAAACAATCCCTCCGTCCCATTTTATAACGCTTATTTCGGTTTACGATGTTTGACTGAAATTATTTTCAAGTCATTTTATATGACAAATGGTACATAGTTAAAAAAGATAAAAATTATATATTAAAATACCACTTCAAAAGATCTACAAAACTAGTAGTGACAATAGTATTTTTTTATCAAATTTCTAACGAAAATTGTGAAAGAAAGTGAATAAAGTTTGACTATGTAAATAACATGCATTATAATTTGAGACGGAGCGAGTAATTAGTAATATTTTAAAATTTTTTTTTGGGTCGTATAACAGTATTTAGCATAATAGGCCGTTTAACAGATACGGCCCAACTTCACATTTTTACCATTTCCACTCTAAGCCCAATAGCTCTTCTTCTACAATAACTCCACCTTCAAACATCCATCCCGTAAATCCCAAAAGCTTTCTGCTTTGGAAAATCAACAATTCACAGCGCTCTTCCGTTAGATCCGATCAGAGGTATTTGATTTTCTTCGCTCCCATCTCCGCTCTTTAACTTCGAATCTGATTATAAATCTCTGAAGAAAAGTATGCTTTTGATTCAATTATCCGGATGTGATTACAAGATTTTGTTTTGATTTTTCTCTTGAGAATCCTTAGATCTATGGTTAATGTTCCATAGATCCATGATTTACTTCTCTTCAGATCTCCCAGATCGATTTTTTCTAAGATGTGTGTGGAAAATAATGCTCTACAGATCTTATGTATTTTGCGTTTTATACTCCGTACATTTGTTATCTGTAACAGACTGGTTCCGCTGTCTTTTCTCTGTTTATATTTTGTGTTTTTTGTCAGTTTTTTAATCTAAACTGTATGTATGTCAATTTTTTTACTCTCATCACATTATGATATCTGCATTTCAGTTTTTTTTGTTTGTTTTTTTAAGTGATTGTTGTTCTGGGGATATAAAATTTTATGCAGACATGCTGGATTGTGTTTTTGTTAGCTTCCTTCAGTCAGGTGTTTATCGAAAATAGGCAAAACAAATTGAGATAGATAAGCATGCCCAATTTGAGGTTAAATTGTCACTTTGTTGCCAACATTTGTGCATTACAATTCTTTGATATGAATGTGTATGGTAATTGGTTAATGGATGATGAAGCATTCAGTCCTCTCCATTGGAACTATTTTGAGAATATTTTTCACTTCCTTTGGTGTAAATGTGATTATGTTTCTTTGCTCTCTTGGAAATGTTTTTTTTCCTTTTTCTGGTTAGAATTCATCTCATCCCATTGTAAGATGGTAATTAAGTCCGTTAGGAAACAAGTTTCTTCTCAGCTGCTGTTTTGAAGTTATCTTAGTTATTGTGATGATATGATCATTGTGTTATTTTATCAATAACTCAGAAAATAATGGCCATCATAGTAGAAAGTATATGATACAATTTGTACTTTTATTATAGAAAATACAGTTACAAGGGGAGAGGGTGGACAATAGTGGCAACAAGGAAAGATGGTTGCACTGAAGATTGAAACGGGTCACAATGACGTAGTTCACGACGTATCCATGGATTACTATGGGAAACGGGTCGCAACAGCTTCGTCTGATGCCACCGTCAAAATAATTGGTGTGAGCAACAACTCCACCTCTCAACACCTCGCCACTCTTAGTGGCCATCACGGTCCTGTCTGGCAGGTTTCCTGGGCCCACCCAAAATTCGGTTCAATCCTTGCTTCCTGTTCCTATGATGGTAAGGTCATTATATGGAAGGAAGGCAGTCAGAATGAGTGGACACAAGCCCACATTTTCAGCGATCACAAATCCTCTGTCAATTCCATCTCGTGGGCCCCTCACGAACTCGGGCTTTGTTTGGCGTGCGGGTCCTCCGATGGGAACATCTCAGTTTACACTGCGAGGTCAGATGGCGGTTGGGACACCGCAAGGATAGATCGTGCCCACCCAGTTGGAGTGACCTCAGTTTCGTGGGCCCCCTCAATGGCCCCCGGTGCTTTAGTGGGATCCGGCATACTCGATCCCGTCCAGAAGCTCGCCTCCGGCGGCTGTGATAACACCGTAAAGGTTTGGAAGCTCTACAATGGTGTTTGGAAGATGGATTGCTTCCCCGCCCTTCAAATGCACGATAATTGGGTGAGGGACGTCGCGTGGGCCCCCAATTTGGGGCTCCCGAAGTCAACTATTGCAAGTGCTTCAGAGGATGGTAAGGTTGTGATATGGACCGCGGCGAAAGAGGGAGACCCATGGGAGGGAAAGGTTCTCAACGACTTCCAGACCCCCGTTTGGAGGGTATCGTGGTCATTGACCGGTAACCTCTTGGCCGTTGCGTCTGGCGATAACAGCGTGACATTGTGGAACGAAGCTGTCGACGGAGAGTGGCAAAAGGTCACAACTGGTGACCAATAAGATTTTTTCTGTTGCTTTTGATTAATGTCTATGTTTTAAGACGTTTTTCACTGGATTTGAGTTTCACAATTGCTTTGTTTAAAACCTGCCCTTTTTTTTCTTGTCATGTTGTGAAGAAAATTGGATGTATTTCATACTCTTTGCCTCTGGTTTATATAATTATATGACTTGATATCATACTGTGCAAGAAATTTACTTGTGACTTTTGCTTTTTGGGAATAAAAATAAGTAAAAGTAGTTATTGTTTGTAAATTTACGTTTAACTTTTCATTTGAACATTTTAACTTTAACTTTTCAAACTGTCAAGTTTGATCAAGTGATTGATATCAGAGTAAAAGACTTGGGAAGAGTTATGCATATTTCCTTTTTAGCTTATCAGATTTAGGCCTCATATGGGAATAATGTTTTTAACTAGTGTTAGTATTTTATCAATTTTAAAATGTTAAAATTAAATACTATTGCTAGATATTTTATTAAAAAATATATTTTTATGCAAAATAAAGACTTAACTATTTAAGTATTTGTTAGAACCAATTTTCGATACAAAAGCAGAAACTCAATTTGAGGTGAATTGTTAAGTGCATCTTTGGTGTATTTAAGATAACGTCAACTTTTTAACATACACTTCGAACTTCTCCCTTGGTTTGAATGTTACCAAGTTTATTCCCTAAGATTCGTGAGAAAGTTTGCCCAGATTCAAGCCCCAGCGGAAATGAAAGCATTGACTCTTTGTTGTTATTAGGTTGACAATAGTATGAACGGATACTGTCTTGTAATAAGGTCAACAACATTAAAAACCCTAATTAATAATCAGTGTAATGCAAAATACGTTATATGTAGAAATTTAGATGGATCACAAGTTTTTTTAATTATAGTGTATATCTGGTTTTGAAAAAAAATTGTTAATACATTTTTTATATCACTACAAAACGTCAAATTTTTAAAATGAGACAGAGGAAGTATATTATAGTTCATCATGATACTTAGCTTGAAGAATAATTGCTCCCCTAATTAAAATTCAAAAAGTATTGAAGGACGATAAAATTGAAACTCCCAATCGGGTGGTCGATTGTATTGCTAAGTAGTTTTTTGGAGTTCCTCCCCTCCTTTTGATAATAAAAGGTGGTTCTTTTATACGGAGTATGTAAAATACTTTTATTTGTTCTCGTTTTTTCATTGATCATTTAATAAAAAAAATATTTTTTTTGTTACATTTTATTTTGTGAAACTATTGACATAATAATAATCACAATACTTTGCATGTTAAACGAAAGGGATATTTCACTTTGGGATGGAGGAAATAGCATACCTAATAGATCTATAGATTTTCGTCTCAGATTAGCATTGTAAGTTTGTAACCCCTCTGAAAAAATACAACCATTATTTTGACCTTGAAACTTTTGACTTTAAATTAACTTTTTAAATTTAATGATTTATTTATCCCTGCAAATATTCCTCCCCTACTCCTCACCCCAACAATTTAGAGTGTAGTAGGGTACAAGGAGAGGGGTTTGGAAAAATAAAAATCAATTTTATCAACGAAGCATTGTAGATGTGTAAAATACCCGAGTCATTCTAGAGTCATTTTTGGCTCGGGTCAAAAGATACTTTTCCGTTTGAAAAATAATACAGTAATAATAATCAATTATTTATTTCACTTTCAAACTTTAATTTTTAGAAATAATCATTACTTAATTCTCCCAGAATCAAATAACTCTGAAATAATTGATTCTATGAACACAATGAGCCAACCAAACAGAGGTGTAACGGAATAAACCCTAACCTATCACACTTCACCATTTTATCAACTTACAACAAAACAAAGAAAACACAGACAGATGTCAAGGTTAGTGTAAACATATCTTTTACCAAAATCAAAATAAAAATTCTTATAAATATAATAATTAAATAAATAAACCTAAGCAATTTCACTGTAGTACATTTTACCAAAAAAGGGTGCTTGTTTACATCATTTCTAGCAATAAAACGGTTTGCTGCTAGAAAACAGAAATGAAAAAAAAACCTCTTCTAGCTTGCAGGGATCTTCTTAATCAAAAACTAAAACAAGGGAAAAGTTACAGAAAGAATTTAATGGTGGTTTTCTTTTTTCCGAAGATCCCACAAGAAGTGAACCAGCAAAACTCTACAATTAACCATCTACATCAAAGGCAAATCCCATATTTACAATACAAGTGACATAAATGCCATTACCAGGAGCAGAGAAGATGGATGATACAGTTGTTTGAAGTAACTCCCGAATGAAAATCACCACGGTTCGCTTTTGGACCACAAATTGGCGCAAAGAGCTTTTACCTTAATTATCAAGCAAGCTCTGTATATGGACACAACAAAGGTGTTTGTTCCCAAGAAACAAAAGAACAGACCCTTAATGCTCTAAGCATATAATAATGCTAAGAAATATGATGTGTTACCTTGATTAATAAAGGGTTGTCAATCATAAATCATAATGATGCTTCCAAAAGTCTATGAAAACGTTCTACTCTAGCACGGTAATGTTTGGACAATTTTCCGACTGGAATCTTTCTTTTCCTCTCAAAACGGGCAAAAACGTCTTCGGTATCCAGGACATATGAAACCTGCAAGTAGTAGTGACCAAACATTTCATAATCTATGGTATATAAATTGCGGAGTATATACAAAACCTTTAAAATAAGTCAATTTACCTTTGATGAATTGCACGCCATCTTACATTCCAACCCATTTAAAATGGTTACATTTTTCATAGCCAAGCACATAGCAGAAGATTCGTCAAGCTTGGTAAATTCTCTCTTATTTCTGCATACATAGAAACATGGCAAGAAATTCAATCATGTGCGTAAATATTCTCTTCAACACGCACTAGATAAAAACATTGTTTGATGAAAACCAAGAAAGACTAACTACAGAACACACATGAGAGGTTTGTATCATATCATAACTGAAAATAAGGAAAGAAGGAAAAAAACAAGGTTGGGTTTTTACAAGAAAATCCTTTAACATTACACAGGAAGATAATGTAAGTACCTCTTAAGTACCACAGCAGGAGACTCTTTTTTACAATGTTCTACTGAAAGATATTCAGAAAGGAGATAACTAGCAAAATTGGGGTCCACAGAAACTGCCACCACATCAGACCTCTCATTTCCATCATCCATCAATTGGATGGATATACCAGGAGGGCAGGATATCTATTAAAAACATAAAGAATATCTCAGTATTCAAAGGCACTTTATTTATCTAATTAGTTATTTGCAGAGTATAATAGTAAAGAACATACCGATTCTATACGATAAATGTTCTCTTCATGGAGCAGAACATGAGAGTTTTCATAGTAGACGAAGTCAACAGAGTTATCAGGCTTCCTAGATCTTTCATATTCATACAATTGAAGCAGCTTATTGTCCAGCTCATCACTCGAAACAGCTAAAAGCTAAAAACACAAGGCATAACTTTCTACATCAAATGTGTGTGTGTGTGTGAGAGAGAGAGAGAGAGAGAGAATTGCAACCGAAATATAGACAAGATACCTGTTTGACTAGCTTGTATATCAATTTGTCTAAGGTAAAAAGAACATATGAGTGGTTCCCAATGATAGACCGACAATCATCCTCAAACTTTGCATTGTCAGAAGATCCATCAAGCAAACTGTACAATGAACTCATGAATCTGCAGAGAAGCATCAGTTACTAACTGGTACATTTAAGCAACCCAGAACAAAAAAATTAGACCCTTTTTACATACCGGACATAGGGATCAGAATTATTTTCCTTTCCAGGTTTCCACTTCAAATCGGACGATGAAGAATTCTGCTTCGCTAACAACAGCCTCTCATACAGTATCTGGAAACATAGTAACATAGAGTTGAGGTTTGGGTTACTGTTAAAAACACTTACACATTTCTGTCACACGCTTGATTTTGGTATCGATGTAGTTGAATAGTAAAAGAAATACAATTGCAAAATCGTACAGGGGATAAACAAAATATTACCTGGTGGAGTCTAAAAAGTACATAAAAGGAGTCATTCCCATAAAAAACACGTGAATACTTTTTTCTGCCCATACAAGGTGGTGCGACCACAACATGCTTCGTGAGAGGCTTTGAAGTAAGCAAGAAGCGTTCGGCTAAGGGCAACGATGACAGACCATCCGCACCAAAATGAGCTTCGCTTGTTCCCTCTGCCTCACCTTCACTCTCACTTTTCACATCAACTTCATCGTGCTCTGCATCTTCCTCTTCTTCAGCCTCTTCTCTTGAACATTCATCTGCAGCAGACTCACTTCCAGAAACATCTTCTCTGGCAACAGATGCATTGTCACTATCCTCGTCATCAGCATCTCCACCATTTTTTTCTCCCGAGGCACCATTTTGATAGACAACAAAATTGTCCTCTTCAAAATCGCCATTTGGTGATAACTCACCCTCTTCCTTTTCATTTTTGGAGGGACTGGCATAAACCCCAGCAAATCCATCCTTCGCAAAAAGAGCAGCACGTATACTCTCCCCATCCTATAGGCATGGATAAAAAGAAGAGAGATTAAGCAAAGAAGGAGCACAACAATGAATACATACATGATTAATAAGAACCACTTTACCTCTGATGCTCGTATGTCATTTGTAATAGACTTGGCTCCATGACCGTCCTCAATGGTGCCATTAGCAGGCCTTGAAGAACGTCCTGGAGAAAAATAATTTATATTAAGAGTAAATTTTCATCAAGCCCTTTTCCAGCATAGGGTAACAATATGCTTAATTACATATGCCTCCCCACAAGGTTTGGTCAAATTGTGAACTCACCCTCAGGTTTCTTAAGATTATAAAAAAAAAGTAAGACATTCAACGGACAACCCTTTTAACAATTAACACTGAACAATTAAAGAATATCAATATATATTATCAAGAATTGTGCAGTTTCAGATTGAAATTGGTGTTTGTGATGCATTTTGTTGCTTAATTTTTCACACTTTCACTATTAAAAACTTTGAGATAGATGGTGAGAACTTGAGGGTAATTTAGTTCTAAAAATTCATTACCTACTAATTTCAACACATCATATAATATTTCAGTGTTGATTGTAATTTATAGATACCTCAAGGGAGGGAGATGTAAATAACTCTTAACAGCTATGCATCAAAGATGTAAAACATGTACCTAAACTGGATTCCACACCTGAGTGTGCATGAATAAGAGCTGTGGCATCAGAATTGGTTAAACCTGCTCCATGGGCCAAAGCATCTGTCTTAATAGAATGCATCCGTTGTGGTGATGTATTTGCATCTCCGTCATTACAGATAACTTTTGGTTGCATAAAGTTTGTCAAAACGGCCTCATTTCTAGGACTTCCCTCACTTTCTCCAATGTGTGTCCCATTACTACTTTTAAAAAGATGATGATGATGCTTAAGAGAGGAAGCATCATTTCCATTGGCTTCTGAACCATGAGAGTGAGATTGAACTCCCAGCATTGGTTCAAGGAAGGTGGTCCAGAGCCTCATAACTTTATTAGCTTGATCTTTTGTTGAGCAAACCTCTTCACATGAATATTTGATGAGTTTGTACAAATCTTCATGGATTTCATGGTCGGAATACTCAAACTCGATGTTTGGACATATGGGATGTCTATTGCCCGCTGCAATAGCATGAGCCACATCATCTTCTCTCTGGTTTTTCTCTTTTATCTCTTTTATTTCGGCAACCAAGGCTGTCAGTTTCAAACAGCATGGTTCAGGTCATCATCAAGAGCATAGGCACTGCCTTAATGAAAACGGCATTTTTAAAGAAATCCGAATATGACACAAATGCTGAACTTACCTTTGGTGCTCAGGTTCTTTGAGTCTTGTTGTTTGAAATAGAAGCTACGATGGTCAAGCGACTTGTAATGGTTCTTAGCATAAATCTCAGCCCAAACTTTGTTTAAATCTGAACGGCACCTAGTCCACTCTTCCTGTTTCTGCTTTAATCGGGTAAGTATAACAGGCAATGAATGGGATGGATTTTTGCGCAAAATGTCAGTGACATCCAGACCATGGTCACCATAGAGGCGTTCAATGCACCTTAAGTTTAAGGCTATAGAAAAAGGTAGACAGAACAGAATTCATCAGCAAATTATAACTTATAATTCTCTGTAATAACAAAAAGGCAACACAAAGAAGATTTGATCAGTAGCTGGTAGAGTTTTGTTTAGAGTTCAATAATGCACCTGCAAAGTGATCCTCAATGCGGATATGGCTATCTACACCAGTGTACTTGTCCACCATAGTTAGCAAATCTTCTACCCGCTTAACAGTTGAACTCACAGATTCCAGTAACATATCTAGCTCAAATCTGAGACCATCAAACAATACCCCATCACAAATAGCAAAACTAATAGTGTGAGATCTGTTCATATAAACAATCCAAAAAATACAGATGATTGTACGTTACCTATCATCTTCACATCTGAACAAGCTTTCTTCATACTGGTTTCTTCTCATGTGTTTGAAAGAGTAGTCCTCACTACCAGATGTCACAGATACCCAATGATCATTTAAAACTTTAGCACCAACCTCGGTCCTCTGGCTTGCCACAGGTATTGGATACTGCACGTTAGACAATAATTCGGATTACTGTGTAATACGCTTTTAGCAAACTGTGAGAAAGGCAACTTGAATCCCTAGCATGAGGACAACCCAAGCGGTTTCATAAAACCCTGAGAATAATAGCATGATCAACAATATTTGCATACATCATCAGGAAGAAGCCGATAGCTCGGAGTGCAACTTTGACAGTTAGAAAGGTCAAGTTCTTGAATGGACTTTCCCCAGTACTTCTCTTTGATTCGGTCCTTCTCCTTACCACCATCTGTTTCACGTTTTGGGACTTTCCCTTTCTCCTCCATCTTAATTGGTTTTGAGGTATGCCCTTCAGCCCATATAGGTTCTGTAGTCAGGGAATGTGGTCAGAATAGTTAGAAAAAAATGTTCGGGCAGATTGTCTGTTACATCCTACTACGTATTTTATATGAAATTAAAGATGGTTGATACCTACTTTTGCTCACAAAGCCAGCAAGATAACCATCTGCAGAACAGAACTCGATTAGCAAGCAAGTGTTAATTTTAATAGCAAATACTGGTGATCATACTTGAAACCACATTTACCAACTCGCTCACAGCGCTCCAAAAAGTCATTGAAGCCCTCCATGAGATCAGGATAACTTCCTAGTATATCATTAATCTGAAGAAAAAAATGAAGGTTTAAATAAGTGGTGATAAGAAATTATTTCATTGTTCAATTAAATTTGAAATGCAATTGTGCTCCGTTTCCCAAACTAAAATATAGAAGACATAATAATAAATATACCAAACGATGTAGATCAGCTCTTGTAATGATTTCAGTGCTATAAAGATGTAGGCATTTCAAGAATTCCTGGTAACTTGCAGAATTGTGTAATCTCTCCTTAACCTTTTCACAGAAAGTGAATTCCTGACTATACATACCTGGGACAATTGGGCAAAATAGGTCATGAAATGGGAAAAATGGCAGAGATCACATCTGTTATATGCATTCAGCTCCTTAACTGCAACTAATTGGGGTTTGCGGAATTATATTTACAGTGCCAATTTATTGTATAAAAGTAAGCAACACAATTAATTCATGCAAAAAGCATAGGGGCCTGGATTCCTTTCCTGTCTCAAGCTTCAAAAACTCTAGATGAACATGAAGGTGCAAGGAAGAGTATTTGAAATGCTACTCCAAAAGTTTGATCCTTAACTGTAACAGTGCAAGGTAAGTAACAGATTGTGAGGGAACAAATAAAGACTTACTTCTTAAGGCATCTTGATCATCACAAGATGCCACAGTGCTGCTCCCTCCGAATTCTCCAACCTTGCGAGCAGATTTTTTCTTCTCATTAAGATTATGCACATTTATGTCTCCATTGTTCTCACTCTCAGGTTCTCTATAATCATGATCATAATCTCTCCAATCCCTGCTTTCCTTTTCTTCACGCTTCTTATGCTCTTTATGTATCTTCATCGTCACTTTATCCTCATCTACATCAGGTTTCTCAACACTGCGGTCACGTTCTCCGTAAGGCCCAATGATCCGATCACGTCGATGGCGTTGCTACACATAATAATGAACTCATTAAGGTAATAAATACTCTTAATACATAATACTGCAACAAAATGAAGCACCTTATCAACATGTGACGGCCGGAGTGTAGACATTGGAGAGCTCCTCTCATCAAAACGATGAACAGATTGTCTGCCTAGAGAAGGATTTGTAGCTGATCCTGTAGCTGAAGTATCCGGCAAAAATTTAATGAATTCTGCAAGCAAATCCGGATGTTGTTGAAAAAGATCAGCAACCTGCATGAACAAAAAGTGGCAGTAAAAAAATAAGAGAAACAAACAAACAAATAAACAAAAAGGAGGAACTTTACTTCAAGTGCACAAGATTAGAACAGATGATGGGAACAGCATGCCAAGCTTCTTCTTTTTTAAAGATTGAAACTATGTATTTGACGTTAAGTGAGAAAATTTCCTATTGCTGATGAAATGCACAACTGACCTCCTTGTACACCTCTGTAATGCTTTTGTTGTCCTTCCTATACATGTTCAAGATGTCTAGGAATGATTTGTACACGTGATCTTCATCTTGGAAGCGCTTCTGCAGGAAAGCAAAATAGCAATCATTTCAGTCCCATAAACAAGGGTAATAAATAAAACAAATTATTTGTACATTAATGTTACCTTTATCTTGTTCACAAAGCTTATAGCCTCTTCAAACTCGACCGTTCTCTTTTGAGGCACCTCTTCCTCATCCTTGAGGGTTATTTCGTAACCCTTGGGCAAGAAGGTATTAAACCCAAGAATTAAATTTGGATGTCCTTTAAATAAGTCTTTCACTCTTGCTATGACACCCGCAGTATCAATTCTGCAAACAGTCAGTTGATCAATCGGGGCATAAAGATACAGCAAGAAAAGAAGAACGCGATGTATGTTACCTTGATGGTTAACAAATAAAAACATCCAAGAGAAATGGTATACCTTTGGGCCTTAAAATCTTTCATAACATCAAGAAACATGTCATACTTCTCCCTCTGATCTTGGAACATGTCTTTGACTTCCTTCAAATATGTCAATGCATCATTGGTGGTAAGCTTCTGGGTACTAGCACTACCACCAATGCCACCTCCATTGCTTCCTCCGGCTCCACCACCACCGCCACTTCCAGGGGCTTGTGATTGTCCACATCTTGATCAGGAGGAAAGAATAAAAATTTATTACTAAAATGATATCTTTGTTGCACCTCAACAAAGTTGATCTATTTCATATAGAAAAGTTCATTTATTTCCCTTATCTCCAGAGCCGCTGCCGGATAATAGAGTTCGTTCAACATTATTTTAATTCATTCCTACTGCATGCTAAGATGGGTTTCTAATGCCATACGTTTTTTTGTTCATGGATCTGAAACACAAATCAAAATGCTATTGAAACCAATAATGTTTCTCCAGAAATTCCATGAAAATTATAAAACCGAACAATAACATATGTATAGTGCGAAAAAAGATCCACGCAATCCATAAAGATCCTATGATTAATCTGCATCCACACAAATCCACAAGAACTTCACAGCATCTAACAACGTCTGATCACAAAAATTTAAAAACCATAAACCACAGCACAATCAAACGCAGTCATCATCAACTCACTTCTCCCTTCAAAAATCAGTTTATTTCATCCCCCCATCAACACCCCTAAATACAATTTTTTTTCATCAAAAACATTGAAACTAAAAACCACTGACAGACAACAGCACAATCTCAAATGTCAAAAAGGTCCAAAATTTATCAGAACACAACATGCGATTCAAGAGCTTACGATTCTCCACGTAAAGAGCCGAGGGGCCGCTTAAATTGGGGGTTGCTATAACCATCATCCCGCAATCGCTTCATGCCTGCACAAACAAAACCAAAACATAAGCACCAGAAAATCACAAAACGCCTCCAGGAGACGAACAATCAACAAGACTAACAAATTGATTGCTCACCAGAGAAGTAAAACTAGCGCTCTGCAGATCTAACCACCGCGGAAAGCAAAACAAAAAAAACAAGTTGAATCGTTTTAGGATCAAACGAGAATGAAACAATCTTCCTCAATCAAAGTATTCACTTCGCAACGTTGGAGGAGAGCAAGAAATATATGAAAAAAACAGAGAACACAGAGCCACCGGTTGGAGAGGAAGAGAGGTAAAGTGGGGGAAGAGGTGAGAACAAAACGAACTCAAATGGCTTCTTGAAGGAGAGAAGGAAGAGATTTAAGACGCAGTTTTACTACGGGAGACTTGAGTTTTGAAATCTCATTTGGGCTTTTTTTTCATATTTGTTTACTCACTGTGCGCATTTTCCGGATTCCAACTTTGGCCCAACACTTGCAATGCTTTTCAAGGCAAGGCTCGAGGGATTTGATTTTGATGACATAAAACCCCAAGAAGGCCCATCTAAAAACCCCAAGAAGTGAGAGTCCATTGATACAGGGCGGTTCGTGTGACATTGAACATTGATATTATAGCATAACCCGAGACTCTGACATTGAACATTGAACATTAATATTATAGTATTCAGGTTTTGTATAGGAGTTAAAAGATAGGAACCATCAAAGTTTTCGCACGAAGCACTGTAAGATTCTCGGGTCATCCTATGACATTGATGTTCAATGTCGTATAAACGAGTCGCTATTAAAAATTAAACAATTATGCACCTTGAATACATATTATTTTTATAAAAAAGAATAAGATCAGGTTCTTTTCACCCAATGCAAATGGTTCTGTTCTAATTAAATATAGTTATATTTAATGCTAAGAATAAGTTTTGATCTGATCTAATTTGAACTGATTCTAATAAAAAATAATAAAAATAAGTTGAAGTGAACATGGCTTAACATTTCAAATGGTCAAAAAAATTATTTTTTCAAAACATACTCATGGCTTGGAATCTAAGCTTGTAACTTATAGGCTTATAGTAGGCCTGGAAGCCAACCGAACAACCAAGGATCGAAGACAAGAGCCCAAGCTTCTTGTACCCGATCTCGGCATCCACGCGCTCGGCCTAACCAACTATAAACTCGGCTTTGTCTAGAAGACTATAATAGTGCTTGCCTTCATCAAGAACTCAACTCGTTAGTGATACATCATCTATCATCTCATTACACGGGCGAGATCAACTAGTTATGTAGTCAGTGGCGGAGCCAGGAAAGACTTCATGGGGGGGCAAAATTTCATTTAAAAAATAAACAAAATCCATTGTCTCTATAGAAGAAGAAGCTTCTTTTTCATTGTCTCTCTCACTTACAAATTCTAAATTCTTCTTTTGTCTAATAACAAATTTATCCATCTCACGTCTCAAAATTTCCAGATTCAAAAATAAAGTAACAAAATTATATCAATAACCTTAAAAGAACAATTTCATATTTCTTAATTTCTAAAACTTGAAATTACATTAACATTTATCAAATATTTAAACAAACACACTAGAACCATGGAACAAAATAAATATTCAAAATCCGAAACATAATTTAGCAATATTCAAAAATTTAAAAAATTAAGAAACAAATCTCAAAATTAGATAATTAAAATTTAAATTTACCTAGACAAGAGAAGATCCGAAGATTAGATGAAGAAGCCTCAAAATTGGAAGAATTCAAAAAGCTGTCCGTCGGTGAGGCGGTCGGTCTTCTTCCAGACTCCAGTGGCGGATTGGGGATTCCTTTTGCAATCTGCGTTTCCCTTCGTGGCTTCGTCGGTTCTGTTCACTTTGTTTTTTTTGTGTTCTGCCTCCTTTTGAATGACTTACTCCGTATTTTCTCTTTTTTGGGCAATTGGGTGGGCTACTGGGCCGTGTGAAAGTGGGCTGGTCAAGGAAATTATTTAAAACCCAACAGACAAAACGACGTCGTTTTGTCTGTTTTTTTTTCTTCGGGAATCAGCTTCTTCTTCCTCTGCTGTTTTTCGATCCGCAGCCGGCTCGGCGGCTCCCATCGCTGCGAAAATTGGGGGGGCAAATCCGGCCACCATCACGATTGGGTATCTAACCCTCCATTGCCGGAATTTCGCCGGGGGGGCAATTGCCCGGGCATGCCCCCCCCCCTCCTCCGCCCCTGTATGTAGTCAATGCATGCTGGGTCTATAGCGATCTAATGTCGTGCCATTGATCATGCCAAAGCCCAATTTACATTGTATAATCATTTTTTATATCCATCCTCTCCAAATTTTAGATAGTGGGGATTCAACCGGTGAAGGGCATAATACTTCATCTTTCTATTCTTGTCTCTAAACAAAACAATAGCCGTTTTGTTACACACGATAATTCCACTTATACATTTTACTTGTTCCAGAAAACTTTTTCATTTAACTTAAATAGATATAAGCGTAGTTATTTTTTACAAATCTAACCTAACCTACCCAGTTATCTTAAAAGTCATATCCATTTTGACATTTCCCAAACCCTAGTCATTCCAATAACTGTCATCGTTTTTACCTTGATCAAACTTCTAAAGTTTCTCATCATAAAAGTCAAAATAGAAAATGTGTTGCGGAACAGTGAAGTTATATTTTTTTCTCGTTTAATCTTGTCCTTTTATTATGATGCTTAGTTAAATTTTGTTTTTATTGTTTTATACCCGAGTATCATTTTATAATATCTTGGTGTAATTATATTTTCATATGTGCATATATGAGTTCATTGGTCTTGTATAACTATAGATTTATGAGTTTTAGGAAATCTTCATGTCAATAATTATTATGGAGTATACAATTCCTAATCATGTACTTCTGAACATTTACTTTCTGACGCACAATGAACAATGATGTCCGAGGGCATAGCCACCTGGTACAATAAGGATTAACTTGAATTTGAATTCTGATCATTCAATTGCGAAAACGACGACCATATCAAGTGAGATTTTTGCACATTATAAGGATATATCTAATTCTCTCGATTAACATTGTCCGGTCGGGTAATACCACTATACAAGAGTAGCATTTTTTTAAATACAGAATACTCTATAATGGTGCTTTGTGATAAGAGCAGTGGCAATGGGCATAACGCCCACCCACGTTATGCTCCGTTTGACGCTTGGCGGGCATTAAACACCGCCCCTCCCCTGTTATCGGGGCGTTAAAACTCCCGCGTCAAAGTTTTGACGCAATTTGGAGCTGTTATCACGCCTTTTTCTTCTTTTTTCTCCCTCTTGTTTCCTCTTTTCTTCTCTATAATTAATTTATTTTTAAAAAAGAAATTCATCACAAATACAAATTTTCTCTCTATCTATCATCTTTTTTTAAAAAATTATTATTCAAGAATTTTTTTAATTTTTTCGTGAATGTAATTTTTTATTTAATGAATGTAATTTTTTTTATTTAATGAATGTAATTTTTTTATTTAATTAATGTAATTTTTTATAATGAATGCAAATTTTTAATGAACTATTTTCTTTTCAATTATTTTAAGTAAGTAAATATTTAAATTTAATTAATTTAATTTTAGAAGATGTGTATTTAAAATGTAAAAAATGAAGGTTTGAAGCCCCCGTTTGAAGCCTCGGGGCTTCAAACTCATTTCCACTGAAATTGTGAGGTAAGTTAAAGTTGACGTGACAGAAAGAGAAGTTTTGAAGTCCCAGTTTTGAAGCCTCGGGGCTTCATGGGTATTTCCAATGCCCTAACAATTTTTGAAATGATCTCTTGCTTTAAAAAACAAAACACCATTCAAATAAAAATGGGAAAAGAAAAATATGGAGAAAAAAATCTTTGGAATGTAGGATGACATGGTGAATAAAATTGCGAATTCACCGGTGAGCGTTGCGCAATTAGTAAAGACATGAATGCTACACCAGCTATACTTCATGTCACCAATTTGCGATCAAAATTTTGATGTCAGGACAATTTTATACTTCCTCCGTCCCAAATTATTTGTCACATATGCTTTTTCAACAGTCGCGGGAAATTTTGTTTAATTCTACGTTTTCATTGGTTATTTGATAAAACAAAATATTCTTGACACCTCTTATTTCGAAGAACTTTTCATGTAGTTTTTTGATATATTATTTTTATTTTTTATTTCTTTACCAATATATAAATAAAATGAATTGAAAAAATTTAATATTTTACCTCGATAATAGAAATATGACAAATAATTTGGGAAGGAGAAGTATTTCCATTTTTCAATTTTCCACTAGTCCCACTACTAGTCAGGCCGTCATTCAACTTTCCACATTTCCACTATTCCTCTTCAAGCCCTGCATCATTCTGTTGAATCTGTTCAACTCTGTGCCGGAAATCTTTAGTGGAAGCATCGAATCTCTTGGAGTCAATTACAGAACACCTTTAAGATGATTCGATTTCCGATTTGTAGCTTGGCGATCCTTCTGGTGCTGTTTAGAATCGGAGGAGCTGAAGACGATGCTAAGTGTTTGCGAGGCGTGAAAAGCTCGTTCAAGGATCCGACCCGGAGCCTGGCACTGTGGAACTTCAACAACACGACGCCGGGGTTCATCTGCAAGTTCACGGGCGTCACGTGCTGGAACGAGAACGAGAATCGCGTGCACACCTTGTCGCTTCAGGATATGAACCTCGGCGGCGCGGTTCCCGGCGCCTTGCAGGACTGTAGCAACTTGCAGAACCTCTATCTCTCCGGTAATGGACTTTCCGGTACCATTCCATCCCAGATTTGCCGTTGGTTGCCTTATTTAGTAACCCTAGATTTGTCAAACAATGATTTGACCGGGTCAATCCCCTCGGATCTCGTTAAGTGCCAGTATTTGAATGATCTAATCCTTAATGATAACAAGTTGACCGGAAACATTCCCTCTGAGCTCTCTAGTTTGGCCAGGCTCAAGAAATTTTCTGTGGCGAACAATGCTCTCTCCGGCAGACTCCCGTCTTCTTTTGACGGATCCCCTTCCGGCTTTGATTTTGGGGGAACTGATCTCTGCGGTGGTCCGGCAGGGAAATGTGGGGGATTGAGCAAGAAAAATTTAGCTATAATAATTGCTGCCGGAGTGTTTGGTGCTGCTGCATCTATGTTGTTAGGTTTTGGTTTGTGGTATTGGTATTTCACGAGATCACCCAACATGAAGAAGAGAGGTTATAGTTGGGTTGGGATATTCCGAGATCACAAGCTTGCCCAAGTTGTGCTGTTCCAGAAACCACTCGTCAAGCTTAAGTTGGTTGATTTGTTAGCTGGAACCAACACTTTCAGTACTGAGAATATCTTGAACTCGATCAAGACTGGTACGACCTACAAAGCCATTCTTCGTGATGGTTCTGTTCTTGCAATCAAACGGCTTAGTTATTGCAAGATGGGCGAGAAGCAGTTTCGGGTGGAGATGAATAGGTTAGGGCAACTCAGGCATCCAAACTTGGTCCCACTTTTAGGGTTTTGTGCTATTGAAGAAGAGAAGCTTTTGGTCTATAAGAACCTCTCAAACGGGACTTTGTTTTCAGTGTTACATGGAAATCCAAGCATGCTAGATTGGCCAGCCAGGTTTAAAATCGGTTTAGGTGCATCTAGGGGACTCGCTTGGCTACATTACGGGTGTCAACCTCCAATCATACACCAGAATTTCAGTTCTCATGTTATTCTTCTGGATGAGGATTTTGATGCTAGGATAATGGATTTCGGACTGGCTCGGATTATGTCAGCACCTTCTGATGCGAACCAGACTAGCTTTGTGAATGGAAATGCTGGCGAGTTTGGGTATGTGGCACCAGAGTACGCAAGCACAATGGTACCTTCAACAAAAGGAGATGCTTACAGCTTTGGGGTGGTGCTTTTGGAGTTGGCCACAGGGCAAAAACCACTTGAAGTCAATGCTGACGAAGGAGGATTCAAAGGAAATCTCGTGGAATGGGTGAACCGGCTGTCTGGGTCGGGTCGTGTAAAAGATGCCATCGATAAGAACATGTGTGGGAAGGGGAATGATGAGGAGATTGTGCAGTTCATCAGAATAGCACGCAATTGTGTGGTTTCTCAACCCAAAGAGAGGTGGACAATGCATCAGGTATATGAAGCATTGAAGAAAATGGCTGCTCATCATGGGTCGTCGGATCAATATGATGAATTCCCACTTATTCTCAATGAACAAGAAACTACCAGCCCTGTTTAGTCATCAGAACTGTATGCCAAATACATATGAAAATGTAGCCACGACCACGTGTTTGTTTTCTCTGGTACGCTCTCATTAGTCTCATTTGCTTCTGAAAATCGGTGTATTATTACTACGGCTGTATCATACTGTGTATTATTTAGTTCATTGACCTCCTCTTTGTTTAAAACTTGTTGCATCAAACGGCAACTGGCAGGTATTGTGTGCTTGATGTTTCTAATTCACACTTCCATTCCTTAACTTTTGTGCATCAGTGAACCGTGAATACACTCATGACATCTTTATGCTGACTGCATATGCATTTATTTGTAAAACAAAACTATCTGTGAGAAAACGATACAGATCAAAGAAATTGAGTACAGTCCAAATGTGTTCTCCATGTAAAGACTTGAGCGTCTTACACGAATTTGCACTTAACTTCAATCTAAAGGCTTGTGTCTGTGTGTGTGTCACGTTTTATTACGTTAATTTTAAGTTGTATGATTGTGCGATATTCTGGTACCAACTAATTTGCGGCGGGAATGTTGTTATTTGGGGAGTTTCTTTGACATTGGTACCTATACTCCCTATTGTCATATTACGACATTGAATCCATTTGTCATTCCTACAGTGCTGTGTTTGACCCCAAAGTGTTTCCTACTCCCCTACCCCCTTATAAATTCT
This sequence comes from Cuscuta australis, assembly GCA_003260385.1. Taxonomy (NCBI): domain Eukaryota; kingdom Viridiplantae; phylum Streptophyta; class Magnoliopsida; order Solanales; family Convolvulaceae; genus Cuscuta; species Cuscuta australis. The sequence continues at coordinate 2,323,630 of NQVE01000192.1, forward strand.
CACCCAAGCATGACTTTTGCCCCCCCACCTCGGTCCCCCAAATTTTGTTGACATATTTTTTTTCACCAAAACAACAACCTACTTCAATCCCACGAAAGAAGGGTCTAGGGACGGTGTGTACTAAAAAGTAGAGAAACTGTTTCCAAAAGATTTTTTTTTACGAGAATGTCACAAAATTTGGGGGTTCGGGGTGGGGTCGGGATATGCGGAGTGGGTTTATAGGGGTAGGGGATAGGAACCACTTTGGAATAGAACGGAGCATCGTATGCGTGTCAAATGAACCCAATGTTATGATGTGGCGTAGAGTTCCAATGTCAAAAGACCGTGAATTTTAAGACACTTATAAAAAGAACAAAATTGGGACATAGAGAAATTAGAGAGTAATTATTTACCCATTCAAATCGAATCTGTCAAGAATTACTGATTCATACTACAAAATCTCATTTTGTCGTAGTTTTCAATATTGTTATAAAAGAAAATTAAGTAACACTACGTAGAGGGTGTTTGGCAGTGTGCTGTTTTTAATAATTTAGCTTCTACTTTGAATAGAAGTGATTTTACTTTGTTTGGCATGTCAGCTTCTGCTTTTCACTACCACTATTTTGTACATAGAACACTGTTTTGGAGAAGTAGATATGAGGTGCTTCTGCTTTTAGCTTTTGTGGAAATCACTTTGTCCATAAGTTAATCACTCCCAAACACCCTCGTAGTATTTTTGTTCTAGACTTCAATTCTACGCCACGGTCAAACTTTACAAAGCTCGGGACAAGAATTTCATTGAAAACAACCATGGATGGTCACTCAATAATTTGATTGAACTTGAGTTCAAATTCATGAACCAGACTTCGAGTCGATCGAACGAGTTATAAACTTTAGTTTTAAAATATTTAAATTCATATTTTCGCTTGTACTTTGCACTAAAAAATAAAAAAAATACCAAAATATAATAAATATATTAAAGCTATTTAAAGAATTGTTATTTTTGAGTTTTAAAATAATTCTTTTAGATATATTTAATAATATTATGAAACAAATAAATATGTACCAATTTGAAAAAATTGTACTCCGTACGAATTATCTTTCTGGGCTTGAACCCAAACTAGTTTGAATTATTACAATTTAACTTTCACATTGTTTTAACTTTTAATTACTCTCATAAATATTTATTTAAATGATTTTATGTCATGTTTGTCCGCTTGAATTTGGGTCTCAAAACTGGATTTAGCTCAAATTCCATATTCGAGAATCTTAATAAAAACTAGATATGAAATAAATTTCTCTAATTCATAAGAACGTTCAATTGCAATCAATCCATATGCCTCCTCTTGTAATTTAAAAATCAAGTATTCAATTTTCAAAATTGAATTACAAGAAATAAATTAAAATGTTACTCGTTGTCAAAGATTATCTTATATTATCTGTTTTTTTATAAAGGTACCAATGAAGTAGCAACTCCGCCTACTAATTCATGATAAACGAGAAATGCGAGTTGGAGTGTTATATTCTCCTTGTTTCTAGTGCATACACTACCTGATATATTGAAGTCATCTCACGAAGGTCATATGTTGTAGTCTTTGCATTTTATTATAATTTTCAATATTTTTTATTTTATCCAAAAAATATTATAAATTTCGATCTTATTATTTTATTTTTGTTTATGGAACCGTTGGTTGTAATCCGCCTAAAATTGTAACATAAAAATAGTTCAGATAATTATATTTGTATACTACAGAGTATAAAATTATTTTGAAATAAGATACTCCATCTCTTCCAATTTATATTGATTGTTTCGGTTTACGATGTTTGACTGAAATTATTTTCATAATATTTTATTTGAAAAATGGTGTAAAATTAAAAAAATAAAATTATATACGGAGTATTAAAATACTATATCAAAAGATTTTATAATGAGAAAAAACGGGCGACTAGAGATACATTACTCCATAATACAACCATAAATGTGTTCATATATTGTACTCACCCCGTCTCAAGTCTCAACATTACCGTCTTACTTGGTGCAAGATGCAAAATCACATCTTTTTAAAAAGTTATTTTTTACAAATCGGTATACAATTAATTAAAGGTATAAACTACATATTTAAAATCTACACAAAAAAATCTACGAAGTAACATGTGACAAAAATATACATGGTGTGAAATACATTTTATTTCATTAAAATACTAACAAAAATTAAAATTAAATTAGTAACTGTGACACTGCAGCTTCATGCCACACCAGCTTGGCTTAGATCCCAAATCTTAGATGTTCCGCCCCAAACGGGACTTTACCCGATCCATATATCGACTCATGGTTGACCTGGTGGGGATTTCCTGTAGAACCATGATATAAGAATGGTTATAAACTTAGAATCCGTTTGGTACACGGAATTCAAATTAAAGAATTGGAATTGAGTACAATAGTACCACTGTTGCTGTTCGGTAGCACAAAATATGTGAATTTCGAGTTAGGAATGCCAAAAATGAATGCGAATTATTGGAGAATTCAATTCCATCTAAATCAATTCCAATTCAATGTCAATTCCATCAGTTTCGTATACAAAACGGACTCTTAAGGGAAAAATACTCCCTCTGTCCTAAAATAAAAGAAAAATTTCAATTTAGAATGTTCGACAGAAATTATTTACTCACTAAACAAATTTTCTTGAATCTATCGAAGACTTTGATCATATCAAAACAAAGACTTCAACTCAAAGTCTAACTCTAATGTATATGTAATATTTGTTTTTTTGTCTAATCTTTGCATAAGTTTTAATTTTTTAAAACTAGGTGATAATAAAATTCAAATTTGTGAACTAGAGAGATTATTATGACTTTGATATAAGCCCTTGAAATGTGCAACACTCTGTTCTCGGAAGTACTTTCTCTTTCATTTTTTCATACCTTACCTATCATATCATATTTTTACTCTAATAACATATATCCCACTTCATTATTTTTAGACTTGGTCAAGAAAGAAATTCTTTTTTAGAACAGATGGAGTATCCCTTATAACACTTTATTTAATCTCTTTTTTTAAATAATGAGATGGTTTATACTCCTTCCGTTTCTTTAAACTCTTCCCATTTTGACTTTGGCAAAAATAAGAAAAGTGTAATTTTGGTTGATTTTCCGATTTTGCCCCTGATGTGATGGGTAAAAATAAGATGTGATAGTTTGGTTATTAAAGAAAAAGTATGATGTGATAGATAGGGTATGAAAAAATAAGAGTAAAAATGCTTTTTTAATAGAAAGTGAAAATTTTTAGAGAATTAGAAAAAAACGAAAGGGCAAGGGTTTTATGAGACGGGGAGAGTACAATTTATCTCTAATCTTAATTGATTCAAACCCTACATTCTTTTACTTTTTGAAACTTTTCTTGAACTGCAGGAAATGAAAAATTGAAATATAGAAAAATTGAATATAGAAATAATAATTAAATCATAAATTACTTTGTATCAAGAATAAATCATGTATTACCGTGTAGAAAAAATAATAATACAAATATACCGTGCAATAATATTAATGTATTTAACCATTATTAATTTATTGTCATGAAAGATTAATAATAATATAATATATCGTGTAAGAATATTATCGTACTTAGTTATTATTATCATGTAATAATTCTAACCAATAAGCTTTCAATTTAATAATGTTTCCATTTAGAGATTCAGGCCCAAATGTTTTATGGAGACATCTTTTTAAGAGGTGTGCCTTTAATACATGGAAACGTATTAAATAATATATACCTTTATATGTTGAACAATCAACCATTGATTAATGACTTACCCGAAAAAAATTAGATACATGGAAATAGAAAAATACTTTAATTTTTTTCATACTTTAAATGCAGTCATTCTCAATCACTAAAGAAGTCTTTAAATAAATAAATGTTTTAAAAGTTTAATATATAAAAAGTTTGATATTTAAAAATTATACGAGCAATGTAGAAAATCATGAAGAAGTCTTTAAATAAATAAGTGTTTTATAAGTTTGATATATAAAAATTACTACGAGTAATATAGCTTATAAAGAAGTATTTCGTTATTTGTAAAACAATTAATTTTTGTACCTTAAAATAATAAAATCTTTATATTCTACTCCCTCCGTCTCAAAAGAAGTTCCCTTATTGATTTTTTGGAAAATTAAGGGAGGGATATTTGGTGTTGACTTTCCAAAAATACCCTTGATGTGATTGATAAAAGTAAAGATGTGATAGATAGATTATTAGTAAAAAGATATGGTGTGATAGGTAAGGTATGAAAGGGGGAGATGTTTCAGGGACGAAGGGAGTGATGCTAAGTATGACCCGTGCAACGCACGAGAGTGATGCTAGTTTATCTCTAATCTTAATTGATTCAAACCCTACATTCTTTTACTTTTCCAAACTTTTCTTGAACTGCATGAAATGAAAAATTGATAAAGTTTTTCTTTAAAAAAAGGGGAGATGGAGAGCACCTGTTATGAATAGGATCAGGTCCTTTTGGCACTGTTCTTTTGTTCACGTAGTTGAGAGAGGTACGAGGAGGATGATGAAGATGATAATAAGAATAATAATCTCCTTGTCTCAACGCCGCCATCTTCCTAATCTTTAACTTCCCTGCAAGAGGAGGGCCCACCGCCGTCGCGGCGGCGGCGGCGTCTCCGGCGCAGTCAGTTTTGTTGGGATCTTTCGTATTCTTGCGGTGGTTGTGATTGCCCAAAAAAACCCCACAAAGTAAAAAACAGGTGAGCAAACAAACAGTCACTGAAACCCTAAGAGGGTTATTTCTAATTGGGATGCCACTCATTCTCAATCTTCTTTCAATTTCTTTTCTTTTTTTTTAAAAAAATATTCTATGGCTAACTAATTGTTGTGATTAGGGATGGAGGTTGTACTTATATACACACAAGGATGTTAAAAAATCTACTAATATAAACATTTGGTCAAACTCTAGAATCCTTTAATTATAAATCAAATATAATTTTAAATAGTTAAATGTTAGAGCATCTCCAACCATGCTTAATATATTGGCTTGCTAATTTTATATTTTAGCAAGTGAATAGTGATATAGCAAGCAACTTTTTGTTTCATTTTCCAACCATTAGTTGCTAATCCATTTTACAACTTCTAGCTTGCTATATTTTGGAAAACTTGTTATATTTAGCAAGTCAACCTTATTCTTTAGCAAGCTTGCTATAATATAACACAACCATTGGAGATGAAAAAAATGATTAGCTTGCTATATCATAGCTTTTAGCAAGCCATGATTGGAGATGCTCTTAGGGGTGCAAACATTTGATATATCAAAACTATACCAGTATTTTTGAAAGAATATAAATTTCAATAAATTTACATCATAATTAAATACGGAGTATATTTTTTTTGCAATTTATGGTCAAAGCATAGACCCAAAAAATCAAACTTTTATGATTTTCTTGGTACAGAGAATAAATATTACGCGTGCTTTTGAATATTTACTCCGTATAAGTCTTATACGGAATATAATACACGATCGTATGAAAACATAAACATGCATTTTTTTATTTTTTTTCATTGATAAAAATTAGTTTTAGCAATTTAAAATATGCATTCTTATAAAGATATTCTCGTTTTGACTTTTAGGAAATTTTAGGCACGAATAATTTTTTGTAGACTTTCCAAAAGTATCCGGCTTTGATGTGATGATTAAGTAGGATGTGATAGGTAGATTATTAGTAAAAAAACTATTATTAGTATAGTTTTTTTTATAGACTAAAGAATGATTTTGTGGGACAAGAAAAAAAGATATGGGAGACGGAAGGAGTATTGCAATTGGTAAGTGTTTTGTTTGTACCTCTAACATTATTCTATAAGATGAGTAATACTAGAGTCATAAATAAAACACTCACAAAATACACAAACTTTTCATTTGTGTATTTAAGTTTTTATTTTTTAATTATTGGAGACCATTATTTGGAACTATTATTTTATATCGTTAGTAAGTTTGTACAATTTGTGAATGTTTTGTTTGCATTACTCTTCTTTTAGTTATATATATGGGGATTACTAATGTTTTAGAGTAAATTAAAAATGTGTTCTTGGTTAAAAATGTACCCCCCAAACTAAAAAACTCCATTAGAAATAAAAATAATATGTTCAATAAAATAGGAAAAAATCACATGAATACTCCAAGAAATCTGTGATTCTACATAACTACTTCAAAATTGAATAATTTACGTCACTGTTCACAGAAATTTCTCAATTTTACACCAGTACTCCAAGCTGCCAACTAAGGTGAACACATGACATTTTAAATGGTGTGTGCACAATTGTTAAGTATGAGTTGGTAATTAATTACAAAAATAAAGAAAACACCTTGAATGCATTATAATTACCCCCATGTCGATTTAAAATAAAAATGTGTTAAAACTAAAAAATAAAGTGTTCATATTTTAATTGAATAAATTATGATAGTGTTTCAAATACAAAACTATAGAATTTTAAAGTTGATATACTCCAAAACTTATTTTTTAAAGATCTTTCCAACGAATATAAATTTGATTATGAAATATAGACTTTATTGTCTGAAACAATATTTTCTTTTATTTTTTTATCACTTTGTAATTACCAACACATACTTAATAATTTACAATAATTATTTAAAATGCAAAGTATTTTTCTTAGTTTACAGGCCAAAGTATTGGTATAAAATTGAACAATTTCTAGGAGTAGCAGTGTAAATTATTCAACTTCGGAGTATTAACATAAAATCACAAATTTCTAGGAGTATTCATGTGAATTTTTCCATTTAAAATATCACAACTAAGTTAAGTTATGATGCATTTCTTAGTTTACAATTTTCTATTTTAGAGTATTTTTATGCATTATTTTTTTCGAGCTCTTAAGTTGGACTAGGACCAGTCCTATAATATATTATTATAATTAATATAAACTTTGTAAAAATACAAATAAATATGAAATATATGTTTTATAATTTATCATTAAAATATACTCCATTCAAAGCTAAATAAAAAACCATTATTTCTAAAATACAAGTGACATTTTTTATTCTTTAAAAATGAAAATAACACTATGACCATGTAGCATTGTTTATGGGCATGTTTGGTAAAAGCGTTAGCGATTAGCGTTAGCGTTTTGAAAAGGCTATCTACGACCAGCGTTTAGCGTTAGCGTTTTCAAAGTAATCTTAACCGTTAAAATTTTATCCAAAACGCTAACGCTAATCTCTAACGCTATTCCCAAACAGGCTCTATATGCATTCTACAATATTTTTTGGTGTTACTCTCTCCGTTCCATAAAATCCTTCCTCTTTCATTTTTTTCTAATTCTCTAAAACACTTCCACTTTCTATTAAAAAACCACTTTTACCCCTACTTTTTCATATATACCCTACGTGTCACATCATATTTTTTCACTAATAACCAAACTATCACATTTTACTTTTATTCATCAAATCAGGGGCAAAATACGAAAGTCAACCAAAATTACATTTTACTTATTTTAGCCCAAAGTCAAAATATGAATGGTTTTAAGGAACGGAGGGAGTATATGTTAGCAATATTAACATTATAAGTCTAAGTTTCGATTAAAAATATCAAATTTTTACTTTTGGATTAATGGTGGTTATATGGCGGACTAAGGTCCACATTGATCTTCTCACATATTTTTTTTATTTTGAAAATGCTTATTTAAATACTCGAAAATGTTTAATTAGCATATATGAAGGTCCACCTTGAACCGTATGCACATATAATAATTTGCTTTGGATTAAAAACATTAAAGATCTACTTTGGTTCTTGCTTTATATGTTTTATTCCTAATTTTTTATTTTCCTTTTGAAAAAGTAAATAAAGACCGATCAAATCCGACTTAGACCGGTTTTAACTCTTAACTCGACTATCTATTCTAAAAAATCTCTACCTTTTCAAGAATATCGAACTAGCATAATCCGATTACACAAAAAGACCGCATCATATCAATCTCATCCTAAAAACATCCATAGCCAAATCCAAATGATCCATGCCAGCTTAATCTAAAAATCTTTTTTGGTAGGTTATTGACTAGTTAATTAAGAAAGTTTCTTTGTTTGAAAAAATTAATTTAGAAAGTTAAGGAGGCAATTAGTTTAGAAAGTTAAGGATCGAGTACATGTTTTCAAACCAAAAAGTAATTAATGCTACTTTTCAATGATGACTTACAAAACACTCATGATAATATTCTTCATTGTCAAAAAATCAATTCAATCAATAGTTCAAGTTTGTAAGTTTATTAAAAATATGTTTTTATGCTCTAATAGTATACTTTGTTTGGCATAATTTTTTTCACTACTATTATTTGCATAAATTAAGACAAATTTTTTATTCTCAAAACAAATTATGTTTTTATCTATTATTCTCTCCGTCCATTAATTTCTCTCCATTTTTCTCTCCATTACAGCCACAGTATTACTACTACGGTTGTATCATACGGTGTATTATTTAGTTCATCGACCTCCCTTGGGTTTAAAACTTGTTGCATCAAGCAGCAACTGGCAGTTATTGTGTACTTGATGTTTCCAATTCACACTTCCATTGACATGTTTATGCTGACTGTATATTATATGCATTTATTTGTAAAACAAAATTATGTGTGTGAAAATGATACAAATCAAAGAAATTGAGTACACTCCAAATGTGTTCTCCATGTAAAGACTTGAGCGTTTTATTACACGAATTTGCACTTAGCTTCAATCTAAAGGCTTGTGTCTGTGTGTGTGTCACGTTTTATTACGTTAATTTTAAGTTGTATGGTTGTGTGATATTCTTGTACCAACTAATTTGTGGCGGGACGGTTGTTATTGGGCAGTTTCTTTGACATTGGTACCTATACTCCCTATAGTCATGCATATTACGACATTGAATCCATTTGACATACCTACAGTGCTGTGTTCGACCCCAAAGTGTTTCCTACTCCGATCCCCTATCCCCTTATAAACTCTCACCCAAGCGGCCAAGCATGACTTTTGCCCCCCTCCCCCACCCCGGCCCCCAAATTTTATTGACATTCTTGTAATTTTTTCACCAGAACAACCCACTTCAATCCCACAAAAGTAGGGTTAGGGAGGGTGCGTGTAGTAGGTTTAGGGGGTGGGCTAGGGAGGTAAGAATCGTCAAGAGAACCAGGCCGAAAAGAGAATTAAGTAACACTAGCTAGGTAGTATAGTAAGTATTCTTGAGGAACCGAATAGGGAATATCCATATGCAAAGGTTTGTCACGATTGTGATCGATCGTGCCATTTACCCGCGCCTTGTTCGGAACTTCAACGCCACCGTCAAAGTTGCCAAAGCTCTGGTCAAGAATTTCATTGAAAACAACCATATGGATGGTCACTCAATTTGTTTTGGTCATTAGGAAATTGCCCAGTGGTAGACCCATGTTTTTTTACTATATTAGTCGATGTCATCCAGATGTAATGAAATATGAATTGAAATACTCTCTACGTCTAAAATTAAATTTTACATTACGCGTTACGATGTTTGACTGAAGTTATTTTCAAATCATTTTATATGAAAAATGGTGTAGAATTAAAAAATAAAAATTACATATTAAAAAACTATATCAAAAGATCTACAAAACTAGAGGTGACATGACTATATTATTTTATCAAATGAGTGGCGAAAATAGGCCAACAAAGTGAATAAAGTTTGACTTTGTAAATAGTGAACGTAAAGTTTATTTGTGGACGGAGGGAGTATATAATTAAGGTGAAACGTAACCACACCGAATTTTATGGGGGTAGGAAGTCCGCTCCCTAGTATTCGCAGTGAAGTACACCCATGTTCGAACTCCAGCAAAGATAGAGACGTTGGCTCTTCGTGTGTCATTAGATGAGAAAAAAATGATGCGATACTACATACAAAGTACGTAATAGGCCCTAAAAGTTTGATTACAATTAACCTCCAAATTATTTGGTTTTGACTATGAGTCTGTTTGGGAATACCGTTATAGATTAGCGTTAGCATTTTGGATAAAATTTTGACCGTGTAGATTACTTTGAAAATGCTAACGCTAAATGTGGTCCGTAGATAGCCTTTTCAAAACGCTAACGCTAATCCCTAACGTTATTTTCAAGCAGGCTCTATGAATTACGGAATACAAGATTGTTTATGTTCTTGCGATTGTGGAGGTTTTCAAAGGAGTTCATTAGAAGAATTTCTTGTATTTTGTGAATTGAGATGGGTTTCTACTCTTGTTGTTGAATTAATTAATGGGTCTATTTCTTGTACTAGATTATTGGGTCTAATCTGATTGAACTTAAGTTCAAATTCATGAACCAGTGTAATAGACTTCGAGTCGGTCGAACGAGTTATAAACTTTATTTTTAAAATATTTAAATTCATATTTTCGCTTGTATTTTGCACTAAAAATAAAAAAATATCAAAATATAATAAATATATTAAAGCTATTAAAAGAATTGTTATTTTTGAGTTTTAAAATAATTCTTTTAGATATATATAATAATATTATGAAACAAATAAATATGTACCAATTTGAAAAAATTGAACTCCGAACGAATTATCTTTCTCGGCTTGAACCCAAACTAGTTTGAATTATTAAAATTTAACTTTCACATTGTTTTAACTTTTAATTACTTATACACACACACACACACACACACACACACACACACACACACACACACACACACACACACACACATATATATATATATATATCTAAATGATTTTATGTCATGTTTGTCCGCTTGAATTTGGGTCTCAAAACTGGATTTAGCTCAAATTCCATATTCGAGAATCTTAATAAAAACTAGATATGAAATAAATTTCTCTAATTCATAAGAACGTTCAATTGCAATCAATCCATATGCCTCCTCTTGTAATTTGAAACTCTAGTATTCAATTTTTGAAATTGAAATAAAAGAAATAAATTAAAATGTTAGTTGTCAAACAGTGTCTTAAATTATTTAATTTTTTTATAAAGGTACCAATCAAGTAGCCACTACGCCTACTAATTCATGATAAACCAGAAATGCGAGTTGGAGTGTAATATTCTCCTTGTTTCCGGTGCATGTACTACGTGATATTGAAGTGGTCTCTCCAAAAAATACTCCCTCCGTCCCAAAAAGATTTACACCTTTCAAAAAAATTGCGTCCCACAATCTCCTACCTATTTCAATTAAAAAACCACTTTACTCCTTACTTTTTCAAATCCTACCAATCACATCATATCTTTTTCCTAATAATCTACACATCACATCCTACTTTTACCCATCACATCAAGGGTATTTTTGGAAAGTCAACACAAAATTATCTTTCTATTAATTTCAACTTTAGTCAAAACGTGTAAATCTTTTTGGGACAAAGGTAGTATTATAAATTTCGATCTTATTATTTTATTTTTGTTTATGGAACCGTTGGTTGCAATCCGTCTATAATTGTAACATAAAAATAGTTCAGATAATTATATTTGTATACTACTGAGTATAAAATTATTTTGAAATAAGATACCTCATCTGTTCCAATTTATATTGACTGTTTTGGTTTACGATGTTTGACTGAAATTATTTTTATATTATTTTATTTAGAAAATGGTGTAAAATTGAAAAATAAAACTTACATATTAAAATAATACTCCCTCCGTTTCTTAAAACCCTTCTTCTTTCATTTTTTTTTGTTTTTCTTAAAACACTTCCCTTTTCTATTAAAAACCACTTTTACCCCTACTTTTTCATACCCTACCTATCACATCATACTTTTTCACTAACAACTAAATCATCACATCTTACTTTTACCCATCACATCAAGAGCAAAATTGGAAAGTCAACTACAATTTAACACTTCCTTATTCTTCCCTAAAGTCAAAAGGGGAATTGTTTTGAGAAACGGAGGTAGTACATCAAAAGATCTATATAATGAGAGAATACAAGCGACTAAAGATAGATGTATTACTCCATAATAATACCATATATATGTTCATATATTGCACTCACTCCGTCTCAACATTACGGTCTTATTTCGAATAACATGCAAGATCACTTTTTTTTAAAAAATTATTTTGTTTACAAATTGACATACAAGGCATAAACTACATATTTAAAATCTACACCAAAACTTCTACAAAGTAAATGACAAAAATGTACATAGTGCAGAATACATTTTATTTTATCAAATGATCAACGAAAACATAAAAACGAACAAAAATTAAAGTTAGATTAGTAATTGTGACACTAAAGCTTCATGCTACACCAGCTTGGCTTTAGATCCCAAATTTTAGATGTTTCGCCCCAAACGGAACTTTACCCGATCCATATCTCGACTCAATGATGAACTGGTGGGGATTTCCTGTAGAACCATGATATAAAAATGGTTATAAAATTAGAATTCGTTTGGCACACGAAATTCAAATTAAACAATTAAAATTGAGTACAATAATACCAATTCTAATGTTTGGTAGCACAGAAATATGTGAATTTCGAATTAGGAATGCCAAAAATGAATGTAAATTGGAGAATTCAATTCCATCCAAATCAATTCTAATTCAATGTCAATTCCATCACTTCCGTGTACGAAACAGACCCTTAATAGAAAAATACCCTCCTCTCCCCCAAAATAAAAGAGAATGTTATGTTTGACTGAAATTATTTACTCACTAAACAAATTTTCTTGAATCTATCGAAGGCTTTGATATCATATCAAAACAAAGACTTCAACTAAAAGTCTAACTTTAATTTGTGGTTGTGGACGCGCAAAAAAGGATTTTTTTATATTCAAACACGTCCTCTCATGTATATGTAATATCTGTTTTTTTGTCTAATCTTTGCGTAAGTTTTAATTTTTTAAAACTAGGTGATAATAAAATTCAAATTTGTGACCTCGAGAGATCATTATGACTTTGATATAAGCCCTAGAAATGTGCAATACTCTACTCCATCTGTTCTAAAAAACAGTTTCTCTTTCGTTTTTTCCCACTCCCAACAAAACACTTCCACATTCTATTAAAAACTCACTTTTATCCTTACGTTTTCATACCCTATCATATCATATTTTTTTCTCTAATAATCTATCCATCATTTCTTACATTTATCCATCACGTCCGTGACAAAATTAGAAGTCAACTACAAATTAAGACTTCATTATCTTCACACTTAGTCAAGGAAGGAATTCTTTTTTAGGAGGATCGGAGTATCTCTTATAACACTTTATTTAATCTCCTTTTTTTTAAAAACAATGAGCTGGTTTATTCAATTTTTCTCTAATCTTAATCGATTCAAACCCTAAATTCTTTTACTTTTCAAAACTTTTCTTGAATTGCAGGAAATGAAAAATCCATGGAGAGTACTAATAAACCTGTTATGAAGAGGATCAGGTCCACCTGGCACTGCTCTTTTGATCACGTAGTTGAGGGAGGTACGAGGATGATGATGAAGATGATAATAAGAATAATAATCTCCTTGTCTCAACGCCGCCATCTTCCTACTCTTTAAATTCCCTCCGAGGGGGGCCGCCGTCGCGGCGGCGGCGGCGACGGCGCAGTCAGTTTTGTTGGGATATTTCGTATTCTTGCGGTGGTTGTGATTGGCCAAAAAAACCCCACAAAGTAAAAAACAGGTGAGCAAACAAACAGTTACTAATAACACTGAAACCCTAAGAGGGTAATTTGTAATTGGGATGCCACTCATTCTCAATCTTCTTTCAATTTCTTTTTTTAAAAAAGTATTCTATGGCTAACTAATTGTTGTGATTAGGGGTGGAAGCTCTACTTATATACACAAGGAGGTTAAAAAGTATACTATACATTTAAAATTATAATATGTTACTAAAATTAATACAGTATAAGTTTTCTATAAAAGCATATAAATATGAAATATAAGTTTATAATATTGAATTAAAATATAACTTTTAAAAACTAAATAAAAAATCATTCAAAATATGAGCAAATCGTAACTCTTATTTCTAAAGTAGAAGTGACTTTTTTCATTTTTTAAAAATGACAATTGCACTGTGACAATGCAGCATTGTATAGATGAAATTTACAACATTTTTTTGGTATTATATGTTAGCAATATTTACATTATAGGTCTTATTTTGGATTAAAAATATCAAATTTCTACTTTTGGATTAATAGTGATTCTATGGTGGACCTAAAGTCTATATGGACTTTCTCACATATTTTTTTAATTTTGAAAATGCTTATTTCAACACTTGAAAATGATTATTTAACATATATGAAAGTCCATCATAAACCTTATGTGCATGTAGTAATTTGCCTTGGATTAAAAACATTAAAGATCTACTTTAGTTCTCGTTTTTGTTTTATTCCTAAGTTTTTATTTTCCTTTTTTAAAAAGTAAATAAAGACCGATCCGAATACGACTTGGGCCGGTCTTAACTCTTAACTGGACTATTTATTCCAAAAAAAGTCTTTATTTTTTAACGAATATCGAATTAGTATAAACCGATTACACAAAAAGACCGCATCAATCTCATCCTAAAAACATCCATAGCCAAATCCAAATGATCCATGCCAGCTTAATCTAAAAATCTTTTTTGGTAGGTTATTGACTAATTAATTTAGAAAGTTTTTTTTTTTTTGAAAAAATTAATTTAGAAAGTTAAGGAGGCAATTAATTTAGAAAGTTAAGGATCGAGTACATGTTTTCAAACCAAAAAGTAATCAATGCTACTTTTCAATGATGGCTTACAAAACAGTCATAACAATACTCTTCATTGTCAAAAAAATTAATTCACTCAATAGTTCAAACTTATAGGCATATTAAGAATATTTTTGTATGCTCTAATAGTATACTTTGTTTGGCAAAATTTTTTTCACTTCTATTATTTGCATAAATTAAGACAAATTTTTTATTCTAAAAACGAATTATGTTTATATTTATTACTCTCTCCGTCCATTAATTGTTTTCCATTTTTCTTTTTCGGCTATCCAAAAATTTATTTCTCATTCCCTGTTTTACCGATTTTTTTTTAATGAATGTGCAATTGCACTTCCACTTTCCATCAACATTATTTACTTTATTTCATCTTATCAAAGAAAAACATGGATAGTCTTTACTTTTTTAGGTTTTCTTAATCTCCGTGCCAACTCAAAACGTGAAAGAAATTACTATACAGAAAGAACGGTAACTTTTTTTTACTATAAATTTTGTGAAGTTAAAATAGAATGTGTATTTGGAAAGAGGGGAAGTACTACCATACGTACTCATATGGCATCGTGTGGGGGGGGGGGGGGGGGGGGGTAATAATTTCAAATTGATTAGCACAATCATCCTAAAAGTGAGAAAATGTAGGTTTCGTGGTAAATACGTTAATTAACTGCACGCATTTGGTGGTCGTAGTAACTTTTTCTCACGATTTTTTTAACACTCCGTAAAATTTGTCTAACTTGCAATTTAATTTGTCATGCACAAAATCTAACAAAATCTCTTTATTCTACAAAGAAAATGTTACAGCCATAACTATGTAAGTTTATATGGGACGGAGGAAGTACAAATTAATTTACCATCTAGAATTTAAAGATTTATCTTTTAGTTATTTAAAATGTCACCAAATTAAAATCTCATACGAAAAAGTATTTTGTTTTTATATCTAAAATGAGAATAGTGTGATGATATTATAGAAGTCTAAATAGTGACGGTGTGAATGTGACAGTGAAGTGTGCTAGTATTGGTAACTTTATTTTGTATTCGTGTTTATAATCATCATAAGTAATTGAAAAAATTGTTTAAAGTTCCAATGATTAAAATTGGAATCCTCCATTACTTTATATAATAGTTTCTTAAATTTCATAATATTATAACATTTCAAATATATATATATATATATATATATATATATATATATATATATATATATATATATACATATATATATATATATATATATATATCTCATCTCATATCTTTTTTTCTATTTTGAATTTTGTGGTCAAGTTTTTAAACTCACACCTCGAATTGCAAAAAAAATTATTTGAATTGTGAACAATTTAATATCCATAGATTGGTTTTGAAACGTACGTAGTTTTGAAGTATTGTGTTTTTATAATATACATTTATATTCAAATAAAAATATTAATTGTTAAAGTATTACATTAAAACCGTGAATAGTACAACGAGAAGAAAGTTACGGAGTATGGACATTATTAAGTGTTATTTAAAGAATAAAGCAGTTTAAGTGATATTTAAGGAAATGACTTAAGTCTTAATGCTATTTAGTGTAAATATTTCTTTAGTTTTTTCATTTTTTCACTATTAATTTTAACTATTTAAAAAATTATCTAAAACACTAACCGAAGACGTTTTTTTTCAAACGAAGCCTTATTATTGACAAGTTATGAGAGAGTTGTTTCATAATACTCCGTTTTTGTAAATTCCAAAAGGAGGTGAAATTCCAAATCTTTTAAATTCTTCTTATCTAAAAATTAGTATAGAAATAAAAAATAACATTTAAAAAATACTTCAAAAGTTTTACAAAGCAAGAAATGACAAGAATATTTAGTTTTATCAAGTTATCAACAAAAAAACACAAATAAAATAAAGTTTACGTGAATTTGGAATAGTGAGGTGTGTAAATCAGTATTCCCCAAAATCACTAGACGTTAATAGACAAAATCACCTCAAGCGAGTGTCGAGATGGAGGAGATCGAAGCATATCAATAATCTTGCAGTCAAGATTTGGCTTTGATGAGTTCGTTGAAAGATATTGTGTATGATGTTGAGGATTTGCTTGATAAAATCAACACAAGGTGGAGGGACGACATATTTCTTCTCAAGATGGTACACTAGTAAGATGCATGAGATCCATGTCCCTCCAACTAGGGGTGTTCAAAAACAGGTCTGGACCGGATTTTGGACCTGAACCGGACCGGTCCGGACCGGTCCGGAAGATTCAGGTCCGGTCCTCGGGTTTTACGAATTAGGGATTCCGGGTTTCCGGTCCGGTCGGGGTTTGACCCGGAATTTTCCGGTCCAGACCGGAACATATTATATAAATTGTATCCATTATTAATTTCAAGCCCAAAAGCATTAGATCCGGTCCATATAGTTTTAGATTCATGAATTTCAATTTTCCAATATGTAGTTTTTTAGAAATTTTATTTTAGATTATTATTTTTACGGTAGTTTATAAATTTGAATAAGTTATAAAATGAGTTTTGATGAATTTGTTGCTACTACTTACAAGTACTATTTTTATTAAATACTTTGAACAAAAACAATTTATTATTTCAATTTTTTTCTAAATTTATTTAATAATTTAATTCATTTATAAGATTGCAAAAAAATATATAAAAAAAATTCCGGTCTAAAGTAGGGTAAAACCGGACCGGACCGGAAAAAACAGGTCCGGACCGGTCCGGACCGAAAATAAACAGGTCCGGTCTTCGGTCCTAAAGAAATTGCAATTCCGGTTCCGGTCCGGTCCGGTCCGGTTTTGGACCGGTGCACACCCCTACCTCCAACCTTGGATCTTAGAGACGACTCGGTGTTGATTTCATCAAGCAAATCCTCAACATCATACACACACGATCTTTCAACCGAGCAAGACAACAAGCGTCCATGCACAGAGTTGTTTTCACATATACCATCAAAGACAGATTTAGCTTCCTAGCTCTTTTTTCACGAAATCTCAAAACTCGCTTGAGGTAATTCTGTCTGGTAATTAAGGTCTGCAAAGTAGTCGAGATCAACGCCTCGATCTCCCACCTTAACTGCAAACACAGATCTGTGTAAGAAGACTTTATTTACACAGACTTGAGAGTGTTGAATAGAGTGAAGCCCTGGTCTGCTGGATTGACACAGAGAGAAGAAGACATACTCCCTCCGTCCCCCTGTATTTGTCCACTTTCATTTTTACACATCATCCAATGCACTTCTTTAATCCATTTTATCTTGTAATTTGTGTATTAAAAATTATAAAAATTATATATTAATAATCTATATGTTAAGACAAATCAAACAAGATCACACTTGACTATATTTAGACTTACACATTGAGAGAATTTGATGAGTCAAAGTGCTTAGATGAATAGTTCCAAAAGTCAAATGTGGACAAATACAGGGGGACGGAGGGAGTACTTTATTTACACGAGTTTTTGTTTACTCCCTACTTTTCTTTTTATAATAAATGCTACTGCTTGATAGATAAGAGCAACCATTGGCTTCTTACACTTATTTATTACGGAGTACATTGTTTTTCTTGGCGGATTCTACTCCTTACTTGCCATTTGCCAAACCGAGATGGAGTTTATCTTTTTTAAATTAGATTTATACCCCCCCCCTCCCCCGTCCTTTTTTTTCATCTTTCCAGTTAGGACCATGCTACACTTACACCAACAAATATACCCCATTTGTACACCACAGTTTTGCACAAACATTTCGATGGTTTACACCGACACAAGTGTTGGTGCGTTAATAAAAATTCACACGGACACAAATGTTGGTGTGTTTAACAAAAATTAGTTTTACACCAACACAAAATGTTGGTGCAAAACTGCGGGGTACAAATTGGGGTACAAATCTTGGTGTACACATAGCATAATCCTTCCAGTTACTATCATGATTACTCGGTAACATATACTCCCCAGTCTCAAAATGTTGAGTAATGCCAGAGTCACAAACAAAACATTCATAATCAAATAAAACACAGAAATAAAACTTGTATATTTTTAAAACTACGTCAAATGCTAAAAAGATTATTTTATTTCATAATCAAACAAAACACATAAATGAACAAAAGTTTTCGTGACTTTTGAATAGTGAAGAGTGTAATTCTTTTTTGGGACGGAGATAATATTTGTTTGCATATTTTCATTAATAAATTAATAAGATATAATATTGTTGTCACATTTTGTTTCATAAAACTTTTAATGAAGTATGAAACAATGTAATTTGTACCTTTTTTGATATACCAAATCATAAATAAAATATGAACAAAATTTAGATAAGATAAGATATTGCACGTTGTTTGAAATGAGAAGATAAAAAATGAGCAAAGGGAGTACCTCAATTTACCTCAACTCTGGAGACTATCTGACTTATTCAGGAGACCTTTGGGAATAAATTCATCTTTTTTTCTTGTGCCAAAAGGTGGAATCGCCCACCTCAACACCCGACCCGACTGAATTTTGTATGGATAAATTATGAAAACTCAAGTGATCACTTAAGTTTTATATTGAAGACAACGAAAAAAAACAAATAGAAAAATAGGGAGTAATGAGTAAAAATAAACTTTCAATCTCTAAATAGTAATTCGAGTAATGGTATATATTTAATTTTTTAAAAAAAGTGCTAGAAAATAAAAAAATACTTCATAAAATTTACATATTTTAGAACTACAAAAGTTCTAGAAAACAAAGTGAGGGGACTACATTATTTTGTCAAATTACAAATAAAAATATACTCTCCACGTCCCAAATTATTTGTCCTAATTTGCCTTTTATGTTAACTTGGCCAACAAATAAAATATAATTTTGAATAAATAAAAGTGGAAGGAAACAAAATGGGAGAGAAAAAAAAAGAAGGAAAATGATTTTCTTACCGTTTTAGTGAGGAAGAAGAGGAAAACCTCTTTCTTTTGCTTTCCTTTCGAATTCCACAAACCAAACAAAGTGCAAAGGAACTGACAAACAAAATGGGAGAGGAAAAAAAGAAGGAAAATGATTTTCCTACCGTTTTAGTGAGGAAGAAGAGGAAAACCTCTTTCTTTTGCTTTCCTTTTGAATCCCGCGAACCAAACATAGTGCAAAGGAACTGACAAAGAAAGATGGAAATGGAAATGAAAATGCAGGATCATCTCTACATTTGGCAATAGGCATCAGCTTTCCTGGATTTCACTTTCCTTTTCTCTTCTGTGCCCACTTTGGTCCATATATTGCTAGATGTGTCCGGCCAAACCGTCGATCAGATATCTGCGGGTTTTTATATGCCACCAAGAGTGAAGATATTCAGCAACATACATGTAAAACACATTCCCCATCATGTGTGGAAGATGAACAAAAATGCCTTACTCTATGCTTCGTCCAAAGAATCACGGAAGAAAGGAAAAAGCAAACGAATGGAAGGGAAAGTCAAAGAAACCATATATAAATATTGTTTGGTTAGTAAAGAAATTGGTGAAGAAATTATTTTTCAATAACTTTTTTGTTTGGTTGTTGTAGAGAAAACAAAAGAAGACATTGTTCGAAGAATGAGGGAACGGGCGAGGGGTGGAGCGTGAGGGGAGTTTGGGGGTGAGGGAGGGCGGAGGCTGGGTGAGGGGAACAACGGAGGGGGAGGGGAGGGAGGAATTTGTGGTCCTCTTTTTCTTCACAAAATGGAAAGAAAAAATCATATTTCCAATTTTACTTTATATTTTTCTCCTCCAAATTTTGTTTTCTTTTGTTGACAATGTTTTAGTTATGGGGCTCATAATGAACTAAATCAAAATGGCAAATTAAACTTCCCTTGCTTCTCAATTTGTATGAAATTTTGGGCAGTAAATGCAGCAATGCATCTAGGACCTAATGGAAACAAACTCTCTGCCTTTATAGAGGCAAGACCGTACATTTAGACCTCATAGATCCCAACAGTGTTCCAATTATACTGAGCTGTTCTTTCCTAACCCAAACACAAAAATTGTCTTTCTTTGCCATTTTCTATACTTTTCCTTTCAAAATTCCGTGAACCAAACATAGTGTTAATGACAATAGTCCAAGAAAAGCACTGTCATGTAGGGTCTGTTTGGATCCCAGAAAAAAAATCACATTTTACAAGCTTGTTTTAGTAGAAAAGAGTGAAGGGGGAGGCGTCTAGGCTAGCACGGATCAACCTCTCAAGTCTCAAGCTTTAATCCTACTAGCTTGTGATGTACTCCCTCCATTCCTTTAAACCCTTCCCATTTTGACTTTGGGCCAAAATAAGGAAAGTGTAATTTTGGTTGACTTTCCAATTTTGCCTCTGATGTGATGGTTAAAAGTAAGATGTGATAGTTTGGTTATTAGGAAAAAAATATGATGTGATAGGTAGGGTATGAAAAAGTAGGGGTAAAAGTGGTTTTTTAATAGAAAGTAGAAGTGTTTTAAGAAATTAGAAAAAAACGAAAGGGTAAGGGTTTTATGGAACGGAAGGAGTACATGGTAGTATGGTACACATGATAAAGGAAACTAGCCAAAAGGCATTACCTTCGGAAGGGCTCCACACGAATCTGGCATGTCCGTTCTCAAAGGGTACTCCACTACCTGTATATTATTATACCAAAATGTAAAAAAAAAGATCGGAAACAATAGCCCGAGAAAGCCCCCCCCCCCCCACTTTTGAACCAAACACAAAATTATTCCTCCCTTTCCCCTTCCATCCCTTGCATTCAAACCAAACATGCCCCAAGGAAAGGGAATACAGAAAAAAGAAGGGGAAAACACTCACTATGAAGGCATCCTCTCCCACTAGTGATGAATCTGCAACTTGATTCATCAATATGGTATAATCTACTTCCATATATGGAGGCGTGACACTGATGTAATCGAAAGCTCCACACTTGTCTGCACGAAACAGCATTGTCAAGTTCAAATTCCTTTCAGAGTTGAAAAATGCTACTCTAATCTCATGGATGACACCAAGATTGGCACTGCCTGAGACAATCACCCCCAACATGCGAAGAAATCATTGTCTCTATAACGCTGACGGTGTCAACTTTGGTGTCATCCGTGGTGTGATTGTAACATCACCCTTCAGATTTTATAGTACGAAAAGAAGCCGAAAAGATAACATGGCATACCAACAAAACGAACCGCTTGCTCCAAAAAACTCTCAACACGGACAGTATGTATAGTTGAGACATCAAGAAAACCGGTTGATTCTAAGTTTGGCCTCAGAACATCTGAGACAACCCAAGGATCCATCTCAACAAAATGCACCTGAGAGTCTTGCAGGATCAAAAGACAAACCAACAAAGTAAAGAAAGAGAGCAATGAAGATGGGAAATTTTGCAAAGATAGAGTTTACAAAATTGCCTTATATCAATACTGCATAAATTGCAATTAATTCACGTTTTTACAGTAATAAATATATTTATACATTCAATTTACTAACCATTACTTGTTAAATACTGATGTAAAATAACCACTAATTGCTACAACAGTCCCAAAGTGACAACTGACACACCTGCGAGCAGCCTCTGCTCATTGCTTCAATACCAACAGAACCAGTACCACTATACAAGTCCAACCAACTGCCCGGCCTTAGAGATGCAGGGCAACCACCTGCGACCTAAAAGTTCAACAAAAAAATCAGAAACAGATGGAGTGTCCAGATTGATCCATGTGATTTTATCATCCAAATTGAAGACAGATAAGTATCTAGTACTCCGTCCGTCCAAAAAATATGGAGAGCTTATTTTTGTCCCCAAAATAGTTTCATTTTTGTATTATTATTTATTTTCCGAAACCAAATGTGCCAAATAAGTTAAGTATATTATATTTAATGTGCTTTGAGCCGAATGGAGGGTCTAAGTCTGGTTTTGTGGCCACGAGTAAGCCTTTGTGACTGAGTAGGACCCATCTGTTCTTTCTTCCCAAACCAAATGTATCACATGCTTAAGGATGCGTGCAAAGAGATACACCACAAATACAGATTTGGTCAAGGTTGCCAGTCCGAGTTTATTGATGGTTTTCCTCTTTCACGATGCAAGTTTAGCATGGAACTTATCAATAATGGAATTGAAGTCTGTTCCCTGTCGTCTTCCAGACACAGTTCCACTCCCGTGTATCTTCCAAGTGAAACTGTAAGGGTCTGTTATTCGATGGGAGGGAATGGAAGGGGAAGGATTGTAGGGAAGGGAAAGGGGTGGAAAGGGAAAGAAAGGAATGATTCTGTGTTTAAAAGATGAGGGGAGGGGATGTAATGACTAATTTACTATTATTATATTTATATATTAGTCCTTTCTTAAAAAGTATTATACCCTACAAGGAACATTGACAAAAATATACGTAGAAGTAAATTTGATGAGATAGATTAGTCATATTTTTAGCTTCCCTCATAAAAACTCCAATTCGGAGGGAATGGATATAAAGGGATAGGAGGGAATGGAGGGCCTATTTTGGGGCCCCTCGCAACTAAAACTTTAAACCAAACAATCATCTTCCCATTAACCAAAAAGACCTTGAGAGGAATGGGGGAGTACTGTTTTTGATTTTTCTAACTTAGTTTCACGGATATTATTTGCCATCATGCCCTTGGATTTTTCAAAGTTGATGTGCAACCAGTGAGCGTTTACGAAGCTATTCAAGATTTTTGGTACAGTTTCCCCACTTTTGCAAGACGCCTTGGAGAAGAGGATAATGTCATCAGCAAAAAAGATGGGACAAGCTTAAGTCTGTACGCAGGGGGCACAATGGCTTTTTGGATTCGGAAAAAAAAAGTTCTACTTTCTAATCCTGGATGCAACTCTTGGGATTCGTCCCCTTCTAGAAGCCCCCCCCCCCCTCCTCGGGGCACAGCTCGGCTAGAAAAAGCATCAGGTGAGGCTTTGCTGGCAATCTACATGCTCGAGGTTCGAATCCTAGATGCAACTCTTTGGATAAGGCCCCTTGTATGGTGAGATTAGTTGTGGCAAACCCCGGGTCATCCCGTGATTGACCTATGTAGGTGAGACACATCCCGTGATTGACCTATGTAGGTGAGACACATCCCGCGATTTACCTCCTCCGCCAACCCCACGGCAGGGTGTGGGGGACCAGGTTCCACCTTTTTTAAAAAAAAATGAAATCAAACAAAGGATTGTACGGGGACCTGCAAAATATCAAATGCTGCACCTTTAACAACTTCCATCATAGGCCGCACATCCATTCCCTTGGGAGAGAGCAACTTCTTCCGTCGTACCTTCCCTCCCAAGACCTACAAGATGAAAACCGTTATGAGAAAAATGACTCGAAAAAAACCAAAACTTAGTCACGGGTATTTCTGGCACACGTAAATTAGGAGCTTCTAGCTTTTCTTCAATTTAAGAAAGTCTTGGAAAGACTCTAGTGTGATTGGCAAGCAGACCTGAAGCAACCTATGTGTCTCTCTCGGGGGCTTGGTTTCTTCGGGGACAACATTCTTTCCCCTTCCCTTCTTCGTCAACTCTTTTCTCCTCTTTGGCTGTAAATTGACAATCCAAACCCTGTAAGTGAATCACTGTTATAAAAACTACTCACCCCATCCAAATTTTGGTTTTTCACTTTCCAAAACACAGAGTAACTAAAATTAAAGGGGTGAGGGTAAAATAACATAAATAATAACTAGTCTTTCATTGATAGCAACAATGATACTCGCACCGTTTGGCAGTGTTAGAGGTTAGCATTAGCGTTTTGAAAAGGCTATGCGACAGTAGCCTTTTGCGATAGTGTTTTCATAGTTAATCTACACCAACAAAATATTATCCAAAACGCCTAATCGAAAATGTTGTTCCCGAACAAGGCCAGTATGTAATTTGTGAGGTATTTATTATAATTCATTTGATTTTGTTGACTAACTATAGAAAGCTGACAATTGATTGTGGACATCAAACAAGAGATAATTTAAAGCTAAATTGATACTACAAATTGAGACCTGAGGTGAAGGTTCAGATAAAATCTTGTCTGGATCAAAACCGTACTGTTCAAGCAGCTCACGACTCTTCTTGTCTATTGGAACTCCGTTGGATTCTGCCAGCATAAAGTAATCAAGAATTTTCTTTTCTTTTTTTTTTATAAAAAAGATTGAATGTAAAGATTGGGACTTTATTGAAGAGAGGTAGGAGAGGATAGCATACTGTGTGAAACGGCGGCGGCGGCGATTGGGCGTCGGCGATTATTGGGTCTGGAAAGGTAGCTGATTGAAGTGGGATTGGAGTGATGGGAAACCGGGTCGTTGATGGTGGGTCGGGTTCCGGTGGACAAGGTGGACAAAAGAGCGGATGAAACCGCCATTAGTGGTGATACAAGGTCTACCCTTAGAGCAGCTTAAGGAGGAAGAGTCTTTTCTTGATGAAACAAGATATAAGAGGTATTTTGGAATGTCAAAATTCTTTTTTGTTGTTTGAAAAAACCGAAATAGAAATTCAATTCGATATCTTCATGTATCACCAGTTCTTCAAATGGAAATTTTCAATATGTCTTGAATTTGGTAGATATCAATATGCAAATTTGATATCTCTATCGACCATTAATTATTCTCTGTCACCGATTATCGTTGTCATTGCCAACCACCCTCATTTATCACTCATTAAATCATAATTTTAAATCTTTACAGACAAATTAATTTCAGATTTCAAACCACAAACCATTTCTTCCATATTTTATACTCCAAATGAGCCATAAATTTTGTTGAGTATTTTTTTTATTCATTCCATTTTAGGGGTGTTTCTCTGTGCTGGTATTTATTGACTTATGCTAATAACTAATCTTTAACTTAGGCTAAACTCTACTATTGGTCCATCAACTTTATCAATTGTGCACGATTGAACCTTCAAGTTTTAAAAGTCCATGAATAGTCCTTCAACTTTATGAGTTATGCTCGATTCGTTCTTCAAGTTTCAAAAGTCCATATGTAGTTCTTCAAATACACATCAACCCTTTAGATAAGGTCCTTTTGACAGTAAACATTAAAAGCTAAATGAAATATTAGCTCCATATAATACATAGTCAAACTAGTATTCTATTGAACTAGTATTTCATTTAGCTTTTAATATTTACTATAAAAAAGACTTTATCCGGAGGGCTGACGTATACCTCAAAGACTACTTATGCACTTTTGAAATTTGAAGGACCAATCGTGTACAACTCGAAAAGTTGAAGGACTATTTACAAACTTTTAAAACTTGAAAGACTAATCGTGCACAACTCATAAAGTTGAATAACCAATGGTGGATTTTAGCCTTTTAACTTACAAGTTACTTACGGATCATGTTTAGTTTTAGTCAGGCATTTTTCTCTTGTTTTATTCACTCCCGTCTAGGATCTTGTAGGGGTCTAGGGCGATGGCTCAAATTATTTGTAACAAACATTTCGAACGATGTGCAAAATGTTATCTCTTTTAAAATTATTTTATTTAAAAATTAGTAATGAAATAAAAAGTCAAAACTATATTGTTCAATGGTACACCAAAAGTTTTATAAAACAAATTACGATAAGAATATCTTATTTTATCTAATGGTTAACCAAAATCAATAAATAAATAAAAGTTATCAAGAGATCAAAATAGTAAAAATGATACTTATTTTGGAATCGAGGGAGTATGACATTAAAGTCATGGTTTATAAAGTACAATTCTTTTAACTTTATTTGGACCATATGTTTCATTGATTTATTTAAGCATTTAGTCTCTATGTTGTTGATGTGATTATTCAATAAATTGAAATAAAAGACAAACAAGTAACAAGTTACCGTGTTAGCCCTTTTTAAATAGTAAAATTATGTTTTTTTTAAAATAACATTAGTAGGTCTTGATAGTAAAAATTATCTTGACCGGAGTATCGTTCTTAACTGGCAAGAACGATAAACTGGTCTAATAAAAAAACCAAAATACAAATACGTAGATTTGAACGTGGAAACCTAATCAGAAAAAAACTATGAGCATTTTTCAACAGTACATTGCCAACGAGAGATTTTTATCAATATCAGGAGTGTACACGGTACATAAGTTAGACATGGAAGCCATTGATGAAGGAGCTACAAGCTCATGGAAAAATAAAAAAATACATGCTCGGGGAACATTCTATTATTCCCCTTCTTTATCTAACAGTCTTGATCAGACTCTACTTCATAAATAATTAGGAAATTTAAATTAAGTCAAATATTATTTCCCATCAAGTCTAAAGAACATAACATAACTACACATGACTCGTTAGACTCGGATAAGGAGCACCACACTTTAGGTGCAAGAAAACCAAAAGCATCAAATGCACCACACTAGAACACACATGTTGGTTGCGAAGACATGCTCTCTCGTGTTTGGTCACCAAACAATTTGTATGGAGAAGAAAAGTGTTTGGGCTTGGTTCACTTGTGTGAACGAACTACCTTAGGTTTCGTGGGCCTTCCCAATTGAATTTCGAAACGATACTTATCCATTGGTCGACCCGAATAAATCACAACCGCATTCGTATCCCCACATAAATCTAGGCTTCTACGCCTCAAGCCCAGTAGTCCCGAATCCCAATTTAGCCCCGCCTCTGAAATTAGGGTTTTAGAATCGCCGCGATGAGCGATCTCTCCCCAATCGATGCTTATAAAAGAAGATTCGAGTACGCCACCAGAATCACCAGTCTTCTCCGACGATCTCCGCTTCGAATCGACTTCTTCTCCTCCTCTATCAATCCTTATAATTTATGTGAAATTTGTTTCTCTTTTCGATCTTGAGGCGCTCAAATCACATGATGAAGAAAATACTGCAACAATATGAGGTCTTGTTCTATGATTCGTAGTATTTAAGTCTCTGATGATCCTCGTCGAATCGAATTTCGATTTCTTCTGTTTTCGTTTCTCTTCCTTTGGTTGTTTTTTGTGGATTTATTTGATCTGTTTGGAGACGTGATGAACTAACTATTGGTCCGTGTTTCTGATCACTGTGACTGAGAAAACAAGTTTCTATCCTTCTGATCTCCTTCGGCTATGAATTATCAATCGTTTTAGGGTTTACTCTGCTCAATGATTGTTTGCCCTTTGAGGCGATATACGCTATTCTGATGCTTCTCATGATTGAAAAATCAACAATCTGTGATGAGAGCTGTTTTTCATCTGAAATTTAAATTCGTGTTTATGTCAATTTTCTGATTTTTTCCTCATTTTCTTTGTTTGAAATATGGTTTTTTCTAAAAGATTTATTTTTGCTTTTGGGTTTTGTTTTTGATTCTGCTGTGATGAATTATGAAAATTGTTAACGCATGTCAGACTTCAGAGACTCTTTAAGTAGTCGATGAGAAGACATTTTCATTCTCTCTGAGCTCGAATTTCATTTTTAATTCTCTATTTGTAGGTTTTTCTAATTCAATAGTAGAAAAGATTTGTGTTTTTTTGTTGATTTTTTCTTTTTAAAGATGAATAAATAATTAAATTTCCCCGATAAAGAATTCTAGATTTGAGTTGAAAGTAGTGAACTGAAGCATATAATGCATTTTGAGGATACATGTATAACCTGAGGGGAAGAACTCTTTTACTTAGTCTCTTCACATCTCAAAATTGATGTCCCTGATAAGTTTTGATTGTATTTATTATTATTATTATTTGATGAAATAAACACATCTTGTGTGTTTAGAATTTTTTAGGGATTACGAGAAATGAGCGATTGATTTATTTTTTTAATAATGCGGGAGTCGCTTATTATTATTAAGAAAATGTATCTATGATCAAACTTTTTTAATTTCATAAATTATGGGTAATTGAAAATCACAGATAATGACAGAATTAAAGACTTCTTAATGAGATTTTGATACCTAAGTATCCAAATGTTATTTAAAATTTCACCATTTCATAGTAATAGTATCAAACTCTGAAAAAAGTTTTACCACAATTTGCAATAGAAATGTGTTCCTTAAAAATTGACTTCCTCAAGAAATCATTTTCCATCACATCATGAACAGGTATTAATCAGTTTGTTTAATAAGTAAGAAATTATCTTTAAATAAATAAAAATCTCTTTTCAGCACCTCAAAATTCCATCGGCACATCAAGAAATCTTTTTTGGTTTCTATTCAGAGAGAACAACCCAAGTCTAGAGCTTCAAATTCTTTAAGGTATTGTTTGTATAGTGGATTTCTTTTCATGAACAAATTACTCGACAAGGGTTGTTCTACAGAGACAGACAGCTCTTTATTTCTCAGGCGAAAAATTAGGGGATTTAGAATTTTTGAAAAGAATGGCGTGCATCATGTTTGTTCGTTTGAATTTGATGAAGGTTCGAAAAGAAAGGTGTTCTTTTAAGTAAAGAAGAAGAAAATTTATTTGTTGTAGTGTTTAGATGACACTTGAACTAAAATAGTTTGATTATGTCTTGTCCAAGCAGGGCATTTGGAACCCTCATTCTCTAGTTTGAGGGGGTGTTGGCGTGAGATATTATAAGAAAGAAATCGAATTCTGTTGGGATTTGGTTTAATATCTTTTCTGATTTATTTAATTCTGATTTTAGTAGAAATAGTAGTTTATTTATCTGCTCTATTCTCTTCATATAAAAAGAGGGTTAGACAAAATTGTCTTGATGAGGCTTGTGGACACATGGCGTTGCACATCCAGTTTGCCATCCACACGCTGGTGACGAATGAGATGGAAGAGGAGATTATGGCGGGACTGATGGAACTGAAAGGCGGGGGAAGCATTGAAAGGACGGTGCTGGATGAGTCTCCGGAGGTGGCGGAGAAGCGCCACCAGTCAACGAACCAGTTAACGAGGAGTGTGAAGCAGGGTTGGCCCAAGGGAGGGTTAAGGAGGCCAAACTGATCGGGCCCAACATTTTAAGGTGCCTAATTTTTCATAGAATTATACACAATATATATTTCAATAAAAATAAAAGATCAATAGGCTAGATTGAAAATTAAAATTTATTTTATTTTTTAATCTGATCTGATTGTGTCACAATGCATTTGTTCCTTCACGTTCAGAGTCACAATGCAAGAAGGAAATTTTTATTTTTCAAAAGATTATTTTTTTACAAAAAAATGTTATTTTACAAAAAAAAATATTTTTTACACAAAAAAACCGTATTTTTTTAAATTAGTATTTTAAAATTGAATACTTACATTGATACATAATATTTATAAATTAAAATAATAAAATTTAAATTTATTGTAAGTAGTGTACTATAAGACCACTCGGTATACTGCTCATGCCCATTTGCTTTTATCGTGGTTTTCAAGCCCCGGGGGCGTTAATTAAACACCGCCCCCCGGCGTTGTTACCCAGGTGTGAAGCGAGCTGCATTCGTTTGACGCTGGTGCTTCCCCTCCCCCTTCTCCCTTAACGGCTCTAATAGCAGTTGAAGACCAAAAAAAATTGTTATAAATTTCAAACCCCCCTCCCATTCTCTCACACCTTTACTCTTTTTCAATCTTCTTCACACATTCTTCAATTTAAAAATCCCCCCTCTCTTTTCAACATGAACCCTTCTGGCTCTGACATCTTTCCCGACAATCTCGCGCCAAGCAATGCCGCGATGTGGTATTACCAAGAGTTGGGTGATCAACTGCCGATCTTCGAGACGTAACAATCGGGGTACGTCGAGCGAGATTTTGTTCTGGAGACTCAACCGGAACCGACCGGCTCGAAAAAAAGGACGCCGGAAAAGCCACAAAGCAAAAGGCACGATGATCGAGGCGGCACGGTCAATCCAAAAGCTGATGTCGGAGGAGGAATGCTTATTGGCGTCGGCTTGGGTGGACGTCTCCGAGCATCCTAACATTGGTAAAAATTATTTTTTTCCAATTATATTTATATTTTTATTTATATAAAATTATATTTAATCGTGTCATAAAAAGTTGTGTTATATTTTTTTTAAAGGTTCGGAGCAAACGAAAGATGCGATGTGAGATCATATCGAGGAGAAGTTCTTCACGGCGATGAACAAGGACACCTCCTACCGTACCTGGGACCAACTCACTTCCAAATGGAGCCACATCAACCGTTAAGTCCGAAAGTTTATCGCAGTTTACGAGGAATGCTTCCGGTATCGGAGGAGCGGGACGAACGATGCCGATGTTCTCTGGCTTGCCACGACCTGGTATCAAGATGACGGGCACCAAAGCAAGGTGCCCATCGATCTTTGGAGGATTTTGAGTCGTTCCCCGAAGTGGCAACAACTCAACAATCCCGACGGCGGATCGTCAAAGAAAAGATCCTCTGTTGATGCCGAGGTTGAGGTCGACGCGACTATCGGTTCGTCCGATCAAATCCCTCCCTTCAAGGTTGCGGATTCCGATGACGAGGACCCCATTCCACGGTCGATCGGAAGATATAAGGCAAAATCCATTGCCTCGGGTTCAGGAGGGTCCGGCTTTGCTTCCGTTTCTTCTCGCGACGAAATCTGTCGGGCAATGGTTGAACAACTTCGGGTGTTCAATATTCGAGAAGATATTCGAGAAGATATAAGGCAAAATCCATTGCCTCGGGTTCAGGAGGGTCCGGCTTTGCTTCCGTTTCTTCTCGCGACGAAATCTGTCGGGCAATGGTTGAACAACTTCGGGTGAAAGGAGCAAGACGACAAGATCAAAATCATGGAAACCGACCTTTCTACGTTGTCGGGTTTCAAACGGATGATCTTCGAGCAAAGACAAAGAGAGATCAAGGCGAAATATAATTTACCTTAGTCTTTTTTATTAATGTATCTTTTTTATTATTGTCGTTTTTTTATTTTAATGAATGTAATTTTTTAAATTTTAAATTATTATCGTTTCAATTTTTTTAAATTTAATGAATGTATTTTTTTATTATTTGTGTTTCAATATAATTAAATAATAAATTAATTTAAATTTAATAATTTAAATTTAGAAGATGTATATTTAAAAATGTAAAAAATGAAGGTTTGAAGCCCCAGTTTGAAGCCCCGGGGCTTCAAACCAATTTCTAGTGAATTTTTGGTGTAAGTTAATAATGCAAGTTTGAAAGTTTGAAGCTTCGGGGCTTCAAACGTATTTCCAGTACTCTAAAAGTGAAATCTATATATGTTAACTAAATTATAGCAAGAGAAGGTTGGAGATAATAATGCAAAATGGCTTGTTATACCAACTTTCATATGCTAAAAAATGACTTTTGCAAGTCATGTTTAGATAATAATGCAAAATGGCTTGTTTAGTTCAATTTTCTCTTTTTCTTACGATGAAAATCCCAATAATGTAATTTTCTCTTTTTAACTTACTATTTTTTCAGTTAAGTAATGTACTCATCGATCACACAACATCGGATTACAAAATTTTAACAAGGTTATTTTCAATTAGCTTATATATTGGTGTTAAACTCAAAAATAACACTTATATACGGCTCATTTACCAAAAAAAGAAGACATTCTTTATCAAATGAATGATTTGAAAACAGGAAAATAATGTGCGGATAAAGTCACATTCTTCAAATAGTAAGGGTCCGTTTGGTATACGGAATTGATGGAATTGGAATTGAATTGGAATTTAAATTCCATTGGATTCAATTCCATAGAATTGAATTTTTCCAATTCCAATTCATTTTTTGCACTATCAGTTCCAAATCCACATAATTTTTGTACTACCAAACACCAGAATTGGAATTGAAGTCCTCAATTCCAATTCCATGATTTGAATTCCGTGTACCAAACGGGACCTAAATGAATTTGTGTGAACTCTACCTTCAACAAAAAATTAAAATTGGAATGACCCACACTCTAATTGGTATTCTATTTGGGGATGCGGTTGAAGACGGTGAACGGGTAAGTTCGTGTTGAGATTATTGAAAAGTTGTAAGAACGGTTAATTTTTTAAACAAATTATTGCAGGGCTAAATTATATAGGTGCCATTTGACCTAGCCTTGATATTATCTTATTATTATTATAGAGGGTGATTCTCATGATATTACTCCGAGGTACTTTCTAATGTCATGGGATATTCGGGGATCTAACGATGATTCATTTGTAAAATTGATAATTTTTTTCTTTTAATCCCCTTATAAACCCCACTCCTCTTCTTACCTCATTCAATTGCACCTTTAAATTTATTTAACTTTAGAGTCCAAACAAATGTACATATTTATTTTGACTTTTGAGTCCAAACAAATGTACATATTTACCTTGAAAAGTGTAAAAAGAGAAACATGAATAAATACAATAGAAAGGAGAAAGTGTTTTGCTACTGTTTGTGGCACTTATCATTCTTGTTTGTCTCTATCGTCCGTTATCACAGATTCATAGATAAACCTGTACGTGAATTCGTTTGTTAGGTTTTAAATGCCACAAATAAAAGTTACACCGTAATAATTAAATATAAATATAGAAATGATGGTGATGTGGAAAAAGATAAGAGTTTATGTATGAAGGATAGATATTTAGGCTATGTAATTTTTTTGTTAGAAAAATAGAGTTGGAAAAAATTGAAGGAAAGCTAGGAGTGGAAGAATTTTACTATTTAAAATAACGAGGGAAAAATAAAAAAGGACATGATAAACGGTGCCAGTTTGTTTCCTTAAAAACTTTCACTATTTTTCTTGTCGTATGTCTAGAATTTCATGGATATTATTTTTTTTTTACTTTTTTTTAAAGGAGTCAAATATAAAATTTTTATGCAACAGGTTAAGTTTTTATTATATAAATGACGTATGCACATTTAAAAAATAAACAATATTAGTTTTACATAATTATTTCTTCGCTTATTAAATTGATGTATGAGTATTTATTTTTTTGCATATGTTTGGAACATGCATATTATAAAAATTATTAGTGTATACACATTTAAAAGTTATGTAATGTTTAATAAAAGAAAATAGAGTGCATAAATAATTTGGTCAAAATTTTAAAACGATGACAAGAATACATTTTAAACAAATATAGTTAATAAAAATTTCAAAATCACAAAGAAAATTATAAATTAAGTAATTTAAGATTTTAATAATTTTCGTGACTCTAAAATGATAACTAAAGTTTATATCGATGACACGTTTTTTAATAAACTGTGACATTAAAACATTTTTTATTTTGTTGAGATACTAATAATAATGTATAAGTGTTTGAAATAATAATAATAATAATAAGAAAATATAAAAATAAACCTAAATGTTTTTAAAAATAATTATTGGAAGAAATTCAAAGACGTTAGAAGAAACCGAAAAGAGTTTGAAGAAAATAGAATGAGTTGAAAAAAACTGAAAAGAATTGGAAGAAATTATAAGAAATTAGAAAAAACAGAAAGAATCAGAAGAAAATCGAAAGGAGTTGGAAAAAAATGAAAAAACTAGAAGAAACTAAAAAAAGTGAAAGTGGAGGATGACCCCCAGGTTGACGTCGCGTGGAAGACTGTTGCCCTCGGCTTTAGAGCTCGGCTCGGCCATAGCGCTCCCGTGCTCAGCTCGGATGACATGACTACGACGAGAAGATAGCGACCGACGACGTTGACCACGCGATAACGATAGGATGAAAGGGACAAGACGGAGAAGCTGATGACGTCCACTAGGCGACGAACCTCGATCAGAGGGCTTTGACTAAGGGGCTGTTTGACAACTTCTGAATAGGTAAGTGCTGAACCAGTAAGAGGTCTGAACCATTAAGTGCTGAATCAGTAAGAGGTCTGAATCATTAAGAGCTAGTATATTGCTTAACTATTCAGAGGCAAATGTCTGATCAATTCAGATAAGAAGTCTTAACCATTCAGACTCTGTATAATACTTAACCATTTAGAGGCAAATCTCTTAACCATTCAGACATCTGAACCATTAAGAGGCTGAAACAAACAGTCTGAACCATTAAGTGCTAAACCATTCAGACATATGAAACAAACAGCCCCTAAGTGTATTGCATCCCCTATAAAAGGGGTATGGCCCCTCATTGTAATGGATCCGAATTCTAAGTAAAGAAACTCCTACTTTGCATTTTCTCTCTCTCTAAAACTTATATCATTCAATATATTCGGTGATTTATAGCCATCAGAAAGAAACTGGAATGAGTAGAAAAATACTAAAAGTTATAAGTTTTTTTTACGACTGAAGTTAAAAGTTAACGAACAGAGACCCGAAAACACTGGGTTTTGATGACCGAACCTAAAGTTGACCGAAACCGAAATGACCCGCTAAAAATGGGTTAAACCCGACCAAAACCAAACTCGACCTGAACGACCCGCTTAAGTAAGAGTTTTTCAAAATCATACACTTTACTACTCGTTTTTAGTGTATAAATTTATATTTTCAAACAAAAGTTTAATGATATTGCATAATTATCTAACTTTTTCTAAAACTTAAGGATTTTTTAAATTCCTTATATTGATTTACGGAGTATATATCTAAAAATTTCCTTCAAAATTTAAAATAAAATAATCTACTAGATTTAATGCATATTTTTTGATATTTTAAATTTATTTAATACAAAATGTAAGTGTTAATGTGAATTAAAAAATTTAAAAAACCAAAGTCATAACCCGTTGGATCGACCCGAATCCAATGACACTAGGTCATGAAGATACAATTCTCAACCCAAACCCGAATTGACTCGAACCCGAAATAACCCGAACCCGATCTGACCGACGAATTTGCCAACTCTAGGTGGAAGCATATGATATCCCCCCAAATCTTTTCACATCCAGTGTTCCAGCCTATCTGGGAGCTACTAAAAAAATCGCTCCCAAGTCCTAATGATAAATTAGAACTTTTCAGACCAAACAAAAACCCGTTAAATTCTAAAACGAATATAGCAAAATGAAAGTTGACATCATGGTTTAACAGTCTTAAAAAAAAATCGCCCACAAGTGTCTAACATTCTATTTTAAGGATATTATTATGACAGCACATAAGATTTACACTGGGGAATGATAACATAACAATAAGCATTGATGGAATCCCACACTGTGTTTCAAGGCCACCCCTACAAGAAACTGGTCACTATATATAAGGTTACATCTCAATTTGAGTCCCTGAAAACCCCCCGAATTTGCCTTCTTCGTGTCGTGATGGTTCGCGCTGTTACAGCTGGCAACAACGGCTTGTCGCGGGGTGTTAGGACTCGACACTCAAGAATCTCCGAACCGGGCAAAATCTGTAATATTCGGAAGTTGGAGTACTTGGACTGATACATATAAACTACTATTGTCATTTGCACTGCCGAGGCCGGAAATTCTCGTTGGACAAAAGAGATCCGATCAGAGTTTCCAGCCTCTTGGCCCCCGCAGTGGGCTTCAAAAGTGCCACATCACCCACCGCGGAGCACGGGTGGGTCCCATTCCCCGCGCACCACCCGCCTGGGACGAGCTCGTCCGGGCCCCGTGACAAAAGGTCCGAGTCGATCCTGTCGAGGACAGGATCGTCGCGGTGGAACTTCCTCGCGAAAGGGGCATTGC
The DNA here is from genome assembly GCA_003260385.1 of Cuscuta australis. Taxonomy (NCBI): domain Eukaryota; kingdom Viridiplantae; phylum Streptophyta; class Magnoliopsida; order Solanales; family Convolvulaceae; genus Cuscuta; species Cuscuta australis. The sequence continues at coordinate 2,359,607 of NQVE01000192.1, forward strand.
TGTCCACCATCTTCTTCATGTCCTCAAGGGTGAGGTAATGGGGGTGCTGTTTGGGAGGGTTGTCCCACGAAATGAAATGGAGGTCACTGTTCACCGTGGTGTTCTTGAACTCGGCCGCATTGCATATGAGTGTGTGGAAGTAGCCTTCGGGGGAGGATAAGAAGTTGGCGTAGTACATGAGGACGGTGCGGGGCAAGTTGTCCCATCCCCATATACAGAAGTCGACGAAGGGCCGAGATAGGACCATCCAAGCTGATCCTGTTTTCCAAGAATAGCATTCTATAATAAGATGAGGGGGGAAAAAGCATCTCAATATCTCATGTTTGAATGACATCCAAACAAGTCCTATAATGTTTTAAATCCTTTTCTTTTCAAATCTTTTTCCATGTTTTACTTATCAATTTTTACATCCCTTTTATTACGGCTTTGGGTAAATTTCACTTATGATACCTTAAACAACTATACCAATAGATACTATAAGAAGCGTTAGGCACTAAGTGCGTGTTTGGTTTGAAGGAAACACATAAAGAGCTATGTATTTGGCTGATCTGATTCTCCAAACAGACCCTAAGATTGCAAGGACTATAAAAAGAGAAAGTTCAAGACTAAAACAAAAAAGGAAGAAAAAGAGAACAAGAAAAAGTGATGCAAATCATCACCTGTAAAGAGTTTGAAAGCAGTAGGAACACTTCTTCTCTGTGTAATCCAGAAAACATCAGCCTTCTTCGTCATATACAACCCCGGATCAATTATAATCGGCTTTGCTCTCTGATACCTTCATCAACACAAAATGCATAAACTCCCAATTAATGAACTAATCAATCCTTAAATTCCCAAAAATGTATCATTACTACAACAAACCCAGTAAGATCCCACAAAAAGTAGGGTCTCGATAAGATGTGTGTAGGCAGACTTTACCCTTACTAGGCAATAGAGAGGTTGTTACCAAGAGACCCTCGACTCAAAACCAAACGTATTTACAAAGAAGCAATTGTAGTACGAATATAGACAAAAGAATCATACAAACAAACTCCAATAAGTTGGGAACAAACCTAAATCACCAACATGAAAACAAACCAACATAACCTACAAACTAAGGCCAGGTCTACCCAGCAACTCTAATCTTAAATCACCAATAGTTCCCATCTAATCCATTAATTGAGGAAAAAACAAAACATGACAAAGATGAATACTTACTCTTTCCAGCCAATGTTGCTAGTATGATCAATGAAGTTAAGATCTCTTGGCAAATGCGAAAATGCATAAAGCAAATCTGCAATAAATCACCCAAAGAACAAAAAAAAAGTCTTGTAATGATCAAAAATAGATTTTGAGTGGTTTCTGCAAAGATTTACAAAGAGTATACAAAACTGCATTACCATCTTGAGTGACTAAAGGGTAATCGGAAGCACTGAGATTGATAAACCAGTCCCAATTTCCGCCCTCCTTCAACAAGATGGCGGCGGCGTGGAGGGTGTTTGCCACCATTGTTGGGCCCCGGTAGGTCACAAGATTCGCCTTACTGATCATCCTCACATTTCTCACGGCGGAGAAGATCGGTTGGTCCCTGACATAGTTGCTGAGATCGAGCCGCTCTTCCGGCGAGGATTCTGCATCCAGATGGACCACGTACTGGTTGTTGGGATGGTACAGAGCCTGAAGGGTGCGCTTGAGCATGGTCCCGTCGCCGGCGGAGCCGGAGATGAGGTAGGCAATGCGGGGCGGAGGTGGGAGAGTGGAAACCCCTAAAGGTCGGAGCTTTGATTCGATGAAAACCGACGCGGCGGAGGCGGAGGCGTAGTAACTGTAGAGCGGCAGAAGAGGGGTCCCGTCGGAGGAAGTTAGGGTTGTGAGAAACAGGAGAAACAGAGAAACAATTGCCCCAATTGCCAGCGGGAAGATCCATTTCCGCTCCATTTTGTGGGGTTTTCTCAGATTCAGATAGTAGTTCTTCAGCTTCTTCATCTCTTCCCCCAAACCAAGAAGATCAATTCTTCCCAAACACTCAATTTAAAAGAGAAAACAAAAGCCTCCCCTCTTCTTCTTTCCGCTCAAAGATTGAATCTTTATAACCAGCAGCGCATTTGATCTACGGAGAACAACACAATGCGTGGAAACATCCGCTCCGAAACACTATCAAGTGGGGGGGGGTTTCTTTCCAGAGGAGGAAGAGAATGAAATTTCTGGGTTTCTAGTAAAAGTCAAGAAATTTAATGCCTTTTCTTGAATTTCCGATCTTCCCATCCGTCCGTGACGGGGAAAGATCATCTGGAGTCTGTCAATAGTAACAGTCCGGATTCCATCTCACCTATTCTTTGAGTCGTTTCAAAGATTTGTTAGGTTCACATTTTGTTGCTTTTATTTATTTTTCTTATCTGGTTTATTTATGAGGGCCGGTTAATTTTTGGTTCAATATTGATTGTGGTTAGGAGTTTTGTTGAATGCAGGTTCAAATTTCACGTCATCCGTTTGTTTTTTTTATTACTTTGTTCTCATTAAAATCAAATCTAATACGGAGTAAGACCCAATCTAATGAGTAGGATTCTTTTTCAAAATGCTCTAGAAAGGGAAGATATTTATCATTCTAGTCGATTCAACACTATCTGACTAGTCAACATAATTAAAGTCGATTGTGTCGGATTATTTCCAATCTAAAATCGATATCTGAAGGGTCGACATTGTTAATGTCGAAATCTGATTTGCGGTATAGTGTAGTCAACAATATCTGATTATGTCAACGTATTTGGTCGCTCTAGATAATACATGGCATCATCATTGAGTCGACATATATTTTTTATGTTTTCGACTACAAGTTTTTTTTTGGATTCCGTTTTTGAAAACTTTCGATATAAATAAACATAGCAGATGCAGATCGATACGTGTTTATATTTAGAAGGGTCGACATAACTAAAGTCGAAATCTGATTTGCGATAGAGTGTAGTCAACAGTATTTGATTATGTCGATGTTTTTGGTTGCTCTAGATGGTACATGATATCATCATTGAGTCGACATATATTTATATATTTTCTACGACAAATTTTTTCTGTGAATTCTATTTTGACAAGTTTCGTTGTACTTATATCGACATTATGAATTATGATTGTGTCGATGTATATAGATTGACACGGTAATAAGACGTTTACATATTTAATTTCATTTTTGCATGCATATGGCCTCTCTTATGTCTCTCTCCATTCACTGCGGTGGTGAATGAGTTGAAAATGACAAAAGCAAAATCCGGTTTAAAAAAACAAGCAAAGTAAGATACAAGTGATCGAGTGGGAAAGATGTAATGAAGACTTCAATGCCCTTCTCATGTGTATTTATCGTTGTGCCGTTGTCTTTTCTGCATGATTCCCATCGCTTTCACTCTAGGAGTATGGCACAGAAGCATTCTTCGTCCTCGTTATAATATTGATCTTTTCTTCCAAATTATTGGACTGTTTGATCAACTTTCTACTTCTTACCAAAGATATGGTTTATATTTTTCAACTTTTCATGCAACGGTTTGCCAGTCAATACATTCAGAGCAACCTCATTTTCTATGTCATTTCAATTGAGAGATGCTAGAGTCACAAAACTCTTTCAAACTTTGTCACGCTTGCATTTTACTATTCCAGACTTTCACGAAAACCATTTCAATCCATGACATTTCACCCTGACCCCTTAAATTGCACCATACAAGTTAATTTTGACATTGAGAAGTGGGAGCGGGGTGTCTGGATCGCTGCGGGTGGGGAGGGGGTTAGGGGTAAAAACCGTCAATTTTACGAACAGGACACTGCAGCGCACCCGGATATCTCATGACATGAGGTTCCAATGTCATATGAACCCCAAATATAGTTAACTATTAAAAATATCATTTCATTAAAATCCAAAAAATGAATGAGTCCATTTCATTAAAATTATTTAAGTAAACGCACACAAATTGAATTCCCAAAACAAAAGAATTCTTTTAAAATATAGAATATAAAATTATGTAAAATAAAAATAACATACAGTACAAACAAAAAGCATAACATTATAAGATTATATAAGAAGACATAATTGACGATTGTTTTTTTTGCAATATGAGTTTTACAAACTAATCGTTACTAATTTTTATTTTCAAAATATAATAAGAAATCACCCTAAATAAGAATAAAACATAGAGAAAAATCAGAAAATACCAAAATAAAAGTTTCATGTTTTTATTTTCAAAATAGAACTTCACATTGTGGTAATGTGATGGACATTATACATGTATATTTTATTATATTTTTTGGCAATGTACATGATCATGATTCGTAATATAAATGTATTTTAACTCTGATGGTGTAAGTTGTCTTGACCGGAATATTGTTCTTAGGTGGGCAAGAATGATAAACTAGTGTAACAAAATACTCCCTCCGTCCGGAAAAAATCTTCCCATTTGGACTTTTCTTCATTTTTTTGAAGGGTTGACTATGAGTGTAATTTCCCCAAAATGCCCTCCCTCTCCATCCTTACCAGCTCTAACCCAGTTCCAATTGTTGCCGCCAGCTCCTCCATGACCTAGTCCCAATTGTTGCCGCAGCCCTTCCCTTGCCGCCCGCCACACCACCGCTAATTTCTCCGACCATCTTCCCCAGCCCCCTGCACCAAAACCGCGGTCTCATCATATCCGAGGTAGCCCGCTCCTTTCTCCGCACCATCGCCGCCACTCCACTACCGTCGGCAGCCCCACCTTTGCCCCCAGCCCGACATCCCCCCCCACCTGGTGCAGATCTAAAACAAGAGGAGAAAGAAAAAAAGGAGAAGAAGAAAAGAGGAAGAAGTGTATATCTAGAGACTAGACTCACCATTGCCATCATCGTCACTGCCAACCGCCACCGTCATCACTATCACAATTGCAGTCATCGCTGTTACAATTATCGCCATGCTCAGATCTAGAAGATGGAAGAAGAATAAGAAGGGAGAATACGAAGATGAAAAATGGAGGGGGGGAGAAGAGAGGAGATAGGCAGGGGAAGATCGGAAGACGGAGAGAGAGAGAGAAGAAGAAGAAGAAGACGAAGAAGAAGAAGAAAGGGTGCATCAGGGAAGGGTAGATTTAGAGACGGGTAGGGTAGATCTAGGAAAATTGAGAGTAAATGAAATTTATTCATAAGGGTATTTTTGCAAGAATTTGGGTTAAAATTAGAAATGAGAAGATTATTTCCGGACGAGAGAAAATGAGAAACGGGAAGATTATTTCTGGACAGAGGGAGTATACCAAACACAAATACGTGAATTTTGACGTGGAAACTCAAACGAGAGAAAACTACGGGCTTTTTTGGCGGTACCTTGCCAACGAGAATTTTAATGTATCGGGGGTTGTACACGGTACATACCTTCGGCTCAAAAGTCATTAACGAAGAACTTCTAAGCTCTTGAAGAGAAGAAAATATACAACAATCTAGAGAGTAGTGCGTAGGGGATTGTGTAGAGAGAGACCCCCTTCTCCTCGTGGGAAAGCCCTTCTTTTATGGAATAAGTAAGAGCATCTTTTAGGATAATATTATCCTATTTTTCCGTTATACTAAACTAATCTGGTCGGATTGTTTTTCATAAATAACTGGAAAATGTAAGTCGAGACACGTATTATTTCCTATCAAATTCTTATTTCGGAAATAAAAAATTGAATTTCTATTTTGATATATTTTCAAGTTTTGCTTCTATTTTACGAGTAGTTTTTTTCTTCAAAAATAATTGTCATTGATTAGACATATCCATGGCCGGTCCCGAGGATTCATCAGCCTGGGCCAAAACAGAAACAATGCCCTAAAAATCTTATCTTTAATGGTCTAAAAAATTCACATATGTAAACTAATTATATTAGTATTATAATTTATAATTAACGCAATATTATTAGAAGAAAAAAATAAATGACAAAATTATAGTATTAAAATTACTTCTACTTCTTCGTCTTCAGCAACAGGTTTCATAAACTTATACAGAGCTCTGGCTTGAGACTTTCTCATTTCTTCATCTCGTTTTCTCTTTTTTCTTTTTTGACTACCGGATAATTGTTTAGGAGCCATAACTATTGAATTATTTCTGAAATAAAATCCAAAATCATAAATTCTACTTAGTAAAATCAAGAATAAAAAACTGCAAAAAGCAAGCAAATAAATAAATAAATCATAAATTAATATCAATTCGTCAATTTTTCTTTTTAAAATTGTTTTTTTCTTTTTCAGTTTTAATTTTTTTATAAATCATAAATTCATATCAATATAGCAATTAATCAGTTTTTATTTTTTTTCCAGTTTTTTTAATATAAATATATAATTATCATAAATAACAAATTCAAATCAATCATCCAAATCAAATAAATAGCTTATAGAACCATTCATTCATTCTATTTCAAAGAATGAAATTAGAAAAGATTTCAAAGTAAAAACTAATAGTTAACCCTAGATTTTAAATCTACAAAATGAAACAATGAAAGAAATTTGAGATTTAAGAAATAAAAATTACAAAATTGGGAAGGGAAGGCTATGAATTACCTGGAGGGTGGAGGGACTGGAGGCGTGCAGGTCGGCGACCGGCGGTGGAGGCGGCGAGTCTCGGCTCTCTTGTTTCTTCCGTTCCTTGAGACCTTGACGTTTCTGACTTTCTGCCTTTTGGTTTCTTCGATCGGCAACGAGCATCTGGACTCCTTTCTTCCGTTTCTTTTTTTTGTCTACTGGAGTGGGCTAAGTTAAGGAATGGGTCATGGGATTGGGCCTGGGCTTATATTTATATAATACCTATAAAAAAAAATTTGTGCCCCTAAATTTTTTGGACCCGGCCCGGACGGACACCTTGTCCCCCTATTGGGCCGGCCCTGGACATATCAAAATTTTATTAAATAAATTAATTCGAGAGTCTTGAAAGTGAGTTTGAGATTTAAAAGACTCCATTTCATTTTTTTTTGTACATGGGAATGATTTGGTAGAGTTTGAAAATTTGAGTTTTGAGACACTCTCAAACACTTTCAAGACACCATTTGGCGATGCCATTACTATTGCTATATCATAGCAGATTAAGAAAATTGGTTTCAAATAATATAAAAAACTACTCCGTAATATTTAAATTTATCGTGATATGTTTGTAAATTTTGTAATCTTATTGTTCATGACTCTAATATTTCTCATTCCCATTAAAGAAGAGGAATGACAACTACCCCCTCCAATCCTCCATTTCGTGTTCTACTTCTGATTTCTTTATTTATCAATTCTGGTTCTAATTTTGGTAGAGTTCTAGACTTCCAGTACCATCAATTTTAAGTTCAGTATCTATTTGGCACCGTAAAATCTTATTCTTTTGCGTTAGAAAAAATAACTTTTGAATGTTTCCAACTTACAATTTTGTCAATTTTTTCCAGTTCCTTCTAACTTTTATTTTCTTTCAACGACTTAAAAAAATTAATTATATATGATGAATGTAAAATAAGATTGTGTATGCAAATTTATAACATACCACCTCAAAAACGGACGAGAACGATTTTTTAAATCCAAATTTGAATTTGTTAACATATTTATTTGAATGATCATTTAATTGAGTAATTTTTTAATACTTTAATACTTTAAACATTTCCAACTCCTTTAAGTATTTTCTAACTCCTAGCTTTTTTTCAATATTTCCTAGTTTCTTCTAACATCGAACCCTAAAATTTCAACATAAAAGAATACGACTTAAGTATAGAACAAACCAAGTTTTATGAGCAATTCTTGTTCTAATATATTTTTTAGTTTTGATAAAATAAATAAAATTTAACCAAAAATATGTCTAGATATTCGATTAAGCAAAAGATAAACATTTCTTCTTACAAAATGAATTTTCTATTATTTCGTTCGTTCCTAAAAGATTACCATAGTTTGAAGTTTTTATTATAAAAATTTGATATTTAAAAATTATATTTTAAGATAAATTCAATTTTACTAAAATTACATTGTAACTAAATATTTTTTCATAATTTAGGATGAAATGATGCCAAAATTTGACAAAAAAAGGGGATAATAGCATGGGTGCCCCCCGTGGTTTATAAAAGGAGCGTTAAAACCCTCTCTACTTTCAAAAGTTATTTGTAAAACCCCTGTGGTTTTTAAATAGTGCACAAACACTCCCTCCTGCCTATTTTACACATGAAATGACATTTCTGCCCTTGGTTTTTCTCTATCTTCAAATTTTACTCTTTTCTTTATATTTTGTCATACAAATAAATAAAATAAAATACACGCCCTCTTTCTAAAATTAAAATTTTTTATTTATTTAATTTTCAAAAATATAATTTTTTTAGAAAATGTTACAAAAACAAAATAAAATACACTTTTTCACTATAAGTAAAAGTAAAATAAATAAAATAAAAATTTGATAACATATACTCACTCTATCTCTAATTAAAAATTCTAACTTATTTGTTGTTTAAAAGTAAAATAATTTTTTAAACACTTTAAAAAATGAAGAACAGAAAGATGAAATAAAATATGAAGTTAAAGAAAAAGAATATTTTTATATTTTTATTTCTTTTCATTACCTTTTTTAACTATTATTACTTTTACTTCGTACATAATATTTTATTTTTCATTTTTTGTATCATTCTCCAAAAAATCTTTTGTTTTCAAAAGTACATTATAAAAAATTCCAATTTGAGATGGGAAGCGCATATTTTATTTTATATATTTGTATAATAGAGGTAATTGAAATTGGAAAAATTCAAGATCGGGAAAAATAAAGGGCATACATGTCATTTTTACTTTAAAAATAGGTAAGGGGGGCATGTGTGCTCTATTTAGAAACTACAAAGACTTCACAAATAACTTTTGAAAACAGAGGTAACTTTGACGCCCTTTTTGTAAACCAGACACTCATGCTATTAACCCAAAAAAAAGTGGGTAATCTTTTGGGACTTAAACAAAAAAATTAAATATAATAAGAAGTGGTTAAAGAAGAGTCAAATTCAAAAACATTGAAGGTGGCGAGAAGGAATTGAAATGCACAGCCGCTCCATTCCCATACACCTCTGCTTCATTCCACCTTCAACCGGAATCGTCCCACCCTGTAATGGATGCGCCAAACTCCGGACCCGCTCCATCGCAATGGCATCCTCCGCCACTTGTTCCCTGAAAGGCGTCTTGAGGAGGACGGCCGAGCAGGCGCCGCCGCCTAGAACTACGCCGTACCGCCGAAACCAGCACCCGCCGGCGTCGGACGGCACCGTCGACATGGACTCCCTGGTTTTGGCAATCGGGAATACGAGCGACGAGCGAGAGCTCCACGCTCTGATGTCCCCGTACAAAGGTCGAACACTTTCCGCGCGGTTCTTGGCCGCCCTCCTCTCCCGCGAACCCGACTGGCGACGCTCGCTCGCGCTGCTCGATTGGATCCACGACGAGGCTCTGTACGCTCCCTCCGTCTTCGCCTACAACGTCGTCCTCAGAAATGTTCTTCGAGCCAAACAATGGAGCCTTGCCTTTGGACTGTTCGACGAAATGCGCCAAAGAGGTCTTTCACCAGATAAGTACACTTACTCCACTCTGATTACCCATTTCGGGAATGAAGGCCTGTTTGACTACGCCCTATCCTGGCTTCAGAAAATGGAGCATGACCAACTCCCAGGTGATCTCGTCTTGTACAGCAATTTAATCGAGTTGTCCCGTAAATTGTGCGATTACCCGAAGGCGATCTCCATATTCTCCAAGCTAAAGAGGTCAGGGATTGTCCCTGACCTGGTAGCTTACAACACAATGATCAATGTGTTTGGAAAAGCTAAGCTTTTTCGCGAAGCACGGCTTTTGCTGAAAGAGATGGACTCGGCAGGCATCACACCAGACACTGTCAGTTACTCCACACTTCTAACTATGTACGTCGAGAACCGGAAGGTTCTAGAAGCTCTATCAGTGTTCTCTGAAATGAGGGCAGCAAGATGCCCTCTTGACTTGACTACCTGCAACATAATGATTGATGTATATGGGCAGCTTGATATGGCAAAGGAAGCCGACGGTTTGTTTTGGCGTATGAGGAAGATGGGAATCGAACCTAATGTGATCAGTTACAACACCCTTTTAAGGGTTTATGGCGATGCCGAGCTTTTCGGGGAAGCCATACATTTGTTCAGATTGATGCAGAAGAAGAACATCGTACAGAACGTTGTCACTTATAACACGATGATCAAGATTTATGGGAAGACACGCGAACATGAGAAGGCAAACAACCTAGTTAAGGAAATGGAGACCAAAGGGATCAAACCGGACACCATCACGTATTCGACCATGATCCACATTTGGAGCAAAGCAGGGAAGTTGAACAGAGCAGCGACTCTGTTTCAAAAGGTGAGGTCGTCCGGGGTTGAGTTTGATCATGTTCTATATACGACGATGATAGTGGCTTTTGAACGGGCCGGCATGGTCGCCCACGCCAACCGTTTGCTGCATGAGCTGAAACGGCCCGACAACATTCCCCGGGAATCCGCTATAACGGTTCTAGCGGGTGCGGGTCGGGTCGAAGAGGCAATGTGGGTATTTCGGCACGCGGTAGCTGCCAAGGAGGTGAAGAGGGTAGACGTTTTCGAGTGCATGATTGATCTTTTCGCGAGGAACAAAAAGCACAAAAATCTCATTGACGTGTACGATAAGATGAGGGAATCCGGGTTTTACCCAGATTCTAACACACTCGTTCGGGTCCTCAATGCATATGGGAAGTTGAGGGAGTTTGAGAAGGCAGAATGCCTATATAGGGGGATGAAGGAGGAAGGGCACGTGTTGTTTGACGAAGTCCATTTCAAGATGTTGAACGTGTATGGGGCTCGGAAGGATTTTGAGATGGTCGAGACATTGTTCGAGACGCTTAGCAACAACCCTCGCGTTAACAAGAGGGATTTGCATCAAGTTGTTGCCGGTATATATGAAAGAGCAAACAGATTGGAGGATGCATCTCGGGTTGTAAACCGAATGGGTGACCCGAGAACCCTTGTTTCATGACGACATTTGCACACTCTCCCTCCCATTTTGTATCTTGTTCCCAAAACAACCGAACGGATCGATCAACGACAAAAGGTATAATCCTTTGTTGTTTTTCATATGTATATAAACTGTAAAGTGCACATTTTAGGGAAGAGAACTGGCTGAATTTGAAGAAGCAGTTGAGCTCATTTCTGTGTTTGCTATACTTTCTTCAAAGTCTGGTTCTTATGAACAATTTTAGAGGTACTTGTGGTAACTGTGGAGGTTCTTAAGAGTCAGAGTACCATTTTGATTAATGTTTGTAGAGTTAACTATGGAGTAATATTGTGTATTTGTTCACTCCAGCAGTCCAACATAATTAGGATTACAATGTATTGCTTTTTTTTCTATTTTGAATCTAAACCATCCCAATTCCCAAAGAGGTAAAAGAATTGTAATCCATATGATTTTTCTCTTGTAAAGAAAATATAATTACTCTTTTTACGCTGCATTGTAAAAAGAAATCAAGTGAAACAACAACATCAACAACAATATTACCATAGTGCCTTAAAAGCTCCAGTCCATTGCGGGGTAAGATGGGCTGAATGTACGAATGTACGCACCCGCACCCTGACACCTACGTTAAAACATAGAGCGCCTGTTTCTAAATGAATCATGATCAGCATCGAAAGTTGCATGTATTAACTAACTCTTACTCTACTATCAAAAGAAGCATAGATAATTTAAAAACCATTTTGCTTTATTCCATCTAGTGAATATTTGGCTTAATGTGAGAAGATCAAGGTATAGTTTTGGGGGGAAATACTAATTTAAGAGATACCAAAATAGAAGTTAAGTTGATTAAAGAAAACTCACTTTTTGGAAGAAAATGAGAATCAGACTATTGTTCATATCGCAGCTCTAAAATTCATTTTTTATGTTGCTTGGTTTAATTTTATGGAAGATGGAATTCATAGAGAGACGGAGAGAGGGCGAAGAGAAATGGTGATAAGGCGAGAAAGAGAGACGAGAGAAAAACCAGACATAGATCTAGGCATTAGACGAGGCGCAGAGATAGTGCGAGAATGGAAGAGAAGAAGAGATAAAGCCAGAAAAAGGAGGCGAAAAGATAAGGTGAGAGAGTGATGTAAGTAAGAAGTGGTTGGAGGAGTAAATGATTGAGGGCTATTGTGGTCATTACATATCTCTTTTGGTTGTGTGAGAAGATAGTTTTAAAACAAAGAAAAAATATGGAAAGATGATTTTAGGATAGAGAATGTAAATTTTATTTTTATTAAGTATGATCTTATTTATAGAAGCAGATACACAAACTCTTATTCTTATATGAACTTGATATTGTAGTCTTACTACAAGTGTATAGTATTTCTTTATTCTTTTTCATAACCACCATTTATACATTTTTGAGTAAATGATCCTTTTGTTTGTTTGAAAATTTGATAAGCAACCGTCCAACTAGCACCAGTGGTCTAGTGGTAGAATAGTACCCTGCCACGGTACAGACCCGGGTTCGATTCCCGGCTGGTGCAGTATTTTTATTGATTCCATATTTTATTTCGTCTGTTCTTTTTTATTCCGACCGCGCACATGATCCCCGATTTTTCCTCCTCGTCGGCATTTTTGTTTTCTTAAACAAAACGAAAGAGACTCCTCCCAAGTCCCAACGCCTTCTTCCGGCGTCTGCACATTTTCTTTTACTCCGTATCATTTATTTCGATGGATCCTTCGACCTCTTAACGAATTTGTTCCAGAGAGATCTCTGGGCTATGGAGTTTTTCAAGATCGCCCAAACCGTGAGGCTGAAGAGCCACCACGACAAATACCTATCCGCCGATCGGAACGAGGAATCGGTCATCCAGTGCCGCGACGGCACCACCAATGCGGCCAGATGGACGGTGGAGTTCGTCGACGGCGCCCACTTCGTCCTCCGCCTGAAAAGCTGCCACGGCAGGTACCTGACGGCCACCGACGAGCAGTACCTCCTCGGCGTCACCGGGAGGACGGTCCTCCAGACGATTCCCAAGAAACTGGACTCGAAGATCGAGTGGGAGCCCGTCCGGGAAGGGGAACTGGTGAAGATGAAGACCAGGTACGGGAATTTCCTGAGGGCGAATTCGGGAATTCCCCCCTGGAGGAACTCCATCACCCACGACATCCCTCACCGGCACCAAGATTGGATTTTGTGGCTTGTTGAGGTTCTTGAAATCCGACCCAACCCGCCCAAGACTCTGCCCAGATCCGACGACGCCGACGATGCCGACCTGTCCAATTTCCGGCTTACCTCCTCGTCTGTTTCCCGACACTCTGTAAGAATTTTCCCGTTTTCACTTTCTATAATTTTTCTTGGACTTGCAATTTTGAAGCTCGGAGCTTTTTTTTTGTTGAGTTTGTTTCTTGAATGAAATGATTTAATCTTAGTTTTGTTGGGAAGTACTTCTAAGCAAATTGTCAAACCCTCAAAATTGTGTTTTGATGATGTACAAGCGTAAACCTTGTTTTCAAATACAATCCATACATTCTCTTGGTGGTCACGAGTTCGAAGCTCACCTTCACTTTTTCAAAAGTTGAAGTTCGCTTGTAACACTCAAACAAAAAACAAATTTTGCAGGCATGCAAGGAAGCGAGTTAGAGTATAAAATTCTGGTCGGAACGTGCAATTACAAGTTTGAATTTTTTGTTGATTTAGTTCCATTACAATGTGCAGCACGGGGAGTCGATGGAGGGGTCCGGGGGGAGCGAAGGGCGGTTGATATATTACAATGTGGCGGACAATGAAGGGAACGCCGATGACGCGGTTGAAGAGTCGTCCTTCCATTTCAAAGGGAATGGTTTAGAGGAATTGAGTGCCAAGTTAGAGGAAGAGACAGGGCTTGAAGACATCATCGTTTGCATGCGCAACCCTTTGAACGGGAAGGTCTTCCCTCTCCGGTTAGCTCTCCCGCCCAACAACTCAACTATGCACGTCGTCGTTCTTCCTTCCACTTCCAAAGGTTCGTATCGTCTTTCCCTTTTTAACTTTCTTTCATTGCTCGCTCTTGAGATAAACAATACTCGTAGGCCCAATACCATGTGGAATAAAATACTTAGACCCAATTCAACTTTAAAAGTTAATTCAAGAAGTTGAGGAATCCAAACTAATAAATATAACATAATATTGGCATGTTTAACCGATGTGGGATGAGACAATTCAACGAGTACGACTTCAGAAGTGACCTGATTTGTTGGGATGATTCCTTCGCCCTTGGGAATCATGTTGGAACGTGGTACATCCCATTGTCGAGAGCTCTGGGCAAGCACAAGAATTTATACCCAGAATGATGTGTCCCCGTTTATTATGACCACATCCAGTTCCTGGATTTGTCCCATTCCTGGATTTGTCCCATAACACATTGGTGATGCTCTGGAGGTTGGAGAGTTATCATGGAGGTGTCTAGAGTATAGTTCAGAAGATTTATTTAGAGGAAATTACGTATTCAACTCTTGCATTACCCTAGTTCAAGCCCAATGGCCTAATGGCCTTCATCTTTACATAACCATGCATTCTTTACATAACCATTTGGCTTTGTTGGTTGTTGATATGGAGCAAATACTTATAGTTGATATGGAGCAAAAGAAGCTTTTGAAGAGTTGGACTTATTCCGACGCAATACTGAACACAATTTCATTTGCCATCCCTCACTGGCCATCTTTCTTTTCTCCTGAGTAGTGTGAGTTGTTTTCTTCTTCATTTATCCCTCTCTCTGCGTACATCAATTGATCTTGATGGCCAGTACGGGATTACGAATGGAATTATGTTCAGTATCACGTCAGAATAAGCTCAACTCTTCAAAACCTTCTTCTGCTTCATATCAACTTCAGTATTTGCTCCATATCAACGACCTGTAAAGCCAAGTTGCTATGTAAAGGATGCAGATGAAGGCCATTGGGCTTGAACTGGGGTAATGTGAGAGGTGAATACGTGAATTCCTCCAAACAAACCTTCTGACACCTCCATGATAACATTCCTGCTCCTAAAGTGTGAGCAATGTGTTGTGGGACAAATCCAAGAATTCGATGTGGTCGCAATAGATGGCGACACATCGTTCGGAGTATAAATTTGTGTGCTTCTCCAGAGCTTCTGACATAAGGATGTACCGCGTTCCAACTGGATTCTCATGGGCAAAGGGATCATCCCAACAAATAAGACCACTTCTCAAGTTGTACCATTAGAGTTGTCTCACCCCACATCGACAGAACATGTCAATATTATGCTACATTTAATAGTTTGGGTTCATTAACCTCTTGAATTTACTTGTGCCATTAAATTGGGCACAAGTCTATTCTTTCACATGGTATCAGAGCTATGAAGATCCATAAAAAAATAATTATATTCTTAAAGAAAATACGTAGTAATTGTTTTGATACTGTCAAGTTTGGCGTCATCTCTGAGATTAAAATAACATTTTCATTTTACTATCATAGCTATAAAGATCCATAAAGAAAATAATTATAGTCTTAAAGAAAACAATTGTTTTGATAGTGTCAAGTTTGGCGTCATCTCTGAGATTAAAATAACATTTTTTCCTACTTGTCATGAGGTTGTATTTAGGATGAAATTGTGTGTGTATGTGTATGTGTTGTTGACAGCGGCGAGAGCATTTCTTCCGGAAAGTTCATCCGGAGCATCTGATTGTTGATGGATCATACATTGGCCATGGTGGTCTTGTTCTTCAATATGTTGTGTTGTGGTAAAAGGATTTTGGAGTGAGTGAATGAAACTTGTGTTTTGTGAGTGTAGCATTGTTCCAAGATGAAAAAGAAAGGGTACAACTGAATAGTGTAACATTTGTACAAGCCTTCTCAAACAGTTCTTTATGGTTCTTGGCTTCTTGTTGCTGAAATTTATCCATTCTTTGCTCATTTTTAGTATCTGTGTTCTTTACTTTGTTGGAGTTCTTGGTCTTATGGGACCATATTTCCAAGCCATATTTTTAATGCAAATTTATTGATGTAGTTTTCTTTGGTCATCTTAGTTATAGTCAATCAATGAATGATTTTTCTGCAATATGAACTATGGAAACCTAAAAAAAAAAGCAATTGTCATAATTATTTAAATGAAAAAGAGCTGAGCTCAAACCTCTGCAGCAGAATGTTTGATTGCAGAAAGTCAACATTCTCACTTTAAAATATACATTTTGCACTGTGGTACATAAGTTTTAGGTCATTTGCAAATTTGATCCCTTTATCTTCTTTTTCCAACATTTCAAGCAGAATGTCTCTGCTACCGGTTTAGTCCCTATCCAAACAAAAAAAAAAATATATTCTTGAATCTATCAACATGTTTAGTCGAACCGACCTTGAGCCAGGGCCAAGGCCAAGGCCAATGCCCTCACCTTCCATGAAACTAAGGATTTGTTCTTTTCCCTTGATCTGAATTATTTTAATCTAATTAAAATAAGTTCTGATCTAATTTGAAAGTAAGTACTCCATCCGTCTAAATAAAATCTTTCCGCTTTGACTTTATACGCAAATTATAAAAAATGTGTTGACTTTCCATATTTGTCTTTGAGTTATTATAAGAAGCGGGGTATGTAAAAAGTGAAATAGAGTGTAGGTATGGATTAGTAATTAATGAGTAAAAGTGAGGGTAGTAATGTGGTAAAAAGAAAAAGTATTTGTCAAAAAACGAAATGGGAAGATAATTTATGGACGAACAAATAAGGATAGTGGGAAGATAAATTATGGATGGAGGGATACATTTAAAGCAATTTCTGATCTGAAATGAACTGACTTCTATGAAAAAAAGCAATACTCGAACAGTATAAATTAAAGAAGACATGCTCTAATGAAAGAAATAAACTGAATTTTAAATTTAACAAAACTAATATACTTCACTAGTGATCGCTTTATCTAAATTTACGCGAAAGAATGATTATTAGTTATGTATTATTAGCCCCTTATTTCCCAGTTACAAATTCGTTGGTGTTCTTTTTAACTCGGCAAATGCGTTGCTTAGGGTTGTATATTACTCGTTGTAAGCGGAATCTAACAACATGGGGATGTAGCTCAGATGGTAGAGCGCTCGCTTAGCATGCGAGAGGTACGGGGATCGATACCCCGCATCTCCATTCCGTTCCCTTTTTATTAGCATGTTTCATGATTCAGTTGATAAATTTTTAGTCTTTTGTTTTATAAAATTGGGATGTATTTCGTAGCTTTTAAATATGAAATTGGTATATTATTTTGTCCCCGCATCTCCAATCCATCTTATGAATTTTTTTTATTCCCCCTTCCGTCACTATTTATTCGCATGTTTTATCATTAAGTTGATAATGTTTTGATCTCTTGTTTTGTAACATTATGATGTATTTCGTAGCTTTTAAATATGAAATTGGTACTTTTCATTTTAATATCAATATTAAAATCTTTACATGTGTATTGTACTTTGTATTACACTTAGTTTCATCACATCAAGGGCAATACATTAAAAGTCTTTACATATTTTAACTTTACTTAATTTTCATACTAAATCAGACGAGAAAAGAAGTATTTAGACGAAAGGAGTACTATTTAATATCATGATAAACACAACAGATTTTTCTTATTTTCAAGTTTTGTTAGAGCAACTCCAACGGAGCATCTAAAATTCACTAAAGTGTAAAAATTGAAAGATATAGCATTTACTGTACATAAAAACGAGCTCCAACGGGTAAGCCATAAAATAGAGTGATTGCTATTTGTTCCGTTTCGTCTTCTATATTTGAAAGCCGGGCTTGCATCAGCTATGGATCTATTTTTCTTTGATTTCCAATTCCCCTCCGTTTCCTTCTTCTTTGATTCCGATTCTGCTCATCTGCCATCTGCAAGTAGCTATAGCTTACGATTCTATTGTTTCTTCTTGTTGGACCTTGCTGATTTTTCTTTTGAAACATCTAGGGTTTGTTGTTTCTTGCTTCCTTTGGTTTTAGATCTAGTACTTATGCTTCTTCATCTTGTTCTTCATCTTGCTCGAGTTTCTTCAAATAGCTAGGGCTTTCTTTTCCTTGCTCATCCACCATATTTGATTTCCAGTTGCTGATTTTTTATTTAAAAAAAATTGAGGTTTTATTGGTGGTTGATAGTGAATATAGATGATATGGTTGGAGTGGATGAAGAAAAATGAGCTGTAAAAACATTGTAAAGAAGCAAATAGAAGATATAAAAATAGAGGATGGGTTGGAGATGCTCTTAGAGGCTAAAAGAATAGTGAAAGAAAATTAAAGTGTGAAGGCAAAATTACGAAGAAGATAGAAAATTAAATTTCTCTTAATGAGAGAAAACTATTTTTTTTTAATTACTTTGAACCAAACATAGTGTAAGTGTGTAAATAATGGGCACGATTTCATTGACACTCGTCAACAGTGACACTAATTGTGCCACTGAATTTTCGAAGCACCTCCGGTGCTCCAATTGAAAAATATTAATAGCTCCTAACTCCTAACTCACCCCCTAAACCATTGATTTTCTGATTGGAGCACCGGAAGTGTTCCAAAAATGCAATGACACTGCTAGTGTATCGTTGGCGAGTGTCAACGGAACCCCAAAACAATTGATTTGAATGTGGTATATTTATACTCCCTCCATCAAAAAATTGTCTCCTCATTAATTATTCACAGGATCAAACTATGTTTACTTTGTTGGTCTGTTTTCGTCACCCAACAAACATCAGTGCACAACGAGAAGATAATTTTTAAACGGAAAGAGTATTACGGAGTATTTAATTTGTTTATTTATTCACTTATTTGTGTTTTTCTTTGACTTGTATGATAAAATAAAATATTCTTGTCATCACTTATTTTATTAAATTTTTATGTAATTTCTAAATATGTACTCCCTCTGTCCCAATTTAAATTGCTTGTTTGCCTTTTTTCTCCGTCCCAAAATAAGTTACCTGTTAGTTGTTATCGTAAACTTTTAAAAATAAAATACCTAAACTACCCCTAAAATAAGTCACCCTCTTCATCTTATCTTCTAATTCATAGTCATCCCTTCTAAAAAATAATGACAATTTTGAAAAATCAATTCTATTTTTTCTTTTCCTTAAATATGCCTAAAAGTCAAAACATGCGATATAAAACGGGACGAAAAGAGTAAGTTTCATTTTTTATTTCTTTATCAATTTTTCAATAAAATAGATTTAAAAAATTTTAAACTTTTCTTCATTTTGCGCTAACACAAACAAAGATGTGGGACAGTAGTATCTTGTAAATTAGGAAGCTTACTTACCAATTGTGACCGGCGATTATTGGTATGATGGGTCTAGAGGTTACCTGTTCATTTCTAATAACTACTCCGTATGATTCAAAAACAGTAAAACACATTCAAGCATGAAAGCAGCAAACCACAGTGATGATATCAAAAAAAAATAAGGATTCGAAAATAAGGATGATCAAGAAAGTTGAACCAACGACAAAAAAACGAAGCAAAAGACCATTCCAATTATTTTATACAATCCCATAATAAAAACCACTACCAAATAAAACTTGCCAGAGTAAAAATAACACCTTGTCCACCACCACTCTCAACTCCAAACTGGGAAATTTGACTGGTTTCAAGGCTTGAGGGCCAGAGCAAGACCGAACTTGGCACTCCTGTCGATGCTGTTGACATCAACCTCGCCCGACAGGGTGATGAGCGACTTGGGACGCCACTCGTGCTGGATCAGAGCGCTCGCTATTCCGGTGTTGTTCACACGCGTCTTCAGCGTGGTCAGAGGATCCAACTGGTGCTGGGCTCCCACCGTGATGGTGTTCTCGTTGGTCGAGAACCTGTGGGCCACCTCGGCACCAACGCACGTGTTGCTCAATGGGTTGACTTGGTGGAAGTAGGATGCATTCACAGTGTCGAATTTGTCGTTCCTGGAAAAAAAATAAAAAAAAACTTTTAACTCAAGATAACCAGAATTCATACACACTTTATTACCCCCTTTCTTTTGTTGGGCTGGAGAGAAAATTCTATAGGACTAATCATTGTTTCTGAGCAAACACAACTTTATAATGCAAGGAATTGGTGAAAACAAGACTCAATCCTCACCCTGTAGTTTATGATCTATTTTATTAACTTATTCTTAAGTTCAAAGGCTAGGATGAAAGAGAAAATTGAAAAATAATATGGACTTACATGATCAAACTAAACAAGAAGTTTATTTAGAATATAATTTTAATATTATTTTATAAATTAAGACTAGCAAATAAATATAAAAACAAAAGTAAAACATTTCCCCCTCCCTCTGAATCTCCCTTGGCAAACAAGTCATTAAGTGTCAGTTTGTGGGTTGAAGACATTGGATGGGAAGGCTGTGTGTGTGTGAAGATATTCACTGTGT
Organism: Cuscuta australis; assembly: GCA_003260385.1. Taxonomy (NCBI): domain Eukaryota; kingdom Viridiplantae; phylum Streptophyta; class Magnoliopsida; order Solanales; family Convolvulaceae; genus Cuscuta; species Cuscuta australis. The sequence goes on from NQVE01000192.1 coordinate 2,379,894, forward strand.
CTAAAAACTTCTTCCCCTACAATATCAGCTAAACAAACAAGTCCTTATATTGCAGAAGAGAACTCACAGAATCAAAGCAGCAGTGAGGTCCAGGTTGGTCAAGCTAAGGCCAGCATTGTACTTGGTGAAAACTCCAGTTTTGGTGTCAAATGAAACATCAGTTCCAAGAGCAAGAGTATTGGTTCCCAAAACACTAGAGAAGTTGACGATGGGGCTTGCTGTCAAACCCACACTTGTGCTTATGCCAGCATGCTCATGGAAGTATTGAAGTTCCAGCTAAATGAAAGTCACAATGAGAAACTGTGAATAAAAAGAAATCTGGTTCCAGTGATACGACTCATTCACAAAAAAAGTTAATGAATTAAATACCTTCCCAGATCTTTGATCGGGCACTCTGAAGTTGAGAATGGTTTTCAAACCAGGAGCAGCTTCATCAAGAGTGACAGTTGTAGTAACCTGCATCCAGGCAGCTTCATCAAAAAACAATACCTATGTACCCTTCACTATTTGAATATATTGTTTATATGTCACTATAGAGCTAATCTCATCATGACTAATGTATATATGCAATGAATACAATTGAGGGGGGCAACAAATGACCTTTTACATTTTTCACTGCAGTTTACTTAAATAAGATATTTGAAGATGGTTCTCAAAACTCACTGAAGAATAATTCAGGTTAAAACTAAAAATGCAGATATGCCCACATATGAATGATGGGGGCTAAACACCAACATTAAAAAAACAATGCAAATGGTATTCGAAAACTCACATTGGAGCTGGTGTCCACTTTGATATCAGTGGTTATGTTTTTGTTCTTCAGTTTTGTGGTGACATCACCAACAAACTGATCGCCTTTCTTAGATCCAGTTGAAGTAATTGCCTGCAGGAAAAAAACGCATGTCAATGCAATCCACAGAAGCAGATAAAGATTCCCATAGATTATTGCAAATTCAACAAAGAAAATGTGATAGGAGCAAGCAAATGGCATTGCATAACAAAATCATAGAAAGCAAAAATTAATAAAAAATTAAAAACAAGAAATGGCATAAAAGTTTAAGATGTAGTGTGAAATGTCATTTGAAGCCACACAACACAAGTGAACTCCAACATAAATACACAGTACAATAGGATTCCAAACTGCTCTAAAGTCATAGAAATTTTCAATGAAAACAATCTCACACTTCACATTTATAAACAAAATTTCATAATCTAGGTCATGCAAATAAACTAAAAAACAATGTCATTCAAAATTGGTTCTGTAATCGAGCAAATCAATCATAAAAACATTCCAAAATAACACAGGCTCAAAGTTTTTCCGACGATCGAACATAGAACCGTCGTTCATTTCTACAGACAGCAAAACCCTAGCACAGATCCAACCATAAAAAAGCGCAAAACTCACCACGCCAGTAGGAGAGAAGGTGGTGATGGAGAACTTATGGTCGGTCTGGTAATCCTTGTTCAGAAGATCTATAACCACAGCAACAAAAACACGCAAATCAGATTCACGAACTCAAAAAAACCAGAATCCAAATTGAGAAACAAAATTCGAAACCGATAATCCGATCGCGAAACAGACCTCTGGCCTTCTTGCCGATATCAGAGTAAAGACCTGGTCCCTTAGCCATGGCGGAATCGAAAGCTGGAGAAATTCTCAGAGACGATCTGGGGAAGATGAGGGGTTTATCGATTGAGAGCTACGGGTGTGAGAGGTGGGGGAGTATATATATATACACGCGCACACGCGCGAAGCCCTAATTCGAGGGCCTAGTTTCGAACGGTGCGGAACACGTGTTCCTCTCTTGCATCTGGGCCGTTGAAATTGAACAGCTGGATTTGGTTGAACGCTGACCGTAGATTGCTCTCATTGACGGATGAGTAGATTTGCGCCTGGGCCCACCAGTGGAGGTGCATGGACACGTGTCTCGCAACTGGTGAATGGTGACCGTGCGCCGGCGGAACAGCGGATTACAGACTCCTTTTCTTTGGCAATAAGACAACATGGTGGTTTGTTCACCAAGATATCATTTCCTTGGAAAACGAATTTATTCTTTCTTTTTGATTTGATCTTCACAATTCTTGAAATGTCTTAAAATAATATTCATATTTTTTTACTTTTTAAATAAAGTAAAATAAAAAACTAAATAATCTAAAATTGTATTTTTTTCATTTAAACAAATTTCATTCATCTTTTTTGGGATATTTTTTAATAACATAAAGTTTAATGTCACAATTAATTCAAAAAAGATGGAATATTAGGTAATTAAAAAATAGCATTGAATTGTAATGTTGCAATTAACCCATCATTTTTATCTAAAATAATCATTCAACAGTGCCAATGATCCTACGTATTGAGAAATTTAGTGCAAAAATTTAGATTATATGGAGTACTCATTTATGTGAACTCCATTGATAACTTCTTGTTTTTAGAGCCTCTTTTAGATCTTAAAATTTTAAACTTCGAGTTAATTTTACCATCTTTTATTTATTTCCAATTCTTTTAGCTTCTTCATATTATTAGGTTCTCACTATTTTTATTATTCACACTCGATATTTTCTTTATCTTTTTAATATAAATAAGACAATTTTTTGTATATTAATCTAAATCAGAAAATAGTTTACTATAATCTTTTTGTATGCAATGACAATAAACAAAAGACAAGGCCAATCATTGTCTTGCGTGAGAATTTTTCTCAAGAAGCCTATATTCAGTCAGGGACAATTATATGTTGCAGTATCAAGAGTCACAGATCATAGTGATTTACAAATATTAATATGTGATGAAAATGGGGAACCAGCACACTCAACAATAAATATAATTAAAAAAGTTTTTCATAACATGTGAACGTTATAGTAATTTGTTGTTTAGTCTTTTCGTTCTCACTTCAACATTGAAAAATAGTTTTTAGATTTCTCGTCAATTTCAATAGATATCATTTCCCAATACTTATCTATTTGCATATATATGTGGAAAGGTTAAATAAACTATATTGATGATTCTATAACATATTATTGGCTATGCAACGCACATGTATGAATCTAATTATTAGTAACATAATAATAATAACAATAATTAGTATTTTCTTCATTGTTATTATTATTATTATTATTATTATTACAACTATTATGTTCAGAAGTCAGAACTATAGTTTTTGAACTATCTTCATGTCACCATTTTTACGATTCTCACACTTCTAAATTGACATTAGGATTGCATTTTTCAAATTTTTATAAAAAATTTTGAATGTCAACAAATTTTAGAGAAGAAAGTAAACTATGAATAAACATAAAAATGTATCAAATATAAGTTCTATATTTTTATTCCAAAAATAAGAGTTGCAATGTAAATATGATGTCAATCATGAAATTACAAATAGATTTGATCACATTATGTGATAGATATGATATGTAAAATAAAATCTTGTAATATATAAAATGTAATTACAAATATATATTTTTATAATAAATACTGCATAAATAAATTAACGTGCAACGTAACCATAATAACTTTTTAAAATTTAATGTTTCAATATCTATGCTAGCTTTATATTCTAGTAATTTATTTTGTGAAACTAGATTTTTTTATATGAAAAATGGCAATATTTTTTAAACTAAATTAAATAATAATAATAATAATAAATTATAACGAGAATTAGAATGAAAAGAATATAAAAAACAAACTTAAATATTTTTTTTAGTTTTTTTAGATTTCCAATCTTTTCCAGATTGTCTAGTCTATTTAATTTCTTTCGGTTTTCTTCCTGTTTTTTTGTAGTTATTTTTTAGTTTTCTAATTTCTTTGAGTTTTAGTTTCTTACCAATTCTTCCTACCATCAAACTCTTTTTTTTTCTGTGCTAAAAACATGCCATAAGACGTGATCAGCTCTAACTTCTCATCCTCGCGAAGCTGGGGGTACCGGATTCGACCAGGCTTTATCTGATTTCTGGACAGAGTTGAAAGATGGTCGGCGCTTCGCCGGCGACGGAACCACATCAAGGCAGCGCGACAAGCATAACGGACCTGGACGCCGACACGTTGGCTAATTGCGCCAGCTTCCTTTGCCTCGAAGACGTTGTGAGCATGGCAATGTCCAGTAAACAATTCCAAGCAGCAGCTTATTCAGACCATACATGGAATTCATTATTCAGGTTCTCACTCAATATCCATCCAATTCACTCAAACAATCGATTGTTAGGGCTCATGCTGTTTCAGGAATCAATCAATCGGACTAATTCTTAACATATCCCATGGGGATTTGTACTTTGTTGCTCAGAAAGAGGTGGCCCTTACTTGTCCCTTCCGGATTTCCTCACCAATTGGGCGCCAGAGAGGCTTATTGAAGCCGTCTTGCCTATTCGCATCAGTTCGTGTTCAGAAACCCTAGCAGCGCATCATTAATGACTGATGGACAAGAATGATATAGTTTTGTCGAAGGTACGCATCCTGAATATGTTTGGAGTTTTATGAGACTTTTCGTGGCTCACGAACGGGTTTGATAACAATTTCCTTACTCGCATTTCCCCGTTCTTGTTTCGCTTGTTCAACTTTTGTTGCAATTTTAGTTTGATGATTGATACTGGTATACCTATTATTATTGTCATTTTTGCCGTCGTCAAGATAACAAAATCTAGTTTTGGTTTGTTATTTATACTCAGGGCTCTGTGGTTAGACTTTTCAGGAATGGTCATCTTTATGAAGAAACTAAACTCAGTGGTCACGAGGCTAGAATTTCATGTATGAGGTAAGAGGAGGGGAATAATGTTATTTGCATTATTCACAGTCTACATTTGGTTTCCGAGACGAACGAGAATTCAAATGAGTAGCCTAAGGTTTTTCTATGTATTTGCACCAATCCTGTTCAGTTTATTTATAGCATACTAATATATGTACGGAGTATTTAATATTTTTGTTCTTGATATCGAACTGTTTAGTTAGTCTGTTTTCTCATTAATAGATTGTTTCCTATCGATGAAACACCTTTTCTCCTAAGCAAGGATCAAAGGAATGATAGCTTTTTGGTAACCGCAAGCCTTGATCATTCAATTCGGATATGGCATCAGGTAGTTATTTAGCTGCAATACTTTGACAATTGGCCCATAAATGTTTGTATGGAGTTGGCATTTCTTTGTCTTAGTTTGTGTGTGTGTGTGGCCTTTGGTCTTTATACCTTTGTACTACTGTGTTTTATAGGATCGTTGCTTACACAGTTTGAGAGGTCATAATGGTCTGATTTCTACACTCTCTGATCGATTACTGGGTAGTTCCTCTGGAAAATTGATTGCCAGTGGGGGCGAAGATGGTACGGTTCGACTATGGTCTGTTGAACCTGGTGGAAAGCGTGGCCAGAGTGCTTTGAAAGCAACACTACATGGTCATGTCAAGCCCGTTGTTCTTTTGTCCGTGGCCGGGTATTGCATTGTTGCTTTACATTTAGTTTAAACCATCATATTCATTTCACAAATCCTCATGATGCTCAGCTTATTCATAAGGTGGATTGGGACTGTATTTTCTTTCAAGGGAAAAGTTTTACTCCCTCCAGCCTTATATACAAGGGATTTCTTACTACTCAAATGCCAAAACAATCTTTAAAAATCATACGGAATAATTTTACATTTGACCATTTGTTTACCAATTGGCCCTCAGAAAAGACAAGTACTGTGATGCAAGAAATTACTCCGTATTAAAGAAATGAAGGGTATTTTTGGAAGAAAAAACGTCTGAATCTTCTATAAATTGGATCCATCCTTCTACACACACCTTTATTAAAGGGACCAAAAGGAGCATAGTAGAGTAGCCTGGTTTTATGTATATTAGTATATCTCCCTTTGCAATTTTGTTGAAAAGGAATCAGTCATCAAGGTATCAAAGTATCAAAACAGTAATAATAATCTGCCTTTTATTTATTTAATGTTTTTGGTCTAACCATCATTTCCACTTGCACCACCTGAACTGCTTTAAATATTTACGGATTATTTTAAAATTCTCATGCATACTGATTGTAAAATAGCATGAAATGACAAGTTTTTGGCAGGGAGATAAAGCTGCAACATTCATGATTAATTTGATTTATTTCTTATGTGTTCAAACTCGCTTTTTAGGCACATAACATCCCTTCTAGTGAGCATCTCTTAGAACTCCAAGGTACTTAATTGATCACCTTTGTTTTTTGAATTATAATGTTGGTCTATTGCCTCTCTACTTTCGAGTAGAGATAAAGTATGTGTACACACACCCTCCCGAGACTTACTTTGGTGGGATTTTACTAGTTTTTTAGGGTTAAATATGTTTTTTGTTCCTCTAAAATAGGCGACTTTTGTTCTTAGTCTCTGTAATTTTTTTGTATTTTTTTTGTTTGTCATCCATACACAATGTTTTATTTTGAAAATAGTCCTTAAACGTAATTAAGACTTCTAATTAGTCCAGATTACTCAACATCTCATTCTTACATTTCTAATTACCTTAGACGCAATTCTCATGCCTTAATTGTGTTATTCCTCAAATTACATCCCCAATTCCCAAATATTATTATATCATATTCCCAAGAAATTTGGGAATTGGATATGTAATATGGATAAGGACATAATTTAGGGCATGGGAATTGTGTTGGAGGTAATTAAAAATGCAAGATTATATTAAATATGAAATAAATATGCTATCTCAATTAATTAGAAGTGCTAATTTGGTTCAAAGTCCATTTTCAATTTTTGTTTTGTATTGATGACTTAAACAAAAAAATTGCAGGGACCAAAAAAAATGTCGTCTCTTTTAGAGGAACTAAAAACATATTTAACCCGTTTTTTAAACTATTATGTTGGTCTATTATCTGTGCTTCATGAGTAGATTTGCTGATACCGTTTTAATCTTATGAAGGTGATGGTTTGGGATGCTACTACGACATCATCTCGACTTAAATCTTCTTCTTTGGTTGGGAAGACTACTGTCCCTGGTACTCCTGTGGGCATGAAATGCCACGAATCACTGGTCTACGTTGCTGCAGGGTCGTCTGTGGTTGGAATTGATTTAAGAACCATGCATAATGTATTAACATTAAAGCTTGACGAAGACATACATTCTTTTCAAATGTTGCCTCAGAATTCCTTCATCTGCACAAGCCTAACTTCCAGGTAAGAATCCTCCGTCTATCTAGACCAACAGAGTTTTTTTTTTACTACTAAAGTATGCACAAAAAAAGAAAATTTAGCTGTCATGACTCAAAAGGAAGTTGTTAGCAATGCAGTCTAGCATTGGCACTTGTTAAGCTATCCCACATCAGCCCAATATAAACTAATATATACTCCTGTCCCTATAAGAACTAGACAAATTGACTTTACGAAGTTCAAAAACGTGTAGAAAAGTGAAAGGTGTTTGGTGAAAAGTGCCGTGTAGTTGAGATTTGATTCTTGGCCAGGGCAATGCTTTGGGATGTAAGGAAATCCAGTGACCTGCAGGAAAGGGCCGAAAATGTAGCCGAGATGAAGGGACCCGCGGGCAAAATTAGTCTCTTACATATGGACTCATACAAAATAGTGACAGGTGGGTATGAAGAGGGGTGTTTGAACGTGTGGGAGACGGGAACGGGCAGACAAACGAATTCCCTGAATTGTTGTTGCCATTGTCTTTCCATGGCTGCTCATGACAGTCGGATCGCTATGACCTCTGGCGATTGTGATTATGGAGATCCAGATGAGTTACGCGTCATGCACTTTCGTAATGCCCGTTCTCGTCATCTCTCATTTGAGGCCACTCCCTCCGAATCAAAATTCTGTGATCTGCCCTCACCCAGCACCACTGAATGAAGAACCAACCCGATGGCGAACGAGTTATCTGAGTTATTGTTGCCATTGTTTTAGTATGGTCTAGTTAATACGGAGTACTTTTTACAGAAGCAGTTTATACTCCCTCAGCCCCCCTAAAAATAAGCTTTTGGTACGAGTCACGATGTTTGGCTGAAATAATTTTCCAACTTAGTTTATTTGAAACTTCGTGTAGACTTAAGTTGTAGTTTCGTTTGTAAATAAACTGTGCTAGTAGAATGTCCAACAAAAAAATGACATGGTAGAAATGAGAAATGGGGTAAAGCATATGGGTAAGATGAGGATGAGGTATTTCTAATGACCGGTGCCCAACCAGGGCCACACAAAAAAAATTTATATGAATTATACTCTAATTTTTTAACATGTTTTCAAATCTTATTCGATTTTCATTTTTTATTTTCAATTTAAATGTGCTCCATCATCTCCGATGGAGCCAAAATTTCACCATTTTTTGGCTTTGGAGTGTGATGGAATAAATCAAAATGGATCTCTAAACTGTCTGTGCTTCTTTAATTAATGAAGTAGCAGTTTGTCAAGCAATGCAACTTTCGACGTTGAGCCAGGGGTCTCTTTGGAAACAGCCTCTCTACTTTCAAGTAGGGGCAAAGTCTGCGTACACACACCTTCCCCAGACTCTACTCTTGTGGGATTTAACTGGGTTGTTGTTGTTGTTGTAATTTAAATGTGCTCCTCAAAGTTATTGGGGGCATACTAATTTCTTGATAGGGGGCATTTCTTTCTAAAACTGAAAACATGAATGTTTTTATATAAAAAAGATAAAATGAATCAAACTCATTAGGGGCATGTGCCCCCCATAGTTAGCACTCGGATTCGCCAATGTGCCAACCGGTGGTAGTCATAGGTGAAAGCTGGTGGTGATAGCGGTAGTGAATTTTTATGTAAGCTTATGAACAATAGTATAAGTATTTGTGAACATACACCACATCATTCTATAGCCAAGAAACACTTTGTGATTTGATATAATTTGTGTATATGTATAACAATTGTTATACAATGCAACTCGATGTTTCTTGTTCTTATCTTTCTACACATTACACTCTAGTATCTTGCAGCGACACATATTCAGATCGGGCTTGAGGTTATTTTTTCACCCAAATATCTGGGTGGGCTAGACCCGCAACTTCCGGACGAAACATCATGCCCATATCGGATCATGTAGGGGATCCAAACGGGCCGCATAGTGACCTAGTCCAAAACTTTTTACTTCCTAATATATAAAAATGGTTTTAAAGATCAGCCCGGTTCCATGACCACTAGATTCCAGTGGCCACGGAAACCACTGCCCCCCTACGAAGCTCCGTTCATAAAATTGATGATTCCTATCCCCGGTAACTCCCCCGCCAAGTCCCGACCCAAATTAATCACCCCACCTACGTCAATTGCACCTCGTAAGTATAATTGACTTTAAAGTCAAAAGTTTTGACTTTATACTTATGAAGTGCAATTGACGTAGATGGGGTAATTAGTTTGGGTCGAGACTTGGCAGAGGGGGTTACCGGGGGGTTTAGGGGGTAGGAATCATCAATTTTTACCATTAATTTTTGATCAAAGTCTAATTTATTTCATAACAGTCATTGTTCGGTCGGATCTAGATGATAGGACTCATCCTTTTTTGAGTGGGAAAATGTCTACCTAGTCAACACAATAATTTGGACGTGTCTAGGTTAACCGCATACAAGTGTTTGGTTTTATGACTATGATAACTTACTCGTCTTATGTAAAGACCAAAGAAGCCTCAAAGTAATTGTGCAATGATAAGTCAACTAGTGCAGCTGTTGGATAAAATAGTTATGGAAATTGATGTCTATTGTCTACGCCTTTTTTGTTTTTATACACTTCATTTGGTTATTATTTTTCAAATGTTGTTCTATCTTTTTATAACTTATTTACTAAAGAAAATATGGACAAAAAACTAGAAAAGTTCAAACCAATCTTAGCTTTGAAAAACTCTTTAAAACAAATGTTGCACGAGAATACTCTTAAAAGACAATTCATTTTACAAAAAGTCCTTTTCTTATGTCTATGCTGATTTGGATGCTTCATACTGCATTGTATGAATCATTTCAGAGTAAAACAAAATATCATACAACAATCCAATAGATCAACGTCATATTATGATAGAAATAATCAACGTCAAAAGATTGAGCCTCTCAATAATAAAAGTTAAACGAAAATTTTAGGATGAAACAATTAATATTTAGTCACAAGTCGGATTCTAATTACTTGATTGAGCTGAATTCATTTTAAGCTTGAATTCATTGAATGAAATTTTGATAGTATTTTAACGTCTCATATAGGTGGTTAGATCTTTTGTCTCTTTGCATGTCTCAACTCTCAATTCCAACCCCAAATTTGACACATAATAAAGTATATCCCATAGACCCATACTTGGCATAACCCCACCTTTGAGGGGTGGTGGGAAAGGGAGCATATGTAAATATGTGGTGGTGAGCATAGTTTTAAAAACCGAACCGGATCGGCCGGTTCGGAGCGGGAACCGGTGAACCGGACACCAAACCGGTCCGGTCCGGGCATTCAGACCGCGTTCTGTTGTGAACCGGTGGAAACCGGTTAATACCGGAGAAAACCGGCCGGTTTTACCGCCGGATCCGGTTTTTTCATTTCTTTTTTGAAGCATTTTAAAAAACGCATGCCTGGGGTTCGAATACAGGATTGCATTGGTGGAAGGAGCATCTTCAAACTATCTCTACTACAATGCTTTGTAGGAACTTTCTACTATTCGTTTTTTATATGCTTTATTAAATTTGTTTTTATCAAATACTTTTTAAGTATATAAAGTTTTTTTTTTACTAAAATTCAAAACTCATTGAAGTAATTGATATGGAGTGCATATCACACAAATATTTTATATATATATTTAAATACTAGATAAAATGTTTAAAAAATTCAATTCACTTTTTATTTCTAAGATTTTTTAAATAAGTAAATTTTATTTTTTATTTAATGAAACAACTCATGTAAATTAAGTTAAATTATAAATGTAGTCAAACATCAATTCTTTATTTATAAATAGAGGAAATATTATTTTATTACTCATATATTAGTTTTTTAAATTCAATGCCACAATGTGTGTGTGGGTATGTGTGTGTGTATGTATGTATGTATGTGTGTGTGTATATATATATATACTCCGTATTTATTAAAAATGTTTGAACCACTGGTTCAACCACTCGAACTACTGGTTCAACCAGAGTAAACCAGTGAATCAGTACCTTGAATAGTTCGATCACCGATTCGGTTCTGAAAAGTGAGTTTGTGCTAATTAGGTAGGAAACAATTTGTGTTATCACTGCTTATGTGGCACAATTTGACCTAGAGCTTCATCCGGTCATCGAAGTGGAATTTGGATGAGATTGTCATAGTCATAGGGTGTTTGGTTAAAAGAAAACACGATACGAGAAAATACATATTTTAAAAGTTCTCCTGTTTAGATAGAGAGAAAGAGGTAAGAAAAAATAAATAAATTCCACAATTAATTCTTTATAAAATAATACCCTCGTGGTCTTTCTTTCATGGATACATTTTAACAAATAGTTCTTTTTGACATTTTTGTTAATTTTAGTGCTAAAAGTATAATTATACATAAACTTTATGCTCAGTGAGGTATACTGAAGTCGGTTAGATGAACAACAAAACAATAATAAATATGAATGTGGACTAAGATTCCGACGAAAGAACACATCTGTAAATTATAGTTGTAGTAGAAAGCAATTACGATTCACAAACAACGCATGTAGAGCGACACTTGAAATTGTGTATGACAAGATATATAATCATTGTGAAAATATTGTTTTAGTCATCAAATTAATGCCTACACGACAGAAAATAAAAAAAATTATTTGTGGAAAGATACAAATAAAAGAAACTAAGAGAGTATTATTTAATTAAAAATACTAATTTTATATAGAATAAAATCAATGCTTTATTAAATAAGCATGTCCATAAAAATTCATTTCCTTTTATATATATTTTTCTCTTTTTTCAAAATTGAAAAATCTCTCCAGTTACTATTAATTCAAAGTAAAAACAAATATTCACATGTAATTTCTTTTAGTCTTACCAATCTACACATTCTCAGAATAAATATATTTATTTGAATTAATTTTTTTTTGAATATGAGTTCTTTTCTCAATTTCAAAATATATTGTTTAATTTAAATATTTTCCAACAATGAACTAAGATATAAAAAAATTTAAACGCGATTATATTGAGAAATTTATGTGTAACAAATACGAAACGTAATTTCCATAGAATAAGTTCTCTTATTATAAAGAACTAATTATAGAATTTATTCAAAAAAACTTTTTTTCTTCCACAATTCGAAAGAAAATGGGACGGACCAATCACACTATAAGAGACATCATAAATTCTTTTTTTTTCTTTTACAATTTCTTTATTTTTTTTCATTTTAACTTCATATTCTACTCATTCAAATAATAATTAATTTCTTTCTATTTTCTTCATATATTTTTTTTTTCTCATTTTTCATTCTTTACATTATCCAATTCTCACCACATCCCATCAAAACAATGCATTTTACACAAAATCAATCGCCAATATGAAAAGGATCGGAGAAAAACCAAATTAGATAAGAATAAAGAATCCGCTCTTGGAACAGCACATAGGAAACCCCTAAGCATGGCCCCTGGTTTTCCCTCCTCCCTCTCTACAAATCAGCTTTTCTTTCCCTGTTCAAACTCTTATCTCTCTCATTTCCTGGCCATTTTTGTCCCCTCCCACCCATTTATACCCCCCACTTCTCACAGTATACGTTCTTCTTCATCCCATACCCACCCCCATACCCTACCCCCACCCCCCCCACCATCATCATCAAATCAACTCTTTCTCAGACGCAAAGCCGTACACGTGTTCCCTGTAAAAAGCCCCAGCTCCACAAAGAATTGACATTTAAAGGGATGGGTTCCGTCTCCATTTCATTTCTCTTGATGCCCAGATCACATCTTCAGTGTTTCTGTGACCCGAACTGAATCGTCTCGGATTAAAGATTCGATCTTTGCTGCTTTTCTGTTTTGTTTTCTTGAATCGCCGCCCGGGAATGGGGATTGATAAAACCGCGAGTGATAGGAAAGGAAGGAGCAGTGAGGCCAAGAAACAGCGCAATCGGCAGAGGAGACTTCACCCTGTTCAGAATCTTTACGACACTTGCAAGGAGGTGTTCGCCGATTGCCGGCCGGACGTCGTGCCGTCGCCGGAGAACGTCGAACGGGTCAAGGCTATTTTGGGTATACAATAATTCTTTCACCTTTTGTTTTGATTTGTTTGGCTGGGTATGTTCAAAATGGTTGCTTTAAGCTATGTTGTGTATAGAATGAATGATGATAAAGGTTACCATATCCCTTAGGGGTTGTTTGGTTGTCAAGTCTTTAAGCCTCATTGGATTATTTAGTTCAGGTTTGATTTTGAAGACTGAGGAGATTGATAATGACATTGTACGAGTTGCAGCAAATGATCAAGTCTTTGTCTTTTTAGAATGTTCATTAGAAATGATTTGACAGAGAAGTTAAATCATGATAGGGATTAAGCTTCATATAAATTATTGATATTCCCTTTCTTGAATTTTGTTGCTTGTTGGATTGATTTATTTCCACTGTATTATCAAATTTTTTTGCATCAGTATCCAAACAGTCCTTCAAGATTATTCTTTGTCCATGCATTCATTGAATTCCAAGGCTCCGTTTGTCATTAGTTTCAGTGTTCAGCTTCAATGGTTGACATTAAAAATCTGCAATGTTCCAAACAAAGCCTTAATCTTAATAGTTGGTTTATTACATTTTTTTGGTTGCAGATAAAATGTCGGGGACGGACGTTGGCCTCTGGCCGTCCCAGACATACTTCAAGTCAACCGGAAACGATAAGCCTCCAAGAATCACATATATGGGCATCCATGAATGCGACAAGTTCTCGGTATGGATTATTTCACCCCAAGCTTTTGTTCTAGGGTCATGCTACATTAAAATATCACGGATGACATCAAAGTTGACATCACTAGTGTCCGTGATTGTCTCTGATGGTGTCAACTTTAGTGAATATTTATACCTGTTTGAATAGTATCAAAGTGTATGAAGATGATTATAAATGACATTATTATAATTATTATTATTATTGATAGTTATGTAAATATATGATGGATGATAATGGCAGATAGGGATATTCTGCTTGCCACCATCAGGGGTTATGCCTCTCCATAATCATCCAGGAATGACAGTTTTCAGCAAGATTCTTTTTGGGAAAATGCATATTCAGTCTTATGATTGGGTGGATGGTGACCCCAATGTTGATAAATGTTGTAAGTTCTTAGTTTTCTTAAAAGAATTTATTTAAGGAAATAATTGTTTGAAATTTCTTTAGATGAACTTATTTAGAAAAAGAGAGATATTGTATGCCACATACGGAGTATTATTTTCCTTAAAAGTGAAAAAACGTGAAATGTAGATTCAATTTTGGAACCGAACGAAAAAAGAAAGTGTAAACTTGAGTTTGAAATGGAGTATTTGTCTATTTGAAATGCTTTTTTCTCTTCTTAGACTAGTCTCTCAATTAAGAGTCATTGTCATGATTCAAGGATGTTGTTTGTATCTAGATTTGAGGTTGCCAAACATGTAATGTTTGCTAAGGGTGTGTTTGGTTGGAACGGATTGGGGTGAGGGATGGGAAATGCTCCCTTCCCTACATTTGGTTATTGAAAAATGGGAGGGGAAACAACCAAAATTTTCCATTCTCTCTGAGTCCAATTCCCTGTGATTATAACTTAATTTACCTACCTCCAGACAGCTATCTAGTCAGTCTTTAAAAAGATCCCAATGATGGGATTGTTTTTTAACACTGGACTGGCGAGCTGGCTGGGGGCTAGCTAATGTGGGCATGCATGCATGCATGCAGGCAATCCTTCTGGGGTTCGTTTGGCGAAGATGAAGGTGAATTCGGACTTCAGTGCGCCTTGCAAGAGTAGCATCCTCTACCCTAAAGATTGTAACATGCATTGCTTTCGGGCGTTGACCGCATGTGCTGTTCTTGACGTGCTTGTCCCGCCTTACAATGACCTCGAAGGTCGCCATTGTCAATACTATTCGGACTTCCCCTTTTCCAACGTCTCAGGTACACTCCCACTTCCTCTTTTCCCTTCGGAATTCCTCGAACCAAACATTACGTTAAGGAAAAGTTTGCTAAGCTGCTCCACAACTTGCACATTGTAGGTGAAGGTGAAGGTGAAGAAGGTGTCGCCCAATCCGCTCCAGAAGTGCCCGAAGAAGGGCCAGAAAAAAGCTATGTATGGCTCAAAGAACGGGCGATGCCCGAAGATTTGGCGTTCGTTGGGGCTTTGTACAAAGGACCAAAACTAGCCAAATAAGCCACCCCCAAAACCTTTGTCTCATTGTATATTTTGCTTGACCAGAGCACGTCAAAACATTTAGTTTTTTTCTTTCCCTTTTGGGGGGGGGGGGGGGGGGGGCTTTAGTTTTAAAGGTAAGGAAATATACATAGGGAAAGAATGCAAGCAAACTTTTCTTTCTGCTTTTTATTGGTCTCTCTTGTGGTTTGAAAAAACAGCTCTATATATATTTTACCAGTAAAATTTAAAAGGAAAAAATAACGGTCCGGAAGAACAACATTAGTAGTAGTTTTGTTGTTGGTTAAAGTTGTGGATAATTTTTTAATGTTGTGGTTTCACATTGTCTTCACTATATTTGAGAGCAATGAGAACACCATTTTGGTATAATTTTTTACGGAGTAATTTTTAGTATTGGTGTTTTAATTTTGATGCTTTTTAATTTTTACACGATGCAAATTACTTTGAAATTTTTTAGTTTAAATAATATTTCATCTCTCCGTCCTTTAAACTCTTTCTCGAGTTTGAAAATAAAAAAGCCTTTGCTATATAATGATATTCAAGATTATCGATCATTTGGAGCATATATGCCTCTTAGCTAGGGTGACTTGTTGAGAAGTTTGTCAACAAGCAAGACAAAGTTGTTTAAAAATAGATTCGGTGGTTAATACACTGGTCCAAGACCAGTCTTCGGAGGAGCAATGAAAAGTTTGATCAGCCCATAAAAAAGTTACATTTTTCTAGAGACGATGACATTTTATCCTCAATTGTTTTTGTTGCCAAGAGTTGAATCTATACATTTGAATCGCTGTTGAACAAGCAAGTATTGTCCGCCGTAATATCGTTACTACCTTAAGGAAAGGCGGACAATACTACACCGGTCCATATCGTTACTGAAATCTTTCCGGGAGGCGGACAATACTACCTTAAGGAAAGCTCCGGCGACTCCGCTTTCCGTCTTTGCTTCGAGAAACTGTTCCGGCGACGCACAACCCTCCGTCTGAAGTCACCACCTTGCTGTCCGTTCGCGTTCCTCTATTCTGTTCGAGCATCCAAAGAACACCATTTTTCTTTCTTTTATTTTGTTGTAAAATCCGAACGTTTTATAAGTTCGGATTAATTTTTATTTTATTTCCCCGCTGTAACATTTAACAACATACACGCTAAATCCCGTTGGAGCCTAAAGTATATAACAAAAATGCAAAATATAGAGATTTATAAACTCATGAGAAAAATTATAAAACAATCGGGAATTTGATAGAACAATACAAATTTGATAAAACAAAATCAATTATAACAATATAAATACTTTATTCATGTTTAGTAGAATAATTGAAAATAAAAACCCAGGTTCATATTGTTAAGTAAAATCGAAGCCATCAGTAAAATCAATCCCCAACGCGTATCTTTGAGACCGTTTAACGAAGCCAATCTTGGCAGAATGCCAAAAGTGGAAGCAAATTTTTGCTATGAATCGAAGAATGAGAAAAGGTGTGGACTTTGTCTGTCTTTTTCAGGAAAACGAGAGGTATAATGGACAAATCAGACCATGAACAATGCAATGGATGGAAGTTATCTCCTCAATCACAAACAACATATTTTAAGCCCTAAAAGTATATTTAGAAAAAAGATGAGACTTACGGGTCTTTATCCTAATAAGAGTACCTCGCAGTAATTTTTTGCCTATATGATGGTGTTCAAGCTTCCATCAATTTATTTATAGGTAATTTATCTAAATAGAACTAAAACATAATGACTTTCTCTATATAAGATCATATGTTTTTATTTCCCAATGTAGTATCATTGGTCATTATCTTTTAATCATTATTCAAATAAATGTCCAGCATCACTTGGACATTATTCTTATTACTAGTCATTATTAGGTCCCATTTAAGAAATAAAAAAAATTAAGTCTTATTTTGAAAAATGACTTATTGTTTAGTCTTATTCAATATAAATTTCAATTTATTTATTTATATATATATTTATTTATTTAATTTGATGATAACACATGGTCCTAGTATTGCCTTGTCAGATCCGATCTGGACAAACACCCAGTGGCAGTTAGGGGTGGGCGTGAAATCCGTTCTCGTTGGACCGTCCCGAAAAATCCCAGATCCATTTTGTAATTGTACCAATATATTGGGACACAATTTTTTTGTCCCAAACCCGTTCCGTCCCAATATCAAATTGGACATGAGCGGGACAGCTTAAATTTATATCGATCCGTCCCGTTTGTCCCGTTTCATCTACTCTACTAATATATAATACTAATTCTAGTCCAGAATCCAAATACCCTCATTCTTTAATTAATTAGTTATTTAATTAAATTAGCTTCATGAGCTTGAAATTTATTTGGACCCGTTTCACTCATTGTTTTTTGTTGGATGGCTAGATGTTTCTTTTTTTAAATGAAATGTCACCCTCTTCCCCTTCTTATATTTGCGATTAGGACAAAGTAAGACGACTCGAATCCGTCCCGTTTTGTTCCGATCCCAAATTTTATGGGACAAACTGGGATTAGATTGTAATCCGAACAGTTCAGGAGTCTTTATTTATAAGATGTGGTACAACCTAAAAACCGGACCTTCCCAATCCGTGCCGTGGTGGCAGTGGAACAGGCGCGCATCTTATTCATTTTCTCGGAATTTCTCAACTGATTGATTGGTTCATACCCGGCTTCTCTATCACGCAAATCTCGGAATCTCTGCTCTTGAGAAACTTCAATCGCCCAATCGTGTAAAGTTTCGATCTTCTCCGCATGTTTCTGTGAAATTCCAGCGCTACTTGATCTTCGGTAAATCGTAACTACTTCTGTAATTCTACTCTTCTCCAGTTGTTTATGATCTGTACTGTTTGTCGCATCTTGATTATAAACTCTCTGTGTTATGCGCGGCACCAAGCCGATTACTTTTGTACTTTTGGACTGGATTTGTTGAAAACCTATCTGAATTGGAGAGAATCTTTTTATTACTTTTATCTACTTTTTACGGATCTAGGGTTTTGTTCTGTTCCGCGATTAGCTGTGTCTTTTATTTGGTGGATGAAAAGGAAAGGTCTTTGATTGCTTATTGTTGTTAGTGGCCGTATCAAACGGATGGAAGTGTATATTTGACTCAATCATTTCTGTTTATTGCATCACGTTGCAGCTGGAGAAGGGAGAGGATGTCAACACCGGCCAAGAAAAGGTTGATGAGGGACTTCAAGCGGTTGCAACAGGATCCTCCTGCTGGCATCAGCGGTGCCCCATGTGACCACAACATAATGTTTTGGAATGCTGTTATTTTTGGGTATGACATCAGATGTTGAATGAGTGTATTGTGTATATAAATGTTCTGTAAAGGGCTAAGGGAAACTTTTTTTCCCTAGTGTTTACTAATTTTTCATTGTTGTAAATTTGCAGTCCGGATGACACTCCGTGGGATGGAGGTGAGGCATCTATTGTATTGTTCATGTTTTTCTTGGCTTAGGTCAATAAATACATTCCCTTTCTTCTTTCGTCTAATGATCTATATGATCTAATAAGACGTGATGTTCCATCCTCAACGTGTACCTAATGGCAGCAGTAGTATTCCAATGCCTTCAGTAATCTGTGCTGATACTCCTTCTGTTCCTTTAATAAGCTTCACATTTTGATATATGATGTTTGAGTTAAGTTATTCAATTTATTTGAATATTGGTGTGCGATTAAGAAATAAAATTTATATATTTAAAAACTACTACATTAAAATTTCTATAAAACAAGAGTTACTTGAGAGTTTTATTGAAACAAATGACTAAAGAATATAAAAAATAAAGAAGATATTGTTTGGCATATTAATAGTAAAAGTGAAGTTTATTTAGGGAATTGAGTATTTTTTTTGGTTTGTGTGAGATTAATTTACATGCCTTGCACTGTGGTGTTTCTTTGAAGATGACCAACCTTGAAGTTTGAGTTTTTTATGCTTACCAGAATCAAATTGTTCCTTTGATCTTAGTGGTCTTTGGTACAATGCTAAGATTAAGTTACATTCTAAAAGTTAAACCTAAAAAGAGTAGTCCAGTTTGTTTCGCGCTGATTTATATGGTGCATTACTCTGATTTTTGTTTGGTATGATATGATTTAACATTTTTAAATGGCCATCCTTCTTGTAAATAATTAATAATTGTATTCACATGATTGGCATCCTGTTATGTTTTTTTATATCTCAAAGTTCAGGTTGCGTCCATTTTGTTAATCATGTCCCTGCATATAGTGGCCGTTATCTTTGATTTGTTTTCTTGCTGTCAGGTACGTTTAAGTTGACACTTCAGTTCACAGAGGATTACCCAAATAAGCCACCAACTGTGCGATTTATTTCTCGAATGTTCCATCCTAACAGTAAGTTTCTACAGGACATGGGATTTCCTAAGTTTTACATCAGAGTAGTTTATAATGGTTCGTTTAGTAGAAATGTGGGTTGTAGTTGAAATATGTTCAATAACTATTTTATTGTAATATCATGGTTGATGGAACATTTTATAGATGAGTGGTTATGCAATGTAGATATGACTCCATCCTTTTGAAAAATTTAGTTGCTGATTCATATTACTAACCTAATCCCCTTTTGATAGTATTAGAGATATGAATGATGACTCATATGCTTGATTCACAATTTCACGTGCTTAGCTTTTGGCTACCTTCTATCCTCCTGTACTTAAAATGACTTTTATGGTTGCATATTAACCATTTTCATATGGTTGCTTAATTGCTTTCCCTGCGGAATATAAAAGGTCATTTCTAAACTTCTCTTTCTCTCTCTCTCTCTCTCACTTAAATGTACGCCCCTTATTTTGTGCCATACTTCTGCAAAAAAAATAAGATTGAAGTAATTTCAGCAATTTAACTTATGTAATGGGTACATCCCATCTCTGTACTTGTAGAATTCTCCCAAAAGAAATCCATTCCCATCTCAATAACTTTTCTTTTCTGGTCTCTACCCTGCTACCCATCCTGATAACAAATTTGGGCAGCCACAAGGTTTGGAAGCTGGGATCTTTTTCTCGGAGTTGTTTCTTTTGTACCATGAGTCCAAAACCATGTATTGTAAACTGGATTGTTCTAAGGCACCTTTTATTTCAAGCAAGGGATGTGGAATTGTCATTAAGTTAAATGCTCCCTATGTCCCAAATGGATCTTCTCATTTGAAAATGGCATATTAGACTAAGACTGGATGGAAAATGATCTAAATGCCCCCGCCTATCTTTTTGGGTTTCGTTTAAGTGAAGTAAAAGGTTGTATGTAGGTTTTGAGTGTAAAAGCGCCCATTTATTTAAAAGAAGTAAAAAGTGTATCCAAAAAAAGAAAAGGATTGTAAGACCAATTTGGGGCACCCAAAAATTTAAGCAAGGAGATCACTCTAGGGTAGAGGGAGTGTGATTTTTTTCTTGGATTTTGGAATGATTGTTTACAACAAATCTCTTAGTTGGAATCAACACAAAATAATGAGTATGAAGTATTACTACATATGGCAAGAAATGAAAATGTGATACTTGTGATTAGCAAGTTTGAGATCCAAATTGTTTCATTCTCATCAGCGAGTCAAAATGTTCAGCAGCTGTGGATGAAATGATGAATGCAGAGAGGCTCAAGTAGTAAGTAGTAACGTGACTCAGCATGAGCTTATGAAGAGAAATTGGCTCATGTTGCCACTTGCCAGATTTGGCTATATGCAGAGAGACTCAAGTACATTTGAAAAGTCATACAACAGTATTTGGAGTCATCTGTTGTTTTAATTGTCCAAATCATTCGTTTGATTGAAAAGTCAACCTAATGTGTACGAGATTTTGATGTTGCATACCAAATAGCTTAAGCCAATCCTTGGCTATTAATACTGTATATTATTACGGATTACATCTCAAGAAAAGCTACTTTTTTTGTTTCTCTTTTCAGATAGCATGCAAAAATTATCTAAATGTTTATGTTACATATGTTAGTAGGAATGTTTTGTTTGCTGAAATTTTGCTTCTGAGTTCTGATTTATTTTCACAATTGTATTTTTGTTCAGTTTATGCTGATGGAAGCATTTGCTTGGATATCCTGCAAAACCAATGGAGCCCTATTTATGATGTTGCAGCAATACTTACCTCAATCCAGGTATTTTGATGTATTTTGAATTTTTAAAGGAGGCTCGATCTTATTTGTGCTCTATAAAATCCTCTTTAGGCAAGGCATTATTTCTTGCAGGTTATCATATTGCATGCCTTAATGGCTTGCACTGTTAATACTTTTTTTTCATTTTCTTATTTTGAATTGTACTCGAAAAAGTCCTAATTAAAAAAACTTTATTTGTTCCAAAAGATGATTTTGGTAAAGGCAAGAAGAAAGGGTTTAGTTAATACTCTGAACTTTTTGGAAAAAAGTTTGTGGTGTAAGTGACTATTCCTCAATGTATTTGTTAAAGCTTGTACCATGATCGACTTTACTAGAAATAAAAAGGTTTACATTCTTCAAACATGTTTTTTCTGGGGGAAGGTGGGAACGTTTTGTTTTAAATGAAGCTTCCTTATCTTAAGTAAGATATATTATCTGCACATTTTTTGAAGCAAGTATAATAAAGGGAATCAACCCAAAGCTAACCATATGTAGGTCGGTTCTGGTTTGGTAATGTATTTTTCTATATTTATTATTTTGATCCAAACAGAGCTGTATAAAAATCTCAATAAGATTATACAACCTTAATCCCAGCTCAATGTGGTTGGCTGCATAAACTAGTAGAAAACCTACCATAGGTCGTCCACTAAAACACTCCCCCCCACTCCTCCTATATCATGCACTGTGAACCCTGTGATGTCTCCCTTTACACATTCAAACTTCATTCACAGTCATCTTTGGTGTTTTCAAATCCTCTTTAAGACTTCTGCATGTCAATCATAGTCATCTTTAGTGTTTCTGAATCTCTTTAATATTACACTTCATGATTCTACAATGTGAACTGGGTAACCTCTTCACAACAGCTTACATGCCCGAACGAATGCAATTTGTTCTTTTCTTTATCTTTTATAGTGACTGCTGGTAACTTTTTTTGAATCGTTGCATATTGCTATATTCTATCTTTAGTCTTACACCAAATTTATTCTCTCACGGCTCTTACCCATTTTGGCTGTAATATGACACCAGGGTCCCACCCTTCTTCATTGGGCCTTGGACCGGGTCTTACCTCTCTAACCCCCCAAACCACAATCCTAACTCCCAGTGCCCCTTTTGCCTGTACCCAGCCCCTTACATTTTGCCAAAATGCTACAGTTTTTCCTTCAAATCCTTCATTGCCAACATTCTTATCCGTAGTATAAAGTTGGTCTTATGCTATTGTAAAATTTCTAACGCAAATCCAAAACAAATCTAACCTGTCTAAGTTGGTTTTAATTCAGCAATCATTTCCTCAACTCTTTTTAATCAAACCCATTCCAAAACCCATTAAAAAAGTACCAAACCAAACTAGAAATGCATTCTCCTATTTTGAAGTCGGGAATCTAAGTATTTCCTCAGTTAATTTGTTATCCTAGGCATATAATTTGTGATTACCTTATCAACCAAGTTGGGAATCTAAATAAGCTGTTTAATGATTTTGTGAATTGCAGTCATTGCTCTGTGACCCAAATCCCAACTCACCTGCCAACTCCGAAGCTGCACGGCTTTTCAGCGAGAACAAGCGCGAATACAATAGGAAGGTGCGCGAGATTGTGGAGCAAAGCTGGACCGCAGACTAAAAACACCTGATGCCACTCAGAGTCGGACCAACGTTATCTGATTCTCTTTTGGTCTGTTAAACTCAAGTGTTGTTTGCTTCATCATCTAAAACACACAAATCATCCTTCCAAATGCTTTTAGGGACCATGATTTGTCTTTTATCTCAAGACTTGGCTGCTTATATATGCGACCCTTTTGAATGTACATAAGATTTCTTGAATCAAGGTCTGTTGAACTTTGTGAACCTTTTCCAAGAACCTCCTGACGGCTCTCTGGTCAGTTTGGGTTAGTTTTTCAAGTTTTGGATGTCCAAAAGTACTCTTGAGTGAATCAAGATGGGTCATGCTATAGTTTAGTCACGGGTTCATGCGTGATACTAAGATCAAAGGGTGTGGGATCCCGTGATGGCCACGTAGGACGCATGGATGGGGAATGCCGCCCTCTCACCTATGACTGTGATAGGTGTGACACCCTTCTTCTCGTCTCTTTCTCTTTTTTTTTTTTCTTTTTTTTGCTTGAAATCAATGACATGTTTTAATTTATGCACTTTTATTTTTATGATCTAATTTTATATTTAATCTCGATGATGAATAATTTTTTAAATGAACTTTTAAATTTTTTTGTATGCACTTTTAAATTTGAGTATCCACTTTTTTAATCATACTTTCTATTTTAAATATTCTTGAATAAAATAGATAAAACTTTTCATATGTTGTATGTCTTCTCACATATATTTTCTGTCAAAGAATCAATTCAACCAAAAGTTCAATATTATGGTTGTAGCTTTGGAAATGTTTTTTACTCCCTCCGTCCTAAATTATAATGCCTGTTTACTATTCACATGGTCAAATTTTATTCACTTTCTTTCTCTATTTTCGTTAGCAATTTGATAAAATAAAATATTATTGTCACTACTAGTTTTGTAGATCTTTTGATGTAGTTTTTTAATATGTAATTTTTATTTTTTAATTCTATACCATTTGTTATATAAAATGATTTAAAAATAATTTCAGTCAAACATCGTAAACCGAAACAGGCGTTATAAAATGGGACGGAGGTAGTATATTTTAACACATCCCTCACGCATAGACACAGTTTCTTTTGAATCTTGCATGTGAAATCTAATTTTTTTTAATTTGGGTGGCGTTGAGTTTTGAACTCGTGACCTATAATCAAAAAGACTGGTATTATGTTAAGGAACTAATTCAACCAAGAGCTTAAGCAATTCTTTTATAATAATTTCGTAAATGAGTGACATCAAGCGATTCTTTTATAATAACTCCGTAAATGAATTGTTCGAAGGAAATATACTTATATTCAGATGTAACTCTTGCTAGACTTTTTTAGTTTTACCGAGAGTTTTGAGAAAAGAAAGTGTTGGTGTTATATTTAATTTATATTTGTAGTCATCTAATCCTGAATTGCCCTTGAAGTTGCATAGAAGACAATTCCTTCTAGTGTTTTGTTATTACGATTAATTAAAGTGAAGACCAAAGATTCTTATTTATTGAATTATTTTTTGCCTAGCTGTTTTCTTTTACGGTCAATTTTATATTGTTTCGCGAGTGAAAACAAATGCATGATAAAAAAGATGTTATAAATGACACATTGACATGTCCATTTCCAAAGTTATATATAGAAGAATTTTCATACTATGAGTAGTTTATTTAAATTTTAAATACACAAGTACAAAAAAATCAATGGAATGGCATTCAATTAGTGACAACTTTCATTCATTTATGGGGTAATTATGGCCGACACCTAAAACGTCCTTAAATTTAGTTAATGATTTTCTTTGTACAGCTGACGTTTCCTTATGCAGCTAATGTTGTCATTTTCCTATTAAGAAAATTGCCGCAATCAATTCGCCATCTCTATTGGGCCTATCTGGTGGGCTTCTAGTATCTCCCAGTCTCCCACAGATCCAGATCATTCCCTCGATGCGGCCCACCCCGCACGCGCTTCTCATCACACGTACTCTTCAATCCCTCTATATCTTTTTTTCCAATAAAAAAAGATGAGCCCTATCCCCGAAGGCTTCCTCAGATTCTGTCGGACGGTCACTGAAAAGTGGTAAATTATATTTTAATCACGGCAAAAAATGGAGCCTGTACCTGATATTTGCAGAGGCCTATGCTTAGCATAATTGTCTTCCAACGCAGTTGCCGAGAATCGAACTTGGGCCTAACTTTCTTGATACCACTTGCCTTGCCAACTGTGTAATGCCCACCGTCATCTTTTTTTTCCAATGGAGAACTACTCCATATGTTAGTAGGATTGCATGTTACTTTGTGTTTACAAGATGATCATAATTTCTTATAAATTATTTTTAATTTATTTTTAATAGAATTAGAATGAAAAAAGAGTATTCAAAATACAATTCAACCTTTTTTCCACGTAGGAGCTGACCAGGCAAATGGGTGTAACAATGTGAAAATATAAACAAAATTGGAGCAATGATGTTAATTATCAATTCTGGAAATATTTTCGTAAAACTTGTACTTTGGGAGCATTGTACGGTGTCGGCACTCATATTCAAGGAATTAAAGTAGGAGATCTTATTTTGGTAAGGTTTAATATTTTGTTTCTATTTAAGTAGATATTTTCAGATACTCCGTAAAACGAAGAAGAAATTAGGAGATTAATATTAATATTAAAAAAATAAAATAGGATAATGCTGTTAAAACTGATATTCAAAAATTCTCCTTACCCCGTAAACACAATTAACATTTGGCAAATTCTTTTGTTATCCCTGAATTCATACTCCTTTTATAAACTTCAATACATAAAATAATTTTGGGTCATGCTAAGGTACCACCACATGGGTGCTACCATGGATGCACTCATGTACATAAATAACACAAATGACAATCATCCCTGAGATAGCATCCATGTGATGACACCATAGTATTTTTTAATAATTTTTTATATTGAGGTTGTAAAAAAGAGATTTAATCATGAGTATATATAAAATCTCTCAGAAAGTCAACGTTTTAGATGTTAATGTTAGGGTCACAAACATACACGTCTTTACATTTAACTAGATGCGTGATCTCTCTCTCTCTCTCTCTTATATAGTTTTTGTTTTTTACTTTTTATAAAGTTTAAGGCCTCGTTTGGCATACGGAATTCAAACTATAGAATTAGAATTGAGAATTTCAATTCCAATTTAGGTGTTTGGTAGCACAAAAATTATGTGAATTTGGAATTGAGAGTGTAAAAAATGATTTGGAATTGGTGAAATTAATTCTATGAAATTGAATCCCATGAAATTAAAATTTCAATTCAATTCAATTCAAATTCCATCCATTCCATATACTAAAGAGAACTTAAATGATTTATTAAGAGGAACAAATATAGTTAGGTCCAATTTACCTTTCTCTTTGAGTCTGAGGCATTGTTTTTCTTTTTGGAATTGTTTGCTGTTTCTTTTGGAACCAGCGACGACGACTGTCAGCACCTGCCCTTTTTGGCACTTTCTTCCTCCTCCAACTCTGAACACCCTCGCCCTCTCTCTCTCTCTCATAGGAGTTCATGTCTGTATATGTTCTCACCGTTTGAGCCTTTTCACCAAAAACAAGAGAGGGTTTGGAAATTCAAATTTCCCATCTTCTTTCCCTAATCTGATATATAGTCCAGACATTTATCCGGTCTCTTACGGGTGTCCATTGAGGTAAAAATCAGACCTTTTTTGTTTTCTTTTCATGCATCCGGATGTTTTCTTCATAGATTTCTCTGTTCTTTGAATGAAGCAAGAGTTTTGCGATTCAGTGATTTCTGTGTCGGTTAATACAATTAGGGATTTTTTAAGATTTGGGTTCTTGGAATGAGCCAAGATGGTTTCTGGGAATGCCCATTTGAAGAATTCTTGGGTTCAGTACAAGAAAGATGGGTTCTTGACATACCCTCCTCCTCTTCCTTCTGGAAATTTCCAGAGCCAAACAAGCCCTTCTGGCGGCAGCAAGATTAGTCCAGCAGTCCTTTTCGTCATAGTGATTTTGGCTGTGCTTTTTTTCATATCTGGTCTCCTGCACTTGCTTGTTAGATTTCTAGTCAAGAACCCTTCTTCTTCCTCGTCTCTCGAATTCGAACCGAATCCCGAAGCTTCTAGCCCTTCTGATGCCTTACAGAGACAGTTGCAGCAGCTCTTCCATCTACATGACTCTGGTCTGGATCAAGCCTTCATTGATGCTCTTCCCGTCTTCATGTACAAACAGGTTGTAGGTCCCAAAGAGCCTTTTGATTGTGCAGTTTGTTTGAGTGAGTTCTTGGAGAAGGATAAACTCAGATTGCTCCCATCTTGCGGCCATGCTTTCCACATTAATTGCATTGATACTTGGCTATTATCCAACTCTACTTGCCCTCTTTGCAGAGGAGCCCTTTTCAGCGGTGGGTATTCCATAGACAACCCGATGTTCGATTGTGATGGAGTTGGAGAAGACGACGGGGATACCGGGGTTTCAGTTTCTCAGAAAACAATCGATTTGAATGAGATCACAGTAGAAAAGGAGGGAAGTTTTCCGGTTAGACTTGGCAAGTTCACTAAAGTGAATGATGATTTGGGAGTTCAATGGGAAGGAGAGACTAGTAGTAGTAATTTGGATGCTAGAAGGTGTTATTCAATGGGGTCATATCAATATGTGGTTGGTAATGCTAACCTTCGGGTGGCATTGACCGGTCAGAGAAACACGAAATCAAGAGATGTTGAAGGGAATGGGAAAAGGATAGGTATTGGTGCAAGAAACGATAGCTATTCAACATCGAAGATTTGGTTGTGGTGGGAGAAGGGGAAATTCGCAAGCTCTTCGGACTCCAATGAGGAAGAACATCATCCTCCTTTTGATATGGTCTCACAATGGAAGAGTAGAGAGTAAGGCAAGTGAATTGTTTTTAATGATATGCTCTTTGTTTTTTGTTTAAAATTCTTTCTTCTTTTTACAGTTCATTGGCTTTGATTGAAAGTTTAGAGCTAATCCTAGATTTTTTAAAAAAAAGACGGTAACTTTTTTATGTAACATGGTAGATGTGTGGTTGGGTCCTTTTTCTTTTTTGAGAATGGGATTCTATCAAATTGAGAAATGTCTAGTTTCTTGGAACTCTTGAAATCCAACATGATTTATGATTCATGTGTTTGAATACTATGGGTGATTTTTTCTGATTATATCTTGACACACACTGACTCCCCATACCCTACTTTTTGTGGGATTTTGTTGTATCTTGACACACTGCCCTTACAAGCAGCTGCCTATTGACTGCATTAAGCTTAGCCAAATTTCACAGCTAGTCCCTGCTCAAGTTTCTTTGGGTTTTCATTGATTGTAGCTCTTTTTAGGGGTAATTTGGTCCCAATCTTTTGTCTGGTGTCATGTTTTATACCATGAGGTTGTATTGCAGAACTAAATAAAAGCAAACCAAACAAGGTTTTGTTCATCCCACTCAAGTGTAGGGTTTTCTATGAACACGGGCCTCAATCCCAAAAACCGAGCCATCGTTCACTCCCATGGCTCACTCAATATTTGTCACTACACATGTGGTTTCTTTTGTTTCACAACCATTATGATTGAACTGGTGTCAAAATGTTTACCCCACTTTTCAGCGATGCTGACACATAGGACAACAATGAAGTCGGACAACTTTCTTGTACTATGTGACAACATCTTCAGGGTGTGACATGAGAGTGGGACAACATGTTTGAGACGGAGGATGGTTGTGAAGCAACAGACACCTACCCTACGTGCTAAGGACGAGTTTCAAAACCCATTTTTTTTCTTTCAATTGAGTACTCGTGTAGGGGTTTGTTTGGATCATTGGGTGGGGTGTAAGGAAGAGTAATATGAGGCGGTGGCGTATCCAGGAATTCATTTTAACGGGTGGGAATAGTTCGGGGTTTGGGGTGGCGCCCCGCGAATTGTTTTTAGTGCAATTTGAATTTTGCCCAATAATTTAGGGGGACATTTTACTAGGGTAATTTGGGATTTTTTTGTTTTTTTTTGGAGTGAGTGTGTGGAGGATTGGTTCTTAGTTTCTTACCTGACAAAACACATAATTTTCCCCAAATATAACCTAAAAAATAGGTCTGAAAATTTCAGCCCTCCAATTATTTATTTTTTTCAAAACATACCAAACAAGTTTGTCAAAGAAAAAAAGACCAATAATAATTGAATATGGAGGTAAAATGTCAAAGATACTCCATACTGATATAGTGGAGTATACTGGTCAACAGTTGGGGTGTGGGGCCGGCCGCTGGCGGCAAGCGTTGAATCATGGATTCAGGGGCACGTATATGCATGTGCACCTCTCATCTCCTTAAATTCCACATTAATTTGTGCTCTGTGTAGGTGAGGAGGTGCTAACTGCGTTAGAAAACAACTATGTTAAGTATAGGATCTCTGCAACAAGTATTGAAATCACCCTAAATAAGACTAAAACATAGAGAAAAGTATCAAAATAGGACTTTCATGTTTTTATTCGCGAAATAAGACTCATAATGTGGTTGTACTCTGTGCATACTTTTAAAAGTTTCACATTTTTGTAATGTGGGACTCTCGGGGATAGGACTCATCTTTTCTTTTTTTATGAATTTGTACTCTGTGTATACTTTTAAAAGTTTCACATTTTTTTATTGGAAAAAATTCTCACTAGATATAATAAGTTTAATGACAATATTAGGAACATAATTTTCAAATGACATATTTTTTGTAAAATACAGATCATATCATATTTACATGTAAATATAGAGATTAACAATTACATTGTTCTATGAGAAACTGGCCGAATGATATATACTCTAAAATAAAACGTACGATTAATGAATATGTTATATGTGACTTATATCTTTGATATAGTTTTATTAAATAAATTAAATTGAAAATAATTTCAATGTACATCGTGTATAGAATCAGAAATAGATTTAGTACAAATCGTGAATAGAATTAGAAACTTTTTGGAGAAGTCATCACCAATGTTTTTAACCAGACCAACGCTAAGTTCCTAACACATCATCATTAAATACATAAATTAAAAAATTTGACTTTAACGATTTCACTAAAGAGGACAACGCCTCTTAAACCCCAACATGCATTAGCGAGTGCACTTGTTCATAAAATCGTCAAAGATGTGAAATATACTTTGACATGACCATTAGAAAAAAAGTTGTTTTAGAATGTATACGAGTACTACATGCCCGAGACTTTCTTCTTGCCATCCCCATAGATGGGCTTGGCCAGCGTACGTATACCGCATCGTTCTATCTTCAAGTATAAACTCGTGATAGCCTTATTTCCAATTCATGACCTATACCATGTTTGACGCAAGGTGTTTTTGGATCCATTTGGAGAGCATGTTGTACATTGTAGAGATCGAGCTACGTGCTGAGGTTTAAGTCCTGACATGATTTGGTCATCAAGAACATTTTCTTTGACATATTTTGATGTGTGAGGAATTCTGTTAAGAAAAAAGTACCTGTGATTTTCTTGATTGACCCGTTGAAGAAGTATCCACGCTTAGACCAGCTGACATTTTGGTCTTTGGATGTAGGGGTGTAAACGGATACTAACTGGATTGGATGTGTCATTACCAAATCCGTATCCGTTTATTTTTGTCGGATATCGAATTCGAATACGGATATTAATGGATACTGAAAATCAAAACCGTATCCGCATCCATAGGATACTGGTCGGATATCGGATATATCCGTATCCGTTTCCAATTTTTAAAATCAAATTAAACAATAATTTATTTTTAAATTGGATTAAATTCAAATTGTTATTAAATCAACATAATATCCCATAATTTATTATGGGATAATTATTTTCTTTGTATTCATGATTTTATGTGTCTACACATTTATTTTGTACCCGGAGTATATAAAAAAGTCTTATACTTAGAAATATCAATAGAAAAACAAAATATAAACTTAAAAAATTAGGAAAAGCTATTTATAACGGATCAGATATTCAGATAAACGGCTATTTAAATTGATGCATATTCGGATCGGATTTTAAACGGATCGGGTATACAATTACCAAATCCGTATCCGTTTAGTAATCGGATATCCTTAATTGGATACGGATAATATCCGTTTAAAACGGATGCGGATATTTCCTCTTTATACGGATACGGATGCGGACGGTAATCGGATTTTCAGCTATCCGTTGACGGCCCTATTTGGATGGATGAGTGGGAGACACACTTATGTGGATTATATTTAACAGGGGACTGGTGCTTTCACGGTGGGCCGGAATACGTTAAAAGCTGCTTAGTACAAAGTGACAAAACACGAGAGAGCGTGCCCCTAGAACCAACACGTGTTTATACCATTTACATTTGACACATTTGGTTGTCTCACCTCTGAGACCGTTGAGCTCCTTAATCGAGTGCAGCGGGTCATACATAGTTTTGTTATGTCCATCACCTTGTAAGAGATTGGTGAGGAAATCTTTTTGTCCTCACTATGGGCATCAATGTCACAAACTTACATTCACAACATATTTCTATCATAGTCGATAAAGTTGGGTTATGGCTGTCATGCAATATATGTATATAGTTGATGATGAGGACGTACGTTAACTGATCAGCCTATATTAGTTAGTTAGCTTGGCTTCCAAGTCTCCACCATGCAAAAATCATTTTGTTATAGGCTAAAATCTACAATTGGTCCTTCAGCTCTATGAGTTGTGCACAATTGGTCTTTCAAGTTTCAAAAGTCTCTTAATAGTCCTTCAACTTTATGAGTTGTGCGCGATTCGTCCTTCAAGTTTCAAAAGTCCATAAGTAGTCCTTCAATGACACGCCAGCCCTCCGATAAGATCCTTCTGACAGTAAATATTAAAAGTTAAATGGAATACTAGTTCCATATTATACGAGTAAATTCTACTAGGCACGACTATTCGTTATTATATGAAGCTACTACTTTATTTAGCTTTTAACGTTTACCTTCAAAAAGACCTCATTTGTAGGGCAGATGACGTGCACTTGAAGGACTATTTATGGACTTTTGAAAGTTGAAGGACCAATCGTGCATAACTCATAAAGGTGAAAGACTATTTATTGACTTTTGAAACTCTAAGGACCAATCATGCACAACTCATAAAGTTGAAAGACTGATAGTGAAGTTTAGCCGTCTCTATATACTAAGTTTAAGTAGTGAGGCGTGTTTGGGCACTCCTTATCATTTCAATCCATCATATATTCCATCTATCTCTTATAAATATACAAGCCTTATGCCCCTTCGTAGTTTATACACCAAACAGACCTGCAAATAAATATATGGGTTTACATCATATATTCATCATCATCATCATCACAACATGCAAGTTACCATGGGAAACCAACATGGGCATCACCATCATCATCATGAACCGCTCGCGGCCGTGTTCATGATCCTCAGTCTCCTCGTCGTCTCCGTTCACTCCCGCCACCTCTACACCGCCAATCCTCCGCCGCGAACCCGCCAAGCAGTACTTGTCACTTCTTTTCAGGCGGTCAAGGTCTCGGGTCCTAGTCCCCGGGGAGCGGGACATGCGATTATTCATGATTGTCGAGATAATGGTCGTCTTCATCACTAGCGTTGAACGATTTCTGTCGTTGGATGTATCCCGTGGATTCTTTAAATTTATTCTGACACTTGGCAATCATTATATGTTTTTCGTTCTATGAAAATGTGAGTATGTTTAACTTTTCACAATCTCCAATATAACATTTGATTATAATTAGACCGTTATTAACTCTCCACATATTATAGTTAAAATTTATGAACATTGACCAAGAAAAAGTTTAAAAAACACATTTCTTTGGCAAGAAAAAGCAAATGATATGGAGTATTCAAAGTTGTATAAACACGATATAGAGTGAATTTTTTGCACATATGCATACATTTGAAGGCTTTTAGTCTGATCTCCACTTTATCATTTTTCTTAGAATTTTTTTTTACTCTAAATTATACTATCTCCGTTTCTCAAAAGAGTTCCTCTTTTGACTTTGGGGGAAAATAAGGAAGTGTTAAATTGTAGTTGACTTTCCAATTCTGCCCTTGATGTGATGGGTAAAAGTAAGATGTGATAGTTTAGTTGTTAGTGAAAAAGTATGATGTGATAGGTAGGGTATGAAAAAGTAGGGGTAAAAATGGTTTTTTAATAGAAAGGGGAAGTGTTTTAAGAAAAACAAAAAAAATGAAAGAGGAAGGGTTTTAAGAAACGAAGGGAGTATGACAAAATTAAAAAAACCAAACGTCATTGCTTCTGCAATATAATCACGATGAATTATATACTTTCCCCATCCCATAAAACTCTTCAAAGATGAAAAGAGAGGCGTTCTAAAAATGTGTAATTTTGATATTAGCTCCAAGACAATTAAAAGGGTAACAGCACTATAGGTGGGGCCCGCGGGGTAGGGTGGGACTAGAGTGTGCTTGCAAGAAAGAAATGAAACCCCTAAAAAGAGTGTATGTATATATGCAAAGAATGCAAGGAGAGGAGTTTCTATATTTGGAGAAGGCATGCAACACATATGTATACATCTAATCATCATTTGGTTAATTGTGTGACAGTTGTGTGTACATACTCGATCCCTTGGTCCTTTGTGTCATTGCCATTTTGTCACCACTCTAACGATGTTTGACCAATTTACTTTTGTCTCTTTTTCGTCTCCCTACCCGGCCCGCAAGTAAGGCTCGAATGCATATGTGTCAAGCCGTTAGGTCTCAGACTCCCGGTCCAAGACGCATGCGGCCAGAAACGGTAAAATATTTATTCTGCCTCTCATTAAAAGATTGAATTTTTAGTTGAGTTTGTTCATTAACGGTTCAATAATGGAATGCATGTGTTTGAATTGTTTGTTTTGATCTTCTAGATTATATTCACCATTAGATGAAGATATTGATCATGCCAAGTGAGTTTAATGATGAAAGCAACATGTGATTTGAACTAAGTTACTATATGAAGTTTGGTTTTACATATGTTACATATGTCAGGTAAGAAACCAACAAAGGGAAACAAACATATGTCAATTCTCTTCCTGACCACAAAACAAAAAACATAGATGTTTGAGTGCACACTACACTGTTAATTATAACCATGTGAATAGGTGGCATTATAGTTGTACCTCGACCGGACATTGTAACGATTGAAAGCCGCGGGGTCGGAATAGTCGACCGCTTTAATCACCATCGCCTCCCGACGTCCGTCCTGCTCTTGGACTGCCCCGAAAACGATCTCTTTCGTCTCGCAACTCTTTTCGATGTAAGTCTGCGGGCTCGGGGCCCGGTGTTTTTGATGACGATGCAATTGTTGAAACTGTTGTTGTTGTTGCTGTTGTTGTTGTTGATAATAATGTTGTTGCTGATGTTGTTGTTGTTGTTGTTGTTGCAGTTGTTGTTGTCGCGGATCGCCAGTCCACCCACTGTAAGTGGCGTTGGGACGGCTCTGCTTGAAATGACGAGCCCTCTCGACGTCTTTCAGGGGGGTGTGAGAGTACGAATTTCTCGGGGTCGGGTCCACGGGCTCCAAGTGCGGCGGCTCTTCTTCGCGCGGGATCACGTAGCTCTCTTGCAAGGGCCGAGCGACCGGGGGGTTGTCGTAATTAGGGTAAGAAGGGTAATGTTGAAGGCGGTGGTGGTGGTGGTGATGCTGTTGAGGTCGAGACTTTTTATTAGGTCTCGACCTTGAGAACATCCCTCCGAAGATTTCAAACACGGACGCGCTTGCGGCGGCAAAGAGTCTCCCAATTGAAACGAACAGGTTCTCGCCGGTTTTCTCGTATTCGTCGTCATCCTCCGCCGGCGGCGGGATCAACGGAGGCCTAATCGGCTTCGCGTTCAGCTGATATTGAGATGGTGGTGGCAAAATGCCCCTTGTCGGAGTCTCAAGATCCTACGACCAACAAAAAAAAGACTATAAGAGTGCTTCTCTCATTGATCTAAATGATACCACACCCTTTAATTTCTTAGTTCTAATATGAGCAAATTAGTAAAATAATGCAAATATTTATTATAATAATAATAATTTATTATTTATATAAGAATATAATATTTATATTTCTTATATGAAAAATAAAGGTTCATTTAGGAATTTTGTGACTTATAATCCTTACACTGTGAGATGAAAACAGAGCTGCCATTCTACGTTGCACCAATGCGATCATGTAACCTAAAAAAACAGCCGTGGCAAGCAGTGCTATACCTGCAACAATGTAAGTAAATTGTATTTAACATAGAAATATTTGCAGTAAATAGCAATAAAACTTAAGTCATTTCTCTAAATAACACTTAAATTGTTTTATTTTCTAGATAGCACTTAATAATGTCCATAATGTTTAGTGTTGGTGAATATTTGCTTGAATAATGACTAATGCATAATGACTAAAAGTGCTACATTGGGAAGAAAAACACATGTGATGCTATTTAGAGAAAGTCATTATGTTTTAGTGCTATTTAAGTAAATTCCTCTTTAACATACTCCGTATTACATATTTGACCCAAAATAGGATCTTACAGTGTGACAGTGTAACACTTTATATTAGCTTTCCACAATATTTTTTTGGTAATACATGTTGACATCATTGACATTTTGATTCTAATTTTAAGAATAAAAACATGGAACTTTTATTTAGATACTTTTACTATGTTTTACTCCTAATTTAGTTAGTACTTCATGTCCTTAAAACTCATTCTCCTTTCTCTTTTCCTGTCCCCAAATATTCTTCACATTTCTATTAAAAATCACTTTTATCTTATTTAGACCATGTTCTCTTCACCTAATTCGATTGGAATAAGTTCTTATCAGGTGTGATGTAATCTGATCTGATCAGAATGTAGTTATATTAAAACCTATTTCTAATATGATCTAATCTGATCTAGTATGGTATGATTTCAATAAGAATAAGCAATAAGTAAAATAAATAAATTGAGGAGAACCTTATTCTTACCCTACTAAGACCATTATTATATCTATTTACTAATAGTTTATCATATCATACTCAAAAATGATATATTAATGTTAAAAATGTACCTATTAACATTAAAAATGCAATGTAAGTATGAATGTTAAAAATGTACTCCGTACATGTTAACTAAAAATGTCAAAACTAAATGGTTTCGTTAGATTCACTATTCTTTTCTCTTCTTTTCAAAACGCAAAAACTATTACAAAAAGAGCGTGTTATTTACCTAGATGGTGGAGATTGGAGTCGTCATCGTCGTCCTCGCGATGACGATGACGACGATGATGATAATGGGGATCAGAACAGTCATCCTGGTGAAGTTGAATCTCTCTAATCGCCTGATTTCCCCTGTCTATCACCAAAAGGGAGCAACTGCTTCCAACGTAAACCAAATCGAAATCGCTCGAAAATTTCGCATCTTCGCTGGGCCCGTCCATGTGGGCCCCTCCTCGGGCCCATTTCCCTCCGCCCGCTATTGTCACCACTCCTGTATTTATTATGGAACAAAATGGGCTCTCATTATATATATTTTTCGTTGAAAGCCCAAATTTTGGAGCTTACTTTTTTGTCCGAATATTTGTTGGGTCTTCAGAATTGGACTTTTAGAAAGTCTTATAAAAATGGAGAGTTGTAATAATAATAATAATAATAATAATAATAATAATAATAATAATAATAATAATAGTAGTAGTAGTAGTAGTAGTAGTAGTAGTAAGGGTAAGGATCTTTTGACCTTAGACCCTCGGGTCATATAATGTCTCGAGGCCCCTGTGGTGTTCCGTTCATAAAATTGATGGTTTCTACACCTAACCTCCACCCTAAACCCTACATCGTGCCCCGTACCTGCCCACCCCACCACAGCACCCCTGCCCCCTTTCCATTCCGCCGATTGGCTACAATATTTTACGAACGGGGAAGAGGGAGGTAGGGGCAGGGGATAAAGTTTAGAGGTGGTAGAACTATCAATTTTATGAACGAAGCACCGTAGGGCTCCCGGGTCATAATATAATCCAAGTTCTAAGGTGAAAAAGAAGTATTTTGTAATAATAATAATAATAATAATAATAATAATAATAATAATAATAATAATAATAATAAATTTCAATAATAATAATAATAATAATAATAATAATGAAAACTAATCACCAGAATCACTGATTTTCCGGATTGCCGAATTCATAGTATCTGCAACATATATGTTTCCGGCGTCGTCGACGGCAAACCCTTTGGGATGGTTCAACTTTGCTTCTCTTAGCTTCCCGTCAACGTGACCGGTGTACCCTTCCGGCGATCCGACCACCAGCTTCGGACGGCTATCTGTAGAAAGATTATTTTCATTGAAAGAATATGTGGGAGTACATGTGTTTATATAGACATGAGATTCCTATTCCTATACACAATAGGAGTCAATAATAGGAAAGAATATATTTACATTAAATATAGAATATATTTAACATGCTCCCGGCTACGTCGGGTGTGGAGGTGGTCTGATACCCAGACTAGACTTGAACTCGAGGAAGAGCAAAGAAGGCAGTCCCTTGGTGAAGATGTCGGCATACTGGGAGGAGGAAGGCACATGAAGAACTCTTATGTGGCCGAGTGCGACTTTATCTCGCACGAAGTGGATGTCGACCTCAACGTGCTTGGTGCGCTGGTGCTGAACCGGATTTGATGAGAGGTAAACGGCACTGACATTATCACAGAAGACAAGGGTGGCACGCCGTAGGGTGCCGGAGCTCTAGGAGTAGATTCCGAATCCAGGATGTCTCTGCAACAGCATTGGCCACAACCCGATATTCTGCCTCTGCACTGGACCGTGACGTGGTAGCCTGACGTTTGGATGACCATGAGATTAGGTTGTCACCCAGAAAAATACAGTACCCGGAAGTAGAACGTCGGGTGTCAGGACATCCAGCCCAATCAGCGTCAGAGTACGCCTGAAGATAGTCAGTCATGGAGCGGGTCAAGTAGATGCCGTGGGTGGCGGTGTCGCTGAGGTAACGGAGGACGCGCTTCATGGCCGTGAGGTGAGAGTCGCGAGGCGCATGCAGGTGAAGGCAGAGCTGCTGAACGGCATAAGTGATATCAGGTCGGGTGAATGTGAGATACTGCAAAGCTCCAACTATGGACCTGTAAAGGGAGGGATCGGGAAGTGCCGTGCCGGAGGAGGAGGAGAGCTTTGCCTTCGTGTCGACTGGAGTGGATATGGGGCGACAGGAGACCATCCCTGCCCGCTCAAGAATGTCGTGGGTGAACTGTGTCTGATGAAGAAAAAGACCCTGAGTTGTGCGATGGACATTAATGCCGAGGAAAAAGTGCAGGTCACCCATGTCTGTCATAGCAAACTCAGCCTTGAGTTTCTGAATGAGACTCTGTAATAGTGCTGGCGAGGTGGCAGTGAGAACAATGTCATCAACATATAACAAGAGGTAGGCGGTCCCCGATGCATGCGTGAAGATGAAAAGTGATGTGTCAGACTTGCAGCCGCAAAATCCAATAGTCTGAATAAAACCTGCAAATCTGTGATACCATGACCGGGGTGCCTGTTTCAGGCCATAAAGAGCTTTCTTGAGGCGACAGACATGATGAGGTCGTTCACGATCCTGAAATCCTGAAGGCTGGCTGGCATACACGGTTTCCTGAAGCTGTCCATGGAGGAAAACATTTTTGACATCGAGCTGATGGATAGGCCACCCACGAGACAATGCGAGACTAAGGACGATGCGGACCGTGGCAGGCTTGATCACGGGGCTGAAGGTTTCGCTGTAGTCGACGCCAAAACGCTGATTAAATCCGCGAACCACCCATCGGGCCTTATACCTGGATAACTCACCGGACGGGCCAAATTTGTGTCTAAAAAGCCATTTACCGGTGATTATGTTTTGGGTGGGGGAGGGGGGGTACTAATTCCCATGTGTCATTCTTTAACAATGCATTATATTCATCACACATAGCAGCATGCCAGTTTGGATCTTTCATAGCACTACGGTAAGTTGGGGTAAGGGGAGATGGATGTGGTGGTGTGAAGATCCAGGATTTGTTTAGGGCAAAAGACACCAGCCTTGGAGCGGGTTTGCATGGGGTGGG
Source organism: Cuscuta australis (assembly GCA_003260385.1). NCBI lineage: Eukaryota > Viridiplantae > Streptophyta > Magnoliopsida > Solanales > Convolvulaceae > Cuscuta > Cuscuta australis. Next base: position 2,418,833 of record NQVE01000192.1, read on the forward strand.
CGTTGGCCGGTGGGGGTGGGGAATCGGGTGTGAGGTGAGGTAGGGAGCTGGGCCGTGGGCTGGATTGGGCTGCTGGAGTGGGCCGGGGGGAGTGGGGCTGTGTGGCAGTGAGGGGAGGGGAGGGGCGAGGGGGGGATTGGGTTTGGCTTTCGGGATTGGGCTGGGCCGAGTGTTGGGGGGTCTGGTCCGCGGGAGTGAGGAGAGGGGGGGAGCTGGTCCGGGGCTGGGAATGAGGGATGGGGGCAGGCGGGTGGGTGTGGGGCTGGTAGGGAGGGGAATGGGTGTAGGGTGGGGGTGGGTCGTCATATGGGGTGTCGAGAAAATTGAGATCTTGTGGGGAAACGGGTTGACCGTATGGGAAGCAAGATTCATCGAACACGACGTGGCGGGACGTAATGATTTTGTGGGTGTCAAGGTCAAGGCAACGGAACCCGCGTTGGTTAGAGGGATAGCCGAGAAAGATGCAGCGGGCAGAACGTGGAGCTAGTTTGTGAGGGGAGGTGGCGGAAATATTGGGGTAACATAAGCAACCGAAAACGCGAAGGTGGTCGTAGGTCGGTGGAGAATTGAAGAGGGTGGCGTGGGGGGTTTTGTTCTGTAAGGTGGTGGTGGGAAGAATGTTAAAGATATGGGTTGTCATGTGGAGGGCCTCAACCCAGAAGGTGGGGGGGGAGCTGGGCTTGAAAGAGTAGGGAACGAACCGAGTTGTTAATGGTACGAATGGTGCGCTCTGCTCGGCCGTTCTGTTGACTGGTGTGGGGACACGAGAAACGAAAGAGGATGCCTAAAGAGTCAAAAATATTTTTGAGTGGGGAATTACGGTATTCTGTTCCATTGTCACATTGAACTGCTTTTATTGTTGTGTTAAATTGATTTTTGACATATGCTACAAAAGAAGTTAAATGATTAAAAACATCACTTTTATGTTTTAAAGGAAAAACCCAAAGATAATGAGAAAAATCATCCAACAACAACATATAAAGTTTAAAACCAGTAATACTTGGAACAGGGGACTGCCACAAATTTCTATGTAATAGTTGAAACGGAGACATTGAAACACGACTAGAAGAAGAAAAAGGGAGGCCCACATGCTTTCCCAATTGACATGCATGACATAAGGAATGTTGATAACTTTTAAACAAAGGAAGTGACGAAATAGTGCTAAGGACAGTTTGACTGGGATGGCCTAGGCGCCGGTGCCAGGTCTGAAGATCGACAGCGGTGACGTTGGCTTGAGCGGCGACTGAGTGTCCTAGGGGGTAGAGGGGTCCCAGATCATTGGAGCGATGTATCACGGTTCCTGTCTGACGATCCTTCACAGAAAAACCATTAGCGTCAAATTCAACAGAACAGTTATTATCGCGAGTGAGTTGACGAACAGAGATGAGGTTGTGGGTGATGTGAGGAGAAATAAGAATATTTTTAAGGGATAGGGAAGGGGGTGGTGGGGAGGGTATGGCTACCAACAGCCGTAGTGCTAACCTTAGATCCATTACCAACAGTGATATATAATGGTGAATGTAAAGATTGAGAATTAACATGAGAAATAGTACCTGGGTCAGAGGCAATATGATGGGATGCACCGGTGTCCATATACCAAGAGGGTTCACGGAGGGATAGGGTGTCAAAGTGGTGTGCAAGGGCTGTGGGGGTGGGTGTTTGGGTTGTCGGGTGGGGCTGTGGGGGTGGGTACTGCCCTACGGCAGTGGGGGGAGGGTACGGGTATGGGGGGTGGGGTGAAAGGGGGGCTGTCGGGTAAGGGTTTGGGGTGTGGAGCTGGACAGGGGAGGGGGCTAGGGTTTAGTAGGCGTGGGCGGAGTTGGGGTGGTTGGGGCGGGGGCCTAGGAGGCCCGGGTTAGGGTTAGGGTTTGGTGAGTTCCAGGTAGTGTTGCCGTCATAGGATTGCCGCGGTCGTGAGCCGTTTTGACGTCTGCGACCTCGCCCCCGATTTCCACCGCCACGGCCTTGACCTCGTCCATAGCCTCCACGTTGACCGGAGTTGCCGTCACCATAGCCCGTGCCGCCATGCTGTCCGCCATAGCCGCCGGGAGTACCGCCGTGGTAGCCGCCGCCAACACGGTTCGTGAGAAGAGCCGTGGTGCCTGAGTCGGTGGGACTCGTCCGTTGGCGATCCAAAAGCATGAGAGCGGAACGGACCTGCAGAAAAGTTGGCATGGGATCCTGGAATTGCATGAAAGATGTTTGTGCCTGAAGATCTGCAGGGAGACCACGAAGCATCTGGAGAACAAGTTGGTGCTGGGAGACTGGTGCATCAACATCGTCCAGCCAGTCGGCCAGATTCTGCAATTGTTGGCAATAAGCCGCCATGGTGGAGTTGCCTTTGACGGTTGTGCGGAATTCATGCTCCAGCTGCATGGCCCTGGCATGTTTGTTGTCGTGGAACAAGTCGTGAACGAATTTCCAGAGAGCAGAGGCAGTAGAGACAGAGGAGATTACCAAATCTGAGACCTCATCGGTGATGGTAGAGAGAATCCAACCCTGGAGGAGAGCGTCGAGTTGGAACCATTCGTCGTCGTCGTCGGAGAGGGGGACAACGGAACCGTCGATATAGCCCTGAAGATTGAATCGCCTGACTAAGAGGAGGAACAGACGACTCCACTTCTTGTAATTAGGTTGAGAGAGGCTGAGTTGAACAGGAACGTGGAGTTTCACGTTGGAGACAGTTGTGAAAGCAAGATGTGGGGGTTTAAAGGAGAGATTTTGAGAGGTGATCTCGCTTACGTCGGCCATGGTAAGAGAAAGAGGAAGAGGAGGTTGCCGGTTGTGTGGGAGTCCGAGTGCGCCGCAGGAGGAGGCAGCGCAAGGAGGAGGGCGGCGGCGTGACTAGGCCGAGAGGAAGAAGAGGAGAAGAGGGGGATTAGGGTTTTGTGTTTTTAGGCTCCGATACCATGTAGAAAGATTATTTTCATTGAAAGAATATGTGGGAGTACATGTGTTTATATAGACATGAGATTCCTATTCCTATACACAATAGGAGTCAATAATAGGAAAGAATATATTTACATTAAATATAGAATATATTTAACACTATCTATATATGTTCAAGGATATATTAATCAGTTTATGTATTATACCCAGTGTATCCAAATTATACAGAGTTTAATGTACATTTGGCAAATGCACATTTATAAGTCATGCTATTGGTTTGACCAATTTAATTAATTGCACAAACATTTTAGGAAAAATTGGGGATGAAATTGAAGGGGTTGGGGGTGCGATAAGGTTATAAGAAGACAGGAACCATTAATTTTGCGAGCAGAATATCGTAGATGTCCCAAACGTGTAATGACATCGTAGTATCAACCGAGACCAGTGCCCACGGAGCTGGCCCTTCTTTCGCTAAAAATATTGTAATAATACCGGCACGATTCCGTTGATACTGTGCTATGACTGTCGTTTTGAAACACCTACGATGTTCCATTTGTAAAACTTATAGTTCATATCCTTTTTGCCCCCCAACCCAAGCCCCCTTTATTGGAATCACCAAATTTCTGGTAGTCAATCAGCAATCAAGGGGGGGGGGGGGGGGGGGCTGGGGGTAGCGACAATTAAATTTGTGAATGGAGCATTATCTTAGTTGAAATCGATGTCACCTGTTGACACTCGCAGCAAGTGTCACCGAAATCGTATTGAAATTGTATAGAGTACCCCGTAAAGGTAAAAGTAGGAAAATGCAAAAAATCTTTGAATGTATAATTAAACCCCTCCCACAAGCTTTTCCCGTCAAAGATGCAAAGATATGTTAAATGATTTAGTAATCTTTTTCTGTATGTTTTTTTTTCTTTTGGAATTTGGGATACAAAAGACAATTCAATAAGAACAAGAGGAATAAAGGGAGGGAAAGCTTGCCTTAGTCATAGAATGAATAATCTCATTTAAAATGATGTTTTTTTCATTTCAATATTTTTGTCACATATGGAGTATCAAATTTCACCGTCATTCTTTATTTAAAGGAGTACTTTTTCACAAAAAAAAAATACGGAGTATCAATAACATAATTTTACTTTTCTTAATTTTGTGTCAATCTCTTAATGCCCCAAAATAGTAGGGGAGTAATAATTTAGAAAACACTCCTTCCCCCCAAAATAAAATACATCGTTCATTCTATGATACTCCATCCATCCTAAAACGTTCTTTCTGTTTCTGTTTACGAGGTTTGATCGATTTTATTTTCAATTCAATTCATTTGATTATATGTGTTAAATTAAAAAATAAAATTTATATATTTAAAAACTATTTTAAAAGTTCTACAAAACAAGAAGTGACAAGATTATATTATCTTATCAAAATAACGGAAATAGGTAAGAAAAAAAGTGATTAAAGTTTGACCATATGAATAGTGAGTGAGAAGAACGTTTTAGTAATGTATTCAAAATAAGGTGTAAAAATAAAAAATAAAAAATACTTGGGTATGTATTTAATACCTAGTACGTTATGCACTAATGGACTAATAGTATATCCCTATCCAAAATAAAGCAAGAGTCTTCACCCAAACAAAAGTACACATGAAACCCAAACTCAAAGTTCACCCCATTGAATCCCAGATTCTCACAATGCTTGCTTCCTTAAAGAGCAATCCTACTCAACAATAATATTCTCACCCAATTTTGATTATAATTTAATTTTATCTTTCCTCTTGATAACTTTTGTTCATTTGAGTGTTTTTCATTGATTATTTGATAAGATAAAATATCATTGTCACTTCTTGTTTTGTAGAATATTTGACGCAGTTTTTTAATATGTAATTTTTATTTTTTATTGATGTACCACTTTGTACATAAAATGATTTCACAATTCTTGAGATTTTATCTCGTAATTCCCAAATTGTAATCAAAATTGGGACAGGGGAGTAAAAGACCCTAGATTTTGTTTTATCCAAGCAAATTCTTTATTTCAGAAAGCAAATAATTTTTAATAAACATTTGGTAAATTTAGCATCCTTTTTTCTAAACTAAAAATATTTTTAAAATAAAACAATAAAATTCAGACAAAGAAAAAGTGCACTTAAAGCATGTTTTTTTTCAATTTATTCTTATTCCAATCATACCCGATTAGATCAGAAAAATTTAGATGATCAGAAAAGCTCAGATTGCGTAAAAACACTCTAGAACAGATTTTAATAAAAATGTAAATCAAAACTAATCAGATTAGACGTAGACGGAGCTAAAAGGCTCTTAGGCTTCGTTCCGTTCAACTTATTTTTCTGATCTGATCTGATTTTTTGTAGTTCTGATCTGATCTGATTTTTTGTAGTTCTGATCTGATAAGATTTTTTGTAGTTCTGATCTAATCTGATCTGATCTGGTCCGATTTGATTGGATCCGATCTGATCTGGTCTGAACTGATTAATTATAATTTGATTTAAAGTTCAAATCAATAATTTGATTTGACTTTATAATAACGTTTGAAAATTGTAATGATAATTCATATTATAATATAATCAATATTTTTATTTTATGATTACTTTTTAATAAAATAAAGTTAGTTAATTCATATATTAGAATAATCATTCATATTATAATGTAATAATATTTTTATTTTATGATTATTTTTTGTGAAATAAGAATATTGATTTAATATTTTAATAATTAGTTCATATATACATGAGAATAAATATTTAATTTATAAATAAATTAAAAAGTAATTAAATTATAGATAATCAATATAGAGAAGAGATAATATTTTTATTAAAATATCTCATCCTTATAAAAGATCAAAAATTTAGAAACTCAAATTACAGGTAGCAATAAAAATGTATTTTAAAAGTATAATTAGATTTACATTATCAATGTATTTTAAAAATAACTTTTCCAACATCTAATAATTAAGGATTACTTTCTCAGTATTCTGTTTAACTTATTTTAAAGTTTATTCTTTTTCATTTTTAAGAATAATAATAATAATAACAATAGCAACAACAACAACTACAATAATGATGATGATGATGATGATGATAATTCTTGATGGGATATGATATGATATGATCTGATTGGATCTGCTCTGATCTGATCTGATTGGATCTGATCTGATCTGATCTGGTGTGGTCTGATTTTAATAAGAATAAGAAAAAATAAGTTGAACAGAATGGGGCCTTACTCCGAGAAAGGGGAGAGGAGGTCTTATAGATGTTGCTGTTTTGGTAGTCCAAAATGAGGACCTCTCCGGCCGGGGAAACCTCCACCGAGAAAGGCTCAATTCCTACTTTGCTTCCATCAAATACTGTCTCCACTGTGTATCCACTTTCAAATTTCATCGTTGAACGGCTCGACACCACTACAAAAAAAACGAACCCGTTTGGCTAAAATTAGATAAGTATGCATCTGTTTCAAAATTAATGTTGCACGTATTTCAAAGACTTGCACCGCGTGTAAGTCAACCAGTCCGCCTCGAAATACACTATTTTGTACTTTACGTTTCAAAGTAAATGTTACTCGTTTTTCGAGAAGAGTTACACTACGAGTTATGACATTTACATATATAGCATAATTACATTGCATTTATATTACACTTTCAATTTTGAATGACATAGATAAAACGTGTCTATGCGACACAAAAATATTTGTTTTGGAGACGCATCCGTTTCAAAATTAATAAATGTTGCCCGATTTGTTTTCGTTACGTGTATGTCAACCGGTTTGGCTTGAAAGAGTTATTTTTGTACTTTCCGTTTCAAAATAATTGTTACTCGTATTTTGAGGAGTTACGAACGCTACGACGATTACATGTATGTAAACTTACATTGCATTTATATTACGAAAATATTTCTTTGGGAGACCCATCTGTTTCAAAATAAATGTTGCTCGTATTTCAAAGAGTTGCGCTGTGTGTAAGTCAACCGGTGTGTCTCGAAATACACTATTTTGTACTTTACGTTTCAAAGTACTCCCTCCGTCCCACTATATTTGTCCACTTTCATTTTTGCACACCATCCAATGCACTTCTTTAATCCATTTTATCTTGTAATTTGTATATTAAAAAATTATAGAAATTATATATTAATAATCTATATGTTAAGACAAATCAAACAAGATCACACATGACTATATTTAGGCTTACACATTGAGAGAATTTGATGAGTCAAAGTGTTTAGATGAACAGTTCCAAAAGTCAAAACTGGACGAATATAGCGGGACGGAGGTAGTAAATGTTACTCGTATTTTGAAGAGTTATGTTACAAGTTATGACGGTTACATGTATAGCATACTTACATTGCATTTATATTACACTTTTAATTTTGAATTGCATAAATAAAACGTGTTTGTGCAACACAAAAATATTTCTTTGGGAGACGCATCGTCCGTTTCAAAATAAATGTTGCTCCATTTTCGAAGAGTTACGTTACGTTATGTGTATGTCAACGGATTTGGCTTGAAAGAGATAATTTTGTACTTTCTTTTTCAAAATAAATAAGAGATATATGTTACTAGGCGGTGTTGAAAGGATAAAGAACTAACGTGAAGTTAACGCAATGTTTGAGAGTTTTAACAATTATTCTTTGATAAAAAAATGCAACTAATTTGGGATGAATTAAATAGCGTCAAACCTGGTTTGGGTGTTGGTGATGTGGTTGATTTGAGTGACCACAACAATTTGAAAAGTGAGACAACATTCGTGACGACCGCGCCAACAATTTCTGAGAAAACAAAAATTGAAATATCACATCATTACAAATTATAAATGCCCTAAAAATTCAATCGGGAATCAATAATTCATACAAAAACTCAAGATCAAAATGTTTATATACTTCCTCGTATCTCAAAACACTTTACCGACTTTCTATTTTAGATATCCCTAAAAACATCTCATTTATGAACACTATACCACAGTGCCACTACCGTGCAACCACCGTGCCACTACCGTGCATGCACCTTAGGTGCACGATAGATCTGCCTATTAAAGTTTGAAAGATATGAGAGATTCACCGTGCCACTCTCGTGCAATAGAATTAGTAGTTTTTTTACAACACTTCTAAAAATGCAACTCGACATGCGAATGACTAAAAAGGTTCAATTGGATCGTATAACATGTGTCCTATCCTATACATGTCGCGATCTTATCTTGTCATCGTCGCTATAAGGGGTGTTCATCAATCGAATCAATCCAATTCGGGATTTCAAATATACAAAGCACGATATTATTTGCTTTGGGTCAAACGTTCACAAATCTATTTTTAGACACCTCCCAAAATCATACTAATACGTCGGGTTGAATCTATTTATTTTGGTTTCTTTTTCTCATTTCGTTCATCCGGTGTGGGAATTGCGTTTGCCTCCCAACCCCTCTCCGAATGTGCACAACAGATCTGTTATAGCTCGAGTTTTGCGCATGAACATTATTATTTTTCTAAAAAAACAGTCGATTCGGAGAGAATGAAAATCGCGATCGCTGCTATGTCAATAATGAACCAATTCAATTCAACCAAAAACTCGAGTTTGCGCAACGTAATTAATTAACTAATCACTTACTGGCGGCAGGAGGAGCAGCTGAAGAAGAAGAAGAACACCCGAGGAGCAGCAGAGTTAAGGTTACCACCACAAATAACACACCATTCTTCCCCATCACCATTTACTATACCTTCTTCTTCTTCTTCTTCTTCTTCTTCTTTAAAAAAAACTTGCAGAGATTTGATCAAAAATGGCGGATTCTAGAGAGAGAAAGAGAGAGAGGTGTTAATGGAGGGATTCTTAATTATAACAAAACAGAGGAAGGAGTGGAATGGAACACTCTCTTTCTGGAGTTAGAAGCAATGTTTTTCTTTTAAAGCTTACACGTCATTTGTGTAGCGGTGGTGAGCGAGTCGACTCGGTATCAAAAAGGTCAATTCCCGAGTGCAAAAAGCAGGTCCGGTTTTATTTTTAATGTTTTATGGTTTCAATAAAGTTTTTTTTAAAATCTCCGGTTAGTTACAAATTTAATTTTATATTTCTACGGACTTCCATGAAGCGTTTTTTGATGTCTTCGATAAAATGTTAGATTTTCGGTGGGCCGAGAAGAATGGGTAGAGTGTCGGATAAAATTAACCACTTGCTTGTAGAATCGAGATTCATTATTCTAACCCAAAAGCTTAAGTTGATAGGTAGAGTTTCACTCTTCTATACATGCTAGTACTATTCTTCTTTATTTTTTGATGTGGGAAACTCCAACATAAAAATTTAAAATATTCTGGATATTTCATTGATCCAAACTGGAAATTTAGCTATCTAAACCTCAGATATCTCAAAATTTTTCCAATTTGATATGAAATGCATTTTCTTTTATCCAAACTTTTGGATCGAATCAAACCGGAACGATCCGGTTGAACGCTCCCAACAGGGGCGATGATAAGATAAGATTGGCATGTGTTTAGTACATGCGTTATGTGATCCAACCAAATGCTTTTGACTCATTGGCATGTCGAGTTACGTATTTACAACTGTTAGACAGTACTGTTAATTCTATATTAAGTAAATTTGGATTATGTTAATTTTATATTAATCGATCTATATTTGTCAATTTCCTATATTAGTCACAATTCACTCTATATATATTGAAGATGAATCTCCCTTCTTTTTACTTTTCTTCTAATTTTTTTTCTTTCCTTCTCTAACAAAACAAAAAAAAATCCATAGCATTTATTTCTTTCCACTTTTAAATTCCTTGAAGCAAATATAGTCTAAAACTTGAATTTGAGACAAACAGAACTTAATTGCAAATTTGAATGTCTCCCATTGTCATTTGAATTTGTCGCATCTTGTTTAGCTTTTGTCGTACTTTAGAACGTAACGGTGTAATTTTTACTTTAAACCATTTGGGACGGAGTGAGTAAATAAACATCATGCTACTATGAATGCCATACCATTACCAGAAGGATTGAGAGGGACAAAGGGCAAAGACATATTTTTGGGCGTTTACGGTATATGAATAACAAAAAAATGGGTTTGTGGGTGGGTAGAGATGAGTAAAAGGACCAGAATAGTGAGACTGGATCGGTCTCTTGAAAAGACTGGTATTATTTAGGACGAGATTGATTCGGTCTTTTTAAAAAATCGGTCTAGACTAGTCCGGTCCTTGTAAAAGAATAGGGACCTACGAGGACCGCGTAGTCCCGTTAGGACCGTTTCAAGTCCGGTCCGGTCCTTAATATGTAAAATTCTTAATTTTTCGTTCTCCAAAAAATTAATCTTAAAGAAACTAAAAAAAACTTATTTTTGATTATTTAATTTTTTTTCTACTTTATTGATTTATAACAATTTATATTATGCAACATAAATATTACAAGCTAGGTTCACAAACAGAATGCTCACAAGCTTCACAAACTTACTATTTATGATTTAAAATTTCATTTTAAAATCACTTTAGACCATTTAATTTTTTTCATTTAATTTCACAAATAGTAAGTTTGCGATGTTTATGACTATTATGTTTGTGAACCAAACATTTCAATATTATGTGAGATGGAAGTTGGCTAGAATCAATGAAAAAATAAATTTTTATATGTACTCCCTCTGTTTTAAATAATATTTTCAGTCACTATTCAGATGATCAAATTTAACCAATTTCTTCACCTATTTTTTTAGTTATTTGATAAAATAACTATTCACATGTCATATCTTGTTTTGTAGAACTTTAGGTGTAATTTTAAAATATATAATTTTTATTTTTAAATTTTACACTTATTACCTTGTGGAAAACTTACAGAGTAAAAATTTATTTCATTGTATCAATACACATCACAAATTTAGTGTAATTAATGATTAAAGTTCGTCAAGTTTGACTAAAAAAAGTCAAACAAGATTGAATGCTTTGGGACGGGAAGAGTAGTGTAAGAAATAGTCAAGAGTAGTGTACATGTACCATATGTTCACCCAAAAGGCCAATTCCTAATTTGATTACATCAAATACGGTATCCCCTCTCAAATTTTATGGTTGAATGGCTCGGCACTGCTACAAAAAAAAAACAAAGCAATTTGGCTAAAATTAGATAATTATGCACCCGTTTCAAAATAAATATTGTACGTATTTCAAAGAGTTATTGTTGCATGTAAGTCAACTGGTTTGTATCGAAATACACTACTTTATACTTTACGTTTCAAAATAAATTTCACTCCTATTTTGAAGAGTTACGTTACGAGTTACAACGGTTACATGTATAGTATACTTACATTGCACTTATATATATTACTCTTTTAATTTTGAATTGCATAAATAAAACTTGTATGTGCGACAAGAAAATACTTATTTTGGAGACGCGTCCATTTCAAAATAAATCTTGCTCGATTTTTGTACGTTACGTGTATGTCAACCTACTTGGCTTGAAAGAGATAATTTTGTACTTTCTGTTACAAAATAAATGTTACTCGTGTTTCGAAGAACTACGTTACGATGGTTACATGTATATCAATGGTTGAATATTTTGTTCTATAAAAGAGAAATATGTTACTAATGTGAAGTTTAGGCGGTGTTGAAAGGATAAAGAACTATCGTGAAGTTAACCCGATGTTTACGAGTTTTAACAGTTATTTTTTGATATATGAAAAGAAATGCAACTAGTTTGGGAAGAATTAAATAGATTCAAACCTGGTTTGAGTGTTGGTGTGATTGATTTGAGTGACCACAACAATTTGAAAAGTGAGACAACAAATATCATATCATTAAAAAATATATACGATACAAAAAATTAGTCAGGAACCAATTTATACAAAAACTCAAGATCGAAATGTATAGATACCTCCTCATATCTCAAATTAATTTACCAACTTTCTCTTTTTGGATATCCCTAAAAAACATCTCATTTATAAACACTATACCACCGTGCAACCACTGTGCCATCACCGTGCCACTACCGTGCACCTTAGGTGCACAATATATTTGCCTATTAAAGTTTGAGTAATTTGAGAGATACATCTTCACCGTGCCACTGCACTTTCGTGAACTAGAATTAGAGTTTTTTTATATCACTTGTAAATACGTAACTCGATATACAAATGAGTAAAAAGGTTCGATCGGATCATATATAACGTGTGTCCTATACTATACATGTGGCGGTCTTATCTTTTCAATGTCGCTATAATGGGTGTTCATCAATTGGATTAATCCGATCTGATCCAATCTGGAACTTCGAATACACAAAGATTTATAAAACAAGATTGACTACGTTTATAGAGTCATAATTCACTCTATATATTGAAAAAAAATATTCACAGTATTATTTCGTCCCACTTTTAAATTTCTTGAACCAAACAAGAGAAGGTGAGGTAACATTCTTTAGCACAAGTTGTCAGCATAATATTACTCCTCTTTCGTCACAAAAACATTTTTTAATAAATTGAAACTGTAGATTTTTTTAAATGAAAGCTGTTTGTGCTTGTATTATCCATTCATATCAAGTGTTAAAACATTGCAAATAAGGTTTGGAGAGAGAGAGATCCACTCTAAAATATCAGACATAGCATCAGATGTCCTATCTAACAGATGAGTCACCTGATTCGCTCATATCCGAAAATATTACCTAATAAATATGATGAGTGAAATAATGAGAACACCAAACTATCTCATGAAAAGTTAAGTTGAGACATACAAAAAAGAAAAATATGCAATTAAAGTTAAGTTAATTCAATTTAATTTTTCCGAATCAAACTGAACAAAATTTGAATTTGAATTATTCTTAATTTGTATTGCATATAGGTATAGTAAAATAAAATTTAAAATCATGAACTAGATAAATATAATAAAATCATTATTAGACAAATATACATTACAGTTTTTATTTTATTGAAGCTTAAAATTCACCCATTTCGATAGCCATCTTTGCATCCAATGGAGAACAATGAGGATAGATATATATCACAAGCTTCTATTTGCAGTTCACCAAAAAAAATGTACACCCATTATAAATCTTTCTTTATACCACACCATTTTTTTGAACTACAAAAACAAATTGTCTGGGTAATGGTACAAACAAGTATCTCACAAAATTTATCTAATTTGACTTTTTTGAATCAAATTGAACAAACTTTAATCATCAATTAAATATAAATTGTATTATATATTAGATAAAAAATTATTGTAATGGATTTATCTTGTGGAAAACTTACAGAGTAAAAATTTATTTCATTGTAACAATACACGATACAAATTTAATGTATTTAATGATTAGAGTTCGTCAAGTCTGACTCAAAAAATCAAACAAGATAGGATACTTTGGAACGGGAGGAGTAGTATTTACTACTCTCTCCGTCCCCCTGTATTTGTCCACTTTCATTTTTACACACCATCCAATGCACTTCTTTAATCCATTTAATCTTGTAATTTGTATATTAAAAAATTATAAAAATTATATATTAATAATCTATATGTTAAGACAAATCAAACAAGATCACACTTGACTATATTTAGACTTACACATTGAGAGAATTTGATGAGTTAAAGTGCTAAGATGAACAGTTCCAAAAGTCAAATGTGGACAAATACAGGAGGACGGAGGGAGTAATCATTTATGAAGTGTGGTGTAAGAAATAGTCAAGAGTAGTGTACATGTAGCATATGTCCACCCAAAAGGCTCAATTCCTACTTTGATTCCATCAAATATTGTCTCCACTTTGTAACCACTTTCAAATTTCATCGTTGAACGGCTCGGCACCGCTACAAAAAAACGAACCAGTTTGGCTAAAATTAGACATTCGTTTCAAAACAAATGTTGCACGCATTTTAAAGAGTTGCGCTGCGTGTAAGTCAACCGGTCTGCCTCAAAATACACTATTTTTACTTTACGTTTCAAAGTAAATGTTACTCGTTTTTCGAAGAGTTAGGTTACGACTTACGAGTTACAACGGTTACATGTATAGCATACTTACATTGCACTTATATTACACTTTTAATTTTGAATTGCATGGATAAAATGTGTATGTGCGACAAGAAAATATTTGTTCTGGAGACGCATCCGATCAAAATAAATCTTGCTCGATTTTTGTACGTCACATGTATGTCAATCGACTTGGCTGGAAAGAGATAATTTTGTACTTTCTGATAAATGTTACTCTTGTTTTGAAGAACCACGTTATGACGGTTACATGTATACCAATGGTTCAATATTTTATTCTACAAAAGAGAAATATGCTACTAATGTGAAGTTAAGGCGGAAAGGATAAAGAACTATCGTGAAGTTAACACGATGTTTAAGAGTTTTAACAATTACGGAGTATTTTCTGACATATGAAAAGAAATGCAACTAGTTTGGGAAGAATTAAATAGATTCAAACCTTGTTTGGGTGTTGGTGTGGTTGATTTGAGTGACCACAACAATTTGAAAAGTGAGACAACAAATATCATATCATTACAAAATATATACAATGTAAAAATTTAGTCATGAACCAATTAATACAAAAACTCAAGATCAAAATGTATAGATACTTTCTCATATCTCAAAACACTTCACCAACTTTCTCTTTTTGGATATCCCTAAAAACATCTCATTTATAAACACTATACCACCGTGCCAACACTGTGCCACTACTGTGCACCTTAGGTGCACAATAGAATTAGTAGTTTTTTATAACACTTGTAAATATGTAACTCGACATACAAATGAGTAAAAAGGTTCGATTGGATCATATAACACGTGTCCTATACTATACACGTGGCTATCTTATCTATTCATCGTTGCTATAATGGGTGTTCATCAATTGGATCAATCCGATCTGATCCAATCCAGAATTCGAATATAGAAAGATTTAGTGTGTTCCTTTTGTGTGGACTACATTTATCCTACCCTAACAGCGGTGATGATAAGACAAGATTGGATCGTGCATAATATAGCCCATGTGTTATATGATCCAACCAAATGCTTTGACTCATTTGTATCTTGATTTACATATTTACAAGTGTTTGACAAACCGTTAATTCTATATCGAGTAAATTTGAATTATGGTAATTTTATATTACTCTGTATTCGTCAGTTTCCTATATTAGTCATAATTCACTCTATATATATTGAAGATGTTTCTCTCATATCACTCGAACTTTAATTTGCAAATCTTATAACGATTAACATTTTAGGTAAAATTCGTTTATGACATGTTTGAAAATTGAAATTTGGATTTGACCAAAACTCCATGCTTGAAAATCTTAACACTATGTTTCGTTCGTGAAATTAAGAAGGGAAGAAAAAAAGGCAGATTTCTTCCCTTCCCTCGCCAAAATGGGAGGGGAAGTTCTTCTCTTTTCTTTGTTTATTTTCTCCCTTCATTTTATTTTTCTTCTACTTTATTTTTCTTTTTTTCTCTAACAAAACAAAACAAAGAACATTTTCCAAAGCATTCTTTCTTTTTCGATTTAAAATTTCTGGAACCAAACATAGTGTAAAATTTTGGATCCAGATTTGAGACAAATTCTTCAAATGCATCACAAAGCTTAGTTGCAAATATGTATGTCTCTCCTTGTTATTTGTAATTTAAGAATTCAAATTTTAGAATTGAAATGTAAAATATTAGTTGTCAAACAGTATTTTAAGAGAGAAAAATAATGTGAGAATATTTCATAATTTCAATTCATCATCATGGTATCAAGAGTTACAATTTCCTTTCCAGCCTGCCGTCGGTTGTCTACTATGGCCAAAAACAAGTGCTACCAATTAAGGTAACATTTCTTCTCAAATGTTCATCTTTTTTAAAAAGGATTATAATTGTACAGTAATCTTTATTTCAAATGAATTTCAAATAGTAAGCAACACAACCCGTTTGGAGGAGACAAAGAGGGGGGTGTAGTGAGGGGTTTAGGGAGAGGGTTGGGGGTAAGAACCATCAATTTTATGAACGAAGCTTCGGAGATGCTCCAAATGGGTGAGTGTCATTTGTTGACTCTAGATGCCAGTGCCAACGGCCTTGTTTGGGAACCGCATTTTCGATTAGCGTTAGCATTTTGATTAATTCTGAAAAGGCTAACGCTAAATGCTACCGTCAAGTAGCATTTCTAAAACACGAACGCCGATACCAAACGGAGCCTTGCCGTTAAAGTATTCTAGAAAAGAAAAATAAACATCACGCTTATATCATCATGATGACATGTTTGGGAATGCCATTACAAGAGGAATTGAGAGCTTTCAGGGATATGAATAACAAAAGGTCGGTTTGCAGGTGGGCACTTCACAGACAAGGTCAGAATCTCATGCTCTTCCCATTGTTCATTTCTCCCTTCACTCACATTTTTGTTCATTTATTTATGTAATTATATACTCCCATTCTTTCCCTATTTTTACTAGTCACTTAGGCCCCGTTTGGTACATGGAATTCAAACTATGGAATTAGAATTGAGGACTTTAATTCTAATTCTGGTGTTTGGTAGCACAAAAATTATGTGGATTTGGAATTGATAATGCAAAAAATGAATTGGAATTCGTACAATTTAATTTTATGGAATTGAATCCCATGGAATTTCAATTCCAATTCAATTCCAATTCCATCAATTCCATATACCAAACGGATCCTTAATATAATCACATCACCTCTTGCTTCATAAAACTTTAATATGTAAATTTAATTTCTAAATTCCACGCCAATTCTTAAATAACTCTATAAACCAAAATAGATGGTTTGAATTGAGACAAAGAAAGTATAATATAAATGTGATATAATTAAATTAAATTTAAGAAAAAGAACATGTTTAACTAAAATTGATGCCCGCGTTCTTGCATCCAAACATGTCATTTCTCTCGCACAAGGGAGAACAAGGAGGAAAAGCACATCACAAATTCACAAGCTTCTATTTGCAGTTCACCAAAAAAAAATGTACACCCATGATAAATCTTTCTTTACACCACACCATTTTTAATCTACAAAAACAAATTGTCAGGGTAATAATCACACAAACAAGTAGTACCTCCGTCTCGAAATATTCATCTAGTCTGTCTTTTTCTCAGTCAAACTAGACAGATTTTAATCATCAATTAAAAACCAATTGTACCAGATATTAGTACGGAGTACAAAAATGATTGCATTGGATTTGTCTTGCGGATTTAAAATTCGTCAAGTTTGACTAAAAAAGGTCAAACTAGATGAGAGAGTAGTTTCTAGGAACTTAAACAATGACTAATGTAAGAAATAGTGCAAGAGTAGTGTACATGTAGCATCACTCCACCCAAATTCATTTCTCTTTGAAGATTATGAAATATCACCCTCCATCTGAATCTCTTGAAAAAATGTCAATGGATCAACTCTCCTTTTTAGTGACTGATTCTCTACGTTAGATAAAATCCTTGTGATGATGTTTGTTTATGTTAAGTATAGAGATTCTGCAAGTACCATGTGCACAGACTCCATCCTTTGCCAGCTTAACTGTGATTATAGCTCAATTTACCTCCTTTTAGTTCGGCTGGTTCCGATGGGGTTCTCGGGTGGGCTCAACCTTTTTTTATTTTGATAATGTTTGACAGAGCTTTGGTATTTGAGAGAACAACAAAAAAGCATCTCTGAGGTGCTTTTGAATATTGTATACAAAATAATCGCTTTTCTACAAATTTAAACAAAGACAAACACTCTATTCCTTGAATCTCCTAAACTCAAACCAAACCTCATAATGGTTGAAAAGCAAACTATCATGAGTGTGCTTCCCTAGATACTCTAGGCCAAGACCACCTAACCTTTTTGTACATTCATCTCCTCCTAATCTTGAACAGAACTTTATATTGTGTGACACAAAAATACGTCCTACGAAAGGTTTCAACTTACCGACTAGTCTCTCTAACCCAACCCACACAAGCTTGTCGGGCATATGCAAGAAAACAGCACTTGCATATATCAAATCGTACATTGTTTCGGACCCAAACTTACTGAACTCCATGTCTTCCCCTCTTAAAATAAGAGGACGTTTGGATAATAAACCTTGGGAGGGAAGCTCGTACCTCAAAGCAGCCATTAGGGACAGCTCGTCTCTTTCGAGACAGTGGAATTTCTCGGGATTCAAGTACCGGATAAAATGCAACCCAACGCGGAGGGTCCCACATCCGATCTCTAGGACTCTGGAATTCGGAGACAGATGAACAGAGTTCGCGAGGAATTCAAATACATCTCGCCCTCCAGCCCATGGCTCCCCATAATTGCTGTGATGTTCTTCGACAAGGAGCTCACCCGGACAAGGGAGAGCTGTGTGATTATTTGCCTCCTCTCCTTCATAGTGTGATATGCCCTTGAACCTAAAAAGATACAAGTTACCAAAGATTACTGAAAATGCGATCAACTTCTCATGGAATAATATAGCAGAAAGGTCTGGCTGCAGTTTTTGTATGTACAAGATTATTACCAGTCACCCTACTGAGATAGGAATTGGGAAATGAAGGGAATCTTCATAATTGCAGATATGTTATTTACATCTTTTTTAGAAGTTTAAGGGGTTTATTAGATTTTGGTGAAGGCAAATGGCCAAGTTGCATTTTTGTGAATAGTTTCCCATGGCTACTTGAGTCATTTCTCTCTAAAAGGTGCATAGGGCTCCTTGGTAACAAGGAGGCTAAGAACACCACCATCAAAGTGGAGTTACATTCATACTGTTCAACACGTGTGACCGCTAATTAGTCACCTAGCCCAAGGCTAACAATTGTCAACGCATTAAAGGCATCACAATTTGCTAACGAGGTCATTAAAATAGAGAAACACAAAATACTTCAATCCCCATACTAAATGGTAATTGAAGATATTGCACAATATTTTACTTATATGTTATATGTAAACAGCCTCCCTACTTTCAAATAGGGGCAAGGTCTGCGTACACACACCCTCCCCAGACCCTACTGTAGTGGGATTCAACTGGGTTGTTGTTGTTGTTGTATTTTACTTATATGTTATGACCTTCACCAGAGACGAAATGGCTTTGAAATCAGGAATTTGTTATGGGTACTCCAGAATTGCAAAATAAAAATCAATCACTTAACAACTTAGAGTCTTAGTTTTGTTTTCATATGTTCATTATAGACCATCGATGTAAGTAATAGACTTCGAAAGTGTAGAATATTCATGTAGAAAAATGAGTGGGTTATCACTCCCTCAATCTCAAAATGGTCGCATTCCCCTTGAGCTACACTTAATTTCGGTACTGTTTTGCTCAGGATTCTCAGTTCAAAATTACATTGCAATCAATTCAAGTTCTGTACCATTCAATTTACCCGAGTAGTTAAGCTCAACTTCATTCAGCTCTATAAATTGACCCCTACATCCTAATCACAATAAGACTTGCCCAACTACAACCAGAGCCGCAATGAGCAACCAAAAACCTTATATCATGTTTTATTTTACAATTATCAAAAGATTAATCTCCTTCATTATCTTTTCCTAACAAGTCTTTTCACATGTTATCAGAGCCTCATTGAGTTCTCTTGTAACTTGGCCGCTAACAACACAACCATCTAGGTCAATGTACTCAGAATATACAATGTATATAGCATGAGTGGCGTTTAACTAGTAGCCAAATTCTCCAATACCTGACTAAACTATTAAAGTACAAACACACACATTTCTTTAAAACAAATCAAGGATAAATGAGTGTCAAAACCTTAAAGGCGTCGGAATTCGCTAAAGAGAACTTCAAAATGCCAAACAAAAAATCCAGGTATATAATAAATGGTCAATAATTATAATGCATAAAATGTTCCTAAATAACCTCCATCAAGAAGTTTATAACAAAAAAGACGCCATCATTTACAATCGCTTAAAAGTTTAAGGAAAAATTTATATAAATACTCCCAGAAATTCAGAATTTTACAATAATCAGAGTCTATTCCCGTTAGACCATACATGCATTGCTGCATTTACTACATAAAAATTCACAGAATATAAGAAGCAGTGAAAACTTTTCAGTCCATATTGAATCAGTTAATTATGTGCCCGAAACTAAAACATGGTAAAGAATAAACAACCTCAATGTACACCCTGATAAAAAGAATGTCGGGAATGCAGAATGAGCATTTCAGAATTGTAAAGTCAACGATCAATAGCTTAACAAATTCTTAAGATTTGATTTTCACATTAACATGTTCATTATAGAACAATGATGTAGTAAATATTAAATAGCTATTAGAAGTAACAAATAGCCCTGTATAACCAAAGGCTACAAACACAATCATCGAGGTGAACTTACTGGCCAGTCACACCGTTCAGGCATTTAGCATTTGTGATTGGCTAACTTATAAACAAACTCAAGCAACTTTGAAAAAGCTCGAGGCTAACTCATTGGAAACGCCATCACAAATTACTAAAGAGAAGTAGAGAACATTAAAAAATGGAAGAAAGCAGATTAAACTGACAATGATATATTGTTGTTGCACAAAAAATATTATAGACCAGACTCCCAAAACCAAACTGACTCAGTGATTTAGAAAAACAGACACTTTTGCACAAACAAGCCAACGGTTTTTAAATAAACAGCCTGAGAAAATTTCACGAAAGCAAAAAAGGTATTCCAGAATGACAATGTCAAAATCAATTGCTTAAGAGCTTGTCAGGAAATTTTTCACAGTAACAAGTTCCTTATAGAACACAAATGTAGTTGATAGCCTTAAATAGAAACAGTGTTTCCTAGTATTTTGGAGGCCACCAACACAATTATCTAGGTGAACTTACTGACCACTCACATGGTTCAACAAGTGTGACTGGCTAATTAGTCACCAAATCTTCAGCTAACTGTATAATTAATAAATAAACTAAACTGACTCTAAAATGGCTCAAAGCTAACGGATTGTTGAAGACGTCAAATTTGCTAAACAGAAGCATAGAACATTAATTGGAATACTAAAATAGAAAGACAATCAGACCAAGACTCAAAGCCCTTATAACTAATAGGCGACCAACACAATAATCCAGGTCAGTTGCATGGTTTAGGCATTTAGCATTTGTGATTGGCTAACTTATACACAAACTCAAGCAACTTTGAAATAGCTCGAGGCTAACTCAATAGAAAAGGTATCACAAATTACAAAAGAGAAGAAAAGAACATTAAAAAAAGGAAGAAAGCAGATTAAACTGACAATGATATATTGTTGTTGCATTATAAGTATTATAGACCAGCCTCCCAAAAGTTTGAAACCAAATTGACTCTGTCATTTAGAAAAACAGAACACTTTTGCACAAAAAGCCAACGGTTTTTAAATAAACACCCCGAGAAAGTTTCACGAAAGCAAAAAAGGTATTCCAGAATGACAATGTCAAAATCAATTGCATAAGAACTTAATAGGAAATTTTTCACAGTAACAAGTTCCTTATAGAACACAAATGTAGTTGATAGCCTTAAATAGAAACAATGTTTCCTAGTATTTTGAAGGCCACCAACACAATTATCTAGGTGAACTTACTGACCACTCACACGGTTCAACATGTGTGACTGGCTAATTAGTCACCAAATCTTCAGCTAACTGTATAATTTATAAATAAACTAAAATGACTCAAAGCTAACGGATTGTTGAAGGCATCAAATTTTCTAAACAGAAGCATAGAGCTTTAATTAGAATACTAAAATATAAAGACAATTAGACCAAGATTCAAAGCCCTTATAACTCATAGGCTACCAACACAATCATCCAGATCTAGCCATTCGCGTGGTTTAGGCATTTAGCATTTGTGATTGGCTAACTTATACACAAACTCAAGAAACTTTGAAATAGCTCAAGGCTAACTCAATAGAAAAGGTGTCACAAATTACGGAGAAGAAGAGAACATTGAAAATGAAAGAAAGCAGATTACACTGACAATGATATATTGTTTTAGCATAAAAAATATAATAGACCAGCCTCCCAAAAGTTTGAAACCAAACTGACTCTGTGATTTAGAAAAACAGAACAGTTTTGCACAAAAAAAAAAGCCAACAGTTTTTAAATAAACAGCCCGAGAAAATTTCATGAAAGCAAAAAAGGTATTCCAGAATGACAATGTCAAAATCAATTGCTTGAGTACTTGTTAGGAAATTTTTCACAGTAACAAGTTCCTTACAGAACACAAATGTAGTTGATAGCCTTAAATAGAAACAATGTTTCCTAGTATTTTGGAGGCCACCAACACAATTATCTAGGTGAACTTACTGACCACTTACATGGTTCAACAGGTGTGACTGGCTAATTAGTCACCAAATCTTCAGCTAACTGTATAATTTATAAATAATTAAACTGACAATGATATATTGTTGTTGCATTTTGCATAAAAAATGTTATAGACCAGCCTCCCAAAAGTTTGAAACCAAATTGACCCAGTGATTTAGAAAAGCAGAGCACTTTTGCATGAAAAAGCCAACGATTTTTAAATAAACAGCCCGAGAAAATTTCACGAAAGCAAATAAGATATTCTAAAATGACATCGTCTAAATCAATTGCTTAAGAAGTTGTTAGGAAATTCTTCACATTAACAAGTTCCTTATAGAACACAAATGTAGTTGATAGCCTTAAATAGAAACAGTGTTTCCTAGTATTTTGGAGGCCACCAACACAATCATCTAGGTGAACTTACTGACCACTCACATGGTTCAACATATGTGACTGGCTAATTAGTCACCAAATATTCCGCTAACTGTATAATTTATAAATAAACTAAAATGACTTTAAAATGGCTCAAAGAAAACAGATTGTTGAAGACGTCAAATTTGTTAAACAGAAGCATAGAACACTAATTAGAATACTAAAACGGAAAGACAATTAGACCAAGATCGAAAGCCCATATAACTCATAAGCTACCAACACAATCATCCAGGTCTGGTGTCGCATGGTTTAGGCATTTAGCATTTGTGATTGGCTAACTTATAAACAAACTCAAGCAACTTCGAAACAGAACGAGGCTAACTCAATAGAATAGGCATCACAAATTACTAAAGAGAAGTAGAGAACATTAAAAATGGAAGAGAGCAGATTAAACAGACAATGATATATTGTTGTTGCAAAAAAATAGCATAGACCAGCATCCCAAAAGTTGGAAACAAAATTGACTCTGTAATTTTAAAAAAACAGAACACGTTTGCACAAATAAGCCAACAGTTTTGAATTAAACAGTGTGAGAAGTATTCACGAAAGCAAAAAGGTATTCCAGAATGACAATGTCAAAATCAATTGCTTAAGAACTTGTTAGGAAATTTCTCAGTAACAAGTTCCTTACAGAACAAAAATGTAGTTGATAGCCTTAAATAGAAACAATGTTTCCTAGTATTTTGGAGGCCGCCAACACAATCATCTAGGTGAACTTACTGACCACTCACATGGTTCAACATATGTGACTGGCTAATTAGTCACCAAATTTTCCACTAACTGTACAATTTATAAATAAACTAAAATGACTCTAAAATGGCTCAAACATGCACTTAAAGCATTGTAATCTCAACGTAGTTTTCATTTTTCAATAAAACAGATTTGTAACTTATTATTAAAGTGGTTTTACTCTAAATATTGCATCAAAATTGTGGTCTTTATCACTTGATCAATTTCCAGAAAAGGTAGCAAATAATCCCTTCAACTCTATAAATTCATCGATCAAACTGATGCAGCTAATAAGCCCTTCAAAATCTTTTAAGCATATCTTCTTCTTTACATAACCTTCATCATCAACAACAAAACACCAACCTAGTAATTTAACGTCCATCTGTGTCTGTTTGACTGTTGGTTGATTGTGGGTAATAGTTGTATGGTATAGTGAGATTCCGAGCAGTGGACAGTTCACACGAGAATAATGTTTTAGCCAAGATGACAATGAGCTTGCATGCTATAAGCTTTCTCTTGGATTCTAGGTATATTACAATTTGTTCAGCTTTTATTTTATTTGATCTTTTGCTTGGTCTTCTATTGTTGATTAATCATTACCCAAAATTGAATATTTTGGTGCTCTCCTCATTCTAAACAGATTGAGAAGCACTCCATTTTTCACAGCTACTATATGTTTGTGTCTAAACTCCAGAGTATAAATGGAATAGTCAGAGCAGTAGCAAGCTATTCAGTGATCCAATCACATTCAGTGCTCAAGAAGAAATCAAATCATATGTGCACTCTCTTTACGCATAAGAAGATCAATCCTAACCATATTATAACCACACTGATCTACTCAAGTAAGCATATTATAAACACATACAATTAATGAAATAAGATTTAGAGAGGTGCGTACTGAAGAAGATCCTGGAGCTGTTGTTGGCGAGTGCGAGGGTTAATCCCTTTGCGGAGCACATTTTGCCTCATATGGAGTCCGTTTTCCTGGATCTGCCTCTTCAACCACCCAATATCCTCCGCCGACGCCGAGATCCACCCCTCAGGCCTAGCAATGTCGGAGGCAGAGCGGTCCGCGGATGTAGGGCAAGAGCAGGGAGCGGTAGATGAGGGTGAAGAGAGATTGGTAAACAGAAAGAAGATGAAGAAGGCTGCCGCCGCCGCCGTGGAAAGAGCAAGCACCGGCACCGATATTGTCACCCCCTTGGACGATGCCGGCAGCGCCATTGTAGGGGAGAAGATCGATCCAGATGTTCTATTTATGAATGCAAATGTGTACGGAGTTTTAAAATGGGAAGGCATTTTTCAATACTCCCAGTTCCCTAAATATTTGTCCTTCCCGAGTTAAAATATACTCCTACCGACCCGCTATATTCGTCCACTTTTGACTTTTGGAATTGTTCATCTAAGCACTTTGATTCATCAAATTCTCTCAATGTGTAAGCTTAAATATAGTCATGCGTGATCTTGTTTGATTTGTCTTAACATATAGATTATTAATATATAATTTTTATAATTTTTTAATATACAAATTACAAAATAAAATGGATTAAAGAAGTGTATTGGATGGTGTGCAAAAATGAAAGTGGACAAATATAGTGGGACGGAAGAAATAATTTTTTTAATTCATTTTATTTATATATTGACATAGAAATAAAAAATTAAATTTACATATTAAAAAACTACATGAAAAGTTCTTCGATATAAGAGATGTCAAAAATATATTATATTTTATTAAATAACCCATAAAAACGTAGAAATAAACAAAATTACCCGCAACTGCTGAAAAAGCAAGTGTGACATATATTTTGGGACGGGGAAATAATTTTTAATAATTATTAATTATTAATTCTAGAGTACTAAAATGCCCTTTATATAATTATGTATCTATTGTGCCATCACGTCTTATCATCCTTCGCCGATCGTCAATCACAAAATACTCAGTGTCCCGCTGTCGCTCTGTTAATGTTTATTATGCATGATTTAATGACTTTCATGGTTTCACTATAATAATGTCCAATATCGTTGTTAATATCTATGTCCATACCCAAACATTGTCAGTAAAAAAAATATTATCGCAATTATAAATGTCCATTGCATTAGCCATCAATGTTTCCGATTAGTAAAAAGCTTCCATAATTTTTACAATGTTTTATATCTATAATTTTTATAATGTCATAGATCAGTGAAAAATTTTTCATCCAAAGGAAAATATAAGCTGACAAATCAAGGAGAGAGAATCGATCAAAACTGAGAAAAAAATGATACAAGTGTGTTTTAGTAAATGAATATTATTAATAACTAATTGATTAATTTAATTTTAGTTTTGGACAAATCTTGTTTGGGGTCATTTGAGAAAAAGTATTAAGTTATGGTGCTACTTAAAACAAATTTTACTATATTTTAGAGTAATTATATATTGAAATAACTATTTGATCAATGATATCGTATAAATCATCAAAAAGGTTTGATGGTGCGAGGTGTATGCGTTGTTGGCCTTGTTATGATAAAAGTTTTGTTTTAACGGGGGTTCCAGGGGATAGCGCCTCCGAGAGAGGTTCAAGGGGTGGCAGCCCCTGCGGGATCCAAGGGGCAGAGCCCCTGGCTGAGGTCGAGATGCTGTGTTAGAAGTTTACTTGAATTTTTATTTTTCGGAATTAGGTATAAAGAAATTCCGAAAGAACGCTTCTTCTAATTTTCGCGCATTTAGATGCGAATTTCAGAAGAGAGATGCAATCGCATCTCTTCTCCCTCTCCGCTTCTATAAGTATCCGGCAAGTTTTGGTCAAAAAGAAATAGGTTTGAAAATTATCACATCTTCTTCATACTTCGTTCTAAAATTCTCTGAATTGTATCCGATCGAAAGAATTGTGTGAATCGATGAATTGTTACAATCTAAAGGTGACTACACGCTTTTCAGAGATTTTACTACTATATACTACGGTTTGTAATTTGCCCCACATATATTACTTAGTATTTGTTTCTTCTACACCAATTACATTTTAGTATTCCCTCCCTTCCACAAACCATTCCAATTTTATCATCTTACTTGTCACATAAAACATTTCAAATTTTTCAAAAAAGACTAAAATACTCTCTTTAACCCTACTTGCCCATATTTCACCCTTCACATCTCATCTTACTTTCTGTTTTTTAATTATTCTTTCTCATTATTATTACTTTTAAAAAAGAAAACCCGGGCACATTTGTGAAAGGTCAAACACAAAAAATATTTTTCCCTTGAATCATCCAAAAGTGAGAAAACCGAATAATATTCAGTGGAGAGTACTTTATAAATTACTCGGTAGAATTTATCGAGTGAAATGACTAAAAATTTTATATTTGACTCAACTTCAATTTTATTTGCCACAACTCACAAATGAAATGAAACTTTATGTGGAAAGAGAGATATGTTTCAAAATGAGACAATAGGATTAGTATTCTTCTTCACCAAATATCCAGAAGCAGCAGTCCACACTCCAAAATGCAAATGGAGGAATTGGGAGGGGCAGTCGCACGTAAATATGCTCATAACGGTGTGCCAATTCCTAAACCCCTCACAACAAACTGTCTGGCGCGCCGGACGATGGATTGCAACGGAAGAAACTCTCTCTCTTTCCCTCTCTCCGTATATATATCGTATATTCTGTATATATATACACTAATGAGAATTGTACGCCGGCCCGTATAACTGACACACAGATTCGCGGCATTTTCTTCAACCGGATTCGCAGCAGACTTTCCGATCATATATCGACGTTAGTTTCCGGCATTGTTGCAGAGCATTCTCCTCTGCTCCGATCAGCTGCAATGAATCACCGCCTCCTTCTCATCCGCACAGTCATCGGCATTATCGGTCTTTCTCTTCGAACCTGTTCTTTTTCTTCTCCTCTGTTCTGATTCTATTCCGTATAGCTAGCCTGTGTTTTCAACTCATCCGATTATGATCGTATTTGTGTATGTGATGATCGAAACTGAGATTTCGTGTCAGATTTTGATTTTGATTATGAGATTGAGGTGTCTTTTACTGGAATTCGAGCGTGAGTTTGATAGGCTATGTGATTTATGGGATTTTGAAATGTGTATCGACATCCTTTTCCGATTGTTGATGTGTAGAGTTCTCACGCAATGCGAATTTGAAGCATCTCGTTTTTTTCGGGAGGAAATATCTCCGAATTTCTTCTCGTCTTGACGGAAAACGATTGACGGCGAGTTGAATTTGGACTCATGCTTTGATTGTTAGACTTCGACTCGTAATTTAGTTACTCCGTATTAGATTGAAAGTTTAATGTATTGATTTTGATCGGATCGTCTGCAATTATCTATATATGAGCATATTATACGGCGGCAATTTGATCGAGCTTTAAGAGTTTTTTTGTCGAGTATTGATTTGATCGGATTGTCTGCAATTATCGATGGTTTTCGAGCTCCTCTGTATTTTTTCTGGTTTTTCCTGTGAAGTTTACACGCTATGCTGCTTCTTCTTGCGCAGGGAATATCGTTTCCGGCGCTCTGTTCATCTCGCCAATGTAATCTCTCTATCTATCTGATAAACACTAATTCTAGGCGCGATTGAGCCGATGATGAGATCTCGAATAGCTGGAATGGAAGCCTAATTAATCCCTAATTCAAATTATATTCTGCCTTGTTGTAGGCCAACTGTTTACAGGATCGTGAAAAACAGATCAGTGGAGGGCTTCCATCCATGGCCGTACCATGCGGCGCTGATGAATTGCTTGATGTGGGTGTTCTACGCCATGCCCTCCGTCCATCCCCACAGCGTTCTCGTCATGACCATAAACTCCATCGGCATCGTTTTGGAGATCTGCTATCTCATCGTCTTTTTCGTCTTCACCAGTCCCAGAAATCGGGTAACACGCGTGATATGCATTTTTTTCACCCCACTCTCTCCCGCACGCTTGTATAGCTGAACTGAACATGCAATTTGAATGATGGAATTTGCAGGGGAGAATGGTGGGCTTGTTCGGCGTTCAAATGCTTGTTCTAACTGTGATAGTCGTTGGCACTCTCCTGGGCGCGGACACCATTGAGAAGAGAACCAAAATCGTGGGGTCGCTCTGCGTGGTTTTCGGGATCATTCTCTACGCGTCGCCTCTATCTGTGATGGTATGTCTGGAACTCTTCATTTCGTTCAAGCTAAGCATTAATTAGTAATTGGTGATGATTATTGGTGTTAAACTGGTAATCAATGATTCTTAGTGTTCAATTTGATGGAACCAAATTTCATGTTTCCTCTATCCGGTAATAATTTCAAACTTTTAACTTCTTTTATTAGAGGAACAACGTCTTAAAAGTTAAAAAGTTTACTTGTAATGATTATTAAAGTTTGATTGGATATTACAAAAGTTACACCATCAGCCACAAATTTGAGTAATGGATTTAATTAAATAACAAAATGCAACATCATAAAATTAAAACAAAAAGCTAATATTATCTTTAAATTAGAATATTTTTGCTAAATGGACCGTTGATTTCGGACGAATATCTCAAAAATAAAAAACGGAGCATATTGTTTTATTGGTTGGTTTATATACTAAAAAACAATGTACTCATTAAATACATACCATATTGAGGAATTTACTTAAATAGCACTATAATATAATGATGTTTTTTAAATAGCATCATGTGTTTTTATTTTTCAAGTGTAACACTTTTAGCCATTATCCTTAGTTATTATTCAAGTAAATGTTCATTATCATTGGACATTATTCTTCTTTTTAGACATTATAAAGTGTCATTTAATTAAGAAATAAAAAAGTTCAAATACTATATTAGAAAATGATTTATGTTTAAGTATTATTTCGTGTAAATATTTCTAGCATATTTTCTCAAGTTCAACTCATCTTCGTGACAAAAGAATTACTGAAGCATCACTCTTTTGACTTTTGAGGAAACTAAAGTGGTGTGATGGAGTACTATTAGAGCTACTTAAAATTTAAGGTGATAACCTAAAAATCCTTCAAAATTGTAATGGATCTTTTTAATAGTTACATAAGTACTCCGTATTTATTTATTCATGAATTTTTTTTGAAACATTTATTAATGAATTTTAGTTATATGAGAATGTGCAAGTTTTTTTTAAGTGTATGGACTTAAAAGTCAATATGATACTGTCTCTCTCACACAAAAAGTTTTTGGTTTTGATTTTTAAAAGATTTAAGGCCCCGTTTGGTACACGGAATTCAAACTATGGAATTGGAATTGAGGACTTCAATTCCAATTCTGGTGTTTGGTAGCACAAAAATTATGTGGATTTGGAATTGATAGTGCAAAAAATGAATTGGAATTATCAGAATTCAATTCTATGGAATTGAATCCCATGGAATTTCAATTCCAATTCCGTATACCAAACGGACCCTAAGAGTTTGTATATTTTGGTGTTGAGTTTCCAAAAATACCCTCAGATGTAATGTGTAAAAGTAGGATACGATAGATAAATTAATAGTGAGAAAATATGATGCAAAAATGATTTTTTAATAGAAAAGGGAAATGTTTTTTTGAAATGAGTGAAAAAAGAAAGAAGAAAAAATTTGTAGGATAGAATGAGCACAACATTGAATGAAGTAATTGATTAGTATGGGTAGGTAAATTGAATGAAGTAATTATAAGGGCGGGAAGGTGTGGCTAGCTAGCTAGCTTGGGTACGTACGTAATATTGGAATGAATGAAACGCAGAAGACAGTGATCAGGAGCGGGAGCGCGGAGTACTTGCCGGGCTGGCTCATAGCTTCCGGCTTCGCTAATGGAGTCCTCTGGGCGGCATATGCTTGCATTAGATTTGACATCTTTATCTTAGTAAGTACGGTGTTAGTTCTACATTAAATTTCTTCTTCAAAATGTTCTGCATTTTCACTCTAATAAAACAATAAAAATTGCAGGTGAGCAATGGTGTGGGGGCCATCTTAGCTCTGTCCCAGATAATCCTCAAGTGCATTTGCCATAACCTCCCAAGGCCAGCAGAAGTCCATAGTGTGGATGATGACGACCCCAATAATAATAATGTGGCTGATGATGACCCCAATGTGGTTTAATCAATCAGCTTGCATATTGCATGCATGTTGTTTACTTCCCCGCGGGCCGCCGGTTCTTCGTTGCATGCAGTTTTTAACATCGTTTGAATTCAAATTCAATTGGACGGCCTTCCATCAGTTCTGAGTTTTTTTCTTGGTTTTTTTTTATGGGTATCCAGCCACCCCACCTGCACAAACCCCTACTATCTGTTCTGTTCTTCTTTTGCTTGTGCTCAACTTCGGCAAAATATCCATGTTTGCTCAACTTTAATTTGTGGAACGGCTCCTTGATTTGAACGAAGTACATACAATTGCTCATTCGTATAGTAGTAAGACAAATCTTTACATTTTTCTTTCCCCTACTAGTACTAGCTAGACTAGATCACGATTCATACGTTTGTGTCCTAAACATGGTATATTAAATAGTCCATTTCTACTTCTCCTATTAAAAGTATTGAAAAATAAAAAAAAAAAATGGATGATTGAAATTTGATTACAATAGAAAAAATTGTGAACCATGAACATATTAATTATTTTATTACAAAAATAAAAAAAATACTCTCCCCGTCCAACAATAAACTTTCCAACGTGTAAAATTCCATCTTTTTTTTAAAATTACTTTATTTATAAATTGGTATATCATTATAAATTATACCTCACATTGTTGAAAATTACATCAAAAATTCTACAAAACAAGATGTGACACAACTATTTTATTTTATCAAATTATTGGTGAAATTGTATAAACAAACATAAGTTATGGAGAGACTGTAATACTAACTCGAAACTTTATTGTTGAACGGAGGAATATGATTTTTTGAAGAGACCAAAAAAAATGAGACAACTTAATTTAGGACGAAATGAGTACATGCATCATCGATGTTGTTTCAAACAAAAACAAAAAATTACCTATTCTTCAATATTTACATTATTTTTTTTTCATTTTTGTCTTCAAAATTACTACTTCTCTCTTAAATAAAAGTTCTAGTATATATCTGTATTGGATTTTTAAAAGTTATATAACTAAAAGTAAAAATTGGATATGCATAAAATTTGTTTAGAGAAGTTATGTTATTGGCCACCTACGCATTTCTTTTTATGAAAAGACAGACACGGAAATTTTGTTTTGGGATAAATAAAAAATTAAAATGTAAATTTTATTTGGGAAAAGAATTTCTACAAATATTTCAGAACACATAGCTCGATGGCCTTTTTTATTACATTGTATTCAATCGTCTCAATTTAAATTGCATGTTTTGGTTTACGATGTTTGACTTAAGTTATTGCATGTTTTGGTTTACGATGTTTGACTTAAGTTATTTTCAAATTATTTTGTATGAAAAACATTGTAAAATTAAAAATAGAAATCACCTAAATAAGACTAGAACATAAAAAAAGTATCAAAATAAGAGTTCCATGTTTTTATTCTCGAAATAAGACTTCACATTGTGAAAATGTGGTTGTAATGTGGCATTGTACGTACATGTGCACACTTTTTGGTAATGTACATGACCATGTTTTACAATTTAAATGCAATTTAACTCCTATTTGAAGAATAAAAGCTTGTAAATCCTCTTTTGGTATATTTTTTACCAGGTCTACTGGTAGGGTACGAATGAACCATAGTAAAGATATGACGATTTATTGGGAGAAATGTAGTAACTTATATGTAAAATTTAAGAGTTGAGCTTCTAGAATTGTGACATGTGGCACGCTTATTAGACAATTTTTTTGCCATGTCAGCAAGTAATATTTAAAAAATTAGTTAACAAAAACACTTATTTTATGGAAATTGAATTTCGTATTTGTTAAACATAGATTTCTCAGCATAATCACATTTAAAAACTTTTATATTTTATTTCCTTATTGGAAAATATTTAAATTAAATAATCCTTTAGTGTAATAAAGGAGACTCCGATTTACAGCAATTCGACATTTGGCATGTCTATTTGGCAAAACTTTAACATGTCAACGCCACGTAATAACTGAGTAAAATTTAAAGAATATTATATACAGAGTAAGAAATTGATGCCGGTTAAATTGATGGCCTTTAAGATATTAATTCTTTTTGAATGCTATTGACTCTATTACAAGGTAGTATCTGTTCATACTATTCTCACGCTAATGACGCACAAAGAACCAATGTTGCTACCTTCGCTGGGGCTCGAACCTGGGTGAACTTCCCCATGAATTCTGGGGAGTGGGCTTACTCCCACTCAAGCCAGGGAAGAAGATATTAATTGATAAAAAGGTTTAAATATTTTTTCATATACATGTTTATACCACAAAGGTTAAAAGGCAAAAAAATTATATACGATCCCCAATGCAATGTTTATTACATAGCGCATGGCTTATTTTTATTAAAAAGAAAACAAATGATAAAATGTATTCATGCACACCTCAAATTTTAACATCTTTGAAGTTAACATTATTTTTCAAATTTTTCTACACTATTGAAAAACCTACTAGCAACTTGAATTCACCAAAAAAATAAACGACCATAATATTGATGTAAAAAATACTCTGATGTTTATTTGAAACCAAAAAATATATCATACCCAAACACTATTTTCTTTAAAAATAAAATTGAATAATATAAATTTGATATTTCAAAATATTTTTGAAAATAGAAATGTATTTTATGTATATTAAAATGCAACAAATATATGAATGGAAAAATAATGCATTTTTTAGTATAACACATACCTTATTTATATTAAAAAAGAAAAAAACCGAATAATAATTTGACTTTTCCAAAAATTAAAAAAATAACTTAATAAATTAATGAGAAATTTTTTAAAAAACATGTGGTTGAAATTTATTTAAAAAAAGAAATGATACTCAAATTCTTTTCCTTAACAAAAAGAAAATGGTAAAATTTAAAATTTATTTTTATTTTTTTTAAAATAATAATAAGAACAATGAACATATCTTTTGTATACCCTGAAATCTTTTAGAAAATTTGGTATTAATTTTGTACATAATCAATCCCTCAAATATTATTTATTCCACTTTGGTTTTTTTCTATGATATTAAACATCATGCGAGAAGTATATTTTCTTTATTCTTAAAAAATATTGCATTAAATTTTATTTAGAATCGATAAAAAATTTCGTTCCACCCGTGCATGGCACATGTTCAAATACTAGTTTACAATTATTACCCAGTATTTAAAAACACTACTTACAAATTACAATACAGAAGGCCAAATCAAATGACTATGTATTTATACATCCAAATGTGCAATATTTCTCATTCATCTGCATTAATATTTATTTTTGAATAATTGAATATATTTTTTTGTATCACAATACCCTTGTTCCATTAACTGGATATTTGTGAGTGAAAAGTGGACAAAATTGACCCCACTTAATTTTCTTTTATGTTTAAACGAGTAAATTACATAAAAAGTACCCAGTTATAGGTCGTTTTATATATTTAGTTCCTACATATCAAATATTACTAATTTAGTTCCCAATTATTATATCATTTTTCACGAATGGTCCTTTGCTAACGTTTTTGTTAAAAACATGGATAAAATTGTATATTCATTCTTTTCTCTCTCCTCAATTAAGCTTCCTCCCTTCTCTCGTACTCTTTCCCAAACTCGTTGTTGAGTTTGAAGCTTTAAACCCAAAACTGAAATGGTCATTCCTCTCTCAAGTATAAGTTTTCCTGGTGAAACCTAAAATCAAATCAATAAGCCTTATGGATGAGTTTTATCGGTTAGTTTCAAGAAATTGCAAAATAAAAAATAAACATTAAAACTCATCCATGAAGATTAATGGTTTCGAATTTGAATTCCACCAGTTAGACAAACAATTGAGAGAAGAGTGAAGATCTCGTTTTTGAGTTAAAGCTTCAAACTCTGTGACGGTTTGGGAAAGGAGTGCGAGAGGAAGGAGGAAGCTTAATTGAAGAGAGAAAAAAGTATGAATTTACAATTTTATCCACGTTCTTAACAAAAATATTAACAAAGGACCATTCGTAGAAATAAATATAATAATTGAGAACTAAATTAATAACATTTGATATGTAAGCCCACCTAATTTACTCATTATTAAACAGTTCAATAAGCCTCCACCCAGCTTTCTCCATCAGATTTCCTTCCAGCTCCAGCTAGTCGCCGTCCGCCGCCGTCTTGCTCCTCCTACTGTGAGTCTTCTTCCCTCTCCATTCGCCGTCGCGAAAATTTTCAGTGATTTCTATCGTTTTTTTGTATTTCTCTTTCAAATGAAAGTTAATTTGTGGAGGTCAATTTTTGTCCTCCATTGTAGAATAGTTAGCAGTGCAGTAGCCAGTAAGAGAGGCATGAACTTCCTAATGTATCCTTTTTTTGTCTGTATCCAATGAAATCAATGAATTTCCCCCTTTTTGTTTGTGTCAGATTGTCAAATTGTTTTAGGTTTTTTTTTTCATTTAGGGTTTCTGTGATTAGGAATTATTCAAAATGGAAGACATCACAATGTCAATTGGCAAGACGACCCAAGATCTAGCAATGGAGGGACAGAAACATTTGGAGGAAACAATTGAAGCAGCATATAGAATCCTCGCTTCAATGAATGATGAGCTCTGCAACCCTGCATTATGGTGCATTACCACTTCTTCTTCTCAAGTTCCTGCTGCTAATAATAATAACAATTCGATTTCCCAAAACGGAGCGGGGAATGGAGATTCTGCCTCTGATGGAACTGGTCGTGGCAGTGTTAGTTCCGGTAGAGGAAATGGAGCACTTGATGAAGCTCGATTTCGGTATAAAAGCTCCATAGCTGCTCTTCTCGAGGTTTTGGCTGCCATTCCGGTTTCTCGCGAGGTAAAAATCTCCAATTCTCTGCTCTTGAATATGAAGTGAAACAAACACGTTTCTCTCTTCTATATCGCTCAATGATATAAACTTTTATTATTACTCTCTGCAAAACAGGAAAAAGCATTTGAAACCAGTTCAGCATCTCCAGAAGAAGATGAAGCTGATGTTGAGAAATTGGAAGTGAAAGCCTCCAATCTTAAAAAGGTGCTAACTAGTTCTCGTCCCGAGCAGAAATTATAGGTCAAAGAGCCTGAAGTGGCTGTTTGGTTAGGCCTAACATGACTCAAGTGAAATAAGTTGGGTTTTTAGTGAACAATCACGTTGATGAAGCTATATATAACCCGATGAAAGCTTACTGAACCCGTGTTCTTTTTAAGCAAAAGAAAAAAATGATTAGCTCATATGTGATCTTGAGAAGTCTTTTATTTAAAGCTTTTACACATAGCGTTTTCCATTTGTGTTAGCTTTCTTTGAAGCATTGTTTTTTTCCATCCAATGCAGGAACTTGTCAAGAAGAATGGACATATTAAGCTTCTCATTGATCAATTACGAGATCTTATCTCCGATTTATCTACCTGGCAAAGTCCCTGCTCACTATGAAGTCCGTGTTGATATCATGACATGAAAATGGAGATTAGATCTCATAATTCATTCTCCAAAGGCAAGCCCCGAATGGTAATCTTATAATGATTTTTCTTAGAAGTTAATCTCCAATTTTGTAGCTTATTCAATACTGTAGAAACGTGGTTGTCGAAAAGTTTCAATTTTTTTAAAAGAGAATTTGGACAGGATGTCGTACTCCATGATGTGTTGAGTTATATGGATGAAGTCTTTGTTGAGATGAATCCTCTTTGTCTGGGAATTTGAATGGTAATTCTGCTTCTTGAGACAAGTGATATGAGTGTTAAGTAGCTTTATAAGGTTGTCAACATGAACCTTGATGTGTTATGACTTTTGAACTATCAAAGAGGTCACTTATTGGTTCTTGAGTAACAAACTTTGGACCTCAATACTCGCCATGAAAAATTATACCATACATCTGAATATACCTACTTTCGTGCAAGTCCAATGACGGTACGCTCCGAGTACATACCAAAAATGAGCATTTTTCTTTTTTAAAAATCCGTGAAAGTCAAAGTAAACATTAAAAAATTGGTACTGAGGAGGAATTAAGTATGGGTTTGTGAAATGAAACCACACTAGTTTGATTGGTGTTTCCAAACCCATACCGAAGATTGAACCAAACCCCCTAGTTAAATATCAAGGGGAAGAAAATACCTACCCACACGGCACACCATCCCCACAAGGTATTATGATAGTATGAATAAAAACATATAGAGTACAAGGGGATTCAACATTCTTCCTCCATCCTAAAATAAGATTCTTTATTTGGTTTGACAAAAAGTTTAATGAAAGTAAAATTGTATGGTTGAAAGTGATACAAAGAAGAGAGAAATATTGAGCCACAGAAAGTTTTCTAAAAGTGGAAAAGAAGAGTCTTTTCTAAGACAAAGGAAGTATTTATCAATTTTCTTCAATCGTTTGTCGCTTTCAATCGCTTGCCACCTGCTTCCAACCATCACTGACCACCCGGAGTCATTAATATTTACTCCCTCCGTTCTATAATGATCTTCCCGGTTCGCAAAACGAAGAAAAATCCCAAGTTTTTTCAATCTATTTTATTTAAATATTGGTATAAAAATAAAAAATAAAACATACATATTTAAAAACTACATCAAAAGTTCAACAAAATAAGTGGTGACAAGAATATTTTATTTTATTATATAGGCCATGAAAAAACACAAATAAATATAAATTCCCGTGAAGTTGGAATAGTGCTCTGGGAAGATCATTATAGGACGGAGGGAGTATATGAGATTCAAGATATCTTTTCCAATTTCATTACATATTTTTTTAATGACTTTTAAACATATCCTACGTCTC
The DNA here is from genome assembly GCA_003260385.1 of Cuscuta australis. Lineage (NCBI taxonomy): Eukaryota > Viridiplantae > Streptophyta > Magnoliopsida > Solanales > Convolvulaceae > Cuscuta > Cuscuta australis. Next base: position 2,455,824 of record NQVE01000192.1, read on the forward strand.
AAATTGAATTGTTTATTTACTATTCACATGATGAACCTTTATTCACTTACTTTTTCTATTTTTTTAGTTATTTGATAAAGTAATATAGTGATATCTTCACTAGTTTTGTTGATATTTTGATAGACTAGTTTTTAAATTAAGGAAAACTTATCCAAAATTTTCCAACTTTACCTGGTCTTTCAAAAATAATTCCATCTTTCACTGTGATGCATAATAATCCCAACTTTACTGAAATTTGTGAGTTTTGGGTCGCCATTAAGTTACTAACGAGAAGTTAATGAAACGGCTTGTTTTGCTCTACAAAATGAAAGTTGAGATTATTTTCGATGATTTTCATATTTATGGAATTTTTAAATTTAGTTTTTAAAATTAATTTCAACCTCCATCATTTCTGTTTTTTTAAAGATTAGTCTAACTTTAGATAAAATAAAAAATAGATATATAACATAACGAAAATAAGAAAAATAACTAAAATCATATCATACAAAATAATAAAAAAAGTAATAGATATAAATTAACATAAAACTGGAAAGAAATAATAAAAAAATATATGGAGGGGTGAGTTTTAACATTTTGTACACTATACAAAGCATCAATGTACCATTTCTTCTTATTTTTAGGAAAAATTATCTAAAATAATCCTAGTTTTACTTATTCTTTCAAAAAATAAGTAGTCTATTAATATTCTGCATAGTGCGTAAAATGTTAGACCACTCCACTCCTTATATTTTTATTTTGTTTCTTTTCAATTTCAATTTAATTTTTATTGTTTACCTTATTTATTTCATTAACTTTGTAGGATTTTTAGTTATTTTTCTCATTTTTGATATTTTTATAATTATTTTTTATTTTTATAAGATAATACTAATATTTAAAAAAAGAAAAAGAAATTGAAGTAGAAAGTCATTAAAAAATTCAAATAAAAATTTCAAAAATAAAAAAAATAAACAGGCCTTTCCGTTAACCTGGCGTTAACAACTTAACAGCAACCAAAACTTGTAAATTTCATTAAAGTTGAAATTATTATGCATTACAGTGAATGTGAGATTATTTTTGAAAGATGAAGTAAAGTTAAGATTATTTTGGATAATTTTTTAAAATAAATAATTTTTATTTTTTACTTCTAGACTATTTTTTATTGAAAATAATTTGGAAATCAATTCACTAAAACATTGTAAGCTAAAATAGATATTTAAATTAAGACTACTACTTCGTACCCATTTTGACTTTTTTCCATTTTTATTGAGAGTATGAAAATGTCCAAATTGTCCTTTCCTTTTGCCACTATTATCCCTGCGGCCCTGCCCTCACCAGCCCTCCGCCATTCGCTTCCACAATCTCCCTCCTGTCTCGCCGCCGCCAGCCCTCCTCTGCCCCCACCATCGCCAGGCCCCTCCACCATCTCCGGCCCCAAGCACCACCGTGCTCTAGCCCCACTGCCTTAGTCCCCAGCACAGGTGATTCCCCCCAATATATTAGATCTACAAAAATTGAGTACAATCCACCTTCTTTGCCCACCCCAAGCATCATCTCCACAAGCCATACCATTGCATTAGTCGCCGCCATCGCTAGTCCTACCCAATCGCTGCCGCCGCCGTCATCGCCATATCACGAATAGATCCGTCCAAATCTGGAAGACAAACAAACGGGAGAAAGAAGGAAAAAGGAGGCGAAGGCCGGAGGACGAGCGGAACTGAAGAAAGAACAGGAAGGAGAGAAGAAGGAGACAGACGATGAGGAGCGAAAAGAGAGACGGAAAGAATGGGGGAAGAAGGAGAAGAGAAATGGGAGAAATAGAAGAACAGAGAGAGGCAAAGAAATGAGGGAGGAGAGAGAGAGGACAATATGAGTGAGGCTATTTTGGGTAATTTGTGTATAAAAAATTGAAATGAGAAGATTTTTTTCGGACGAAGTAAAAGAAGAAACCGGAAGATTATTTTCAGACAAAGGAGTATTTCCTTCTCAACATAAAATTTCTTATAATTTCTTACAATCACTTTATTGGTATAGAGCTGATTGGAAATAGCTGTATAGCGTTTTAGACAATAGGCCCATAAAAAATTATACGTCTCTTTTACAAAATTTCTAACCTCGCATTCTTAATTTTTTTTAGCCATCGCCGCCGGCAACCCAATATAACGAGTCACTCCCGCCGCCCGCCTCCGCCCGGCCCCACCATTGTGAGCCACCCAGCCGCAGCCGTTAAAGCAATCATATCCTACATCTCTTCAAAGATATTTCACTTTCCAAATTTCACAAGCATACAGGCTCAGCCTAACTGCCATCGCCCTCACTCAGCTAACCAGGTTCAGGCGAGTTCCATTTTTTCCGGCGGCCGGAACATCTACGATGGAGTCGTCCACATGGACGAAGACTCAGAAAGAGCAGCGGGTAGTAGAGGGTCAAGTCTTTCAGATTTACAACTTCTTCTACAGCATCCCGCCCAATTCCCAGTCTGTCATGTCAGTTCTTTTTTCAATCGACCCCTTTCTAGGGTTTTCATACTACTTCAGATTTCAAGAAAAAGGCATATATATGATTATGGATGTTTCTCATAATCTGCCTGTTCGTTCTTATGTCCAATTTCACCGGTCAGGTTGGAGATTCAACGAGATATGCATTTACAGTATCTTTCCAGTGGACTGCGTGGCCTTGGCCCATCATTTTCCGTTCTTGATGCCAAGTATGGTTGATTCCTACACTTTTTATTGTTAATTTGTTTTTATTGAAAAACTCTTACTTGAAAGATATGACCAAGTAATGCTGATTTACAGCCGGCCCTGGCTTTGTTATTGGATGATCCACTCAATCTCTGTGTTGGGCGAGTCTATTGAGGATGAATTGAAAGACGATGTCATTGACTTCCTCAGTCGCTGCCAGGTTTGACAATCTTCTTAGTCTTTCCTTTTCACAACTTTCCTAAGAAGGAATGGCGTCTCAATTTTTAGCAGCAATAAATAATTGCATTATGTAGGATAAATTCCATCTTCTTACCATTGTGATATTCACCAACTGAGGCTTCTGGGTATGTTGAAATTGCAATGCATTTGATTGTAATGAACCTTGGGAAGGATGAGGATTTTGTATAATATAATGGTAAGCTACTTTTGTTTATGTAGTGAGGGTTAAGGTTATGAGATATATTTCTTTTAAATCATGGCCCCAATGGAATGGAGTCTGAATTTAATCCCACTCACAAGTTCACAAATCACAACACCTTTCCGGTCTGCTTCCTACAAGTAAAAACTGGATACTGCTGGATGGATTTATGCAAATGGGCCTCCTTTAGTCTCTGCCTCCGTTGCTAATGGAGCTAAAAGATTCAATTTTGTCAATGTTTTAGCTCCAGGTAATTAGGTAAATAATCTACTGAATGATAATAATGATTTGCATTTCCCCTGCTTCTTACTTTATATGACGTTTTGGTGAGTAAATGCAACAATGCATCAAGGCCACAAGGCTCAATCAGAAGCGTCACTGCTTATACTCCCATTTTCTGTTCAAGGGTATCCTGAAATTAAGTTCCTAGTTCCTAAAGATATTTTGCTTTAAGCCATGAGTGGTCTTCGGCGCTCCTCACTCCCTGCCCCCTATTTCAATTTTCAAAACAACTTCAGCATAAATCGAGCAAATTCCTCACCCCTCAATATTTTTTGGTCACTGCAAAAAATTCTAGCTAATTTCTTCAAAAAGCACGTTCCCAAATTTGTTCAATCTTTTTTTATAGATGTTTTGGGTTTTTTAGTTGTTTAGAGATCTCACCATCATCTATGGTAAGCCACCGCAGAAGAGCTGCAGCTTTGCTGTCAAAGTCAAGACCCCATTGTTTGGTTGCTGCACTGTTAAATAAATTCTGAGTGAGTGTAAGATCAAATAGGAACTTAAATGTGGTAGTGTGGTACAAATAGAGTCTATTTATTTTGTAATAATCATCTGAAAGGTTCTATATCTGTTTCCAACAACAACGCCTTCTTTATCCCACTAGGTGGGGTGAGCTACATGGATCAAACAACGCCAGTGCACCCTATCATGTAATAATGTATCATATTCGCATTGAGATTGTTCACGTGTAGATCACCTTGACCACTTCGAGCCAAGTTTTCTACTTTTCTTAGGTCTACCTCTTCCTCCAGGCTCAAACTACATGTCTATTTTCTATTCGATCCACTCTTCTTAATGGATGCTCTACTAGAGTTCTAGTCTCCTCTCAACATGTTCAAACCGCCTAAGATGGGTTTCCACCATCTTTATAATAACTGTTGCTACTCAAACTTTCTCTCTCATATCTTCATTCCTTTATTCTATCCATACGTGTATGCCTGCTCATCCATCGAAGCATCTTCATTTTGGTCACACCAAATCCATTTTATACGGACAAAATGATAATAATGTGATATGAATATCCACCATACTTTTATTGTTGCCTTTTTGACTTTTTCATAACCACAGGATCCAAATGGAGGATATGGAGGTGGACCTGGTCAGGCAAGTTTATCTCAAGAATTAATCGCTTTTGTAATTTTTTTTCTTATGTGATTTTGGATGAGATTTTTTTCCTTGGTCAGATGCCACATCTTGCGACAACCTATGCTGCAGTTAATACGCTTATTACTTTGGGAGGTCAAAAGTCTTTCTCATCAATCAAGAGGTTACCTATCCCAACACTCAATCATCATCTTCATGTCATGTGTTATAAGGTGTGATCCTAACAAGTTTGTTAGTATATTTCAGAGAAAAACTACACTCATTTTTGTTGCGAATGAAAGAGGAAAATGGTGGTTTCAGGTAGGTATCTCTTGGCTTATTGCGCTTTAATTTTACTCTATCTTGCATGGGTTCTTCAAACAAGTGTAATTTTTCGTCCCCGTAACATCCCTGTTTGGGTACTTGGGATGTCCCGACACTCAAATTCTTTGTAAGATTTGGAGAATTTGGTGTTTCCCCATTCACGACCATGTACCCATATGAGTACTTGTCCCCGTCTCCGTTCAACTTAGCCTTAACTGATCAGAATGTTTGCGGTCACAAAATTAATCATATTCCCTTTGCAGTGTTTCTGTTAATCAGTAAATTGTGCATTATCCTTTGATTTTTTAAATTTTTTCTTGCAGGATGCATGACGGTGGCGAAGTTGATGTCCGTGCATGCTATACTGCCATTTCGGTGAGTTTGAGCTACTATGTACTACTCCCTCCGTCCCTGAGTATTTGTCCACTTTTGACTTTTTGGTCAAAATTGGTAAACTTTGACCTCAAATTAAATAAAAATGATATTAGATATTGATACAAAAAGAGTTTTATTAGATTTATTGTATCAAATATTTTCAAAATATTATTTTATTTAATTAAAATACAATATATATTTTATTTAATTATAGGTCAAAGGTTAAAAATAGTTGACCGGAAAAAGTCAAAACTGGACAAATACTCAGGGACGAGGTAGTATGTATTAATTATTTCCTTCCATATCCCGATCACCCAATAGAAATAATACAAGCACAATATGGAATATAAGATAAGTATAATTGGAATAATAATAATGATGATGATGATAATAATTTTGACAACTGAAGAAGCTCTTTCACAAACTTCTCCTTTTCGCAAGTCATTTTAACAGAAGACATGAAATTTTTGGACAGGTTGCAAGCATCCTGAACATTCTTGATGCAAAACTAACTCATAATGCCGGAAATTTCATTGTAAGGTTTGTTTTTTTAACATGTCACTTTTCCTAGGGAATGTATATCGTTTCCCTTACAAAGACCCATTTATACATCTATTCAGCATATATTATACACAATGTGCGTCCTTTAGTCTTGTTTGTTGATATTTATTATTGAGTGTGAGTGCTTAAGGTTGATGTCCTGTATTTTGAAGTGACGTGCTGAATATATTTCTGGAAAAATAGCCACTTAGGAGCTAAGTTTTTCAGTAATGGTCCGAAGCACGACTGATAATTTTGAGGAACTATAGTAATAGACACTTTAATCTTTTATGATCTCAAACTGTCACTATCATTATTTGCAGTTGTCAATCCTATGAAGGTGGGATTGCTGGAGAACCAGGTTCAGAAGCTCATGGTGGGTAAGTCACATACCATCTTTGTTCTGGAAATTTCTTTGGTGGGAAAAGCTAGTTTGAGTGTTACTATTAGTTTGAGTGTTTTTATTTATGCACACTGCGAATTGCATATTCTCTGGGCTTTTGTGATGAGCCTTTGCCGTCTATTGTCAAACCTCTGCTATACAGTTTTGTCTATTCTTTTTCTTACAAACTTTGCAGTGAATCTTTTTAGCTGCATATATAATCAATTAGATCCCTGTGATGGCAGGTGGCCTTGGTTTATATCTTGAAAAACATAGTGCTAAAATAAAAATGAATAAAATAAGGTTGAAATGTTATATGATTACATATAATGTTAATTTGTTAATATTGCAATTTGTTTAAAACCTCAAATATATACTTTCTCCGTCTCCAAAATAAAGTCACTTTAAGATTTACAATGGTCTGAAATTACTTGGAATTTAATTAATTTTAAAATTAGTGTAGAAATAAAAAATAAAATTTATATATGTGACTACTGCATCATAATTTCTACTCCGTACAAAACGAGGTGACATGACTATTATTTTGTCAAATGAACAATGAAAGTATGTAAGGGAAGAATATATAGTTGACCATGTGAAGAGTGATTGTGTATTTGTTTTGGGGACAGAGGGAGTAGTGGAATATATCAAATTATAGCCAAAGCCTTAGGAAAATCTTAGTATTACCATCTGATAGGGTTTCTGCCCAGGTACACATTCTGTGGTTTAGCTGCAATGGCTCTGATGAATGAAGTTAATCGTTTGGATTTGCAAAGCTTAATCGTAAGTTTTCTCTCTTTTTCAATAGCCCTCACAGGTGGAATTTCTTTAATTTGTAATTTCATATGGCTCTAGTAATGCTCCATTATGAAAGAAGTTGCTGATTTGTTTATGGCTTTATGCTTGTGGTAGGATTGGATGGTATTTAGGCAAGGAGTTGAAGGTGGATTCCAAGGTAGAACCAATAAATTGGTAGATGGTTGCTATTCATTTTGGCAGGTATTAGCACTGTACTTCAGAAAGAAGAAGGTTTATATCCAGAATCTGAGATCATTTACCTTTGTATGGCAACTTCACAGGGTGGAGTTGCTGCAATATTACAAAGGTTGTGTTTGGATGCTGCGGATTGTGAATCTAGTTTTGGGAGTGACCGTGATGAATCTGTTGTGTGTAGTTCATCTGATGGGGAGGACCATCTTGACGGAACTTTGTCTCACAGTGATGAAGTTATTCATCTAGGGGAGGGAGGAGGTATCAACACGTTGACCACAATCTTTTTATCTTGGGATTTATCAATGCCTAGAATGCCCCCATAAACGTTGATATTAGCCAGAAGTTTTAATCAGGGGACTAATTGTATCTCGATTATAACCTTCATGCCAAAAAACTTCTTTTCATCTAAAAGTACAAAAGATACTAATAGTACTATGGTATATCATCCATCGTACTTGCATACCTAAGATGTATCACATTTTTTTGGAAGGAAGAACATAAAAATCAATGAGATTTAGCTTTTGTTGAAATGTGGCTCTTTTTTTTAAAGACAAAAGCTGGTTTGAAATAATATAATTTTCAGGATGAGGTGCATAAAATAAAAATTGAGGAACTAGGAGCTTGTTCTTTTCAATTTATTCTTATTGAATCATATTAGACCAAATCGGATCAGAAATAGGTTTAAATATAACTACAATCAGATCAGACCTTTATAAAATTAGATCAGACCCGATGAGAACAGACGAAGAGAACAAGCTCTATATTTGCAAAATCTGACCGATATTCCAGATCACATGTTTTTTTTAAAGAAAGGAGGGGCTAAGAGTGAATGCCCATTAATTATATCAATAGAAGCAGCCTACTTTTGAACTTCCTGAACTTCAAAATCTGAATTTATGTCATCTGTACCATTTGGATAATTTCAGCTGGACCAGAACATGATGGTGCTGTTGAACCTGTGAACTTGAGGGACATCAGCTATGATTTCATCAGCGGGCAACATGCTTCTCGAACACCTTTATTCGACAGCATCGGTTTGCAGCGTTACATCATACTTTGTTCACAGCATGTAATGGCCACCACCCTTGTCCTTTTTCTTTTTATTACATTTATGGTGAGGGAGCCACCTTCTCTAACAGAACACTCAATTTAAAATTTCCCCTCCCCTCCCCTTCCAACAAATCAAATGATGTACCAGTTTCCTATAACCAAACACACTCTTAGGGTCCGTTTGGTGAGTTTTGGAGGATTGAATATGCGGTGAGGTTCTAGTGACACCGGAGTACGGTGCCACTCCGGTGCCACTGGCATTTTGGGGTTCGCATAATAGCCACACATTTTGTGGGGGGCTTACGGCGGGGTGGGGGTGGGGGGTAGGGTGGGGGGTTTCGGGGGTGGGTTAGGGGGGTAGGAACCGTTAATTTTGCGAACGGAGCACCGGAGGTGCCCCAAAATGCCAGTGGCACCGCTAGTGGCACCGTACTCCGGTGTCACTAGAACCCCACCGTTGAATATGATATGAGTTATGAAATTTGGAAGAAATGGTATTGTTTCTGAAATCTAAAATGAAAGTGCTTGAATGGCATCGGATCCTCAGATTGATATCTCCCTAATTTCGAGAGAGATAAAAACAATCGTATTTGGGAGGGTTGTGATATCAGAAGATATCAAATCTGAACCCCGATTAAGATTCACCAAACACCTGTAAACGGATTATGAAATCAGGACATATCAGAACCCATATCTCACGCACTCACCAGAATAACTAAATCGACTTTTCATTCATTTATCTATTTTTAAATAAGAAAAAGAAATAACATATGTGGATATGGTTTGATACATGCAGGTAGATGGCGGCGGTTTCAGGGACAAACCCGGGAAGCCTAGAGACCACTACCACACTTGTTACTGCTTGAGCGGTCTTTCTATATCACAATACATCTGGGCAAAAGACTTCAATACCCCTCCGTTTCCCGGGCACGTCCTGGGCCCTTATTCCAATAACCTGGTGGAGCGGATTCACCCTCTGTTCAACATTGTCATAGACCGATACTACGAAGCTCGCCAGTTCTTCTCAAGTGCGTAATAATCTCTTCGGTTCTTTTCTTTTTTCCTGTGGCATGCCCATATGCAATGGATTCTCTCTTTTGTCACACCAGTGTGTCTAAGAGTAAGCATTGTGTACACTAGTCTGTGACTTTTTACATTTAAACCTGACATGAACAACTCCTCTTATGAAGTACTCTGTGTTTTTTGAAATGATTATCACACATAACTGACATATGTTTACTTGAAGCAATGCCAAACATGATTTGGGCTTAAGCCTATGTTAATATTATGTGCAACTTATTTTTGCAAGTCTAACCCCTTGAATGACATGTGATTTTGTATTAGTAGTTTTTAACTTGCTAGCTCATAATTTTGAATTTTCTATTCCCACTGTTTTTTAAAATAGTTTCTATTTTGATTTTGGCCAGGTTTTTGTAATATGATTTTCTAATTATATCTTTAGCGTTGAAGAAAAAAGGAGACAAATAGATTAAATAATTTATTGTATCAATGCGAAATGGAGAGAGTATATAGCAATGACTTTTTTATACACTCTGTAATTCTGTATTTGTCTTTTTTATAAAACATGAAGTTTTTTGAAGAAAAAGAAAAATATGAAAGAGAAATGGTTTTAAAAAAATGGTGGGAGTACAATATTTTTTTATAACATGACTCAAGTAATGATTTTGAGTTTTTAATTTTCAAAAATGGAGTGAGTACAAAATTTGTTTATAACATGACTCAAGTAATGATTTTGAGTTTATCTTTAAATTAAAGTATTTTTAATCATATCTACAAGATGAATTACAATTGTGTGATTTTAAATCCTATTTAATTTTTTTATAATTATATACATACACTCACCACATCCTTCTCATCACACTCTTCCTTTTCACTTTGAATCATATACCTGTTCTATTTCTCAACCATATTATGTTATAAAAAAATCGATCGTAGAATGGTTAGGGAATAGGAACTTTAGTATAAGATCATCCACATATAAAACTTTATAATAATGATTTAAAATAACTTTTTTAAAAATGTCCTAAAATAAAGTTCTATTTTTTGTGGCTTACATCGCGCGTCTCTCTCATTAACATCACTTTTAATTAATAATCTTATTTTTGTAATGTTAATTGTGGAACAATAATAGAGGTAGTACTCCTTTCCTCTAGTGTATTCATTCAACATGATCTTTTTTGAGTAAAGCTGGATAAATTTTTATCATTAGTTAGTCTCAATATTTATGACAAATTAATAGAATGAAATTAAATTTTGGAAAATTCTCTATAAGATAAATAAATCATTTTTATATTAAAATATGTACATTGCAATTTTTATTCAATTGAAATTTAAAACTTGTGAAATTTAATTTAAAAAAATAAAACATTACAAATACACTGGAATATTATAATATACTCTATCCGTCCCAAAATTTTAAAATCTTTTCTTGAGTAATTTACTTAAATAAGACTAAAACATAATGACTTTCTGAATATAGGACCATATGTTTTTATTTTCCAATGTAGGATCATTGATCATTATCTATTAGTCATTATTTAACTAAATGTCCAGCATCACTTGAATATTATTCTTCTCACTGGTCATTATTAAGTCCTATTTATTGAATAAAAAAGTTTAAGTTTTACATTGGAAAATGACTTATGTTTTAGTCCTATTTCTTGTAACATTTGATATTATAGAACGTTTGATATAGTTTTTTTAATATGTACTACCTCCGGTTCTAAAAACTTTTCATGTTTTGACTTTTTTTGTCAAACAGTGATAGACTTTGATCATAAAATTAAACATAATCTAAATAAATAAAAGATACAAAAATTTGATATATTCAAACTATCCTAAAATGAACTTAATTATATTGATTTTATATTATACTTAAATATATTTTTCTTATAAAAAATGATATTGCTAGAGTAGTTTTTATTTTTTGTTGATTATCAATTTGTAAATAAAATAATATTGAAAAGAGAGAAATTTGGATTAGTAAATCTTAATGGATGCTCCGATCGGGATCATCGGAAGAGCATACCAACCTTTCATAGAACGTTAAAATGAAGTGGGCCCAGAAATCCTTGTGGCACATGGCAACACCATGCTCCTCACCGCACGTTACGAAGACCTCCGGTGACCATTACACAGCCGCCGGAATCATAACCAGTCCCATCATCTTTCTCTCTCAGACGGCCGGGAATGGCTTCCTGCTCACACTCGCTCCTTTCTTCTTCTTCTTCTTTCTTCTCTACGAATGGAATTATAGCTATCCGCCGCTGTTCCCCGACAGACGCCAGATTTTCATCCTGTAAATCTCTGTTTTACTGCCGGAACCCTAGCATTACGACTTGCGCGTTCCGGCGCAGCTCTTCCGGAGAGGAATCGCGCGCCAATAAGGTTCTGGATTCCATTTTAGTGGCGTGCACTTCTGCAGCTTTGTCGCTCTCTCTGCTCCTTGCGGATGTGGATCGTGCGTCTGCCTTCGTGGTCACTTCTCCAAGGAAGCTGCAGACCGATGAGCTCGCCACTGTCCGGCTTTTTCAGGAGAATACGCCTTCAGTTGTCTATATCACTAACCTAGCTGCCAGGTGATTCTCCTTACTCCTTGCGATTCCGGTGCTAGGAACTCCTGGAACATGGAGGTTCTTCTGCAAAATGGCTACTTGTAGTGCCCATTATGTGATTCTTGGTTTTGGCACACATTCTATGTTATGTCCAGTTAGAAATTATATTGTGCATTTAGCCTCATTTCATTAACAAAAACCAAATTCAGCTCAGGTAGTGTGCTAGTGATTTATTTATTAGATTATTGCTCCCTTCATAGTTCATACCCTTTTATTTCTAATATTTTCGTTTTAGGCCATCTCTAATGAAAATAGAGTACTTTGTATCCCTCAATCATGCGGTCCATATGTATTCCTTCATTTCTAAATAAATCTCCCTCCATGTTAGTTTCAGGGAAACAAGCTTCTTTGGGGTAAGCATATTAATTTACATTTTCGCTGGTCCCAAAAGTATTTGTCTCATACAATATCTAGTTATATTTATGTGTTTCTAATTCATACATACGTTACATATTCAATCTCAACTACACGATTCCATTTTTCCTTAATTTGCATATCACTGTCCCTTGTCCAAACTTAGTGGTGCAGATGTAGTGTTATTATAGCTAAAACACGGAAAGTCTGTGTTCTCCCATTTAAGTATTTAACCCATTAAATATATTTTTTGCGCTCCTCCACTTGATTATTTTGCTCATGTTTACTCTGCATTTTTCCCTAACCGATTTGCTTGGTTTCTCTGTTGATTATGGACCCTCTTTGATATTTAGGCAGGATGTGTTTACATTAGATGTGTTAGAGGTGCCTCAAGGTTCTGGCTCTGGCTTTGTATGGGATAAAGATGGTCACATTGTCACCAATTATCATGTTATCCGTGGTGCATCAGACCTCCGGTTAGTCATTTTTTATTTATAGTAAATTGACGTATGGTGACAACTTTCCCTTTTATGATCATTGACATTTTGTTGTTAGTTGATGTGTTGACATCTGAATTTTTGGATAACTTGCGTGCTTGAGATGACCCATGCGCTTTCATAAATCGGCTGGTCTGGCAATCTGTACCAAATATACGTACTTATTTTCTGGTTTTCAGCCATCTGTTTAGCTCCCAAATTTAAGCGGACATCATAGCTGCCTCAGAAGAAACAAAAGTGTTCACTGCCTCACCTAATATAATGTATTATTAGCTCATATATCCACCATAATCTGAAGATTGAGCAGTCAAATGCACAAAATATATGATCATGCAACAAGTTCCAAGTATGAGTACACTTCAAAATGAATATGGGGGAAAAATTATGGATCAAGGAGTACCAAATGTACCTTAGTGTTTCAATTATTCAAGCCGTTGTTTGGTTTAGAGAAGAAATAGAGGACAGAAATATGTGAGAAAGATATAGAGGTGAAAGAAAAAATAGGAACTGAATAAATTTGGTGTGTTGTTTGACATGAGAGATATGTGTAGAAGTCGAGTAGGATTACATTTTTCTCCTATTTCTCTCCATGAAGGAGAAGAATTCAAAGTGGTTCAAAATATTTCTCTCTTATCTCTCTCTTTTCCATTTCTCTTTTAACCAAATAAGAGAACTACTCTCTCTTATCTCTCTCTTTTCCATTTCTCTTTTAACCAAGTAAGAGAACTACATCTCTCTCCTGACTTCTCCCTTTCCTGTTTTACCCAACAAAACAAAGGCTTAAGGATGTGTAGTTAGTCACCTTTTCTTGCTTCACTCGATGGTTGTATTTGACAATTTGGCAATGATTCTTTTAGTGTTTGCCTTCATGATCTGGATTCTGGGATGAATATCAAGCATGTTTACTTGTCATGTTCAGGGTCACTCTTTCTGATCAGAGTACTTATGATGCAAAAGTTGTTGGATTCGACCAAGATAAAGATGTAGCTGTGCTACGAATTGATGCACCCGAAGAGAAGTTGAGACCTATACCAATTGGTGTATCTGCAGACTTGCTTGTTGGTCAGAAAGTATATGCCATTGGAAATCCTGTAAGTTAACTCAATACTTTAAAGAAATTGTGTGCACAGATTTGTCTATCCTGCCTGTTCTCTTATGCTCTATTGTCATTGAGTTCTCTAAGGTTTGGTTTATCCTCATTGATAACTGATGAACAGTAAAAAAGATTCTCTTTAAGTAAACCTAAACCTTATTTCCTGCTTTCTGTGGGTCTTCTCTGTGCTACCTATTACGGAGTATTTTTTAGTATCACTTGTTAGTACCAGTGTAACAACCTGCTCTTCCAGTGTAAGAGCTGTATCATGTCAACCTTAAAATGTTGTCACTCAATATTTTTAAATGTGGTTGTTCTTCTCAGCTATATAAATTTACATAGAATATAGGCTTTGCATTCTGCCTGTGCTAAATTTTGCATTGACTGATGTATATCCGATCCTTTAAAAAAATTGCAGTTTGGGCTTGATCATACGCTCACTACCGGTGTCATCAGGTAAATGAGAGAAATTTGTATTGGTTCCTGAGATGATTTTTATCTTTTGATCACTTGCATGTCACTGAATGCTATCTAACTTTCACCATGTAGTGGCCTCAGAAGAGAAATTAATTCTGCAGCAACTGGCCGCCCAATCCAAGATGTTATACAGACAGATGCTGCTATAAACCCAGGGAATAGTGGAGGGCCACTTCTTGATAGTTCTGGAAACCTTATTGGTATAAATACAGCTATATACTCCCCTTCCGGTGCATCCTCTGGCGTTGGATTTTCAATTCCAGTTGACACGGTGAGTTCCTATGTGTTGAGTATAGTGTGCTAAGTATTCTTGAAAATGCTACTAACAGAGACTCTGCATTAAGGTATGGACTTTTCAATAAAGCTCCATAAACACATGTCACAATGTGTGCTGGTTTAGGGCATGTGTTGCAGATCAGTCCCTCCGTCCCATAAAAAGGTTTCACGTTTGATTGGATACATTGTTAAGAAATTCAAAATTGTGTGGTTGAGATTTTTAAAAATGGGCAAAAAACGGATTAATATGAACCCCACAACTCTTTCCTAGGGAAGGGGAATCTTATTTTGGGGCGGACAAAAAAGAGTATTTTTTGGGGGGACAAGACTCAAAAGTATTACAGAGTAATAAATTGTTAAATGCAGGTAAGTGGCATTGTTGATCAGTTGGTAAGGTATGGGAAAGTAACCCGACCAGTTTTGGGCATTAAGTTTGCTCCAGATCAGTCTGTGGAGCAACTTGGAGTTAGTGGGGTGCTGGTCTTGGATGCTCCTCCAAATGGTCCAGCAGGGAAAGCAGTAAGTCCATATATTACTTGCTAGTTGCTGTCTAATAGTCTAATACTTGGGGTGTTTTGTTGGAAGGAATATCTTTTCATTTCATTGTTAATTCCCTGCACTATTTGATTCCTATGTTTGGTGGGCTGGATAGTTTCCTCCTAGGAAATTAAATTCCCCAAACACAAGGGAGAAAATATTCCTAACCACTATTTATTCCCCACGTATTTTTCTTCCACTCCTTTTAGTGCACCAAATGACCCGTTGGTATTAGGATGTCCCGATCCTTCTGGTTCAAGTGAAAGTGCTCCTTTGAGCCCTTGAGGCGTAGCTCAAGTGAGACATGAGTACTTTTATAGCTCGTTTGGTGTTCTTTAATTTTGGCTTAACGACCTAATCACTAAATTGAGCTTGAGGGTCTCTTGGAAACAGTCTTTCTGGAGTTTCTGTCCCCAAGGCAAGGTTTACGTGCACACATCCTCCCGGCCCTATTTTTCATGGGATTTAATGAGGTTTGTTGTTGGTGTTGTTGTGGCCTAATTGCTCGATTTTTTTACAAAACACTAACTGCTTTGAGTACTGAGTAGCCAGCCACTCCACATTGATGATGCTTAATTAATGAATAATACTAACTGATTTTTTTGTGGTCTTCCCATCGCAGGGCCTTCTAGCTACTAAACGTGATGGTTTTGGCAGACTTGTGCTGGGGGATATAATTACTTCGGTAAATGGTAAAAAAGTCTCCAACGGCACCGATCTGTACAGAATCCTGGACCAATGCAAAGTGGGTGAAAAGGTTTGTTGGCACATACATACCCTCAACACCAATGAATTTGGATCATGCTAGTGCCCCCAAGCTTGCCTTCCCTTCCCTTCACATGGACACTCACGTACTTATATAAATGTTCGTTATGACTTTCTACATACTTTAAGAATCATATTGAACGTGGACACAGTGTGTGTCCACGTTCATTCATGTTTTACTGTATGTAAAAAGTTACAATGGACAGTTCTCTAAAAACAAAGGAGCCCTAGGTACACGGTTTCACACAATTTCAGAAACAAGAGCCCTCTTGTTTCTGAAACTGTGTGTTTATGCAAAGGGCAAGGGTAATCTTGGGTGCAACTTAAAATTTTCTATTAAATTTATGCTCTCTTTTTTTTCTTTTCTAATCATCCCAATGCTGCTATATCACACCAATGTATTCACTTTTTTATGTAATATGAATAGGTAATTGTGGAAGTTTTACGCGGTGATCACAAGGAGAAGATTCCTGTGATTCTGGAACCAAAGCCTGAGGAAACATAAGATTTCTTGTTGTACTCTAAAATTTTAAACAAAAAAAAGAAGTAAAAACCCTATGGTAGTTTGGTATAGGCATTGAAAGGTGTACATAACGAATGCAGTCTTTTTAACAAGACATTTCTGTCCCTTGTAGACATCACTGGTGGATGTCCTGTGACCTGATATTCAATGGGCATATTTGTAATTTTTGAATACAATTTTTAACAGTTGAATGCGGAGTAATTTGTAAATTTGCTTTTGCTCAGTCAGTAACTGATAATAAGATTTATGTAATAAGACATTGTTGACTTGAATGTGGTTGGATATTTGAAGTTTGAGCCTTTGGTTCATGTTTATTAGTATTATGTTCGTCTCAAAGTTTGTCTCAAAACTAAAATCTTACTTTTCATAATTGATGTCTCAAACCTAAAACCTCATTTCTATACTCCCCGTCCTTAACTTGATTATAAATTGAGAGTTATGAGACAAATCTTTTCATCTTTTGGAATTATTTTATTTACAAGTACATCAATAATAATTAAAAAATATATTTTAAAAAACTACAAAAGTTTTACAAAACGAGCGGTAACAAGAATATTGTATTTTATCAAATACTAAATGAAAAAATACACAATAAACAAAAATTATTAAGAGCAGAGAAAAAAATTGTAATATATTTCGGAACAGGGAAACATTAGGTTTATCTAACCCGTTTTAAAAACTATAATACCCCTATTTACAACAGTTTTTTCCTACCCATCCCCATTCATTTTCCAACATATTACTCTCTCTCACTATCATTTCAATGTTGGGCAAAATTGGAAGGTTAAACACATTAACACTTGTCTTGATTTGTTTGAAGTCTCTGCTTCATACTCATGACATTGGGTTTCAATGTCGCACATTCGCCCAAATTGAGACACCGACGGTGCTTAGTTCATAAAATTGAAAGTTCTTATCATTCTAACTCCCTGGTAAAACTCCCCGTGACCCACCTCGACCCGATCCAAAACAACTCTCTCACTCCTTCAATTGCCCCCCACCCAAATCTTGTTTAACTTTGGAGTAAAAAAACTTAACTCCAAAATCAACTATATTTTAGTGGTGCAATTGAAGGGAGTGGGGATAGGGTGGGTTCAAGGTGGAGTTTACCAATGAGATTAGGAGGAATTACGAAGTATCAATTTTACAAACCGGGCATCATAAGTGATTCAATTAGGAGTAATGTCATCCCATTACATGGAGGAAACCCCACCCTTAGTTCAAGTGAAAATTTAGTAATAAGATGGATGAAGTATATCTGTATATGATATGGTCTATACATGTTTAAACTCTTCGGAGTCCTAAAAAATCTATAGTTCTTGCCTCAACATCTGGAACCAGTATACTATTATGAACTTAATATAAAAACACACCTTGTTAGATATACTTCCATGTATAAGTACTTATATTCACTTAAATATGTGAACCAAAAACTTGAAGAATAAAGCTACATTTACACTAAGGAACTAAGGATTGTACACCAAATTCTACACTACATGTGTGTAACGACACTCTGATGGTTCAGACTCACACAAATTGTTGTGCAAATTGAACATTAATCAAGATTGACAAAATCTAACCACACAAGTCAAACATTTCAATAAATGTTATTCTGCATAATGATACATTGTCACTTCAAAAGTCACAAAACTAGACATGTGGAACCAATTCACATACATCAAAGCAAGAAGACCTTATATGTTACAATCATACATTGTTACAATAGCCTTCTTCTTCCTTCTTCATCTTTTTTTATAGAAAATAACTGTACTCCGATCGAGTTCTTCATCACATACCTCACCTAAAAAAAGAGATGCCCGCCTCCTCTTTGGACAGTAGATAGCTGAATCGATCTAATCGGCAGTTCATCTGAGATTTGACCTTTAGACAGTTCCTATTCTCATTTGCATTGAGGAACTTAACAGAAGAATTTCATATACAATGAAAATTTTGTGTAGCGTCTGCTATTTAGGGGATAGCCTTATAGGGCAAATAGAGAAAGCAATGCACCGAGCTGCTTTTGCAAGCATAAATCGCTCGTTTTCTGTCAATGGCCTCTCAATAACCTTCACAATATTTGAATCCTACAGCAATATAATAAGAGTAAAACAAGATCTGAGCATAAATAAATTGCAATTACCATGCAAATCAAACTAATACCCCAACCCCAAATTCTTGACAACATTTTTTTAAATTTTTTTATTCACCGAAGCATGATTGCATACACGATCTATTATCCATCCTCACCGAAGCATGATTTTTTAAATTTTTTAATCACTTATTTATTTTAGTGTACTTGGGGAGGAGAAGACTAACCTTCTTCTGTTGTTGCATAGAAGGCCTCACACTTGCAACATCGCCGACCACAATCACATTATTGATATTACCTTTCTCATCCCTTTCAGTTGGCGAAGATGTAGAATGCCTCCACTGTCCATTAATGATATACTTATAGTAGTACCTAATAAACAAAGGTACCAAGCTCTAAGGTGTATAAAGTAAAAACTAAAAGTACCACTGAGACACAGGCAGAAGAAAGAGTATTGAGGATGGGTGATAACAAATAATGAAGAGGACAATTACCAAAAATGTTCAATACTAATCCTTTCCTTCCAAAATAATACTCTTGTTTCTAAACTTATATTTGTCCCAAAAACCGAGTCCAATTTGACCCAAAAAACTAATTTGCATCATACTCCGTATTTAATTTTAAAAAAATATTGCATAAGAAATGTATAAAACAAGTTGAGTGTGTTAATTTAGTTAAAACAACAAATAAATTTCAAAATCTAGATACATTTGATTGTTTTTAATACTTGTACCTGAGTAAAATAAAAAGGGTTATATTTGTGAAACATAACTCTTTTAGAGTTTTAGTGGGAGGGGGGATGTGTTATTCAACTTTAAGATGTTCCAAAAAAATATCAGTACCATAATAGATTTTAAAATGGCATATGGGAATGCTTAAATATGCATTTTCTGTCATTTGGTAAAGGAATTGAAAAAATATGCAGTTGCTAGAAATTGGAAAAATGATGGTTTGGTTCAAAGAAAAAAATTGCCTAGAGCCCTAGACCCTTATGCCACAACTGCTTATGGAACAAAAAAGGAAAACCTCAAAAGCATATATTTAGCATTCCATCCCTTTTGAAGCTGACAGTATCAAATGAAATGGAACTGTCAATATTCTTAAGAGAAAAAGAAGCATTACTTACTTTCCATGTGAGAGTCGAACATCAGTCTCAAATCTAGGGCCAGCTTTGTGGACAGCTTTAATTGATTCTTTCCAGTTCCCAGTAAAATCCCCAACCAAGTAGACATCCTCTCCCTGCAATAAAAGAGTGACAATGATATACGGAGTATCACTGTTGTGACTTGTGAGGATCAGACATTCTGGACATGTACATGTGTCAACTGCATTAAAGAAGAAAAAAACTTCCTCCCTCACATAGTGCAAAATACATTTGGGGTTGGCATAGTTCTTATGAAAATGAGATGATATTTAGTTGAGTTCTTTTACCATTTTAACCTAGTAAAAAGATGAAAGTGGTATGGGCCTTACACAAAGTAAAGAGGATGAAAGGATAAAGAGGGAAGTGAAAGGGAAAGTGAACATGATTTTGAGACGGATAAAAGGAAATTATATCTAACAAAAAGGGATAGAGGGAGTACTTCATATATTACAGACTTTCTCTGATTATCAGATATTCATCCTAGGATAATTATGTGAAAGACACTGTTAAGGCGTTAACTGCTTTTAGCTTATTTTACCTCATGCCCATTCCACACAAAGGTAACAACATGTGTTGCAGGTCCATCATGTGGACCAGATTCCACCATTGCTATAAGATCCCAAGTTCCCCAGGCAATGGCTGGTCTGCACGTTATTGAACAACATTTTTACAACATTATATGGCACACACAAAAAAATTCTATGGAATCTATTTACTTCATCTGCCCACAAAGATAGACCTGTATGTAATTTCATATGCAATTCTCACTCTTGCTCATTTGTAAAGTTAATTAATGAATTACTCCTATCTTGGAACTACAACTACAACAACATCCCGTCCAATGCGGGGTAAGGGGTTAGAAGTATGCAGAGCTCTATGTTTATAACATAGACCGACTGTTTCCAAATGACCCATGATGAGTATTGAAAGTTGCATTGACTAACTGCTACTTCACTATTAAAGAAGCGCAGATGATTTAAAGAACAGACAACAACAACCCGGTTGAATCCCACAAGAGTAGGGTCTGGACACAATTTAAAGAACCATTTTGCTTTATTCCATCATGCCCCAAATCCAAAAAATAGTGAATCTTTGGCTCCATGACTGTGAAAATAAATATTTAAATAGGGGCAAACCTGAAAATGAAAAATGAAATGCACAGATAATGGCATAATATAAAGTCTGAACTATCTTTGTGGGACAGATCAAACTGGAATACAAGACTACCGTTGTGGGACAGAGGGAGAATTTAATATTGACTGCCATTAGAAATTCCTGATGGAATGATGAAATCAAATGATAATACGGAAAATCAAGGGTTGATGTAGCTAAAAGATTTAGTGAAAAGCCAAATAACTGTCAAAGGAAGCATTGTGGGTGATGTAGATCCATGCCAAACCATCACTAGTTACGTTTGTGAATATCTAATTGCCAACTGATGAAAACTACATGCCTCAAGGGGAACTTATGGACCACAACATTAAATTCTAGACACAAGTGTTCAGTATCCCTAGTCCCTACTGTGTCTGCAGCATAATAACAAGTGCATCCATTAGTAACCACTACTTTTTGCACACCTAAATACATTGTATCTAAGGAAGATATCACACTAACAACCTTTTCGTTCATGGGATGAGGTCGCAGTAAAGACTAAAGAATATGGAACATTCGATATATATACTATTCAATAAGATTAATGTACACATGCACACACATTAAAGAGCTACAAAGAGGGATAAGAAGAAGAGTAGATGTCGATGAGAAAAACCTGTCAGGCTTGCAGGAATGTAAGCCAGTGACGAAGTTATAGGCTGCATGAAGGGAAGTATCAGTCATCCAATGAAGGTATGCAATCACACAAGCAGGGGAACGATCAAACCCGTTGGTGCATGTGACATAAACACAATGGTTCTTTTTCAATAAGCGAAGAAGAAGGCCAACACAAAATGGTAGTTTCTTCCTCATATCGAAAGAATCTCCCTCCCTGCTCAAGGAATGAATACTGATCAACAACTTTCTTTTACCATCTGCGACATTAACCAAAAAATAAATATTCCCTCAGTCCCAAGAAACTTTAGCCACTTTGACTTCCATGGAGTTCAAGAAAAGTATTTAAAAGTGAAAAAGTGCATGGTTAAAATTAGTTTAAGCGATAGAGAAATCTTGTGAGCCACATGTTCATTACTAAAAAAGAAAATCAAGTGGGAAGTCCACAACTTTTTACTTTTCAACAACTTTATTAAACTCCGTGAAGTCAAACAAAGTAACTCTTTTGGGGACGGAGGGAGTATTATAAAGGGGGAAATGGAACTTTAAACACATGAGTTATGTTAGGAATCAGAGATCAGAGGCGGTCAAGCGGAAGCGAACAAACACACACACACAAATAGCAGAAAATAAGAACACGAGATTTAACGTGGTTCGGTCAGTAACCTACTCCATGGGTTGCAACTAGGGTTTATCTTTTATTAGGTGCTCACAGATTATAGTTACATGATTGGGTATTTATAAGATATAAACTAGGGTTAACAACTTGCTAAACAAGAAACAACTAATGGGCCCTTTAATTAATAACTGAAACCGGCCCCCCATGTTTCTTCCCTTTAACCGACCGGGCTTAAAGCCCAAAGCTCTAAAGCCTTCACCGAATAACCCAACAATCTCCCACTTGAAGGCTTTCGCATAGACACAAATGCCATCCAAGTAAACCCATCATGAGTAACTCAGTAATCTTCACTGTCAAGTCCTCCAAGCCTCCAGTCCCAAGAACAAGCTACGACTCCAGTTATATCCCCTAGTTGCAACCACCCCCTTCATTAATAACCTGAAAGGACAGTTGAAGCTCCACCGAGCTCCAACCCAGTCATGACTGTATCCGCCACAGCCTCTGTCTCAACCGGCTTGCACAATCCACCGGATCCAGAGATACACCGAGGACCATTACCACTCTCCAAATCCAGCAAACAATTCCCAGGAGAGATTTTAACGTTCGGATTCTTGGTCCTCAAAACCCAACGACGTTTCAGAACTGTACTCGGAACACGTCCCATGCTCCCACTATCACGAAACCCCTGACCTGATTCAAACCTCCGAACACACTCAACTGTCATCCCCAAAACTCCAAGATTCACGTTTGCAAAATGAACCTTCTTAGCTTTGCCCGATTCAGTGAGCCCGACTTTGTTAACTGTCTTTACCGGGTTGGTCACTCCCTCAGACGTCACCGGTACCATGTATAACGATCCTCTTTTCAAGCCTCGAGCAATAACCAAATTTCCTTTGATCACCTTCCATTTTCCACCACCAAACTTGATGTCTAGTCCCTGTTCATCCAATTGTCCGACTGAGATCAACTTTGTCTTCAGTCTTGGAATCACCCTGACATTTTGTAAGCTCCAAGTAGTTCCAAATGAAGTTTTTAGATCAATATCTCCCATGCCTGTCACTTTAAGGATTTTCCCGTTACCCAACTTTACCTTTCCAAAGTCTCCCTTTTGGAGATTCACCATCGCCTCACCGCTGTGCATGGCGTGAAACGAAGCACCAGAATCCATGACCCAAGAGCCAACATAGCTTTCCATGTTGAGTATCAATGCATCACTATCATCATCAGATGCATTCCCAACAACTGTGCTAATTTCGTTTTTCTTGTTTGGGCATTGACTCTTGACATGCCCAACTTCTTTGCAGACCCAGCACACCACATTCTTTCTAGCCTTAGACGAGCTCTTCCCACGACTCCCGCTGTTTCTGTTATTACCTCTTCCCCTGCTAACACTGAGTAACCCAGAAGTAGATCCTCCACTAGCGTTCCTCCGGCGAATGTCTTCACCCAAAACACTATCCCGTATCCGATCAAACTTCAAGTTTCCTGCTCCAGCAGTTTCAGTAACCGTTGTCACAAATCCCGACCAACTATCAGGCAAGGAAGATAACAGAATCACAGCCTGAGTATCATCATCGAACTTCATGCCTACTGATGACAACCTCGACAAGATCGAATTGACCTCATTAATGTGATCAGCAACTGGGCTGCCCTCGTTCATTCTCATCATGAACAATTCCCTCATCAAGAACACTCTATTACCGGCTGACGGTTTCTCATACATATTTGACAGAGCTGTTAACATACCACGAGCAGTTGTTTCCTTCATGATATTAAACGTCACACTCCTCGTCAAAGCTAGTGTAATTTTACCTCTTGCCTTTTTGTCCTTTGAGTCACAAATTGCTTCAGCAGCCTTATCCATTCCATCCGGTTTCTCTTCCAATACCATGTCCAAATCGCACTCACCAAGCAACGCCTCTATTTGCATTTTCCACCATGCAAAATCAGTACCGTTAAACTTCTCGATTCAAACCCTCCCGTCCTCGGCCATTGCAGAACGAGAGAAAAAGGAAACCAGAGAAAAAACCAAGGAATAACGGCCCGAAACCAAGCAACCTCCAAAAGAAAACAAACCCTAAATCAAAGAACCCAAACCAACGAGTACCAGGTCCAAAACCAGAAACCCTAATCGCCAAGTTCACCTAAAACCGACCGAACAGCCCCTGACCAGATCCGAACCAGCCCCTGATCAGATCCGAACCAGCCCCTTAACCGCGGCAGCAAAAACAATCTTGAACAGCTCAACAGCCTTCTTCCTGCGATTAATCCTGTGTAACCGTGTGTTTAACCGAACCAAGGCTCTGATACCACTTGTTAGGAATCAGAGATCAGAGGCGGTCAAGCGGAAGCGAACACACACACACACACAAATAGCAGAAAATAAGAACACGAGATTTAACGTGGTTCGGTCAGTAACCTACTCCATGGGTTGCAACTAGGGTTTATCTTTTATTAGGTGCTCACAGATTATAGTTACATGATTGGGTATTTATAAGATATAAACTAGGGTTAACAACTTGCTAAACAAGAAACAACTAATGGGCCCTTTAATTAATAACTGAAACCGGCCCCCCATGTTTCTTCCCTTTAACCGACCGGGCTTAAAGCCCAAAGCTCTAAAGCCTTCACCGAATAATCCAACAAGTTATACATTCAACAAAGTGACCCTTCTCTAGTAAGAGCTTTTCCCAAAGTGGCTCTTTTAGTAAACCACCCCACACTTAATATCCTAGAGGACTGAAAATCCACTTCAGAGAAAAGTGGAGTGAAAACGGATCGGTCAGTAATTGAGGCCTAAACTACACTGAGCGGGTATCTCTGGGGACTAAGAGTTATACTTTTCCAATAATTGAGTTGGAAGTCGCATTCATTACACATTGGATCGCATCTGATAAATGATATATAAGCCATTTAGCCATACATTATACTAGGATGAAGTACATATTTTCAAGTATTAACAAACATTCGGCCAGTACAAATACATCCTAAGGGCTAAATGACTGTTTACATCAGAGAAGACTAGTAGTTTACTCCCAATTT
Organism: Cuscuta australis; assembly: GCA_003260385.1. Classification (NCBI taxonomy): domain Eukaryota; kingdom Viridiplantae; phylum Streptophyta; class Magnoliopsida; order Solanales; family Convolvulaceae; genus Cuscuta; species Cuscuta australis. The sequence goes on from NQVE01000192.1 coordinate 2,480,770, forward strand.
GTGGAGAAACTGTACAATAAAACCCAAAAAAGAAGATCACCAAGTTGTCCATACCTTATGGGATAGTTGATCGTTAGGATATTAAATCTTTGGCATGATTCGTTAATTTCTTTAGAATTGATTCCCCAGTTTTCTGCTTCAATTCCACTCTGAAAATTCAGCACAGCAGTGACCCCCTATATTGCCCAGATGCCCTGGATTAGACACATGTAACTGAACAAAAAAACTAAACCCACTAATCACTAATAAGCGTGCCACTCACTCTCAATATTATATTCGTGTATATCTATATCACTTCCTCCCAGCTACGACATCTCCAAAACTATTAGATAAATGGAAACCACTTCTGTGAACATATGAGTAATACCGTAATAGTGAAAAATATGAATGAAAAAAATAATTCATATTTAAGATGTAGAGTATAATGCTTGCATGACGATGATTAAAAGGAAAAAAAACATAGAGCACCCATTAAATCAAAATGGCAGCAACCCTCACCACTGCATTACACAGCATCTCAACATCAGCTTCCCTTTGAATGCATGACCCAACATATATTTGTTCTGTTATCTGAAATAGTGAGGCAGGAGTAATAACTACAGAGGAGCATAAAAATTTTGTCATTGAGATAATCACCTCAAAGTAAAGTTTGAAATAGGAAACTTTGAAATGGATTTATGCCAATTAACATCTAAGATGTATCTAATTAAGCAACTCACTACATTTTCAGAAGAAGAAGGTTTGAAAAATGAAATTGACATTGGAGTTACTAACAGTTAGAATTTTAATGTGTTGTTTGGGGGTGGGGGTATGGGGGCCAAGATCATACCTTGCTATATCGCATCCCAAGTGCATGATTATAGTACAGGTCCCCCTTTGAACGATCCAATGCCTTTATATATTCTTCTAATGGGAAATTCCCATGAGCCCATTGAGCATCTCTTGTTGCTTTCTCACAAAAGATATTCACGAGTGGGCTAAAAGGTATGGGAGGGGTATTATTTGGCACATTTTGTTCTATGGTTTCATTTTGACTATCCAAAGCCCTCCATCCTTTCGAAGTAAGATATTTAGATGAAAATGAGGCAAATCCAGAATTACCACTACTTTCGCACAGTGTTCTTAAGTTTGAGGCAAGCAAATTTTTGTTCCATGTGACTATGGGAACGCGGCCTCGATTAAATAGAATATCGACAACATCCATAAGATACAGTTGGTGGATAGGAAATGGGGAGAAAGGTCTCTCAAGAATAAGGCTGCAAGATCCCGAACCATCCTGCATTATCTTCCTGCAGAAACCATTACAAGATACACCCACTTATTGGCCTGCCAATTGCTTAGTGAATAGGCCAAATATAGTTTGCCATGCGGAGTTTAATATTCCCTGACAACAAAAGCATATAGTATCTCATACTCTATATCGCCGAAGTCCTCAATCTCAAGAAGCCTACCGCCTGAAGATTCACTGGCCTTTTTCAAAGTATCACCCACCATAATTATTCTCGACTTTTCAGCATTTCCCTGCAAAATATTTCAACTAAATAGTGACCATACAATCTACCCAATTGGTAATGTGGAATCAACAGAAGTAATTAAAATGTGAGATCAACGAACTTTTTATAATATATTGGCTTTGATTCACCTATTCTAACTCTCAAAATCAGCTAGTCTAGGTATTTAAGAATATACTGATTCTGAAGAATCAAGCTGTTGATTACTCTTAAGCTCTGTTTGGTTTGTGGAATTAGGAATGAAAGGAAAAGAAAGATTTTTTTCTCTCGATTTCCTCACCCAAATGGAATGAAAACTTTTTGCCTCCTTTATAGTTTAATTTCTCCCCTCATTATTTTTCCTTCACTTTTCTTTTCATTTCTTGTCAAACCAAACAAGAAAAATTGTTTTTCATAATACGGAGTAACTCTTTTCTTTTCCCTTCCAAATTCCTTGAACCAGGCATAGTGTTAGGAATCAGATTCTAGGAGCAGAATCAACAAGTAAATCTAACACAAACTTATTAGACAGTGAAGTGAACACGAATTGGGAGAACACTGACCCCTTTCATGAGAGCATGAACAAGGACCTTTCCATCAACGGAGAGGGCGAATCGAATGCCCAGAGGCTTCTCCAACGCGATCATATACTCGTTCAAATTCATCCTAAAAGACGACGATGAGTTCGAAAAAGACATAGCCCCGACCGGAGAACCCCTCCGACGGCGCGGCAACCGCTTCTCCGCCGCCAGTCCATTGCTCAAACACACTTCTCTGTCCCGTAATTCCGAACGACGACCGGATTTCCACAAATTCTCCGTCGGGGAAGAGAGACTGCCGCCGAATGGAGTGCGATCGAAGACTCGGAGACAAGGGATTTGCAACGAACACATTCTGAGCTTGGTTAGCTTCGCTTGAAGATTAACAAAATCTGAAAAATCTTATGGAAATGATTTTGTTCAGACTATACTCTGTATTCATGGATATATGGTGGAGGAAGAAAAATTTGAGCTTTGGTTAACTGCAGAATGAAAGCTCTATCCAAAATAGTGTTTGGGAGGAGGAAGGTGGCATGTGGGTCTCTATGTTACACTCAGATCAATGTTTACCGTCGGTGAAAAAATAAACAAATTATTGTCACGAAAATATTTATTTAAATACGGAGTATTGTTTTTGAATAAAACAAACAAATTATTTAAACAAATAAAACCACCTCTTAATTTATAAACTTTTAATGTAGTTCTTAATATGTAAATTTTATTTCTTTGAATCAAACTAAATGAACTTTGAACTTCAATCAGACAAAAATTGTAATGTATATTAGTAGAAAAATGATTTCAATAGATTTATTATATTGAGAACTTTCAAAATTTCATCTGTCGTACAAATATGTAACATAAACTGTGAGTAATTGAAACTTAGTTTTTTTTTCAGTTTGACTAAAAAAAGTCAAATTGAAAAAAACAGACTAGGACGAGGTAGTATGTTTGAACCGCTTGTTGAATCACTCAAATGACGAATTCAACCACTAAACTAGTGAACCAATACCTTAAACGGTTCTGTCCTTGATTCAATTCTCAAAAATATAATTTCAAGTTTCCCTCCATTCCTACATGTACGCTTGCAGGAGTTGAAGGAGGAATAGTCGCTATTTTATAATCATAACATTTAAGAGCAACTCCAACGAAGCCTCTATAGTTAAAAATAGGACTATGCTACACTTACACCAACAAATATACCTCATTTGTACAAACATTTCGATGGTTTACACCGACACATGTGTTGGTGCGTTAATAAAAATTCACACGGACACAAATGTTGGTGCGTTTAACAAAAATTAGTTTTACATCAACACAAAATGTTGGTGCAAAACTGCGGGGTACAAATCTTGGGGTACACATAGCATAATCCTTAAAAATATGGAGTATAAGTTTTACACTATATTGTTGCAAAAAGTGAACTCCAATGGGTCATTTAAAAAAGTAGAGGAATAATTGCTTTTGCTTTCACATTTTTTATTAATATATGATCTCTATCCCAAAGCAACTATAACAGCTATCATACATGGAAAAATGAAGCAAATGTAAAACATGGTTTACATGTAAAAATGATGATGTGGTTGGAACACATATAAAAAAGAGACAATGTAAAACATGGTTTACATGTCTAAAAAAGCTTTATACCTGCCCACTTTTAGCATTAGCATTGGAGTTGCTCTTAGTTATAAGTCGATTGATTTAGATTTCGTTTGTCATTAGCGTCAGAGATTAGCGTCAGTGTTTTAAAAATGTTATCCAATAGTAATCGTTAGACTTAGCGTTTTGTAAATTAATCTACACCATTAAAATTTTATCCAAAATGTTAACGATAATAAAAAAATGTTATTCCCAAACAAGGCCTTAGTTTTCATGTTCTGTCAGTATTAGTTAATGTGGAAGAAACGAAAATGTAATCTAATGAATAGTAAAAGAGATATGCTAGGGGTACACCAAAGGTGTACCCCAAATGTACATCACCCCTCTCTTTACCATTCATTTTATTTTGTTTTCAATTTTAATTTTTTTTGAATTTTTCTTACTTTTTTGTGTAGTGATGGAGGGGGTGAGAGATGTTTGAGGTACACTTTTGGGGTAGCATTTTCCATAATAAAATACTCGGTAAATTTGTTGACAAGGAGAATATCAAACTATCAATCAAAACTCAAAAGTAGAAGCGTAAATATCAATTTCCACCAAAAGCCCGGACAAAAGTTTTTAATGGGAGGGAAAGTAGTACTATATACATACAATAAGTCAATTAGAAGCTGGAAAATGACCCATGTTTATACGAATAAAAACATTAATCCGTATTTACATTACAAACAAAAATTGAATTATATGGACACAATATCTGTTTTGCCAGTTTTTACAGTGATCCTTTGAATCTGGCAGAGATGATTCCTGAGATTCTTTGGATCTGAGAAATTAGAAGTCCTAATGGATTCAAATCTTCCCGAATGCCGCTGGCTTGACGTTGGCGAAGAAGCCGACCAGCTCCCGCCGGTACGGCAAATACGATTTCCGTTTCTCGCCTTCCTTTGCCGCTTTACTCCTCAAGTAAAACGCCTCGTGAGCGGCCATTGGCGGCGCGGCCGCGGCGGATTTCTTCTTCTTCTTCTTCGCTTGTGTTTTTCCGTCGGCCTCCGTTTCTATGCCGAACCGGTTCGCCGCCTTCGAGGTTTCGCCCGATTTCGGAGTCAAAAACACGTAGCGGTCATTTCCGTGACTATTGACCCGACACAACAAGTCTCGGATCCTCCTCGGCATTGAGTGAGATCCGGTAGAACTGCTCTTCTTGCCTAAGCTAGAAGACGGCGATTCATCGATCTTCTTCGGACGCCACACGCAGTACGTCCCCGGCGGCACACAGTCCAATTCGTCGGCGTCAGACGACGACGATGACGACTGCGGCTGCTCGTCTAAGAACAGATTCTTCAACGACGATATCCCCGCGGAACTCTCACGGAGGAGCGCCTTGCCTTCATCTCCTCGATCTGGATCCAGAAAACCTTCATCTAACAACAGATCTCGGTTGAAGACGGGGAATACCGAACCAATTTGACCGTCGTATACGAATCCGCCGGGAAAAGCGTCGAAATTCTCCCGAACAAAAGAGAATTCAAAATCATCCTCATCGTCGTCGTCTTCCTCTTCCTCTTCCTCATCCTCCTCGCCGTGCTCCGCCGCGACAGATCCAACAGGCGGCGGCGGCGGCGGAAATCCATAATCATCAGAGGTATTATCGGTGATTCCGGCCAGTGCATCAGAAGAGTAGCAGCTGTTGAAGCTGGGGCTCAGGAAACGATCTTCGTCCATTATTTTCTGCATTTTTTGCTGGTAGTCGGGGAGATCCATAGAGAAATGGTGGGTGTAGATATACGGAGGGGATATATATAGAAGGCCGTCTGGGTGTGTATGTATATACTCCGTATATACACAGCGAGTAACGGTGACGTAACGGCTCACATTAAAAGCCCGGCTCTATGCGGTTGGGTAGGAAGCATGGGAGGGGTGACTCGGGGGTTTCTTCCTACACACGATTCGGGACCCGATATGGCTTCTAGAATTGTGCTTGTCTGTCAAACGCCCGCGTTTTATAACTCCGTTTCATCTTAAATTTACTAAGAGCAATGCTAGGGTACACCAAAAGGTACACCACTCTCTTCTCTATCATACATTTTTATTTAATTTTTATTTACTTAACTTTTTTAAAATTTTTTTGCCTTTTTTAGTGGACAAGGAGGGGGTGGGGGACATATGGGGTACACCTTTGATGTACCCCTAGCATTTTTCATTTTCTAATGATTTCGCAACTCTATTTCTTTCATATTAACCCATCCCTCCTAAAATTAACTTTCCAGTTTGACTTTTATAGTCAAATTTTTTTCAATTTTAACCGTATATTATGGAAAAAATACATTAAATTTTCATATAAATTTATTAGCAATAGATTCATTTTGAAACATAGTTTCAAAATATATAATTTTTATAAAATTTATTTATATAAACATTGAGAGATTGATGGTCAAAGTGTCGCATTGGAAACCGTGAAAAGTCAAATGGGAAGTTAATTTTAAAACGGATGGAGTATAACACTTGTTCGAGACTCATACGCAGGAACGACAACGGGTCAGGTGTAATTCAAATTTACCCAACTTAGTTCGAGTTCAGGTTTGATTTGGATGAGTCAAATTTGGATATAATATTTTTCAATTCCAATTCAATTTAAGGTTTGCTCAAGTCAACAACTTAGGATTGAATTATTATCTAATTCAATGCTCAAAAACCTAAGAACTTTTATTGTTATTTCAAATGTATTTATCAAGTAACTTGTCTAGTCAAAAAATCAAGTAACTTGTAATTTATCTAGAGCCTCTTTGGGAATAGCGTTAGATATTAGCGTTAGCATTTTGAAAAGGTTATCTATGGTCAACGTTTAACATTAGCGTTTTCAAAGTAATCTGCACCGTTAAAATTTTATCCAAAACGCTAATGATAATCTCTAACGCTATTCCCAAACAGGCCCCTAATGTGCTCCAAAATCTAAGTATTAAAAAACGTACTCTCGGTCTAAATAACTCATCCTCCTTTCTTTTTTTGTCTTACAAAACCCTTCTTTTTTATTAAAAAAATATTTTTACTTGTATTAATTCTTAACCCAACTATTACATCATACATTTTCACTATTATCTACTCATCATATCTTACTTTTACCTATCACATCAAAGGTATTTTGAAAAATTAACACAAAATAGTTTTCTCTTAAATTTCCTTAAATTCAAAATGAAACATTTTATGTGACCAATGAAGTATGAGTAGGGGTGGACACGGCACCGGTATGTTACCATTACCATTACCGGTGCCGGTACCGCTGCCGTCATCGGCGACGATACATTAACCGTCTCACACAGTACCAATTCATGTGCCAGTTTTTCGGTATCGGCACCGGTGGTACCCGTTCTGATACTGTTTGAATTTTTTTCCTTTTTCTTTTGCTTGCTTTGTCAGGCTTTTGCAGCCAATTGCAGGGGGGCTCCTCAACGGCATGATAGCCGTTTGAGGAGGGGAAGGGGAAAGGGGGGTTTGGGGGGGGTTACCGGTTACCTATGTAAATGATCCTCCCATTTTTATAAAAAATACCACACTCAATCTCAATTCTCAAATACTCAATTCTCATTTCTCAAATCTCAATTAATTTCTATTATTATTTTTCAATCTTTATACATTTTATATTCATATAATAATATAAAATTATAAATATATATTAATATATTATATATTATATATTATATAAATATATACTCATATAATATTAAATTTTTAGACATACATTCATATATTACTAATATATTATATTGTTATAAATTAATATTATAATTTCAAAATTCAATATATATTTAATATTTTAAATATTTAATATAGTCCTTTTTTATCAAAATAAAAATATTTTAAAATGTTGAAAGAGTTTGGTAGAAGATCTATGGATATGGGCATTGTTAACTTGAAATTCGAGGAAAGTCACTTTCGACGATTCGAGCTCACGTGGTTCTCAAGGAACACACTCCGTATCTTCGGCCAAATAGTGTCAGTACCCCTCGTGGTTTGCAAAATAGGCAGCAATACCCTCCCTATTTTCAAAACTTATTTCCAAAGTTCTTGTGGTTTCAAAACGCTGCACACGTGCCCCTCTGATCATTTTCCGGTCCTTTTTCCAGCGAAGAAGGGAGGCATTCGTGCATATTTTCTAAACCATAGGGAGTACTAGTGCTGATTTTTTATTTCTATCTTTTTTCCCCATTTTTTTCCTTCATTTGTTTCATTTATTAATAAAGGTTATTTTACAATTACTTTTATAATGTTCTTAAAATTTAAAGTTATTTTTGTTTGGAAAAATTAACATAAAATGCATCGGCACGTCTCAAATTAACAATTTTTGTTTTTTTCGAAAAAAGGTAATCTTTTTTAGAAATTCTAAAAAATGATGAATAAAATAAGAAACAAAAAATGATTATCCTTTTTGGACATCTCAATTTTAAGGATATTTTTAGGCGTGTTCCAAAATTGTTTTTCTGTAGAGGACTCTTTTTTCGTATTTTAATTTTTTCATTTCATTTTTCCATATTTTTATTTTGGGTTTTCTTTTTGAACTTTCCAAAAAAATTATTCTATGTAAGAAAAAGTGAAAATGTTTAATTTGAGATAGATGTAATGTATGTTAATTTTTTTATTAGTTCAAACACAAAGAATTTTAAAAAATTTTAAAACATTGTTGATAGAATTTAGGATGAGAATGGACAACTAGATTGAGTAATAAGACACTTGGGTTGAACCACATTAAAAGATTGAATCCAATCGATTAGTTAGTTTAACTCAAGAGCTTATATACCGGATTATTTTACTCTTGGACTTCCGATGTGGGATGCACTCTAACACTCACCCTCAAGTGGACGACCGGGTCATTTTGAATCTAACCGGTGGACCACTTGCAAATAGACTCTCATCCCCTTAATTTTTTTACGCCAACACCTAAAGGACCACGAGCCGCTGGGTATGAACTTCCATACGAGCAATCGTGTTAAACAGGCCATACGTCGTTGGATACATACACCATACGGACAAATGAGCTAAAGGCGAACGAGCCGCTATGAATGAACACCTAGACGGACACCTTGACAAAACGAGGTGAGCCAAAACCTATTCCGATACCATGATAGAATTTAGGATGAGAATGGACAACTAGATTGGGTAATAAGACACTTGGGTTGAACCAAATTAAAAGATTGAATCTATCGATTAGTTAGTTTAACTCAAGAGCTTATATACCGGATTATTTTACTCTTGGACTTCCGATGTGGAATGCACTCTAACAATTATAAAAAATTGAAAAGAAATTTAAATAAAAAATCCAGGAAAAGGAAAAAGAAGGAAAAGCACAAATAATAAATGAAAAATAATAAATGAGCACAAGTGCCCCCTATGGTTTAGAAATTATGCGCCAATGCACCCTCTTCGCCGGGAAATGGCCGGAAAATGATCAGAGGGGTGTGGGTGTAACGTTTTCAAACCACAGGGACTTTAGAAATAAGTTTTGAAAATAGGGGGAGTATTAGTGCCAATTTTCCGAACCACAGGGGGCACCGGAGCTATTAGGCCCCATATCTTCCTGATCAATTCGTGACCGATACTATGACGGATCAAGAATTTGAAAAGTACATTGACCGGTTTGGTCACCGATCCCGTTCTGAAAACTATATTATAGTTTTTTTAAATAACTAAGGAAATAAACACGAGGTGCCCAATTATCGAATTAAAGATTACTGGACGACCATTATTGTTGACATATTGAATGTGAATATAGGAAGTTGTTTCACAATTAATGGATAATACATGCAATAATGATGTAATAATCTGCTCAATAATTTCCCTTAAAAAAGAGAAATATTTCTTCGAAGTAAGAACTCGTTGATATATATATATATATATATATATATATATATATATATATATTGGTTCAAATGAGAATGCGATCTTATGAAAGAAATAAGAATGAATTTGATGTTTTAGATTGTAAGCTCTAAGGGTCAGAATTGCATCAAAATTAGGTGCACCAAAATGGTTTGAATGTCGAAATGCACCAAAATCTTTCAAAAATGCACTATCTCAAAATCTGAGTGCAGGATGCAATCTGAGTCGTACGATGCAACCGATCCAAAGGCTAGATTTTATTCTTATTTCTTTTACCAAGGTGCATTCTCACCTGATATATATATATATATATAACTCCGGCCGGTCGAGAACTACAAGTAGAATGTAAAATTAATTACTTGCATATAAAGTCGGAATATACTATTCTAACTAAAAGTTTAAACTGATAGGTATGACTTCACCATTTTCTATATGCTAATGATTTTTATTTTTATTTTTCGATGTGAGAACCCCAACAAAAAAAATTTCTTGTACTTGAAGCATGTTAGCGTAATGTCAACTTATTGAGCTAGCGATAATGGATGCACGGCTGCAACCAATCCTCCTCCTTCTAGATAAAAAGAACATGAGTTCCCCATGGATGGAGATAAACTAACTTGGTTAACTGAAACCATAGTCAAGTAATTCTTCTATTTGAGCTTTAAACTCCTTTATCTCTTCGGGTGTCATGCGATAAGTTGTCACATAAATAGGGATATAGATTTTGTCAAAAAAGTTAGAGAGAGGTATTTTTATTTATTTTATTTTTTAACTTTCTTATTTTATAGAGACTCACGTTTCTCATAATTGATATTTTATGATTTGTATAAAATGAAATTTTTTTACACTGTAAAAACTTAGGCATACAAAATGGAAATATTGAAATGGAATCTGAAACAAATTAAATAGAAATATTATATTAAATTCAAATTGAAATGAAAATATGAATTATATGGCAACTCACTTATCATTTTTTTAATTATACGAAGTTTGACATGTCAAAAAATGCCAAGTGGATGGTACACATACATGTTAAGTTCTTGTAAATTTTTAATTTTATACACACTCCGTTCTAAAATTAACTTTTCATGGTCTCCAATGTGATACTTTGACCATCAATATTTTAATTTTTATATAAATATATTTTATAAAAGTTATATATTTCAAAACTATGTTTCAAAATGAATCTATTGCTATTAAATTTATATGAAAATTCAATGTTTTTTCCCCGTAAAATATGGTCAAAGTTTAAAAAGTTTGACTACAAAAATAAAACTGAGAAGTTAATTTTAGGATGAAAGGAGTGTAAAGGATTTGTCCTAGTTATGCCATTGCATTTTTTTTGTGCCCTCATTCTAAAATTAGTAATTTGAAACTTTTATGCAATGTTACTTTATTTGTTTTTAGATTATTTTGGTAGATATGATAACACATATTTATATTGTTGGTTACATTTCACCAAGTACACTCTTACTCTGTATTTAATGTTCCGTACTGTCAAGAAACCAACTAAACCAAAAGCTCGAGCTTGTGGCTGTAGCCCAGGAACAGTTCTTTATATTATAACACACCCCCTCGCGTGCAGGCGTAGTCTTTTTCGAGCCTTGCACGTGAAACCTAAATTTTTTTAAACTGGGTGGCACTGAGTTTTGAACATGTGACCTTTTAGTCAACTAGACTTCGATACCATGTCAAGGAACCAATCCAACCACAAGCTCAAGCTTGTGGTTGTGGCCCAAGAACAGTTCTATATATTCTAACACGTAAACTCCCATTCCCTTGAACTTTTTTTTGACCACGAGCCACTGAGTATGGACTTCCAGACGAACAATCGAATTAAACGGGCCACAGGCCGTTGAGTACATACTCCATACGGACAACTGGGCTAAAGACTAGCGGGCAGCTAGAAATGAACGTCTAGACGGACACCTTGACAAATGAGGTGAGGCAAAACCTGCTCCGATACCATGATAGAATTTGGAATGAGTATGGACAACTGGATTGAGTAATAAGACACTTGGGTTAAACCACATTAAAAGATTGAATCCAATCGATTAGTTAGTTCAACTCAAGAGCTTATATACCGATTATTTTACTATGTAATTTCTGACGTGGAATGCACTTTAACACGTACTTTACACAATGAATTTTACACTATTACATCCTTTTTGAACAAAAGTACTTCATTAATCACGATTCAAAATAAGGTAAGTGCATCCAACATATTTCAGCAACTACTGCATATAGCTAACATACTTTACATCACTTTCATTTGAATATAGCTATATATATTGACATGGTATTTTAGCCATGCTCTTCCATATTGGGGTCTTTAATTTGTTAGTGTGAAACTTAGCATTTTTACTCCAGCAAATTGCACAACAACATGTTGCATAAGTCCTAATAATGACGGTTCTCATCTTCTTAGATGCATACAATGAAAAGAAGTGGGCTTCTAATCTCAAAGTTTGGTTAATGAGAATTCTTTGTGTCTAAATATTTATTGTGAGTACGATGAAAATATAGAATTTCCCACAGTAGTTATAAAAGAACTATTTTGTATAATAATACTAGTATATAATGATGCCAAATCCTTCTAACAAATAACATGAAAAAATGTCAAGAGACACTACCTCATTCTCATACTTATGACCAAACAATGCACTTTTGGGCATAGCCAATAGCCAAGTAAAATCACCATGAAGGTCCCTTTATGTGATTCCATAGACACATATTCCGGAGGCGAATGTGGGAGAAGTCACGAGTCCATCCCATTCATATTGACCGTTTTCCCATTCACCACCCAATTCTCCATTTATTTCACCCGCCAAATATTAAAATAGAGATTCCATTATTCTATCCCTTCCACTGGAACAATTTTGGACGGCGAAGATTCAATCGCATAATCCGCGGACGGCTTCCTGGCGGCGACGAATTCGGACCCGTACCTTCCTCTACTCTGCATTCCTCTCCTCCACCGTCCATGGCGGAATAGTCCAAAAAGGCCTTCAGAGGTCTTTTTCAACGCCGGAAGAAACGACGGGGCTTCAGATTCAGCTCTTCTCGGAGTTCTTTTCTTCTGATCCGGAAACCCTAGGTCCGTTCCGTACGATTACACTGTCACTGTGAGCATGCTCATTGAGCTGCAACTTCGTCCCGCATCTGAACATATGAATATGTATGATGACGACGAAGTAGTTTGTGGTGGATTATCTAATTGCACGTCCTTACTTTCAGTAGTTGTTTATTGTGTTCATTGCGTTTTCAATAATTTTATTTTTAAATCTATGGCGATTTCTGCCGTTTTCTGGCAAATTCAAGCAAAAGAACTCTTGGGGTGATTTATTGAGGCAGCTGTAGTCATACGGGAGTTTCATGTGGTATTATACACAGTGGGTTGATTGCGGTGCTTAAGCAAATATATGCCTCTTAAGTTGCATCGTTCATTTTATGATTTAACCATACAATGAATTTGCCAGGCTTATTTTTTGTATGTTTACTTAGTTCTTTAGGTGTGGCCAAAAGCCCAAAAGGATACTCAATGTGTTTTTTTTAAATAAAAAATTTGCATTTCCTTTCATTCCCAACCGTGGGATACAGGTTATGTGTTATTTGGGGCACGATAGGGGATGGTGCATTTTTCTTCTTCCCATCAACATGGTCTTATATCCCCTCCGCCTAAATTTTGCTGTCCACTTTTTTTTTTTGGGGGGGGGGGGTTGGTCCTGTTGCCCTCTTACTATATTTAGTAATCTAATTATTGTGCATGATAAAAAAGGTACCCACTAAAAAATATATTAGCATTGTAATTTCAAGGCTTTTTAATCATTTTACCTTCATTACTTAGAACCGGGGGTCTTTCAGAAACAACATCTCTACCTTTTCTAGGTAGGAGGTATGGTGTCCGTACATCACCTCCGGATCCCACTCATGGGATTTTACTTGGTCTGTTCTTGTTGTTGTTACCTTCATTCCCTAAAGTTTGTGATAATTTGGAAAGTGGACATTAAATTCCGGACTAAGGGTATTAACTTTCACAAACACATTTTCTTACTAGTTATGTGGGGCATTTACATGTTCAGTGAGTCCATCAGTGATCAAGAATCAGGAGCATAGGGGATTAGGGGGTCTTGTTCTCATTTTTATAATGCTGTTGAAACTCAAAACTGTAATCTATTCCATGTATGATCATATTCAATTTGTTTTTTGTCATTGTTGGCATGTTGCTATTGTTAAGAGTAGTCACTGACTCAATTAATGAACACCTCTTAATAGAATGACTGAGACACTGGGACGAAAGAAGGAATTTTTTTCATGGTCAACGTTGTATAAGATATTAAGATGTATAGGAAGTCAAAATAATGGATGAACCATTTTGTTGATAATCTGGCTTTGCACATTGTTCTGTATGTTTCTTTTCATGACGCTGCTGTCGCAAAATTTTTCTTTACACAGGGCTGCTTTCCTCAGATGGTACTGGTGATTTGACTGACTGCCACACAACTATAATTTGAATAACCAAGCGGGCTTTCCGACTTCTACGGTGATAACCAAAGCAGGCTCAGCTTGATCTCAAGTGATCAGCTGCCATCTTTGGTGAACCTGTTACCTCGGCTGGGTTCATCATCCATTGTATTCTTTTATGATTTCTTGATTAGTAACTGGTTCAGTGGACCACAGCTTGAGCCATGCAAATTATCTGTTGAAGGGTATGCAATTGGAAGAAAGGCCATGCATTTTCACCTTGCTCTCATTTTCCAGCATCTTGCTCACTGTTTGTTTTAGAGCTCCAGGTAGAAAGGGCATTTTATGTTGTGACATTAGAAGAGACCATGGAAGAAAGATCAGAGAAAAGGTTCCCTATTACTGCCAAGGATTATGAATTATACGAGGAGGTTGGAGAAGGTGTTAGTGCCACTGTTTACAGAGCTCGATGTGTTCCACTCAATGAGATAGTTGCAATCAAGGTTCTTGACCTGGAAAGGTGTAATAATGACCTGGTATGTAGAACTCTTCAATATAGCATGTGTTAGTTTTTCAATATCTGACACTGTACATTTGGTTGTGCTTGAGCTGGGGTCTTTTGGAAACAACCTCTTTACCTTTTTTAGGTAGTGGTAAGGTCTGCATACACTCACCTCTCCTCAAACCCCACTTGTTGGATTTCACTGGGTATGTTGTTGTTGGACATAGTACAATAGGTTGCCTAAGGGATGAGTATATGTTTCTTTGCAAAAACTAGGTGATGATTGAAAGTGGTGTTCTAATTGTAAATAAAACACGTGTTTTTCGCTGCAGTCCACACAATACTGTTTTAATTGCTCATATATAAATTATAGTGAACTTTCGTGCTTCTACACCCATTATAGTCTTCATTCCGCTTAGTTCTGATGTATTTTTTGCAAATTAATTATGCTATTGGTTAAGAGGAGTGTTCCCTTTCCCTTTTGTTTTTGAAGGATGGGATCCGCAGAGAGGTTCAGACAATGTTCTTAATTAACCATCCGAATTTACTCCGTGCACATTGCTCATTCACTACTGATCATAACCTGTGGGTTGTGATGCCATACATGGCTGGTGGATCTTGCCTTCATATAATGAAATCAGCTTACCCTGACGGTTTGGAAGAGCCAGTAATTGCCACATTATTGCGTGAAGTCCTGAAAGCGCTCGTGTATCTCCATTCACATGGCCATATCCATAGAGATGTAAAGGTATAACTTGCATATTTGGCTCCTCTTGTGAATTAACCTATCTCTCCCTCCATCTGATTGAGTATTTGTCCACAAAGACATACAAGTGGTCTTATACACACTCTGGAACGGATCATTTGGTTGCTACTTTGGATATTTCAACAGTTCTTTCTTTTCAAAGCATCCACTTACATGGGAACTAAAAGAGGCATTATTGAGTATTGACAATGTTTTAGTTTCGAGTAAATAATGGACTAAATCAAAATGGTATATTAGACAACCCTTCTCACTCTCTGAGTAGCTTTGAGAAGTGAATGCACCAATGCATCAAGCAATCTTTCTGTTTTTTACACAAGTAAGGTTGTGTACATCTTGACCCAGACCCAAAGGAGTTGGAATTATACTGGGGTTGTTGTTCTCTCTTGTCAAACTTTCCTCCTGTATACCTGTATGATCTATACAGTTTTCTTCTACTGCATTTGCCATCCCTAACTGCGTTCAAGCTGTTCTTTGGTGTGAGTGTGTGTGGGTTGGGGGGGGGGATTGGGGAGGGGGCTTGATATTGAAGGATTCAATTGCCAAACACAACTAGTTTGGTATAATCAATCTTTTGACTTCAGGTATAACTCTTTCTTTGTGCTTCATATCATCTTGCTACTTTCCATTTGCCAAGCCCCATCCCCCACCAAAGGGCTCCCACTTGATTAAGTTGATACTGCCTTATCTATGTGATGCAGGATTAAAATATCACACCCTTCTCTCTCTCTCTCTCTCTCTCTCTCTCTCATCTGCTCTAGTTTCGTGAATTGTACTTTCTGCAGGCTGGGAACATTTTAGTTGATACCAGTGGTGCAGTCAAGTTAGCTGATTTTGGAGTGTCGGCTTGTATGTTTGATACCGGTGATAGGCAAAGATCAAGAAATACTTTTGTTGGGACACCCTGCTGGTAGGAAGCTGGCCAAGCCACTTCATTTACTAGATACACTCTTATATCACAAAAGAAAGTTATATGATTAGAGATTGAAAATAAAAGTTTATTCCTAACTGTTATCTAGGATGGCACCGGAAGTAATGCAGCAACTGCATGGATATGATTTTAAGTGAGTACAATCCCACATTTTGGATTTCTTTAGATTATGATCTAGTTGCTCTAAGTCTAGTTCCACATGTACAGAGCAGATATTTGGTCACTTGGGATAACAGCACTTGAACTAGCTCATGGGCATGCTCCGTTTTCGAAGTACCCTCCTATGAAGGTGACATTCAAAAAGTTGTTTATTGCATTTGGAGTGATAACAGATTTCTCAAAAGCTATTGTTGTTAATTAGACTTTTTTCTCTTAATTTAGGTTCTGCTCATGACGCTGCAAAATGCACCACCAGGTCTGGACTATGAAAGGGACAGGCGATTCTCCAAGGTCTGTTTTTGTTGGATAACATTTTGGGAATTGATATAAGCACTCCCTCTTTGATATTGACACTCCACCATTTTCAATATTTTGTGTATAAATGATTTAATCCTTAACAGAAAATTATGTTTTTAATTGATTTACTCCCTCCGTCTCAAAATGAACTTTACACTTTCTCACTTTCCCTTTTAGTAAATGAAAATGCAGCTTTTATAATTTCTCACTTCTAAATACATTTCAACCACACACCTTTCACTTTCAACACTTTTCTTTAACTCCATGAAGTCAAAGTGTAAATTCATTTTGGGATGGAGTACTTGTTTTAGAATCTCTTCTTATAGACTGAAATATACGGAGTAATATATTTAACTGAAATTCATCAAAATTAACTAAATTGTATTGTAGTGAACTAAATTGAACTGAGAGTTGAATTATTTGATTTCAATTACTCATTTAGTGTGGATTTTAATTAAATCATTACAAAATAATTATTTAACATTTGTATTACATTTAATTTGAATTGAATTTTGATATTATGAAACACGGTTTAAGGAAAGTATTAAAAAGAGAAAAAGTTTTTGTTTTTTTAATTAGAAAAGAGAGAAATATTGTGACAGATCCATCTAATTAATAGAAAATGAGGAGAATATTTGATGAAGCACTTAAAAGGAAAATGTAAAGTTTAAATAAAAATTAAATATAATTTAATGAACATGGATGTTAGCAAAATATTTCAGATTATTATTTTCTTTGTAGCTTAGCAATATTTCTATTGTTGTTTGAACCTTTTTTTCATTTTTATATATTTAGTCAATACGAAAAAACTCCTAGACAACAATGTCAATTACAGAATTATTTTTTGCTCAAGGGTGAAATTGTCAATATATGACATTAGTAAAAAAGGTGGAGTGCCAATGTCAAAATGGGGAGTGCCTATAGGCTATAACAACTACTCAACATTGTCTTAGTAGCTATAACGTTGTTTTGAGTGAAGTATTTTGCATATGCAGTCTTTCAAGGAAATGGTTTCTGCATGCTTAGTGAAGGATCCAAAGAAGCGTCCCTCCTCAGAAAAGCTTTTGAAGCACCCATTCTTTAAACAAGGACGATCACATGATTACTTGGCACGTACCATTCTTGAAGGCCTTCCCCCTTTAGGTGATCGTTTTAGGATGCTTAAGGTCTTGTGCTACTCTTTTGTCTGTAGTTTCTAGACTCTTTGTGTCTTATTCTTTATTTGTAACTTTGACTTCTGAATTCTTGTGATATATTGCGTGACTGCTTTTTACAGACCAGAGAATCAGATGTACTTGTACAGAACCAGGCATTGTATGAGGACAAGGAACACTTATCCCAGGTGAGCAATAAAGTTGCATGCTAAATTTTTCTCTTGATCCAAAAAATATATTGAGCATGATAGCATGCTTCATAATGAGCATGTTGATGATATGGATCATCAAGATGAAATCACTTTATGAGGTGGCAACGTCCTAGGGGTTCATGTCACCAACATGCTCATTATGGAGCATGCTGGCATGTTTCGTATATTTTTTGTCTCTTTACCAGATATCTAAGTACTACGTATGATAGATTTCTTACAATCATGCTTCTGGTATGTGAATGAAATTTTGCATTTGTGGGCGGAAGTGGGGGTTTTTTCTTGTTATGTTCTGTTGTGCAGAAAAGAGAGTTAGATTATTTTCCAGGTCCCCCCTCCCACCCCCACCCATTTTGGGGGCTTTGAGTAGTCATTGGAAGATGGGATTTGCAAAGCTTGATGTCTCTAAGAGTGATTTCTGCTTTGCTTTCAATGATATCTCTACTGTTGATGTGCTCCATGGTCCTCTTATATATAATTAATGCTGTCCGAAAAAGAAGAAATGTAACTTATGTTTTAAAATGAAGTGCGGTGCATTTTAGTCCTGTCTACTGTCTAGTTCCATCATTATCTCCCCCTATCTGTCTAGTTCCATGATGCTTCTCTTCCTAATGGAGAGAAATAGAGGATGGTAAATCCAATGTTGAATAGAAAAATAATAAAGCATAAAAATGTTGAATAGAATTTAAAGATATTGTTCTCCTTTCTAAAGGCGTGTCTTCATTTATCTGAGCCTGAACTGTGCTTTTGTTGCAGCAAGAATACATTCGTGGAGTCAGTGCATGGAATTTCAACCTCGACGATTTGAAGAACCAAGCTGCTCTTGTACATACATATTCTGTGGCCATTTCTCAACTCCGCTTATGTTATATGGAAGATAAATCTAGATAATTAATGGGTTCACTTCTACATCGTGTCTGTAGATACCAGATGATGAAATTTCTAGTACTGAAGATCCTACTGGAAGTGGGACACTAAGAAATAGACATGATGCTGGCTCTCCAATAGAGAAACTATCCTCCAACATGGCTAATCATTTGAATAATATGTCACAGGAGGTATATCCTGTTATTAATATCTAAGTCCTGCCTACTTTTTTTGAATCATTGTGCAATATTCTCTCACTTCCTAATGCACCAATTACCTACATCTTCAGCTCTGTCCAGATTGTTGTTTCAAAAATTGATATTTTTTTATGTTTCTTCAACACAGGAGGGTCTAAATGACATTCAGGATCTGGAGGACTCACTTGCAGGGTTTCCCATTAAACCCCTTCAGGCACTCAAGTAACTAGTTTTCCCATTTACTTGGTGTGTGTGTGTGTGGGTGGGTGGGTGCGAGAGTGAATCTGACTTCTGTTCATTCATGTCTACATTCTTCCACTTTGGAGACCCCTAAATTAAAACATATCTGACGTAGTACACGGTTTGTGTGAATGAAGGAATCTGGGGATTGGATTTAGTAATACATATGAAGTACACATACTGCTGCAATTATGATTACTGTGATTTTACTTGTTGTCTTGTCCGTTTGGAATCAAGAAAATGCTAGTGAAAGAAAATAGATGCAAATTTGGAAGGAAATTAAATTTGGGGGAAAATAAAAAGATCTGCTCAAACTCAATACATCCTTTTTAGATATTTGCTCATACTCATTTTGTTTATACATTTATGTTACATAAACACTAAAAAATACTCCCTCCGTCCCACTGTCTTTGTCCACTTACCTTTTGGCACATCATCCAATGCACTTCTTTAATCCATTTTATCTTGTAATTTGTATATTAAAAAGTTATAGAAATTATATATTAATAATCTATATGTTAAGACAAATCAAACAAGATCACACATGACTATATTTAGGCTTACACATTGAGAGAATTTGATGAGTCAAAGTGTTTAGATGAACAGTTCCAAAAGTCAAAAGTGGACAAAGACTGTGGGACGGAGGTAGTAATTATTTGCAAAAAAAAAATCTTTCATATTTTCCATGGTAAAGCGAAACATTAAAAATGATTTTCCTTGGCATAGTTTCCCTTTCCGCACAAGTGTCTGCATTCCAAACATAGTTTTAGGAATACACGTTACGTGGCAAGCTTATAATACTTGATTGGTTCAAAATTTATTAATGTGTTTTTCAATGCAAATTCGCGGCAGGGGCTGTTTTGATGTTTGCAAGGATGACATGGATGGTGACAGTCCACGTTGGAATGATGTTGTTCCTTCTGAGTCTGAGCAGCAGAACTATGCACAGCCATTGACCAATGATGTGGATCATGAAGGTGGAAAGGGTAACGAGAATCTAGGACAAAACAGCTCCTTGGCCCGCACTTCAATTCAAGGGTGTAAAAAGTTTTTGAGTGGTTCACTACTACAGGATAATAAAAAGGGTATAACTAATGGAGAGAGGTATGATATTTAACTCTTTTTTCCTGGTCTTTAGTGCTAGTGGATACCGTTATGGGATCACCCATTGTGAACTGTAATGATCCTGGGTATGGTATGGGCTTAAAGGAGCCTCCTACAGTTAGGGAAGACTCAGGTCACCGTGTGCTCATAGCAAAATAAAATAAAAAGTTGATTTTACAGGCAATTTTAGCGTTAAAAAGCTACTTAAAATGACGTTTCAAATGTTTTACGAGTAATTTTTAAGGCAGCCTACTGCCCACAACCTTTGTGGGACCCTTCCTCCCCTTGTGGGGGTTTATAGATAACTGATTAGTGATGTGCTTCTCTAATTAATATGAAGGGAGTATCAGCAGCCAAGATATCAATCTGAACGAAACTACAGTGGTCCACTGCAGTATAATCACAAGAAAGAAACTGGTAATGTACTACTAATGATGCTTTACTAATTTTTAATAGTTCAAGTGTTCAACCTTCTTTACAGACTTCAGCTTCTTGTATCAAATCATTCCTTTAGCTCTTGTTTGTTGGAGGAGGGAAGAGGAGGAAACTGGAGTACTTTGCTCCGCATTATTATTGTTATGCATATTACTCCGTAACATATAGTTTGCTACATAGGAGATTTTAGATCACAACAAAAATTGTTTGAAGCATGATATTTGTATAGATTTTCCTAAAACTGTAGACCTGTAGTTCATCCTCACTCCTCTATTAAAGCAAACATATCATCTTCTTAAACTCTTCCTTTTTCCTCCCCTTGCCTCTACCCATTTTCCCTACCATCCCCTCATGTGAACCAAACTAAGGCTTAAAACTCAGAGTCTTAAATTACAGGGGAAGATGCATCTGAAGGAGCCATTGTCAAACGTAGGGGACGTTTCCAAGTAACTTCAGCAGATTTGAGTCCAAAGGTATATACTTTCCAAGAGTGTCTTAAACTCCTCTTGTAACAATGGCAAAAACCATCTTGAACTGTTTAAAAATGCTGAATAGTAAGTGCATAACTTGTCAATTTATCTTTTAGGCAATGGCTCTGTAACCATTGCCTTTTCATTATTATGTTCAGGGTCATACAAACTGCTTTGTAAATGCTGTTTCTGGAGGTTTGAATGGCCCAACTGTTCCTGGTCCTATGGCTTCTTCAGTTCTACCATCATTACAATGCATGCTGCAGCAGAATATGTTGCAAAGAGTAATTTCTGCTTGCTTTAATTTTCTTTAGGTCCGCTTGGAACACATAAAATGCTGGGGAAAGATAATAGGGAGGAAAATCGACAACTTGTTTAAATACCACCACAACAACCCAGTTGAATCACACACAACTTGTTCAAATACCATAAATCAAATTTTAGACATTCGTTCAAACTTATATTTGCATATTTTTATTACAGAGTATATAGTTGTTGTTGTATATAGTAAAAACTAAGAAACCTAAATATATGTAAAAATGTAAAGGGGGAATTCGTAAGAGAATTTGGGAGAATATAAATTGGTTCAAAGTTTCAAACTCAATAAATCAATTTTAGATATTTGTTCAAACTTTTTTTGTTTATATATTTCTACTCCCTCCGTCCCTAAGTAAAGTTTCATATGGTGAAACTACATCGTCTTTTTTACTTATTTACTTCAATCATGTGTTACTATAAAATAACCTTTTCACCACTTGTTTTTATTTTCCTTAACGTTTTCCCCTTCCTTACCATTTTTTTTTTCTACCAAACATAGACGTAAGGCTCTATTTCGCACATTACTTGATTATTTTCTACTGATCTATTCAGGAAGAACTCATTAAAATGATCAAGTATGTGGAGCAAACATCTGGTAATGCCATTTATGCTTTGTTTTCAAATGGCCCTTTATTTTGATTATTTTATGTGGGGTAGAGTGTCTGAGGGCATGCCCTTGTCAACTTCAATGCAGTCAATTCTGTGGACACAGTTGAACCTGGAAGCAATGGCCCTTCACAGGTACTTATAACTTCTTTAATGCCTTGTTGGGGGGGGGGGGGGTTGAGAGAAAGGAAGAATTTCTTTTGTTTTGATCCCAAATAAATTGGGAGACAAGAGGGCAAGAAAATTATAGGCTTTAAAAGTAGCACACCTATTTCGATTTAAAATTATAGTCTCCTTGTTTGTCCTTCTCTTCATGCCATATTCAATTCCAGGGTATTTTGTCATTTCAAAACTAACACACCTATTTCTCTTTTTTTACAGACTTATTTCTTTTCTACCAAACCATTTTTCTCACCTTATTTTATTTCACTCTTTCTTCTGTCTTTCTTTCATTCCTATTTCTCTTAATGACAAGCTTAAAATATAAAAGTATAGATTAATTTTCAAAAGTTATCATATCAAAATGTACTCATATGTATTACAAATAATAAAATTACATAAGAAAACATTATACTCCATAACAAAATAATAATAAAAACTTCATAAGATAATGGCCTAAATGCCTAATAAAAATGTTGCAAGTTCATTTTTTTTGTAATTTAAATATTTACTGATTGCCAAGTTATATCCATTTTTTATTAAAATTACAAAGAGTTGAATTTTAAGACCAAAGTTCTGGAAAATAGCAGATTATAAAAACCTACGTAGTACTCATTGGGCTTAAGAGTTAAGACCTAAATTGAATGTTTGAGACGTAAAATATCAACAAATTGAAAATTTGAGACCTAAGTTCTGTAAATCTACTCAACATAATTTATTCATATATAGCGTACACCTGGATAGTTTAGAACCAGAGCAATAGAGAGTTCAGATTTGACAGCACATTGCTGAGCAATTCAGTATTGAGAGGAGAGGTGAACATATAAATATTTATTAAGGCTGTTTAGCCCTTAATGAGTTTCAATTCATTAGTAAAGAGAATTCCGAGAAATAGTGTGCTACAGTGCTAGAAGCTGAGAAGTGGATGAGTTGCTACGCTAGGGGAGGCTTGATGAATACATGAAGTGAACATAAAGATATTTAGGAAAATTTGGCACGGCCTCTTACAGATGAAAAAATAATAGAATAGAACTTAACCTATGCTTCCCTGCTAGGCATAAAAATTTCAAGGCACTTGGGCTAAGACTGGCCCTGGTCTCATTATGTCGTTGTATTACCTGGCCATGCATGCCATCCAAAGTTTGGACGAGTTGCCTGCCTCTGCATTTAATCTTTTTTTTTGTTTGTTTGTACAAAGGCACCTTCTACTTCCTCAAGGGAGAGAGATCTGATGTGCCAGGTGATCCAATTGCAACAAAGGTACATATAGCATATTTGTTACCGCATATTTGTGGGGATTGGGGATCAATGCCATGACTTTCCACAGATGTGGGCAAGTCCCATCCACTTGGACAATAGGGCATGACAAGAGACAAATCTCTTAAATATCTAGCACTTTGTTATGTCTGTTTAATTGAGTTTTTCAAATAAATGTCAGTGCTGGAAACCTGATTGAAGAGTTGCAAAGACAGAAGATGAAAAATGCTCAGGTATGTATTCTGTCATTACAAGTTTTTTTTTACAAATGAAAATAGACTAAATGTGCGACCAGTTGGTTGTGTGGCTTGCAATTTTTTTTTGCTTAGTTAGCTTTAGACTAGTTGAAATGGATGTTACCAATCAAATGGATGTTTCTCCTTTCAGAATATTCAGCTCATTCCAACCAAATAGCTATTAGTAAAAGGGGGCCCATACTTTCTCTAAAATCAACTTTTGTACTTCCCGTCCTCAATGAGTCAATGTTATCCTAAAATTTTATGAAATCACATTTGGATGGTGTCAGAGTTAATGATCCCAAGGGTTGGCCCTAGAGTCTAACACTGGTATTGGTCATTTGGGATGACAATGGGCTGGATCACACTCTTTTATATACAAAACTTATTTTTTCTCAAAAATGCTTCATTAAAATGTGTTTTATACAAAACATTAAACAATCAATTTCCTCAACAATTTTTTCTCTTTCTCAACTTATACAAAACTTTCCAAGATCATAACATACTCTAATTCAGTAATTCTCGGCGTCGCATTTCATGGCAAGAAAGAGGCACGCTTCAATAGGTTGTATTGATTGTTATTGTTCTGAATTTGCAGTTGGAAAAGAGATTAAGTGTTTTGGTCGAGAAAGAGGAACAAGGATGAATTTGCTGCAATCTAAGACCTCATTTTACTTCATGTTGTTGCAGTGTTGGTATGGGATGTGTATTATGTATTATTTTATAATGTAAAGCTCAATGTTGTAATTTAATTACTACAAATATGTTGTAATTAAATCTTATGCATTAAGGATGTCTCCGTTATAAAAGTACGACATACTATGGGCCAAGTAATACCATCTGATTCCCCATTCTTTTTAATCATTGGTTATTTATAGCTTTAATGTAAAAGAGTTGATTACTTAGGTTAATCATTAATGATGCTCATCTATATCTATATCTATACTATTCTTAAAAGCAAGGGAAATTGTGCAAGCCTTTTTCCCGCCCAATCATTCATCCATTAATTGGAAGAACATAAATAGCCTTGGAATATTTGTTTGGTAGTATATATCACCTTTTATGCATTTACTTCTATAAAATATTGTTACGTTATTACTTTATATAGCTTTTATTTAATGTCAATTTAACCACGGAAACATTTTTCAAAAATATTATTATACCTTTTATACGTTTAATTATAAAAAAATATTTTTACATTATTACCTTATATAGCTTTTATTTAATGTGGATTTAATTATATAAACATTTTTATGGTTATGTATTTACTTTTATGGAAGAAATATTTTTTTTTTGTAAGGCGTGTATTATGTTAAAATAATAATAGAAATACTAATGTAACAATGGTAATTATTGAGATCGTGCTAAAATAGTGTTTTGTTATGAAAAAATATATGTACATTAAAACCTTATGTAGCCTTTATATATTATATAAACTTGATTATAAATTTTTTTTATCTTTTTTAAATTTTATGCTTGAAAAGTTAGTCTTGAGATTCAATTAAACAGAATTTCAATTTTTAAGGAGGAAATTCATTATTCGGTACATTATTACCTTTTACGAAAAATTGTACGCTTGACAAGTTAATTACGTATATTATTACCTTTCTAAGGAGAACATAAATTCGTATTAAGTTTTATGAAGAATTTGATAATAAACCGAAATATACATCAATACACCAAATATGAATAATAAATATAAAGTATGTCAATTAACAACGTACAGTTGATATTTTTATGACAAACATATATTATGTCGAAATAATAATAAAAATACTAAGCTAATAATAGTAAAAATTGAAATTGAGTAGAAATAGTGTTTCAATATGGAATTTTTATATATATATTATTATCTTATGTAGCTTCTATATAATGTCAATTTAAATATTTAAAATTCATTTTTTAATATATTTTTATAGCTTTTAAAAATGTTACGGTTGACAAGAAGAAAAGTTATATACCATACATTATTACCATTTACTAGCTTTTACCATTTAATATTCAAAAATGCTAGAATTACAAATACCCTTCATCTAGAACGAGTATGAAAATTCTATTTTCGTGAAGAGATGCGTCCGATCAGTTTTGCTCTATAAGTATGTTTACCATTTTATGATACCATATACGACATTATTATTATCTGGAACGAGTATGAAAATTCTGTCATTTTTCAAACATACTCTGGGCCTCCATACTTACAGAGCAAAACTGATCGGACGCATCTCTTCACGAAACAACATAACTAACTTTACGCAGAACATTTGAATGTTTGCAATAGTTACTGTTAAAGATATCATTTCGAGCGTATTGGGTCCGCCCCTTGGAAGGGTTACCACCCTTTGGACCCGGCTACAGAATCCATAATATCGTTGAACGAGTGTGCATTTCACACCACCCAACTCATTAACAACACCAATTGAAATTTTTGCATGCTCTAAGTAAATCTCATTACACAAATTAATCGATGACACTAAAATCACCAATATGAAACACCATTAGATCCTTAAAAAATGGCCCTTTGTATCTACAAAACCATGATGTTTAATGTTTTACTTTATCAATGGAAATGAAAGCATGTTTGGTTAACGTATATTCTTCAAAGTTTAATTATTGATTTTACCAAATTTATTACATACAACTTGTTTTCAACACATTTGGCAAATTACACAACAATTATATACGTTAAATGAAATGTTAGTACTGTGAGAGCAATACATAATGTTCATTTGGGCATCGCATAGTATTGTGATGTTCAATACAGGGTAACATAATCCATGATAAATCCAATTAAACACTCTTAGAAATTTGAGATTTTACTGGAATACTCAAAGATTACATAATTATCACTGGCGATTCTAGAAATTCAATATTTTAGAATATTACTCTAAGATTGCATATAGATTACAAATACACCTCAAAAATTGAATATTAACTATTAAATTTCTGGGAGTGCTGGTGATAATTATGTAATCATTAAATATTCTTCTAGTAAAATCTCGAAATTTCTAGAAGTCTTGGCATAGATTTTTCATACAATATACATCAAGCATCTCATAGTGAAAACATTATGCCATAATTGCAGCCCTATAAAGGCTTGGAGAAACTAGCTGCATAAAGTACAAAGGATTGGGAGCTTGTCCACATATGATTACCAGAGGCAGTTTTCCTTCACAGCAGAAACAATGCCTTTCAGAGTGGTCTGCAATATAACTTATGATTGTGATTATGTAAGATTTAAATGTTACAGCACAAAAATGACAGTGTTTAATTTGACAAACCAGAGAATGATCTTTCAAACCAAGTGAGAGAACCAAAGGTCTCGAAGATCCCGTGGAACTGCAAACATTTGCCAAGATATAAAAATATGATTGCCGGTGTTTTTTTTACTTACGTATGTAGCTTGTGCATGAGTGCTTTGGGTCTAGTTGCAAATGTATTAGTTTTGTCTAAGCTTAAAAAATTGCCTATGCTTTTGTGTCTGAGCCGGAAGTCTCTTGGAAACAATGTCTCTACTTCCAATGTTGAATTTGGACTTGACAACCTCAAACCTCTCTGAGAGACTCCGATAGGAGTTCTTGGAGACGCCATATTAGGATGGTAAAGTGCTTGTAATGGTTGTGTATGTCGTTTTTCACTCACTCACACTATTCGTGTCACTCTTAGGGCCAGCTTTTTAACCTGAATTTTAACTAGAGTCTAAAGACTTAAGCCTAAACTTTAGAGCCTAAAACTTGGAGTGTGGAGACTAAGTCAATGGCCTGAAATTTGGAGACTGAAAACCAGAACCCGGAGACTGGATACTATGTTCATTTGAACTAAAATCGAAAAATTGGAGTTTAGAGCCTAAAAATGAAGCATGGAGTCTAGACAACTGGAGTTAAAAGTTGGGGAAAAAAATGATAGCAGTCAATAGAGAGGTGGAAATACCTTATGTGCTCAATAATCTGTCTAGCACAAGCAACCAGCATTTGCTGCAGGATTGTAAACTGGTGTTATTATTAAATTCAAGACAAGCAAAATAACCAAACCCAGTATTATCCCACTTGAGAGTAGGATTTCAGGACATCATTAAAAAAATTATATATATCCGGCTCAGGGGTGGACACGGGCCGGTTCTGGAACTAGCGGTTCCTAGTCCCCGGGGGAAGGCCGTAATCCGAACCGGGTAGGCCATAGGGTGTACGATGCTGGTTCCCGACCGGTTTCGTTCCCTTTTTCTTTTTTGAAAAAAATGTAAAATGACCTTCATCACTCATTTACTAATTTATTCGAGGCAATTGTGCAAGGGAAAATGTGAATCGGCCTTAAAAACAAAAACAATAATGATTTCAGAACGGGAACTGGTTCCAAAATGTTAGAACCGGAACTGTTCCCCCACCCCCACCCCAACAGTACCGGTGTTGCTTGGCAGAACCGTGTCCACTCTTAATCCTAGTACTATTCTAGCAGCAGCTGTTATGGAAACTCAGTAATGTGTTCTTCATCATATACCTCATCGCGTTTCCCAAGTATTACAGACACACTAAAGTTTGGTTCGGTCGTCATCCCTTCTTCCTTCCTACCAATAAAGAACCATACAAACACCTGTTGCATCTGATTAAAAGTGGTGAATTTTGATCTATTAACTTGGTTGTGAAGTGTCCCGAAATAAACTTCACACTTTCTTTTTTTGGTTGTTCCAAAATAAACTTCATTCTCATTTTTTTTCTATTTAGGATTAAATTATGTGGCTCGAAATCTCCAATTAAATTTAAACCACCAACTTTTTTACTTTTCAACACTTTTTTTAAAACTTCGTGAAGGTAAACGCTGAAGTTTATTTTGGGATGGATGGAATACTTGTCTTGTTCAGAACACTTTTTGTGTTGAAAAAAATACATTAAGCTAAACGAAAAGTAGCTTTTTTGGTGGAACACAATTACACAAGTACTCTTCTTTTGGAATAAAAAAACTTTGAAATGACACACTTTTTGGGAATATGGATCAAATAACACTATGAAACCATTATGTTACAGATGTCAAATTGTGGAGGTCACTAACCATATTATGTTATAAATGGATCCCGGTCCTTTTTTAAGGACTAACAGCCATATCATAATTGGAAAAATGTGTGTTCAAAAACAACTTAGTAGAAGATGTAATCCAAACCTAGCATGCAGTATGGTGCCCATACTTCCTATTTGAGTTACAATAACCTGAATATTCAGAACAAAACAACCTATGAAAACCTCACAATTACAACAACAACAACAACAATGATAATAATAATACTACGAAATAAGAACAACAACATTGGGATTCTTTGGACACTCAACTCCAGTGTCATAATATGACACCCGGGCCCTACAGTGTTCTATTCGATGCCATTATTGTTACACTCATCTACCCCCACCCCCCCCCCCCCCCCCCCCCCAGCAACCCATATATTTGGCAGTGGATTGCCACCAACATGGGAGTGCTAGGGGGTTTGTGATGGATTGAGGTATTTAAGAATCACAGTTCGGGGTCGAACGGAGCACTATTGGGTCCTCAAATGACCAATGCCATATTATGATATTGAACCTTAGTGTCAAAAGAACTGAGCTCTAATAATAAATATAATAACAACAACAATGAGGATAACCTAGTTAAGGGATTAAGAACTCACAAGAAAATGGTCATCATAACTACATATGATGAAATCGGTTTTATTCCCCTGTTGGAAGTCATAGAACAAAACAAGAAAATAAATATTAGGGAAACAACTGATGAGCCATGAGTATATAAGTGTATGACTTCAATTCTAGCAAGACATACTCCCTATGAATTTTTAACAATTTGACCATTAACATATTTCATTATTTATTACAAAATTAGTAAAAAAGTTGATATCTTGAAAATATAAATAGAGACGAATCTAACAGCACTTTTTGTGATACAATAGCCAAAATGTCTCCGTGCCAAAATAATGTTTTTGTTCACTATTTATTGAGTTAAACTATATCTTCTTTCTTTATACATTTCATAAGTTGCTTGATAAAATAAAGTAGTGAAGTCCTTGCTTGTGTACAGAACTTTTCACATAGTTTTTAAATATATAATTTTATCCTTAGAATTATAAATCTTATTTTAGGACTAAGGAGTATGACGCAAGAAAAGAATGCTAGACAATACATCAAACAAGTGGTGTGCATGCGTTCTTATACATAAATGCAAATCAAACCTCAAATTAACCTAAACCTGATCAAAAGCAGAACAAATTGTGATTTACAACTTTACATGTATGAATCCCACCGCTAAAAGCTAACAGAGCATACCAAAAAAAACAAAAATTAAGAACTGGAAAAACAAAAGAGAAATTGTGAAAATGAAAACCTATAAAACCTGAATGTCGAGAGAGAACTGCTTGTGGGGAACAGGAAAAGGTAACGATGAGATAATCATATTCTGATCCATTAACACAATCTTCACACCAGAGGCCTCCTTGGGGAACTAACTAATCGGAAAAAGTAAGACCTTTGGGTAATGCTAATTTGTTTGAGTACTTTTTAACTCTCTCCTTTTTTAACTCTCTCCGTCCCAAAAAGTCTTTTCTGTTTTATTTTTTGGACACGGAGAGGATAAAATTAAAGGTGAGGAGTGTGGATAGCGGGGTGGAGTAAATGAGGGTGGTAGATCTACGTGAGGCCGAAGTAGGGGTGGTGGCCGGGAGGGAGAGGGGGTAGGTCGGATGGGAAATGTGAATGGGGTGGACGGAGGTAGGCGAGGGGGGAGCGTGCATGGGGGATGGAGCGGAAAGAGAATAAAAAAATTTCTTCAAATTCTAACAGAAACTCTTTTCCCTCCATTGAAGGAAAATATTTTTCCAAGGAAAAATGTTTTCCTTCTACTAAAACGCATGCAAATAGAATAAAAAAAGAAATTCTGTAAAATATCTCCCCCAACCAAACACACCATTGGTTGGTAAAATTATTGTTCCTACATTTTAACCATTCAAACCCCTGCAGCCCGCACCTCATCCTAGTCTCCATTATCACGAGAAATCACCTTAAATATGAGTAAAATATAGAAAATATACCAAAATAAATACCGGAGTATATTATTATTTCCAAAATAAGAGTTTTACACTGTAGTAAATGACATTAAATATTTTCACAATACTTTTTGGTAATGTATATCGTCATAATTGTCACTCTATATGCATTTTAACTTTTATTTCATTAATAAAAATTGAAAATCCTATTTTAGTATATTTTTAATATTTTATTCCTACTTTATTCTTTCTCCCTTTGATCATCGATTTAGCATTGCCAAAAAGATATACTTTGTATGATACTCCGTATAATATATGAAGTATATAATTTTTTTCTCGACATACAATCAGATAAAAAATCAAGCTTTCTGTTGAGCTGAACATGGTATCAAAGTCTCCCTTACTAAGATGTCATTTGTTCGAAACTCTATGTCGCATACATTAAAAAATAGGAAATGTTGGTTCACAAACACAATCATCACAAACTTCACAAACTTACTTCTATAAAAAAATTAAATACTCTAAAATAATTTTAAAATGAGAATTTAAACCATAAATAGTAAGTTTGTGGAGTTTGTGACCAATCATGTTTGTGAACGCAACATTGTTCTTAAAAAATTAAAGTTTTATGTATAAGGCTAGAACAGTGTTTTGGTTGAATTTATGACTTGACAGTTTTGAGGGACGGTTAAGATATAATCCAGAAAAGAAGTAAAAAGATAATTATGTATAGAGGGAGTATTGCAAATACTCTAAAACTATATTAAAAATTCTACTCCATTATATACGATTGATTATCGAAAGGAAAACATTTTTCTTAAAATAGTGGAGGGTGTTAGACAGTCATAGGACTCCTAGTTGTGGTTGTTTTAGTTATCATAGTTGTTGTATCCTAGTCACCTTCTATTTTCCTATTCCTAGTCTATATAGGACTTACTCCTATAAATACTCTGGATTGTATTCATTCTCTCTGTGTGAAATATATTGTTTGCCTATATTCTATCATGGTATCGGAGCTCAGATATTCTCCCAAACTCTAGGCCTTGACGCCGTTTCTTTCTATTTCTCGGCTTCACAGCCATCCTCCTCTTACAGTGATCTTTTGATCGTTACCTGTGTCGAAGACCGGTGATCCCTTTGCCGACCTTCCTGGCGGTTTGAAACTTTTTCTCCACAATCTTCACTCCCTCGTACCCACAAAATTGGAAGATAATAATTATCCCTCGTGGTCATCTACCGTGAAGGCTACGCTCGTTGCTCACCGGTTGTTTGAATATGTCGACGGAACCCTCATGCCGCCCCCGCCAACCATACCTAATGAGAAGGCACCGGCTGCTGCTGACAAGGAGCCGGCTGTCAAACCAAATCCAGCTTATGAACAGTGGTCTATCATCGATGCCCAGCTGTGTGCCTCGCTTCTCGCCATTCTATCTCCATCGGTTCAGAATCTTGTGCATCTCTGCCCTACCGCTTCTGCAATCTGGGATCATCTCCATCAACGGTATAATTCACTCTCTCGTACCCATATCTTCCAATTAAAAGAACAATTACATAATCTACGCAAAGGACAGTCCTCCATGCAAAGCTACATTGATGGCGCACTCAAAATTGTCACTGCCCTTGCCTTAGCACGAGAGCCTGTCCCGGAACAAGATGTGATTCTTAGTGTTCTGCGAGGTCTCCCTTCTGAATATGCTTCCCTCAAACAAAATATTCGGACTAATATTGCAAAGCTTACCTTTAATGAGGTGTCTTCTTGGCTCTTATCCGAGGAACTCAATGTCCAAATTGAACAAAACCTGCATCTCGGCTCCTCGTCTAGTGGATCTACTCAGCTTCCTACTGCCCTATATGCTAATAGCTATCGTGATGGAGGACAGCGAGGCCGTGGCCGTGGCAGAGGCCGTGGCCGAATGACAGGGAACATAGGCGGAGGTCGCTTTGGTGGTCGTGCGTCGTATGCTCAGCCAGATGGTCGTGGCCGAGGTAGTGCTCCACGCAATCCCTCATTAATTTGTCAAATCTGTGGTCGATCCAACCACGGTGCTTGGCAATGTTGGAATCGCTATGATGAGGAGTATAGTGGACCACCATCTGCTCCGCACAATGCCCAAGCCTTGTACTCTGCTCACTCTGCGGACATCAATCAGAACTGGCACTTAGACTCCGGTGCAAGTACTCATGTTACGTCTGACTTATCACGCTTGCATAATCCTTCTCCATATCATGGCTCAAACTCTATTTTTACTGCTGGAGGACACTCGTTACCCATCTCGCATATAGGCTCAGGTCAGGTTACTACACCCTCAGGTACCTTCACTATCTCTAACCTCCTTCATATCCCCGACTTAAAAACCAATCTCT
This sequence comes from Cuscuta australis, assembly GCA_003260385.1. Lineage (NCBI taxonomy): Eukaryota > Viridiplantae > Streptophyta > Magnoliopsida > Solanales > Convolvulaceae > Cuscuta > Cuscuta australis. Next base: position 2,514,007 of record NQVE01000192.1, read on the forward strand.
TATCCGTCCACCGATTTACCACTGACAATAATTGTTCCCTTCTGTTTACCTCCAAGGAATTTCTGATCCTGGACAATCATACCAACCAAGTCACATACCGGGGCCCATGTGAGCGGGGATTATACACTCTACCATCCAGCGTCGTTCCAGTGTCTTCGTCATCTAAGCTTGCTGCGGCTCCACTGGTGATCAATGCTCTAAAGACAACGTCTCATCAGTGGCACTGTCGGCTTGGTCATCCTTCTATTCAAGTTACAAAGTCTCTGTTGTCCCAATTAGGTGTTTCTTTCGAGTCTGAAATGTTCCATTGTGATTCATGTTCTATGTCAAAGTCTCATAAATTATCTTTTCCTTTATCTACTACTGTCACAACGACACCATTTCAATTAGTTCATTCTGATGTTTGGGGTCCTACCTTTGTACCCTCTTTTGGTGGTTATCAGTTTTACATCAATTTTGTTGATGATTTTACTAAATATTGTTGGCTATACCCACTTAAGCACAAATCTGATGCCTTTTCAGCGTTTCAAAGTTTTCAATCATGATCAAAAATCAGTTCGGTCACGATATTAAAATTTTTCGAACTGACAACGGTCGTGAATATGTAAATCACAAATTTGGGTTGTTTCTCCAACAGTTGGGGGTCCTCCACCAAAAGTCCTGTCCTTATACTCCTGAACAAAATGGGGTTGCTGAGCGTAAACACCGGCATCTTATTGAAACCCTTGTCACCCTTCTCTACACCTCTTCTCTTCCTGTCAAGTTCTGGGTTGAAGCACTTGCTACAGCTAACTACCTTATTAATCGCATGCCAAAGCGCTCTCTCCAATACAAGTCACCCTATGAAGCCTTCTACCATGCCTTACCAGATTATTCACATCTTCGGGTTTTTGGGTGCCTTGTATATCCTCATCTCCGCCATGATATTGATCACAAGCTTCAACCCCGTTCAAAACGTTGTGTCTTCCTGGGCTATGAGTCATTATCCAAAGGGTATCGTTGCTATGATCCCACCACTTCACGTATATATATCTCTCGCCATGTCCAGTTTAATGAGTCTGAATTTCCCTATTCCACCCACTCGAGTTCATCCACCCCCTCCTCTTCCTACTTTGGTGTCGTTCCTATTTTCCCTACATCTCCCGTGGTCCCTATGCCTACTCCCATGCATCCCTTAACTCTCACTTTGCCTAATCCCCTGCCCAGAACCCCATCCCATACTCCCGTGCCAACACCGTCACCCACAACCCCCGCAACTGCCCATACTTCACCTCCATCCTCAACCCAAACTTCTCCCTTGTCCTCACCTACAATATCTCCCCATACCACTCCACCCAGTAGTCCGTCCCCCCCTCCTTTACCACGTCCCCCCACCCACCATATGATCACTCGTGCTAAAAGTGGCATCTCTAAACCCAAGCTCTTCTCTACCACTCTTATCACCACACCACCTGCAGATGAGCCTAGTACCTATCGCGAGGCCTCCAAAAATATTTTTTGGCGACGAGCAATGGATGAGGAGTATGCTGCCTTGATTAAACAGAATACATGGGTTCTTGTTCCTCGACCTTTGGGTCAGGCTCCAATTGGTTGCAAGTGGGTATACAGGATCAAGCGCCATGCAGATGGTACCGTTGAACGCTATAAGGCACGCCTTGTTGCCAAGGGCTATAATCAAGAATATGGCTTGGATTATTCTGACACCTTTAGTCCTGTGGTAAAGAAACAAACTATCCGACTGGTGTTCTCTCTGGCTTTACACTATCAATGGCCTCTTCGTCAACTTGATGTGTCCAATGTTTTCTTACATGGTGAGCTTGATACAGATATTTACATGGATCAACCTCCAGGTTATGTGGATCCCTCTTTTCCAAATTATGTGTGTCAGCTCTCTAAGTCTCTATATGGGTTGAAACAAGCCCCTCGGGCCTGGTATTTACGCCTGTCTGCTTTCCTCCATGCGTATGGCTTCCGCAAAAATGTCCACGACACCAGCCTGTTCCTCATGCATAGCTCTCAAGGTATTCTGATTTTACTTGTCTATGTGGATGATGTTATTGTCACCGGCAGTTCAGAGTGTCTTGTTCAGACCTTCATTGATCGCATGTGTCAAGAGTTCAAGACCAAGGACCTTGGTCCCCTCCATTATTTTCTTGGCTTGGAGGTTCAACGTACTACATCAACCATCCTTGTGTCTCAACGGAAGTATGCCCTCGAACCTCTTCAACGGGCAGGAATGACAGACTGTAAGCCGACTGCCACCCCACTTCCTGTTCGGCCAGCAGTCACCGAGGGGGGATCTTCACCGCCGTTCCCTGATGCTTCTTTATTCCGTAGCCTTGTTGGCGGCCTTCAATATCTTACCACTACAAGGCCTGATATTCAGTTTGCTGTAAACTACGTCTGTCAGCAAATGCACGCCCCTACAGAGGATGATTTTCAGGCCTTAAAACGGGTTCTTCGGTTTATTAAGGGTACTATGGATCGTGGTCTGCTCTTCACCACTGGAGACTTACAATTAACAGCCTACTCTGACTCAGACTGGGCTAATGATATGACAGATGGTCATTCGGTAACTGGGTATTTAATATATCTCGGGCCGAATCTTGTGTCCTGGAGCACAGAGAAACAGACCCGGGTGTCCAAATCCTCTACGGAGGCTGAGTATCGTGCCCTATCCTCGGCCTCCTCGGAGGTCATGTGGCTCACTTATGTTTTGATGGATCTTCGTATTCCTGTGTCTATACCACAGCTTTTCTGTGACAACCAGTCCGCTATTTGTCTCACAAAAAATCTAGTTTTTCATAAACGCATGAAGCATGTGGGAACTGATTGTCACTTTGTTCGAGAACAGGTTATTGCAGGCACCATGAATGTCTCACATGTATTCTCTGAAGATCAGCTTGCTGACTTGCTCACTAAACCACTAACCAAGCCGCGGTTTCAACATCTTGTGTCCAAACTTCCACTCGTGACACGAAGTTCAGTTTGAGGGGGGATGTTAGACAGTCATAGGACTCTTAGTTGTGGTTGTTTTAGTTATCATAGTTGTTGTATCCTAGTCACCTTCTATTTTCCTATTCCTAGTCTATATAGGACTTACTCCTATAAATACTCTGGATTGTATTCATTCTCTGGGTGTGAAATATATTGTTTGTCTATATTCTATCAGAGGGCAATCTTACACCAAATAATTGGTGTAAGATTCTTACAACAATTCAATTACAGTATTTTAAAACTTTGATCGCATTGGACGAGTGGAGAGATTTATTGAGGAGATTAGGACTATAGTTACAACCAATTTTTTGTTGTGAGACTATAAGTGGTTGGTGTAAGATAGCCCCTCCACTATTTATACCAACAATATTAGATCTAAAATTATCCTTCTCAAAAGAGATTACATGATTTGTTATACTTTGAGTTTTAATATGAACGTCAAAAGGTTACATTTTATAATCTTTTTTTTTTGCCCCACTCTTTTTAAATCTTGCAAGATTTGCTGATAGTGTTTGATACGGAGTGTCGTTTATTGCACTTTGAAATGAGGTGGTTGGGTTTGCTCACCACTATTTTGAAAGTTTATTCAATCTCAGAAAATCTTTCTCCTTTCTTTTTTCATTCGTCTCAAAAAACACTTCTCATTTCTATTAAAAAGTCACTTTTATCCCTTACTTTTTCATACTTTTACCTATCACATCATACCTTTTTACTAATAATCTATCCATCAAATCATACTTTTACCTATCATATCAAAGGACATTTTTGGAAATTCAATATCAAAATACACTCCACTTAAATCTCTCTCCAAAACCAAAACTTCCATGTTTTCCGGGACGGAGGGAGTATAATTTTGAAAAAGTTCATTATAAAAATTACCTTACTCGCTTTTTCTTATTATTACAAAATGTTTCACATTTTCTTTTTCGGATGTTTTAAGAAAGTTACATTTATTTTATATTATATTTTAGTAATAAATAAATCTGTAGTTCAAAATATTTTTGTCTCTTATCTATGAGTAATGCTTACATATTCTGAAAGTCTACATTTAAAATGTAGACCTTCTTACATTTTTCATAGACTTGCATGTGGATATTTATTACTCCCTCCGTCCCACTCTCTTTGTCCACTCACCTTTTGACATATCATCCAATGCATTTCTTTAATCTATTTTATCTTGTAATTTGTATATTAAAAAATTATAAAAATTATATATTAATAATCTATATGTTAAGACAAATCAAACAAGATCACACATGACTATATTTAGGCTTACACATTGAGAGAATTTGATGAGTCAAAGTGCTTAGATTAACAGTTCCAAAAGTCAAAAGTGGACAAAAAGAGTGGGACGGAGGTAGTATATTTTTTCTAAAAGCCCGCCTTTTTTATACTTCAAATGCACTAAAATCTATATAATGAGCATGAACCTTAGGTCTACATAAGAATTTGTCCTTGTTATCTATATACAGAGTGAATTATTACTAAAAAAATTTAATGCCTTTTTCAAAATCTATGAGAACTTATTTGTACTCCATAAAACATTTAGTGAGACATATAGACTAGTCATTTCATTTCATATTGACGGTCTAATAAATATTTTTAGTAGTCAATTTAATTCCATGTAGACATAAAATATGTTTACATTTATTCACTTTTCAATGTATAGTACACATGGAACAAAGGGAGTATTTATTTAGAAAAATGTCAAGTATACCATAAAAAAATGATAAGCCTCACTTTCGAGTTTCGAGAGTCTCAAACACCCGACCCGACGGTTAATGAGAAAAGGTAAATTGAACTTCGATTGCATATTGTTGGCAAAGAGTGAAGCCAAATGCAATTGACAAGAATTGAAATTGGGTCTTACCGTCTTGGCATTCATTACATTTGCCAACTCCGCATCGCCCACCGACGTTAAATGTACCATAATTCTGAGTGTATGTTTAACTTCATCTCTTTCTAAGAGCATTGGAAATACCTGTGAAGTCATTATTTAATTTAATTGAAACGAGAATAGTTCATTCAAAAAATAACATTCATTAAAAAAATTACATTCATTAAGTAAAAAAATTACATCCATAAAAAATTACACTACGAACAAATTACTGATTATTTGAGCGACTAAAGATATCTTCGACCAAATCCACCGTTGGTGCATTATGAATCTCTCGGCTTCGATTTTTTTGACGGTTTATTCGTTTCTTTTCTTCTTCAATTTCTTCGTACATATGCACCTCCTCGTCTTGGTTGTAATGACAAATGACAAACTCATTATTCTTTATGATCAAACTATGAAGAGAGAACTTGTAGAGAGAATTAAAATCAATAGAATATATTTTAGATGAATTATAGAAAGAATAAGAAGTGTTTTGTGTTCGTACACAACCAACATTATTAAAAAAAAGTGGGTCCCTAAGCATCATTAATCATTTAGTTATTGTAGTTTGAAAAGGAGAGTACTATAAATGTAGTTGCTCTGCCCGGAGGTGTTTTTATTATTATTGAGAAATAAAACGTCTAGAAGAAGAAGGCCAAAAAAAAATAAATCAGAAATGGGAATCGTGGGACCGGATAAGAGCCGGAAGATGGAGATGGAGGAGCTCCGGCGGACGCTGCTATCGTGCGCCGGCGCTAACCGGAGAAAAGAAGAAGGGTTCTTCAAATTATCCGGCCGGCCGGTTTTTCCGCCGGAGCAAAATGATAGACTGGTTGGCGTTACCGGAGGCGTTTCCTTCGCCGGAATCGCAATTGTGAACCAGCTCCTTCTCCGTGGCTACTCCGTTCGGATCCTCGTCGACAACGAAGGTGCGCGCCTTTTCTCCCCTTACTCTCTTTTCCATTTTCCCCGAGTTCATGTTCATTTTATAGATTTTTTAATATAAATGTCTTCGAAGAATTGGATTTTCTGAAAAGAATAAAAGATCCCACGTAAAAATATATGAGAAAGTTCACATCGATGAGTTTAGGATCATGAAAGCACAATTTGCCTAGGAAATATCCTTTCATTGGACTTTTCATTGCCTGTGACGTGACATTTTGATCATTAATCTTTATATTCTGTTTTTACACAAATATATTTTATAAGTATTTAATATTTCAAAACTCTTATTCCAAAATAAACTATTTAAATTACATTTATATCAAGACGAAATATATATTTTCACACATTGAAATTAAAGTTTACAAATTCTTACTAGTCAAATGAGAAATTAGGAAAATCACTCTCTTTAGGAGGGTTGATAAATTAGGAAAATCACTCTCTTTAACGTCAATCCTTGCAAGACTTGAAAGTTGAAACTCTTCTTTTCTTTTCTTGTCTCTTGAAGACATTTTTGGACTAGTTTAGGTAGGTATAATTCTAAGTCTTTGAGTTTATTCTCAAAATGAGTCAATTTAATGGTGTGTTTTTTTCTAAATAGTTCTAGTTACACTCCGTAATTCTCTGCATGAAAACTTTATACTACCTCCGTCCCAATTTATAACGTCTGTTTCGGTTTACGATGTTTAACTGAAATTATTTTCAAACCATTTTATATGACTAATGGTATAGAATTAAAAAATAAAAATTACATATCAAAAAACTACATCAAAAGATCTACAAAACTAGTAGTGACAATAATATTTTATTTTATCAAATTGCTAACGAAAATAGAGAAAGAAAGTGAATGAAGTTTGACCCTGTGAATAGTAAACAGGCATTATAATTTAGGACGGAAGGAGTACTAATTAAGATTTATTCTTTAAATGCTCCTTTCTTTATATTCCCTCAAATTAAGATATGACAAGAATATTTTATTTTATCATATTATTAATTAAAATATGCAAAGAAGCAAAAATTATCGAAAGACGTATTAGTGACAATAGTATTCATTTCGGGACAGGGGAGCATTATATTTGAAAAAGTTAGTACTTTCTTCCCGACTCCGTGCAATTTAGGGTATGTTTGGTTGGAAGGGAAAGAAGTAGAAGGAATGGATATGAGGGAATAGAAAAAAGAGGGGAGGTATTATCAGTATTTATTATTAGTTTTATTATTATTTTTTTTGTTTTATTAGTATACATTTTTTGTTAATATTAGTATTTTTTGTTATTTATATGATTTGATTTATTTTCTAATTATTTATTTAGCTATTTTGGCATTATTTATTATTTATTTCACCGGGGGATTTGTTTCTAATTCTCCAACCAATCTGATTCTATCACCAAGGTTCAAGTGACATTGAACCTTAATGTCATGGGATGACTCGGGAGCGCTCCGGTGTCCCGTTCGTAAAATTGAAGGTTCCACCCCCCTAACCCTCCCGGTAAACCCCCCAACCCGGCCCCGACCCGAACACACACCCCACCCCCTTTAATTTTCCCGGAGCACTAACAATTTCAAATCTACATTTTTGTGTGTTACCAAAGAGCAAAATTAGAATTTGTGTTCATAATTCTAATTGCATAATTTGAATTCAGTGCATCAAACGGAGCCTGACTCTAATTGAAAACAATGTTTCTAAAAAAATTGGACAATTGATAGAGAGATTGCATGTAATTTTCCACATCTGATAAAGCCTTATTCCCTCCTTCCCATCAAAATTAGTGGTGTAGTTTAAGGCCAAGTTTGCACCCCCAAAACAATGTAGCATAACTTGCATATAAATGCACACCTAAATTTCGGAAACGTTAATAGCCCCACCAAGCATTTAAGATTTGGGAAAAACTTGGTATTTCTATATCTTTATGGACTTGTTTGAGAATAGTGTTACAGATTAATGTTAACGTTTTGGATAAAGTTTTAACGGTGCAGATTATTTTGAAAACGCTAACACTAAACGATGTCTGTAGATAACTTTTTCAAAAGTCTAACGCGAACGTTATTCTCAAACATGTCCTATATGGCTATATCCACTTTTATCATGATTATATTTGATTTATTTATGTAAAACAGAATAATTTGTCACTAAAAATTGGCTGACATCTAATATCCTTTTTTATGAATTTTTATTGATGAAATAGTCTACTTAACCAATAATAATAAAAGTAAGTGTAGCAACATCCTCATGATAATTGATAAGTTAAATCAATCATATTCCTTATTAAATAGCCACCACACCAATTATTAGTGGTTCGTAATTTCATTAAGATTGTGCAAATTGTGTTTATCATAAGAAAATGGTGGGTACACGAAAAAGTAAACCCCAAATTTACATAACTCCATCTCCAATACACAATCTCACGCGTGAATTTTTTTTAAAAAATAAATAATAAATCAATAATAGTGATCAATAGTGTATAAATGAGGTACACATTTTGAGGTACCTCTAGCGTCACTCATATCATAATCATCCCCCCAGAAGCCTCACTGCATGAGAGGATGTGTTTTTCTCAAGTAACCAATTCAAAAAAAACCGCAAAACAAACAAAAAACTTAAGTTTATGATTGTAGATCCATTTTGAGACTTACATGCATACATTTACTCCCTCCCTCCCATATGATTTATTACATTTGTTTTTTTAACAGTTGCGAGAACTATTATTTATTTTTACGTTTTCATTGGTTGTTTGATAAAATAAAATATTCTTGACACCTCTTATTTCGAAGAATTTTTCATGTAGTTTTTTGATATGTAATTTTTATTTTTTATTTCTTTATCAATATGTAAATAAAATGAATTGAAAAAACTTAAAATTTTACCTCGGCAACAGAAATGTGACAAATAATTTGGAACGGAGAGAGTATTTTTTAAAAAGTGGGTTGTAAGAGTTTCAGAAATTATTACGTGGAACAAGTAGTTTAGATGGTCTTAAGGGGAAAGTGTTATGATAATCACACAAAAACTAAACATTGATTTACGAGGAATTTACGTAAATAGCACTAAAACATAATGACTTTCCCTAAATAGCACTATATGTATTTTTTTCCCAATGTAGCACTTTTAGTCATTATCCATTAGTCATTATTCAAGTAAATATTTGTCATCACTGGTCATTATGGACATTATTAAGTACTATTTAGAGAATAAAATAATTTAAGTGCTATTTAGAGAAATGAATTAAGTTTTAGTGCTATTTAGTGCAAATATTTCTTGATTTTATTCTCTCCCAACCTTTTCCTAATTGCTTACTCTCTATTATTTCTATGGGATGGATGGAGTTAGAAATACACTATGAATTGCATTTTATGTAAATTAAAGTAAAATTTTATAGAGTTTCATTTTGTTTTATTTACATATTTGTGTAGTAATACTCTCTTCCTTCCAAATTTAATTATAAATTAGGATTTACGATGCAAAATTTTGCATCATTTAAAATTATTTCATTTACAAATTAGTATAATGATAAAAAATAAAAATTACATATTAAAAACTATGTCAAACACTCCACAAAACAATTGGTGACAAGAATATTTTATTTTTTCAAAAAATCAATGAAAACATAAAAATAAACAAAGTTATCGAGACGATAGAAAAAAATTGTAACTAAAATTGGGCCTTGGGGAGTATAAAATTGTAACAAATGGTCCCTATCTACAGATATGATTATGGAATTTGTGTGGTTGCAGAGGAGTTGGAGAAGGTGAGGGAAATGGAAGAATCGGGTGAAATGAGGGGCTGGAACGGCGGCAACGTGGCGGAGGCAGTGATGGCGACATCCGCTGCGGTGGAGAGCTTATCGGAGGCTCTCGTCGGCTGTCGTGGCTTAATCCACACCGCTGCTTTCGTCGACCCCGCCGGCCTCTCTGGCTACTCTGTCAGTTCCTCTCTCTTTATTATTCTCTCCCACTCACTCTTTTTTCTTTTTTATTCTACGCTAATTTCATTTTTGACTCGCCATTGAAATCAAGAAAGAAAAATGAAATTGAATAGAAACATTTGAATTACAAACATTTGTCCAAAAAAAATTTAAAAACAAAAATGAACTTTTATTTTGGAAAAACAAAAAAAAAATGAAATCTTTTTGGATTATTACAGAGTTTAAGGAGTAGAAGGAAAATATACTCTTGGATTATTAGAATAATAATATTGTTCATTAAATTTTGAAATGTATAGTAAATTGTATAAACGAGACACTTCTAACACAACCAAATAGAAAGTAACTAAAACACAATATTTATCATAAATATGAATACTTAATATTACTCTCTAAGACATACTCCGTACTTTTCAAGTAGGCAAATTCTTTCGTGTGCCTAAGGGCTAAGATTCCTGCTCATTTTATGGATCTTAGTGTATTTAGAACATAAAAGAAGTAGGCCTTTGCAAAAAAGAAAATTTAACATGCAAGTCTATAAAAATGTGAGAAGAATCATATTTTAAATGTAGACCTTAGCACTCCAAGTATGGAAAATGCTAGGGTGCCACCACATTGATGCTACCATGAGTGCACCCATAGTAGCACCCATGTGGTGGCACCCTAGCATGGTCCTCCAAGTATATCCTTCATACTGTCTAAGATATATGAGAAACAAATAAAAAGGGACTTGTTCGAGAAAATACATTGTTACTGAATACACTTATTTTCCTTCAATCTAATTAATGTACTCCGTAATTATTACTATTAGCAACCAAATGTGTTCTATGCCAAGACTACCAACTAGTCAAGTGCGGCCTCATAAAACTTGTGTTGACTTGAAAGGATCTTTCACTTTCTTTATTTTTCATTAAGCACGTGTTTGAAAAGATGAAAAATGATTTCTAAAAAATGCTTTGTGAGATATGTTTTTGAGAAACTAAATTTAAATTTTATTATTTGGTTAAAAGATTGGGAAATTTATAGGTCTTGTTTGGAAAATGTCTTTCCACTGCCACGGGCACCACCATTGTTTAATGTCCACTTTTTACATGTTGTGCTCAGCCTGTTGTGTTAATTTTTTTTGATTAATTTTGTATTCGATTTTCTTGTCGTTTTTGTATTTTTTATTCTATATGTGTTAAATAATGTTTTATTATTTAAAATACAATAGATCAAATATGTTTTAAAATGTACTCCGTAATTTTTACTACAACCAAATATTTATGGACAACTAAGTTTTCCAAATTATTTTTTCTTAACAACTAAACTTTGTGTTTCATGATAGTTTTTTCAAATTACTAACACGGAGACTCCTTCTAAATGCAACATGTCTCTCTTAAAATAATCATCCTTTGTGAAAAATAAAAGACATATAGAGAGAACTTATTACGAGGATAAAAGAATTTTATGGTACAAACCAAAAGAGTGGATGATGGGCACTTTTTGTTTTCTTGCTTTTTTTAGTCTTTTTACAAAACTCTATGTTTTTGTCGATTTGTCCCAAAATAAAGGTGAATGTTACTCTCTCCGTCCCTAATTTGATTACAAATTAGGATTTACAGAGAGAAATATCTTACTTTTTAAAATTATTTTATTTATAAATCGGTATATCAATAAAAATAAAAATTACATATTTAAAAACTATGTCAAAAGTTATACAAAATAAGAAGTGACAAAAATATTTTATTTTATCAAATATTTAATGAAATCACGTAAACAAACAAAAATTATCGAAATGAGAGAGAAAAATTATAATCAAATTACTGGTAGGTTTCATCGATATATTAAGATACAAATGTTTGTAACTTGTTATTTGAAAAAAAACTCTTAACGCTAAATTTTGTTTTTTTATTTTTGTAGTAATTCTAAAATAAAATAAATTGAGAATACTTAAAATTAGATTTCATTTTTAATAATTTGGGAAACATTTTTAGAAGAGAGGGAGTAATAATATAGCTTGAATGAAATGCAGAAATCAATGGCGGAAGTGGAAGTGGTGACGAGCAAGAATGTGGTGGAGGCATGTGCACGTGCCACGTCCGTGAGATACTGCGTGCTCACATCCTCTCTGCTCGCATGTGTTTGGAAAGACCATAATGCCCCTCTCAACCACTCTTCCCCACACAAAATAGATCATGACAGCTGGAGTGATGAGTCCTTTTGCACTGCCAAAAAGGTACTATTTTCATCTTTAGGTATTTGTTCAGTTTTAACTTTTTTAAATTAATTATTTTCAATTTTTGACATATAATTTAATAAAATATACATTGTATTTTAATTAGCTAGAATAATTTTTTGAAAATATTTGATATAATAAATCTAATAAATTATTTTTGTATTAATATCTAATACTCCCTCTGTCCTAAAACTATCTTCCAAGAACACTATTCCAACTTTACGTGAATTTATATTTATTTGTGTTTTTTCATGGCCTATATGATAAAATGAAATATTCTTGTCAACACTTGTTTTGTTGAACTTTTGATGTAGTTTTAAATATGTACTCCTTCCATCCCAAAAAATTTGTTACGTTTAGAAAAAACTGCGTCCCGTAAAGTCTATTACATTTCTATTAAAAAACCACGTTTACCCCTTACTTTTTCATACCCTACCTATCACATCGTTTTAAATTGTCCCTTTTGACTTTTGGGCATATTTAAGGAAAATTAAAAATAGAGTTGATTTTTTGAAATTATCAATACTTTTTAGGAGAGATGATAATGAATGAGAATATAATTTGGACAAGATTGACTCATTTTAGAGGTAGTTTAGTTATTTTATTTTTAAAAGTTTACGAAAATAACTAACATGCAACTTATTTTTGGACGGAGAAAAAATGCAAACAGGCAATTTAAAATGGGACGGAGGTAGTAATAATCTACACATCACATCCTATTTTTATCCATCACATCAAGGATATTTTTGAAAAGTTAATACCAAAATATCCCTCCCTTAATTTCCCAAAAAGTCAAACCGTCACATTCTTGTTAGGACGGAGGGAGTATGTTTTATTTTTTATTTCTATACCAATATTTAAATAAAATAGATTTAAAAAACTTGGGATTTTTCTTCGTTTTGCGCAACGGAAAGAAAGATATAGGACGAAGAGAGTATCATTTTTATCTAATTTGAATTCAAAATTTATTAATTTTTACCGAAAAAGTCAAAAATTAAAATCTTGTCTTTCAAGTTTTGTACCACCCCACCACTTCTTATCCTCAACATTATTGGCTATCTACCCTTTTGGGTGACTTAGAGAGCCCATTTGGTAGGTGGGTTTAAGCTCTCCTCCCTCTCTCTCCCATGATTAAGAACTTGAGCCCAATCTCTAATATTATTTTTGGTTCATGGAATTTGAGACGGAAAGAAAAAAGAAAATGAGAAGGAAAACATTTTTCTTGTTTGGTTAAAGAGGAAAAGAAAAGAAAAGTGGAGACAAAAGAAAAAGATAACGCAAAATGTACTAAGAGAAAGGAAAACCAAATTCCTCTCATTTTGGTGAGTAAAAAATGAGGGAAAACCATTTTCTTTTCTTTTCTACCAAATTCCTTGAGCCAAACATAGTGTAAAGGTTCTATTAGTCCCGAGGCCAAAGGGTCACAGAGAATAAATAAATTGATACTCCGTATTTGATTATAAATTAGTGTTAAAAAATATATCCCTATCTGATATTTGCAAAAGATCTATGCTTAAAAGAAATTGGAGGATAAATTTTTTTATATACTAGTCAGTCCATCGCATAGCGGCCCCACCACAAGAAACCCCAACCTCCGGTTTGAACCAACGGACTAGTATACAACGATTGCCCCTACTAGTGTTATAACTTTACTATGTAACGACTGTTATTAAACTCGGACCGGACCGGGCGGTCTGACCCCGCGACTCGGACACACAACCGGTTCGGTCCAACCCCCCCAAACCCGGAAAAACTCGGGAAAAACTGGATCAACCCGAAAAAACCTGAATTGACCCGGGACCCATCCTCCCGCCGGATCGACCTGACCTCCGGTCCGTGTTTAAAATCATTCGTTTTCATTAGTGAACGTAACTCAATTGATTGGTATCAAAGTTTTTTTGTTGTTGTTAATGGCTTCATGGTAATGTTTTTTTTTTAAAGGTGTTTTATTTTTAATGCAGCTTTGGTACGCGTTGGGGAAGGTAAAGGCGGAAAGGGCAGCATGGGAAATAATAGCTCATCGGGGGAATGGGTTGAAGCTTGCCACCATTTGCTCCGGCCTCATCACCGGGCCCCACTTTTGTAATAGGAATCCAACTTCGACCATTGCATACCTCAAAGGTACACTTTTTCCGTACCCAATTTGATTACAAATAGAATTTTTTTAAAAATTATTTTATTTACAAATTGATGTATCAATAAGAAATAAAAATTACTGAAGTATTTATTAAAAAACTATGTAAAAGTTCTATAAAATAAGAGGTGACAAGAAAATGCTTTATTTTATAAAATACTTAATGAAATTATGCACATAAATAAAAGTTTTCCAGAGAAAGGAGAAAAAAATTGTAATGAAAATGGGGACAAAAGGAGTAAAAAATTCCAAATTTACCTTCCTTTTCAAACCACTTGTAAAAATCTGTGATTCATAAAATGATTTTATTTATATAATTAAAAATAAAACTTACATATATGAAATTTTACTCACTCCGTCTCTAAATAAACTTTCAATTTATTATTACAATCTTTTGACCACTATTATTTACCTGTGTTTTTTGTTAATCGTTTAATAAAATAAAAAATTTTTGTCACATCTTGTTTTGTAAAACTTTTAATGATTTGGACTATGTTATTTATATTGTTTTTACTTGGTACCAATATATGATTTTATTTATATTTAATAATAGGCGAGATTCTGCACGTTATTCACATTGATTCATTCTCGTGGTCCCGTGTATTTATGTATATTTCAAATGCTCATATTAACCACTCTTTTTTGTCCAATTTTATATGATTTTTAAAGTAAAATGTTACTTTTTTTAATGTTTGTATATATTTTAATTGTACTCTCATTCAATAAAAGTGTTTGGATATACTACATCCGTCCGAGAGTATTTGTCCACTTTTATTTTTACACACCATTCAATATACTTCTTTAATCCATTTTATCTTGTAATTTGTATATTAAAAAATTATAGAAGTTATATATTAATAATCTATATGTTAAGACAAATCAAACAAGATCACACATGACTATATTTAGGCTTATACATTGAGAAAATTTGATGAGTCAAAATGCTTATATGAACAATTCTTAAAGTCAAAACTGGACGAAAACTCCGAAACGGAAGGAGTATAAAATTATTTTGGTTGAAATTAGGAGCAAAAGAGATGTATAGGAAAGGGGTCCTTGCCACAGTGGACGTAAACACATTAGCAAAGGCGCACGTGGCGGTGTACGAGGAGATGAATAATAGCACCGCGTTTGGGAGATACATTTGCTTCGATAAGATCATAAGCAGCCCGGAGGATATTGAAAGCCTGGGAAGAGAGACCGGAATTGATATGAGCAGTGTTTTGGATGATGCGCCAAACGAGTCCCAAAGTGGTGGCAGATTCGAATTGTCTAATTCAAAGCTTAATCGCCTAATCTCAACGACTTTCAAATGTAATAATTACCACTAAACTTTAAGGTTTTTTTATACTCCCTCTCTCCCAAAATATTCACAACATTTGCTTTTTCAGCAGTCGCGGAAACTTTTGTTTATTTCTACGTTTTCATTGGTTATTTGATAAAATAAAATATTCCTGACACCTCTTATTTCGAAGAACTTTTCATATAGTTTTTTGATATGTAAATTTTATTTTTATTTCCATACCAATATGTAAATAAAGTGAATTTAAAAAACTTGATATTTTGCCTCGGGAATACAAGTGTGGCAAATATTTAGGGACCGAGGGAGTATATGTTGAGACATTTGAAAAAGTTCTTCTTTTCATGAACCTTTAGTTAATTATAGATTTTTTTTTTCACATAAGCAAATTAAAAAAAATGAAAAATTAATGATTGTGTTTATGATACTTATTTGTTTAAGTGAGATTGTGAGAATGTTGATGTTTTTATATGGGATTCATACATTATTAGTAATTTCACTAAGGTGTGATTATACCTTTTTATAAACTACGACAGATTCTATAACCTCTTTTGCTCAAACATATGAAAAATGCTAGAATCACAAACATAGAATGCATCTTATTTCTAGGAGAGTATTAAAAAGTTATTGTTTATGACTCTAGCATTACTCCAAACTTACCTCTTAAAAATCCCCGGTCTTTTTTATACACAAAGTATAGTGGCTTCCTTGGGAGGGGGGCCTGCCCTTTATTATTTTTATATGTCTAGTTAGTAAAGAGTCGCTCTCGGTTATTTCGCTGTAATAGGAACCGTTGTTTTTAAAAACAAAGCACCGTAAGGACTCCAAATGAACTAATGTAAGCAAATGAATACCAGTATTACTGGTGTCATTTTAGAGTTACCAATTATTCAATTTAATTCAAGTTTTCAAAGTGAAAACCAAAATAGACCAGCACTAACGGTTTAGCTCAATTTTTTTGTTAGCTAGTTTCTTCGATAGAGTTTGGTTCGATTCGTGATTTTCGACTTTCTCAACTTAGCCCTACATCTTGATTTAATTTTTCTATCAGACTTTTCTAGGTCAAAATTTGTAATTTTTGATGTAGATATGCAAAAAAAATGTATCATATTTTGAACTTTTTAAAATATACTCCAAATATCATCATTAATGATAAAATTATTATTTAAAACCAAATACTCCATAATGATTAAATCCTGACAAAAGGAGAATTTTGGTAAGTGTTTGATGTTTTAATTCAAGAGTTTAATGCACCATTCCCCCCTGTGATTTTCTAAATGTTCACCGGTGCCCCCTCTACTTCTAAAACTTACTCCATCCCCCCCACTGGTTCTAAAATCCTACTCCATTGCCCCCTCCGTTTCTAAATCCGTAAATTTTAACGGAGCGTGAAGGAAACGCATTTGATATGCGTTTGGTAAAGTATTTTGTCAGCTTTATGGCACCATTCCCCCCTGTGGTTTGCTAAATGTTCACTAGTGCCCCTCTGGTTCAAAAAAATTACTCCATGTACATGAAAATTTGAGTGTGCACCATCTGCCATCTTTTTAAGAAAGCTAATAGTATTTAAAATGAAAAAAATCATAAAGAGTCTCCATTCTGTAAATGAAAAAAAATTAAAATATCATCATAGTTTGAGTTTTTTGGTCAAAGTGTGTAACACTTTGACAACAAATTAAATATAATTTTATATAATTAAATGTTTAAAAATTTGATATATCAAACCATTTTTAAAATGAACTCAATTTTATTAAATTTACATTATACTCCCTCCGTCCAAAAACTATCTTCCCAGTTACTATTCACGCGGTCAAAATGTCAAAACATTAAACTAAATGCTAGAAAATGTTCTTGATATATACATAATGGCAGCTTTTTCATTTACATATTGTAGCAATAACGTCAAATTAGTTGACCATTTGATTTTATGATTTTTTTAATAATAACGAATACTCTCTTCATCCCACAAAGATTATCACAATTTGACTTTTTGGTCATACTTTGTTACACTTTGACCACAAATTGTGAAAAAAATATATTTAGTTATTCCCTCCATCCTAAAACCATCTTCTCGTTTGTGTTTACGAGGTTTGACTGATTTTATTTTCAATTAAATTTATTTGATTGTAGATGTAAAATTAAAAAATAAAATTTATATATTTTAAAACTACATAAAAAGTTCTACAAAGCAAGAAGTGACAAAATTATATTATTTTATCAAATAACTAACGAAAATAGGTAAAGAAAGTGATTTAAGTTTGACCGCGTGAATAGTAACTGAGAAGATAGTTTTTGAACGGAGGGAGTATAATGTAAATTTAATAAAATTGAGTTCATTTTAAAAATGGTTTGATATATCAAATTTTTAAACATTTAATTATATAAAATTATATTTAATTTGTTGTCAAAGTGTTACACACTTTGACCAAAAAACTCAAACTATGATGATATTTTAATTTTTTTTCATTTACAGAATGGAGATTCTTTATGATTTTTTTCATTTTAAATACTATTAGCTTTCTTAAAAAGATGGCAGATGGTGCACACTCAAATTTTCATGTACATGGAGTAATTTTTTTGAACCAAAGGGGCACTAGTAAACATTTAGCAAACCACAGGGGAGAATGGTGCCATAAAGCTGACAAAATACTCTACCAAACGCATATCAAATGTGTTTCCTTCAAGCTCCGTTAAAATTTACGGATTTAGAAACGGAGGGGGCAATGGAGTAGGATTTTAGAACCAGTGGGGGGATGGAGTAAGTTTTAGAAGTAGAGGGGGCACCGGTGAACATTTAGAAAATCACAGGGGGAATGGTGCATTAAACTCTTTAATTCAATTTAGTTTGAATTTTCAATTTAGAATACCTATTACTAACTCCGTCCCAATTTATAACGTCTATTTCGATTTACGATATTTGACTGAAATTATTTTCAAACCATTTTATATAACAAATGGTATAAAATTAAAAAATAAAAATTACATATTAAAAAACTACATTAAAAGATCTACAAAACTAGTAATGATAATAATATTTTATTTTATTAAATTGATAACAAAAATAGAAAAAGAAACAAAATGAAATTTGACACTTTTAATAGTAAAGGGGCATTATAATTTGAAACAAAGGAAGTATGATTTGAGTGCTCTTATTTTTAGAAAAATATTTAAAAAAAGCAAATTTATAAATTTTGGACAATGTTGGTTTACAACTCTAACATTACTCTTACTCTTGATAAAACTATTTGACTGTAATCTTTAACATTAGTATTTTCCAATTAATTTACACCGTTAATATTTTATCCAAAACGCTAAAACTAATCGAAAACATTCTTCCCAAAACAAATGCCTTTATTGTTTATCTTTCGGTTGATTAATAAAAATAAATTTCATTACTTAAAAAAACTAATGTCAATCATAAAGGATAAACTCCAATCCTGAAAACTCCAAGAAAAAAGGATAGACTTCATTACTTCGTGTTTGAATATTTCCCACTTCGCATGTAAATCAATCTATAAGCAACATTTAAACTAATTTCTACTCCTTCCATCCCAAAATAACTTAAATTTTAGGTGTAGAAAAAACTCTTGATGAAATTTTGAAATACATATAAATGTTATTTTATATAAATGGTGAAAAAGTTTACACGCTTCAATGAAGACGCATTTAAAACGAACCAGAAAAACAGAGGAAATTTGTAGAATTCATGAATCATAAAATGATTTTAATAAAAAAAATAATGTACTGATGCCTACTAGACCAGCTTCAAAGACCAGAAATCTCAGCAAATCTGAAGAGCAAAAGAACAATTGATCTACGAGCAGATAAACACCTTCCTTTACAGTTTCTATTTTCGCAAAGAGGTTGCCTGAATTTCTGCTCGATAATGAAAATGAAAATAATAATAAAAACAATAATAACAATTGATTATCGAAGATATTTACTTTTTGAAAAAATAAAAATTAAATAAGCAGAAACAGAGAGATGATGAGAAGAGGCTCAGATCATTGCTTAATCTGCTCAGCGAGGAGCTTTTGACGGCTCCCCTCATACAAGAGGTGTCAGAAAAATAATAAGCATCGTCATCCTCGCCGCGATCGCTCAAAAACGCCGATCTGCGATGGAGATCCGCAGAACGAATGCACAGTGAATGAGAAATCGGGAACCAGAAATGCGAAATAGAAATCTGCAGATAGGGGAAAAAGGGTTTGAGGGAGGGAGGAAGATGAAGAAGAGGGGACGAGGCCGATGGGGTTATGTAGTGGTCGGGGTATTGGCTAGGGTAAATACCGCGAGTGTGGATGATAATGGGCCGTTTATAACTGTGGTATTGGACGGAGGCCCAAAGCCCGAAAGTACTAACCCGGAATTGTTTGTCTTTCAAAATCTAACATTCCATTTTTCATGGATCGAAGAAATACTCACTTTAAATTCGAAAGTCTTGTTTGGAAATATGATTTATTATTATTATTATTATTATTATTATTATTATTATTATTATTATTATTATTATTATTATTATTATTATTCGTGCTTTGGATGGGTGTACTTACAATATTTTTTTTGTAAGTAATGATTCCTTGTGAGTATGGTGAAATTTTAGAGTTTAATGTCTTTCAATGTAGAAATCTCACCAACATCTATTCATGGTTCGGAACATTTTAGCGATATTTTTTCAGTTTGATTTTCTCAATTTTTTCGGAAATTTTCGGTATCAATTTGGTATTTGCTCGCCCATAACAAGAAGCGGGGTTACACTATGAATGAACAACACGTAATTGAAGCCACAATCACAGGGTGACACAGAAGTATAGTCCGATTAAAATATTAAATGTTACTCCGTAAGTACTTGTGTAAAATTGTATTCAATTTTTACTTTTTTTTTTTACTTCTGATCTACTCCGTAGAAATTAGGCTTGACTAATTTAATACTCTCTCCGTTTGAATTTAATCTTGTTATTTCTCTACTTTTATGTCACGATTTAATCTTTTCATTTCTCAATACATGTGTCTGGACATAAATATCCTCCCTTTCGTTAAAATTTTTCAACAATCTACATATTTCAACTTATTTAGTAAGGGTATTTTGGACAAATTCACACACAGTCAAACTCTCTTTAAAATGTGAAAAAGGTCAAAATTATTTGGAGTAACATTAAATATAGACAGAGAGAACATTGTTATATTGAAATTTTGAATAATTTGATTACTTCAGTTTAAAATTTTACACTTTGTTCTTTTGTAATCAAAATACAATACTCCACATTAAATTAATTTTAAGAAATAAATAAATAAAAAGAAAACACCAAAAATCGATACGGGGAACTGAACCAACACCGCCGGCCACCAGTGTCGGTGCCACCTCCTACAATGTCGGGAACCAGCGGTTCCAAAACTTCAGCGGTACCGGTCCCATGTCCATATTTCTACATTGGAGATTCTTTTGACATCACACTAGCTCACCTGAGGATCCTACGATTCTTCGTTCGACACTAAAAAATTCATATCTATGAAGTGACTATGGAATGATCTTACGACATTAGAGATTCTTCTATTTTATGAAGCAACAACAAAATCCATGGCACTAATAATCCATTGGCTATTCTCAGATTATCTGTATAGCCAAAGAGAGTACACCCAAACAAAGCAGAAACTGTATGTGGATTATTAATCCTTCACAATGCTATTAGTGGCCTAGGATTACTAGAGAGCAATGGAGAATTAAAAGGTCACAACAATCACAAGTTGCCCCGAGTTTCTTTCTTCCCGTCGAAAAGACCCATACAAACGCCGACAATAACACAGTAAAATCCCACAAAAAAGTAAAATCCCACAAAAAAGTAGGGTCTGGAAAAGGTTCGCGTAGGCAAACTTTACCCTATTCAGAAGTAGAGAATTTGTTTTCAATAGACCTCCAATTCAAATGCAGAAGCACAAAGTAAGTGAAGAACAACAACTACTACTACAACATTACCCCAGTGGCTTAAAGGATCCCGCCCATTGCGGGGTAAGGGGTAAGAAAACAAACAAAAAGTGCACATGTCGACACTACCAACTAAGCGCGGAGCATGGAAAGCGCACGTGCACAGGCTATAGACTAAGGGAAAAACACATTAGCATAAACAACAAACTAAGGTCCAAAGGCCTACACAACTACTTTGATACTAAGATCTTGAAGTCTTGAGTCATATTTAATCAGCTCATTCCAACTCTTCACAAGTCTATCTCTACACTTTCTCAAGCCTACTACCCTACTATAGCAAGTTTTTCGCATTTCCTCACTGGAGCAATGTACACTTCTCTTCCTTACCTGTCCAAACTCCCTCAGCTTAACTTCTCACCACTTATCTTCCACGAGTACACATACAAATGGCAATGTCCACTTGTTTAAGCCAAATGAGGAATGCAAGGGCACTCGAAATCTAATGCTAGGCTCCCAGTGCTCTTTTCTCCCTTCACCCTTTCTCTTCTCTGGTTGGAGGGCAGGAAAGGAAACTTGAAAATTTTGTTTTTATCTTATTTTCAGCACAGTTTTCTTCTTGAAAAATGCTGGTAGCACCAAAGCAAAATTGGACCGGGAACCGCTGGTAGCACCGAACCAGAAACAACCTCCCTACCAGTTTCGGTTACGGTTCCTCCCACCTTGTGGCTATGAACATCTAGTTCTAGAACCAAACCAGCCCGTGCTAAAGCTTATAACAGGGCGATGATCTAATGCTTCATCAAAATCAGCAATCAAATCACCATCACTAACATGGTACAAAGCATCAGGCCTCACCTTCATCCACGTTAAAAGGCTCAAAGGTTGAATAATTTTGAGCCCTCATCTTCGTCTTCAGTGGTGTGACCGGCAATGAGTGGTATTTTGGCAGTGAATATTCTAACACGTTGAAATATGTTTGCATTCAATGGTGGTATAACTACAATTTGACTCCGCTGTTGCGGGATTCAACCAAGCTATTGTTGTTGTTGGTGGTGGTGGTGGTATTACTACTGTTTGCATCCACAAAGACTTCAACATCTCTATACTCTTGGATGCCTTCACAACAAAGTGATGCCAAAATGGCCGAAACAAGGGTCTATGGTCGGAAAAAAGGTGTGGAGGCAGCGTAGACTTAAAGCCTTATACTTCAGGGACTTTTCATGCACAACATTTACAATTTGAAATCCATCTCCAACGCAATGAGAAAGCCAACATAATTTTAGTCACAAAATTGCAATGGAACAAGTACTTTGTTGCAGAATGCAACTTGTTTTAACTTTGAGCCAATATATAAATAAATTTAAAATGATTCCAATTAAACATTGTAAACGAACAAGGCAACCATAATGGGACAGAGGACTAGCATTTACATCATCATCCTTAATAGTGCTATTGGTGGCCTATGTTAGTAAAGTAATGGAGTATAAGTTTCTTCATGTTTATTAAGGGGTAACCCTAAGCTTCCATCTCTTCGTTGTTCACACAAACATGAGCTCACAAAATAAACATAAATATGAGCACATATTTGCATGAAAAAATAGGATGTGTCAAACTAGAGGTAACCGGTAGGGGCACTTCGACATATTTTTGTTTATTTAAGCCAAAAAATGAATGCAGGGGCACTTCCATTCTAAAGCTAGGCTCTCAACACTCTTTTCTCCCTTAAAACTTCTCTTGGATAGGCCATCTACCCTCACACAAAGTAAGAGAATTGCAGAAAAGATTCTCCTTATACAAAGTGACAAAACCAATAAACACAAGTACACAGCATATTCCAACCACAAGATATATTTACTTAACAGTTTCACCATCATCATCATCTTCTTCTTCTTCTTCCACACTATCTTTGTGGTTGAGATTTAATTAAATGGTACAATTGAGAATGAGAGATTGGGAAACTTTCCATGCCTCAAAACACATAGCATGTGAATCCAACAAGTCTAGTACTAGCAGCAAACGAGTACAAGTAAATTTGAATTGTTCAAAAATAAACAAAGAGAAGAGGGAGATAGAACATTGCCTTTGCTTTCAATGGAGGATTTCAAGAAATTGATACTTTAGCTCCGGCTGCTTCGAGTTGTTTCTTGGCTTCTTCAGCGTCTTCTTTAGACACTCCCTCCTTGAATTTCTTCGGCAACCCTTCGATCAATTCCTTGGCCTCTTTCAGAGCCAGGTTCGTCAAAGCCCTAACTGCTTTGATAGTCGGAATCCTCGCATTGCTGGGCACTTCTTCAATCACCACGTCAAACTCCGTCTTCTCCTCCACGACAGGGGCGGCCTCGGCGGCGCTGGGACCTCCCGGAGCAGCGACGGCGGCGGCTGGAGCCATCATCGCGGCAGACACTCCGAGCTTGTCCTGAAGGTACTCGACGAGTTTCTGGGCGTCAGAGAGAGTGAGGTTCGAGATTTCGTTCCCGAGCTGCACCACCTTCTCGGGCGCGTCTACGGCGGCAAGAGGGCGGAGGAGTGTCGCTCGGCGGTTGAGTCTCGGGAGCCGGGGGGGGAATTTCAGTGATTGTTTGGGAAAGGAGGGGCCAGAAAGCAATGAATTTAATGCAGAAGGACTGGGATGAGAAGGAGAACGCAGGGTAGCTGTGGATAGAGTGGAAGCCATTTTCGGTGAGATTTGGAGAAGATAGAAAAGAGAAAGAGACCGCAGAATCAGATGGAGAGGAGAGGAGAGGAGAGGAGAGGAGAGGAGGGGAGGGGAGGGAGATATGATAAGCTTGGCTCCCAATTTCTTTCAATATTTTAACCTCTTTTTTCATAAAAGAAACTAGTATTCTATCTCGTTCTAAGCACGAAATTGAATGAAATTTTTGATGATTTTATAAATTATCTTAATATAATATTTTAAATTAATTTAGAAAAATACATACTCCGTATAATATATTCTTTAACACTGTTGAAAAAATAATCATAACAAAATAAATTATTTGGCATTTAATAGTATTTGATTATGAAAAATATTATATATACATTCAAAAGTAAACACCTCAACGAGTTTTTTAAAATTTATATTTAAAAAACTTTATGGTATACAATATTTTTGTGTGTGATTGCAAAGATTTTTATTATCATCTAAAACTAATATTTTTAACTCTCTCTTTATTTTCACCCGTGAAATAGTAGCATAACGTTGATTATGAGTGAACATGAATTTGGTTAGAAATAATTTAACAAATGACAATGTTTGGTCTTGAATTTTTTAAATAGTCGTTCAAAATATAAAATTATTGAGAATTGTAGTCCCGAATCAGGTGGCACCAAAGTTAATTTTAGGTGTGTAATCCTTTTTCCCGACTCGATTTTCTGAAACCACAATTGCATCCATAACGTTATATCACAACTTTTCAATGATTAATCTTATCTCATCATATAAATTAAATGTCTCGTCAACCCAGCCCGCCCTTTAAAAATACGGATATGGACAACTTTTAATACCCACATGGGCGGGCCGACCCAAGTGCGGATTGTATTTTGGGCAGATCTAGAAGTTACTTTCAGTCCATCCGGACCAACAGGTCCGCCCATATTCATCAAATACATTTACTTCATTATTAATTACCTAGCAAATATAAATTTTAAAATTTCTATAATTAATGTATAATAGTTCAATTCACTTACCTCTCTCAAACAAAAATTAATTTTCTTTTAAATAATTAATATGATGTGTTTATTTATTATGCAATAATACATCTATCATGCTTTCTATAAAAATGTGATGACTAATAATTTTATTTTAAACATTGAAAAAAGATTTCAATTTTTTTTAATTTTTATGCAAAAAAGATTTTCTTGATGTTTTGTCCGAGTCGGGCGGCCCGGTGGGTAGTTTGGCCAACTAAAGTTATGGGTAAAGAGTTTAAGCAATCAAATCCGGGCCGAGCCAAGCCCACCCATTCGGCTCGAATCCTTATTTGTCCAAGCCTAATTAAAATCACATTTACTTTTAACCAGCCAAAAGAAATTACTCATTTGACTAATCATTTATTGAAATAATATAGTTACATATGCGTAATAGCTCCACAATCCTCAATAAAAAAAATAGGGACTAATATCCACTATATTTTAAAAACATGTTTATAAAGTTCGTGTGGTTTCAATATGTTGCACCTACATTTAATCTCATCATTCTCTGGTCATTTTTTTACGAAATAAAAGATATTGGTGCATATTTTTCAAACTACATGGAGCACCAGAGCTTATTACCATTTCTTAGTTTATTTTAATAGTTTTTTTTCTTTTTGCTCTATTTGTTTCTTTATATATAAATATTCTTTGAATTTCTTTTTTAAAATTGTTTTTCATATTGATTTCAAAAATCATAATTCTTTATTTTTAAAATAAAAAAATTAACATATACTGCATCTCTCTCAATTTAAAGCTCAATATTTTCCAAAATAAAAATTCAATTTTTTTTAGAACTTCAAAAAATAAAAGAAAAAACAATAGAAAAATAAAATAAATGAAGTATATGTTGCTTTTTTTGTTTTCTTTATTTTTTATTTCAACATAAATAATTTTCAAATTTTAAAACATTACAACAAATTTTTCTTTAAAAAAAATTAAAACCTCATAAAAAGGGAAACATAAGGAACAAAAAAATAAAAGGAACATGGAAAACGAGCTCTATTGTGCCATATAGTTTGAAAAACAAGCATGTATATCTCTTCTCCGGAGAATGATCGGAAAATGGCAGGAAAATGATGTGAATTGAGAAAGGGTGTGTGCGTAATGTTTGAAACCACAAGAATCCTGTCAAGAAGCTTTGAAAACAAATGCGGCATTCGTACTCATTTTCTAAACTATAAAGGATATTGAAGTTATTCTGGCTAGTTATATAATAATTTGTTTCATAAACTTGATTTGGGCTTAAAACATATACTTATAATATGAAATATTTGCGCTAAATAACACTAGAACTTAAGTCATTTACATAAATAGCACTTAGATTATTTTATTCCATAAATATCACTTAATAATATTCATAATGACCAAAGATAATGAATATTTATTTGAATAATGACTAATGCATACTGACTGAAAGTGCTATATTGGAAAAAAACACATTATGCTATTTAGGAAAAATTAGTATATTTCAATGCTATTTAAGTAAGTAATCTTTGCATAAATTATTGTTTTTATTCGTGTGGATGTGTTTGTTGCACCAATCTATATACCACACCTTATTTAATTTACATGCAATAAAAAGTAGTCTTCTTATAATATTTTGTAGTTTATGTAAGGTGTTCTTTGGTGGAAACAACATTTGAATACGATATTTTGTTCCCACCTTGATATCTAAGCAACGTCATCAAGAGTTAGTGGCCTAAAACCCAAACTAAGTTAAAACAAAAGAAGTATAACTAAACTTAATCGAACTCAACTTTAGTCGATCAAAATTTAATTTCAAGTTTATCTAATAAGTGGTGAGTATAAATAAAGCATGTGGATACATTAATGAGAGCAGTGATACTTGCATTATTACTATATTGAACCGAAGTGTTAATGATAGGAGACTAGCCACTCGAGGTTTAAATGATGTCAAGAAATTATTAATGGGAAACTAAAGTCAACCTAAATTACTTAGGGAGTTG
The DNA here is from genome assembly GCA_003260385.1 of Cuscuta australis. Taxonomy (NCBI): domain Eukaryota; kingdom Viridiplantae; phylum Streptophyta; class Magnoliopsida; order Solanales; family Convolvulaceae; genus Cuscuta; species Cuscuta australis. Next base: position 2,540,977 of record NQVE01000192.1, read on the forward strand.
GTTGATAGATAGTAAGAAACTAAGTAAGGGGGACTAGATAGTAAATGCACGGGCACAAAATACTTACTACGATTTAGTCTCAGATCCATTGCCTTAAGGATAAGAGAATATTTATTGAGAAAAGAGCATCTTTATCAAATGTCGAGATTAAGTACAATTAATGTTACCCCTTGATGCCTATTGTTCAAGCAAGCATTGGATGTCGTTTGAGCATATTCCACGTATGAGAGCGTTATGTGCACACATAACATCTACTTCGTGTATGTATTTATACTGTGTGTTGAGGATCGTGATGGGCACTATGCCATCTATTCCGTGTTGTATTTGTAACGTGTGTTGTCTTTATGCACGATCTTTCTATGACCTCGAACGTGACTAACGAATGAACTTGGAAAATATGAAACTTGGAGCCACTAGAGAACTAGTTTGGGGATGGAGTCCAACATAATACTCAACTCCCTCAAAACTGGGATGATAACAAGCATCGAAAAAATTCTCGATATTCAAGCTCGTATTGTTTGGATCTAAGGGGAGACAATTATTGTAAAAGTATAGGTTTAGGGTTGTTGGATTCATGGTGTAAGTAGAAATATTAAATTTGGAATTAAATATTAAAAAATTAACATAATGAACAATGAAATGCGTTTTGAGGGTTGATTAAATAGAAGGGAGGAAGTAGAGTTTGAAATATGAATTTACAAGATTTATTTTTTATTTATGGGGGAGGTTAGTTGTAACTGAAAAAAGAAAAAAATGCAACAACCAACTAACCGTGATCGTGCCCACTGAGGGAGTCACGTGCTGTGATCATAGAGGAGAGGGGGCGGTATTCCGGTGAAGAGGCTGCAAACGTCTTGCCGCTGTGGGCATGGGACACTACATCATGGAGATGAGTGATATACAACTTGGGTCAGAATTTGGTGTACGCATAGCATTTTTCAAAGACTTGTTCAAAAAGTTGCGCGCATGGATTGCTTGATTCATTTCAAAAGGAAGAAATTTACAACAAGACACAAAGTCGATTTTCTGTAGCACCGTAGAGTGTGAAAGTGATATTCTAAGCCCGACTTCACACTGTGGGCATTGGATGTTTGTGGGAGAGGGATTCAATCAATCTTTTGCAACAAGAGTTATCCAAAAAGTTGACAAAATGGGAAGAACAACTCCCGAGTCCAACTCTCTAACATCCTACGGTCGCTGTTAGGTGGTCGAAATCAACGGCGAGCAGAGGGAACCTGATCCACGACAAAATGCCAGCCACACCAGTCAAACTCAATAATGGCGGACGAGACAACTGAATCGCCACGTCATACTCCAGGTCCGAACTCCGAAACCCCTATTAACTGAAATTCATAATTTCCTTTGGGGTCCGCAGTACATTTCTCTGAATATCCCCATCCATCCTCACAGGGCCATGAATAAAAATCCATTCTTTATCTTTAAACTCAGTCAAAGCTTAGCTTCCTCTGTAAATTAAACTCTACCCTCTCTCTCTCTCTAGACTTGGGCGCAATCTTTTTTAGGGTTTCTTGCTTATTCTCGGTCCGTGGAATGTGTGACCAATTTCCAATTGAAGGTATGGTAGCTGATTTTGGTTCTTTTTTCTTTCTTTCTTTTTGAGCTTGCTGGCTGGAATGCTAGATCCTGATTGTGTATGAGGCTTCTGAGTTTCAGAGCTTTTTTGAGTGGAAGATCTGATTTTTTTGACGGAAGATAAGTGTGATTTGTGGGGGCATGTTATAGTTATTGATTGGGTGTTGTCTGTTTCGATCCAGGGTTGAAGATGAAGATGATGTTCTGAACTTGGTTGGGTTGATTTGTATGGCTTCTTCTGGTGGTAAGATGAGTTCTGCTGCTGAAAAACCGAAATATGATGCAATGCTTGTTGATAAGCTGCCCGGGGAAATCAATGAGATGAAGATCAGAGATGATAAGCAGGAAAAGGTTTGATCTTTATGGAATGATTGCTAATTTTGTTTGTTTGTTTGTTTTTGTTTCCTTGAATGCCATTCAATTTTCAAAAATTTGTTTTAATTTTCCTTTTCAGGAAATGGAGGCCACTATAGTGGATGGAAATGGAACTGAATCAGGACACATAATTGTGACAACTATTGGGGGTAAAAATGGCCAACCAAAGCAGGTAAAAACATGTAGATCCCATACTTAGTAATTGCAAATACTATTGTGGAATTCTAGTTGTGAATTTGTGATTGTTTAGGGAGTCTACCATCATCTGCTTTATGCTGTGTGTGGTTGGGTCAAATTTGTTAGATTACAGCATAGTTTTGACCAATTATGTTGACTATTGACTATTGAATCAGCATAGTAACTTTCAAACACAAGCCTTTCCAGTAGAAAAAATCTCATAAGAACATTCTTCACTTATGGATTTGAAATTCAACTATTTCTTGAATGATTACCTTAAGTGTTTGATTTAATTAAACCGTTGGTTCATTAACGCAAAGTTGTGGCCTTTTTTTTATTTTCAGACCATCAGCTACATGGCAGAGCAAGTTGTTGGACAGGGTTCTTTTGGAATTGTCTTCCAGGTGATTTTTACATTTGTTCTTGACCCCTCTACTCCTCCTTGATAAACCCAAATCCCCATATATTGTGTTTCAACAAAGGCATATGCAGGGTCCATAAATGGCATTTATGTAAAATTTAAAATTACCAGTATGTTTTTAGGAATTGCATAAATTCATGTTGTCGTCTTTATTTTTCATCTCATACAAGTCTTGACCATTTTGCAGGCTAAGTGCCTTGAAACTGGAGAAACAGTTGCGATTAAAAAGGTGTTGCAGGATAAGAGATATAAGAACAGGGAACTTCAGACGATGCGCCTTCTTGATCATCCTAATGTCATATCGCTTAAGCACTGCTTCTTTTCAACCACGGAGAAAGACGAGCTTTACCTCAATTTAGTACTTGAGTATGTACCCGAGACATTGTACCGTGTTTCAAGACACTACAGCAAAGCAAACCAGAGGATGCCTATGATTTATGTCAAGCTCTATACATATCAGGTTAAGCAAGTTTTCTTAACTACATAACAGTTATTTTTCTCTTAAATTTCCTTTGTTCGCACCGCAGGTAAGCATTATAAATGTAAACATAACCAGATTGATCTTAGATAATACTCATAATAGTTTGTATATTATAAATATTAATCAAATCTTACCCTGAATTTGTTACTTTTGACTACACTTCCTCACAGTTTTATATTTTTTCAGATCTTTAGATCTTTGGCTTACATCCACGGGATTGGAGTTTGTCACAGGGATATAAAACCACAAAATCTACTGGTCAGCACCTCTTTTTAAAATATGTTTATTTTAATCTTCTGGAGTGGAAATTCTTATGCGTATCATTTATATCATTGCAGGTCAATCCTCACACCCATCAACTAAAGCTCTGTGATTTTGGAAGTGCCAAAGTTCTGGTAATTGTTCATGCCGATCAAATCTTCCGCACTTCTAGAGACTATAGCTTACACATTTTCGTTGCAAATTGAATACATGTAGCATAGAACATGATAGATTGAGCTTTGGAGTAATGTGAAACCCCTTGTTCATTAAGACTATCTTGAATGTTTATTTTTCTACATTTTTCTTTTGAAAAGACTATTAAAGTCCAGAGAAGAAGTAAAGCCCATTTTTGTCACAGGTGAAAGGTGAGCCAAATATTTCCTACATTTGTTCGCGCTACTATCGTGCGCCTGAGCTGATATTTGGAGCTACCGAATACACTTCTGCCATTGACATTTGGTCTGTGGGCTGTGTTCTCGCTGAACTACTTCTGGGGCAGGTGCTGTACAAGTTATTGATAGTCTTTATGTTAAAGTTACCAATAATATGCGAGTTGACTAAATCCAGCTATTCTAATTTTTTTGTCATCCCAATATCACAGCCTCTCTTTCCTGGTGATAGTGGCGTCGATCAACTTGTTGAAATAATCAAGGTAATACTTCAAGTAAAGTGTGAACCTTTTATGTTAAGTTTATAAGTTATATAAAGTTTTTAAAATTGAATGTATGTATATATACATGTATAAAACTATAAATTTATCATTTCCTCAGGTTCTTGGGACCCCAACGCGTGAAGAAATCAAATGCATGAACCCAAATTACACAGAGTTCAAGTTCCCACAGATCAAGGCTCACCCATGGCACAAAGTAAGGGAACTTACATGTCTTCAGTTACTCTTTGTTGGATGGAAAGAAAATATGGAAAGAAGATAAAAGTGGAAAGTTGTAATTACGAATATTTTACCTTGTTCTTTTAAGAAAAAATAGGGGAGTAAGGAAAATAATGTATATTTCCTTCCCACCACAATCTTTCCAACTTGAGAGAAAGCAAATTTGAATTGCGTTCTAGTTTTCCTAAGCAAATAAGATGAAAAAAATACACAACGGGAAATAAAATTTAGTTAGCCCGTATTTTCATTCCCATTTGAAAAATATTTTGCATGCCTTGATATCTTAAATTAATTCTTTCTCACAGATCTTTCATAAGCGCATGCCACCCGAGGCTGTAGATCTTGTTTCAAGGCTTCTCCAGTACTCTCCCTATCTGAGGTGCAATGCGGTGAGTATGATGGGAACATTTCATCAGCAAGAGCTTACCTATGTATATGAGTGTTGATCACCTGAAATTTACGAGTTTATTTGGTTTTTCATTTTGGCAGTTGGAGGCTTGTATCCATCCGTTCTTCAATGAGCTTCGTGATCCGAACACCCGCCTTCCTAATGGTCGTCCATTGCCACCCCTGTTTAATTTCAGGCCTCAAGGTTCGATATCATATCCCTCTCATTCATCTTGCACATCTGCTCACAAATGCACTAAGAGGGTGTTTGGGAGTGTGGTGAGTTATGAAAAGTAGAAGTCATAATTTAGAAGCAGAAAGCATGTATTTGTAGCTTTGCTAGAAAGCACTTTTAGGCCTTAATTTTAACTTCTAAAGTCATAATTTATAAGCTAAAGCAGATTCGCAAACATTTAAAATTGTGTTTTAGTAAAGTTGAAGCTATAAGTTATTTTCAAATACAATCCCAAACACCCTCTAAGTATGTTTGAATCTCCTTAACTGATAGCAAAAAATGCCAAGGGGATTTGATTTCTTGTGTTCGGTTTTTAGCTCATAAACTTCAAATGAAATCAAATGAGTTAAATGCTTTAAAATTCTTGCATATATTTAGATATTTTTTTTCCCATGGGAAGATTATTTAGGGGTAAACGGAGTATTATACTCTCTTTCTCCCTAAACTGTCTTTGCATGGAAAATGACACAGATTAAGAGTGATAATGACATTATATATAAATGTCCATGCCTAGTTTTGGAGTAGAAATTAGTACTTCCTCTGTCTCATAATGCAAGCCCCGTTTTTCAATTCAATTTATAAAAATTATTTATTTAAAAACTAAATTAAGAACCCTATCGAACAAGATGTAGCTTGACTATCTTACATTGTTACGTTAACAAGTTATTGACAAAGAATATTTAACGGAAGAAGGGTTTGACCCTCTCAACAACAAATAAGAGTACGGAGTATACAAATCCATTGAATTGAGTTTTAATTAACTCATTCGGTACAAACAAATTACAACCCTCTCCCCCCTCCCTCACCCTTCGTCTCATGCTTTCCCGTGTTCCGAATTTTGCTCATATCTTCCACTAAAAATTGACAAGGATGACCAAATTGTGTGGTTTTTTGCAGAGCTGAAAGGAGCAACTCCCGAACTCCTAACGAAGTTGATACCCGAACACGCCAAAAAGCAGTGTGCTTGCCTTGGGTAGCCCTGGTATTTATGTGTATACATGAAATGATGAATGATGTGCAAACTACCCAAAAAAAATTAAGTTCTCTGAGGCTTGCTGAAGATAAAGATTATCATTAATTTTAGGATGCTCTATAAGTACCCTTATTTATTAATGCTCAACTGAGAACTGAGTTATGGAAACTGTTGTTGTAACCTTTGCTCTTTCATTTTGCTTTAGACTTGCAGATGGCTTTGCCCCACCCCCACCCCACCCCCACCCTTTGTTGTGTATTATTTACTCACTAACAAAACTATTTGTATTGCATATGCTATTTAATAATCTTGTTAGTTTTTTTTTGCCATTCATATTTTTGTTTTTTTATAATGCTTAGCAATCAAACTTGTGAATTTAGGTGTTAGTAAGAGCTTGGTTTTTTCACCTAATCTTAATAGTTGTAATTTGATTGGAATAAATTTTGATCTTGTCTTGATATGAATATAGTTGTAACTTGTACTTGAAGTTGTTTTTTATTTAATCTGATTTGAATTGATTTCAATAGGAATTAGTAATAAGTAATAATAAGAATAAGTTGGAAAAAAATTGGGGTTTTTATTGCTTTCTTTATTACGTGCTACTTAACATTATTTCACCATACAACTTTTAGTTTTCACAACCTCTGGCATCACATGTTGATAGTTTAACCAAACTTTGTTAAGTGTTTTATGTTTATGATATACTTGGTCGCTGAAATGGAATATTTCAACTTTTTATATAGTGGCATATTCAGAAACAAAGTGTCCGAATACACCTTTTGGTAAAAAAAATTAAAAATGGGGAATAATGTACAAGTGCCCAGTGTAGAGTTTGCGTGTTTTTTTAAAAGACAATGCAAAATAATACTGGTAGTAAAATAACACAAAATAATAAAGTTTATTTCAAACAAACATTCAAGTAATTAAAATGAAAAATAATCTCAAAATGAAAAAAAAATACTCGGTATGTAGTAAATGTACGTTGTTGATCATAACTAAAGTTTAATTTAAAACTACGGAGTAGGTTATTGATTTTTTCAAAAAATCAACGCGATATTTGTATTACTTCGTAACAGATTGTACTTGGTCAAATTAGGAAATTAATTTTAAGATGGATAAAGTAATTTTTTAAAGTGACGTGAAAAATATTTTGGAATATAAAAGGTACAAAAAAGTTCATGATAAAGCCAACTAAAAAAAGCCACTAGTATACACTCCGGTTTTGTTATTTAAGATCCTAATCCAGTAATCCTTAACTTCAAGGGGTAAATAATTTTCAACCCTTCATATTTTTCCCCAATTTATCCATTTTTTTTGTTTTTTCTAACCTTTAGATTTTTTGACTTTTACAGTTTTTTCCTATATGTAACTATTTTTAAAATCCAAAAGATCGGAGCGTCTATGTATTTTTTCAGTTGCCAACACACTACAACTCTGTAATGTCAATCTTTTTTATTTTACGAATGCATATTTTTCCCAATTCATTGAATAAAATAACAGGACAGAGGGAGTAACTCATTTTTGATATTATGATTTTCTAAAAAAGGAAGAGGTGAACACTTTTTCCCAGAATTTCCTATTATTCTCTTAAAAAATAGGTTGAAAGAAGGTAAATTAAATTATAATCTCAGTCTTATCGAGATTGTGAAATACTATTCATAGTACATGCAAAATTTCTACGCAACATAACCCCTTTTTATCTTCATAGTAAATAGTCAAATCTAAATTTATCTTTATAACATTATTCTTTCGACGAGTTGAGCTGGGGCACAATCTCTTACAACGATTGCCTCAATCCCGATGGCCCCTCACCGATGAGAGAAGTTAATTAACTTTGATTGCAAATTGATAACAATGAAAAGAGTCTACATATAGTATTTGAAGAAGTCCTATGCCCAACATATTTGCCTATTCACACAGTTATCAGAAATTAAACTCAGATCTCATTCGATTGACACTGCTTGTCTTTGCTTTTGCTAACTCGACAAGACACCCAAAATCTTTTCTAAAAAAAGGATGAGTCCCATTTTGAGAGTTTCCTCAGATTTGGCTGAACGGTGAATAAGAAGAGATACAAAGAATGTAGTCTGCATCTGATACTTAAAAAAACCAGAAATCGAACTCAAAGTCTTACTCTCGTGACACTCTTTAGCTTTGTCAACTGCACGACCAACCAAAATCTTTTCCAAAAAAAATAAGCCCCATCCCAAAGGCCCCTTCAGACCCAGCCGGATGATCAGTGAAGTAAATTAGACTTTAAATTAAACTTTAATCACCGGACCTGTGGCAAAGTGTGATGTACTCCCTCAGCCCCCCTAAGATATTCTCATTTTGACTTTTGGTGATTTTTAAGGAGAGTTGAAAAAAGGTGAAAGTTTACCATAATATCTTTAATGAAAATGAGTGGAGTGTATTAAATGAGGTGGGTGAGATGTAATAAATAAAGTAAGTGGGGGTAGTTGGAGTATTTTAATTGTTAAAAAATGAAATGAGAAGATCTATTGGACAAAGAAAAAAGGCTGAAGATACATGAAGAGGGTGGGAGGATGAGACTATGAGTAGTTCCAAAAGGAGTAGCTTTTCCAGTTAAATTTCCCCCGTCTCTCAACTGTGACGTCTCTAACCTCTTCCTTTATCCTACCAAAATCAGGAATCAGGAAGCGCGGTCGCCGTCTTTCTCCCGTCGCTCTCAAATTGTTTTGCTTCAATTTCCTGCTCGGACATACACGAGTCCAAAGATAGAGGACGAGCAAAACTGTCGGACCCGTCGAGCATTTTATCGCATCTCTCAATCGCTCTTTTTTTTCGGGATCTAAGCGACGCACGGTTTCCGCTAGAATTGCATTTCGTCTTTGAGATTCGGACGCGTTCGAGATCTGAGCTGACTGGTTTGTATAGACGCGTAAAAAATCCATTTTTTTGTGTTCGAATTGGTATCTAGGGTTTGAGATCGTTATTCATTTGATTGTTTTTCTGTTTGCCTCGCACTTTTTTTCCCATCCAATGCTCTATAGCTGTTTGATTTTTGTTTTATAGCTCGTTTTGTAAGTTGTATGGTTAGTATGAGCAGATCTCTTGAATGGAGTTAGGAAGGAGTTGGTCGCCTGACTGCATGGATGGAGGGCTTTTCAAATTTGATGTCATTCTTGTTGTTTTAGTTGAGCTTCTGATTGGATTGGGCGATTCTTTTTGTGTGTTTAGTCATCTATGTTTGCCTTGTGTGTTATCATTTTTAAAACGTAGTCATGTTGTTCCATACCCTTTGTGCTCATGTGCATCACTAGTGTGTCTGTGTGTGTTTGTGCAAGTGAGGGATAGGAAACACTGAAACTGTGCTGTCTTTTAGTTCGTGATTACGGTGTCCCTCTGTTTGATTGTTTGAATCTCAACTTCTCCAGGTGGTACAAAGATAGCTTTGGTATGACAGAAACAACATCTGATTCTCCACGCTTTGCCCCTGAGGACCCTTCTCTCCCTAAACCTTGGAGAGGCCTTGTTGATGGTAAGACTGGGTATCTTTACTACTGGAATCCAGAAACCAATGTTACTCAGTACGATAGGCCTGGGTATGTAAGTTCTTCTGTTCAGAAATCTTCCGAAGGACACCACAGAGACGATGCTGATGATAGGTATGACAGAGTTTACCGCGGTTCAAGTAAGGGTTCTGGTAGAGAGGACTATAAGGTAATTCTGCTTTCATCTGCTATTACTGTGTTTTTGTGCATTTGATTTTTTATATAACCTGTTTTTTCCAATGAATGTTATGCTGCGACCATGGTAAAAAATGTGGTATCATGGTAAGCGCACCTGAATTCAAGGCATTGCTAAATGATGCAGAATGAAGGGGCTTACTCCTCTCATGACACTTAGAGGCTCAAGCCTAAACATTTTGTTGACTCTTTAGGAAATATTTTAAATACAAACCTTATACCTTAATATCCTTATGAGATCATCTTGTCCTTTATTGTATGCTGCTCAAAAAGTTTGGCTATATTCAAAAGTTTATCTTCATTAAACATAACAAGAATAATGCCTTTATCTGACTTTTAACGTACTACAAAGCAATATAAACTCTTGCATTGTGTGGAGTACATGTAAATTTGCCTCCTCTTCTTGCACCCAATATGATTCGAATAGTGTATTGCAATTACAACAACAACAACGTAGTAGAATCCCGCAACGGCAGGGTTTGGGGAGGGTATGTATATGCGGACCTTACCCCCACTAAAAGTAGTGAGGCTGTTTCCAAGAGACCCCAACTCAAGAAACACAGAGAACAACTAGTACAACAAAAGCACAATACAACAAAGGCACAAGGGGCAAACAAAAAAGGCAAGAAAAGCGTGCTAAGATAAAAGGCACATAAATAGGTATGAAAAGAAAGACAACAAGCCTACAAAGAACACATAGAGGAGAATAAAACTACCACCCTGGACAAAATGACTACCCAACAATTCTAATTCTAGATCTCCAAATGTTCATATCTAAGGTCATATCCTCGGTAAGAGCCAAAAGTCCTAAGTCTTGCCTAATAGTCTCCTTCCAATTCCTCTTAGGTCTACCCCTTCCCCTAGACCCATCTACTATCTGAAGTCTCTTGCATCACAACAACGGGGCCTCAGGTTCACGCCGCTTCACGTGACCAAAGCATCTCAGCCTCGTCTCGCTCAGCTTATCCTCCACAGGAGCAACTCCCACTCCCCTCTAAATAACCTCATTTCGTATCCTATCCAACCTTGTGTGCCTATACATCCACAAAAGCTTACGTATCTTAGCCGCATGGAGTTGACGAACATGTGCCTTTTTGACCACCCAACATCTCGCTCTATAAAGCATAGCCGGTATGACTACGGACCGATAGAACCCACCTTTCATCCTTTCTCAAATTTTCTTATCGCACAGAACCTGACGCCAACATCCACCTTTGAGTCTTGACACCCGCCCACTAAACCCACACTCCAAGTACTCATTGTTAGTCCTGCTCAATCTAAAGCTCATAGATTCCAGTGTCTGACACCAAAACTCCAACTTAACATTGAGTCCTTCACGAGTCTCGTCGATCAGTACCATATTGTCAGCATGCACTAAGGGACCTCCTTTTGAACACCATGCCTTGAACACCATGCGATAAGACATCTATCACCGTGGCAAACAAGAAAGGACTAAAGGCCGAGCCTTGGTGTAACCCCACCTTTACAGGGAAGGGATCAGAGTCACCCCTGCCAGTCTTCACCCTAGTCCTCGCCCCAATGTACATATCTTTAACTGCACGAATATACACAATTGGAACCCCTCTAATCTCAAGACATCTCTGTAAGACCTCTTGCGGGACCCTGTCATACACCTGCTCAAGATCAATGAACACCATGTGCAGGTCCTTTTGAGCTCTATACTCTTCCACCAGCCTCTGCAGGAGGTGAATAGCTTCTGTAAATTATAATTACTCTGTACATGAAAGTATAAAAATACTCGTATATGATACCACTACTCGAACTATAAGTTATACTCTGTATAACACTCTAATGATTATCGAAATACCAATGCATAAATTTAAATATAATGTTAGATGATAAAGAAGTGTCCATGATAAACAATTAAAAACACCACTTCTAACCGGGGGGAAAAGTTAATGGAAGTTATATATTAAAGAATTGGGAAATAGAAAAAAGAAGAGATAAACATTAAATATAAAAAAACCAAGGTTAACACGACGCCATGGTGAGGTGCAATCATGCAGTGCTAGTGTATTGCTAAGATGCCTAGGAGACCAATCTTAAATTATATATTTTTAGTTAGTTAATAACATCTATCTACAATGTCACCATAGTTTAATGTCCATAAACAAACTCCCTCGTCCAGTGTTATTAAGTCATCGAGTAGTCGTTGACTACGTGTTGGGTTGTTGGGAAGGGACGATGTTGGGTTGTTGGGGATGGATGACTTGCGGTGGCAACTATCATTTGGAGTAAAGGATTACAGAATCCAGATCTGAAAACCCTAACCTATGACAAAATTCAAAAGTAGATTCGTTGCCTCTGCAGCATTTGCATCTCTACCACATGCAGTTGACGAACGCGAGCTTTCTTATCTTACTTTATTTCATTTTTATGAATTGAACATGTGGCTCAAAAACTTCTATCATCTAAACAATTCTTATGACTCACTTTTCACTTTTTAACGCTTTCGTAAAATTTGTGATAGTCAAACGAGATTTTTTTTTGTGGGACATAGAGAGTTGAAAGTACAAACTCTGAACCATTCTTAATGTAAATAAAGCTACTTCCTTAGTCCCTCTATCCCAAAAAAGGTTCTGCATTTCCTTTTTGGTTTGTCTCAAATAAGATTCCAACTTACCTTTGAGAAAATACTTGTGGTTTTCACATTATTTTTCTCTTTTGCACAACTCTCAACCACACAATTTCACCTTTATTAATAACCACACCAAGTCAAATGAGCAACTTTATTTTGTGAAGTAGAAAGTACTTGCTTAGAGATAAATGCAAATTAAAAATCTGAAATAAAAACATTGACTAGTCGTTGCAAAATATTGACCATCCTGTGGTCAAAACCGATGGCCAAAGTTTAACAGCTTCAGTCCCTTGGCTGAACAAACCTCTACTTCAATCTGTGTCAGTGAAGGGCGGACAACATGCCTTGGTTGAAGTGAGCTTTAAGTGGTATCCTATGGCCAAGGACTTTTGCCTTGAGTCCATGGTCAAAGGGGGTGGGGACTGGTGTCTTGGTCGACCAAGGTATAAACAAGGTCCAAGCAAGTCTAACATGGTCGAATGCCTCTAAACTTGGTCAAAGAAAGTCTATCAATGAGATAACCCCGTCACCCTGGTGTTTTCCACTATGGCGTGGAAATAAATGTACCATGGCTCTTTGATCAATGCAGGAGACTGACCAATGACCATGTTTTTGGAATTCTCTGACACATTCATTCGACCTTCCCAATTGGTGTTTGACCATCGGCCAGATGTGTTGACCATTGTCGATTACACGATCTTCCCTTTAGGCGAGTCGAACAAGCACAATCAAAAGTTGCTAGCACTAGAACTCCTAGACTTTACACTTTGATAACAATTGAGAGAATAGAAAAATGAGAACTGGAAAGTGTTGTTCTGGGTGAAATACAAAAAATTCAGAGCTTGATAAAGTAGAATTTAGAACTTACATGGAGACACAAGAACAACAAACTTAGCATTATCACAAATTCTGAACTTTGTTGGGGTCTGATGGACTGGATTTAAGTAAGAGAAAAGGAGACCAATTGAGAGTGGTCAGCGTGCTGAAGTGTGCGACCACGATTTCCAAAAGGTGTGCCTGGTTTGTAGAATTGATGTGTTCTGCTTTGAATACATGTGCTAATAAACAAAAATTAACCCGGGCAATCCCAAGCTAATGCGGTTTAACTAGCTTGGGGCAACCTTGTGGTGAGTTGCTACAATTAGGTAATGCCCAATTGTCCGCCGCTGCATTGCCCAAAAGAAGTTGAGGCATCAATGTGGTGTCTTCAGGGGAGCGCTACACCGCATAATTGTAGGAAGGATTAGATGCTGCCTTAATGTCTAATGGATATGTTTAAACATATTTTTTATTGATGGTATGATCAATTTTATGCTAATTATGATGTTCTTTATGAGGCTGGACTGCATTTAAAAGCTATACATATTTTTTTACCTAGTGAGATAAGGCTTTGTTGTTGTTGTTTGTTGTTTCTCTGAATCTAGAATGTTTATAATAGATTTGCTCTCATTTCCTTTTCAATACAATTTCGTTTTTCATTATTTATGTATGTTTTGCAGACTGAAAGAAATAACTTTGACCATTCTCGTAGCATTTCAAACACCACATCTGCAGTAGGAAATGGTTCATCTGCTTATAAAGATAGCTCATCAAATGCGGGAAGTGAATTATCTCCAGATTCTTATCGCCGTCGTCATGAAATATCCGTAACGGTACACTTCTTAACAATTTTACAGAGCTGCAGGCATATCTATTTGTGTTAGGTTCACATTTGCTTTACATGTCATTGGGCTCGCTAGCCTTGTGTTTGACCTCTCCCCATGGAGAAAAATAATCCTACTAAATGATTTGCTGTAATTTACCTTACTTTTGAAAACATAGAGGCTTGTACAAGGTAATGATGCTGTTCTGTTTAATCTTGAATTCAGCTCCTGTATTAATCAATTTTACCTAAACAAGCAACAGTTGCATACTTATTAATTCATTTGACTGTTTCTTTTTTCATTCCTTAAAATGAAGGTATGCAGTATATTTAAGCGCGAAAATTTGCTTGCTCGTGAACGGCCTGCCTTATGATCATCTATTTTTTTTCTTGTTTCAGGGAGATAATGTGCCTCCACCGTTGATGTCATTCCACTCAACTGGGTTTCCATTGGAGATTTTGAGAGAGGTATTCCAGGAGTCATTTTTTCTCTTTAAATCCCTGGTGAATTGTGCTCTGCAAAGTTAATGATCTGAGAGCACATGTTCCTCTGAAACATTTTGCGGTTCCGGAAGGCCTCAGTCAAACTGTAGCACTCAAAAACTAGTTTTTTGCCTATTCAATTTTGTGGCAGTGCGATATTTGCTCCTGGGAGGAGCTAAATGTCGTACACTGCTTTGGAGTACTTTCATGACTTTGGAGTGCCCTTATTTCGAGGACCAATTTTCATGAAGGGATTTCTTGTCATCCATGTTTGTGGCCAGGACTGCTGTTGGTGATGATTCAATTTGCCACGTGGTCCGAATGGAAGAAGAGGCGTCCTCCTGCTCTTAGCTTGCCTATGTAAGGGGGATGATTCTTCTTGCTGTGGGCCACTCTAAGTCAAGCACAAGACATTCCAAAAATGTGAAGAAGTTTTTATATCTATTGATGGGAGTGGTGAATTTTTTGCGTCTTTAGGTACATCAAGCTGGGTTTTCAGCTCCTACACCGATACAGGCCCAATCGTGGCCTATAGTTCTTCAGGGCCGAGATATTGTAGCTATTGCTAAGACTGGCTCAGGAAAAACCTTGGGCTACCTTATCCCTGGATTTATACATCTGAAACAGTTCCGTAATAATCCTCGATTGGGTCCCACCGTGTTAGTTTTGTCACCCACAAGGGAGTTAGCAACACAGATACAAGAGGAAGCTGTGAAGTTCAGTAAATCTTACAAGATATCTTGCACAGTATGTGTTTTTTGTGAGCATCTTAGGAGCCTATTTGGGATGACTTGTAATTAAGTGATTTTATCATTAGTGCATTCTCATTTAAGCACTTAGGTCATTTTTATACTTTAAGGTAGTGTTTGGCAACTAGTATTTCATTTCAATTCATGTATTTCAATTCCAAAATTTGAAATCTTGAATTTCAAATGACAAGGAGATATGCATAAATTTCAAATTAAGCTTTGTTATCAATGAAAAGAATTTGACTCAAATCCAAATTCAAAATTTTTAAGTTTCCCAAACATGGAATTTGAACCAAATCCGGATTTGAAATCCAAATCCATGTTTCCAAACATACCATAAAGTGTTTTTCTGTTTTCTTGTTAATTGTTGCTAAATGTTTTTTTTGAAGTTATCCAATCATTCCCATTTAAAATATTCTTCCAAAAAGGAAATGCTATTGTAGCCCCATCACTGCATGAAACAATCGATAATCAGTTTTGTTTATTTTTTTTTATGTATGTTAACCCTAACCCACCATCTTCTTTAGAACAACTCTTTCTCCATTCATTTTCTTACTTTTTTGCAGTATTATGCATTTATTATCTATCTTCATTTTTTTGGTAAATTCATGCTACACGGACAGTGTTTATATGGAGGCGCACCAAAGGGTCCACAACTGAGGGATGTAGATAGAGGGGTAGATGTTGTAGTGGCCACTCCTGGACGTTTGAACGACATTCTGGAAATGCGAAGAATTAGCCTTAAGCAGGTTTCCTACTTGGTGTTAGATGAAGCAGATCGTATGTTGGACATGGGGTTTGAACCTCAAATAAGGAAGATTGTGAAGGAGGTCCTTGCTCGGAGGCAAACTCTTATGTTCACAGCAACATGGCCAAAGGAGGTCCGGAAAATTGCTGCTGATCTGCTGGTTAATCCTGTGCAGGTTAACATTGGGAATGTTGATGAGCTTGTTGCAAACAAGGCTATTACACAGGTTTTTACCTTTGAATTTCCATCCATGTTTTACTTGCAAATTTGTTTTATGAAATTTTACGATGTAGTCTGCACTCCCTCCCAACTTAAGGTCCTCACTTACCTTATATGGATGTCCTCAAATAAGCCCCCCATTCCCTTTGAGGAAATAAATCTTATTCTTTCTATGTAGACAATATTCTTTCCAACTTTTCCAAACAAATCTTATCAACACAATTTTAAGCACCTCAATCAGATTATTCTTATGAATTAAGAAAACCTTGGCGGGGTCATCTATTAGCAGGCGGAAGATGTGTTCTTATATGTAGCTTTTAGTAACTCTGCTCTATTGCCCTCACTTCCTGTCAGTATATTGAAGTGTTGCCACAAGCAGAGAAGACGAGGAGGCTAGAACATATATTAAGATCTCAAGAACCAGGATCCAAAGTGATCATTTTTTGTTCAACAAAGAAGATGTGCAATGCACTTGCTGGTACCCTTACTCGTCAATTTGGGGCAGCAGCTATTCATGGAGACAAATCTCAGAGCGAGAGAGATTATGTTTTAAAACAGTTTCGCACTGGTAGGTCCCCAATTCTTGTGGCAACCGATGTTGCTGCTCGTGGTTTGGACATCAAAGATATCAGGTTTGTGTAAAACATTGATTTTTATCGCATAGATGTAAACATGCCTCTCCCCCACGTGTTTTTGGATCTCTCAGAAAATGCAAGATATAGATAAAAACAAATAAAGAAGATTAATTTTTAATTCTTTTTATTTATATTTAGATTTTTTAATCTTTATATAATAGCAATAAATGAGTCGAGTTTGAATAAATATACAGTAATATAAATATATTGAGTTCAGATTTATCTGCGGTTTCCCCCAAAATGTCTTTCAAGTTCTATATTTTCTTTGCCATTACGTTTTAACTTCTACTCCCTTAATAAATAACACATTTTCCTTTTTGGTTTGCCTCGAAATAAAAGCTCATTTCCATTATTGGTTAGGAATATTTGGCTATCATGATTTCTCTCTTTCCTTTCAATTCCAACCATTCTTTTTTCATCTTAACACTTTTCTTTAGCTTTTTTCACCCTGACACTTTTCTTAAACTCTGTGTTCGGTCAAAGTGGACGTTTAATTTGGGGCTTTCCCCGCTTTGTGTTCCAAATGGACACTGATTTATTTAGGCATCTGTCACAGGGTTGTAATAAATTATGACTTCCCTACCGGAATAGAGGATTATGTTCACAGAATAGGAAGGACGGGACGGGCAGGAGCAACTGGTGTTGCGTACACCTTTTTCACCGACCAGGATGGCAAATATGCTGCCGATCTCATTAAGGTCTTAGAAGGTGCTAATCAACGTGTTCCTGCTGAACTACGGGATGTCAGGTCACGCAGTGGTGGAAAGGGAAAGGCCAGGCGTGCATGGAGGTCTGGCCCAGCTAGACGTGAAGGAGGAGGAGGACATGGGCGCAATGATTCAGGCAATGGCGTGCGCGATGGGGGTGCACGGGGATGTTTGGGTATGTCTTCCTCATTAGGTAGAGGCGGCAGTGGTCCTGGATTCGAACGTGATTCAAGCGACAGGTAATGAAAACTCTTCCTTTCTGTAATTAATTTTTTAAATTACATGGAAAACTATTACTGGTTTTTTATAGAATTGTATTTTTTTGGTCCTTAAGTGGATGAAAATGACACTTAAACCTTCATATTTTAATCCTTTTTATCAATTTTATTTTTAAAAAATATACTTAAGATAAATCAGATCCATTCAATTTAGTCAAATATACCACAACTGCATCGGATTTGGTTCCACACAAAATAAGCTCTATAGTTTCTTTGAAAGTGTCAGGGGCCAAAAAGAAGTATATGAACCATCACTCTTCACATGAAACAAGATAGAGATTATTCTTGTATTCGATTATATCCAGTTATCCACAGCATTTACATTTTCTTTTTGTTTGATCTTCTTTATGCAGACATGGCCACAGCACTCATGACAACAATGGTCTCGGTAGTAACCATAACCGCGCTTCTGACAGGTTTGGCCGCAGTCGGAGTAGAAGCCCAAACCGGGGGGCTTCAAGATGGGGCGGCGGCGGCGATGGTAGTAGGAGTAGGGGTAGGGCCCGCAGCCGCAGTGTTGAGAGGTTCGACCGGTCCCGCGAAGGCCGGAGTTTCCACGAGGAGGCCACGGCATCCCGGGCAGGAACATCCGTGAAGCAGAGATTGCCGCCAGCGTACGAGGCCGAGAACCACTACGGCCCCAAGACGGAGAGCCTCAGAAGGTCATACGATAACGGGCCCAAGCATCGGGAAAGGTCGCCTCCGCGGCAGAGTAATGGGAAATATGCTGGCGACACTTCTCGGCAGAACAGCGGGGAGGAAGAGGAAGGCATATTCCATCCCCCGGACGAGAAGGTTTACTGAGAGATGGTGAGGATGGTCTTTGTAATGGTCACGCCAGACTTTGTGGGTGAAAATTGTAGCAGGAGAGGATTGTTTGCATTGTTTTGTGATTGGAAGTGTGTGTGTAATAGGACTGACTACTTGTTTAGTAATGTGGGTTTTACATAATATATAGATTGGGTGTGATGTGTATTTTAAATTACTGATAGATAAAGAGATATATATATAATGTGGACTATTATTATTGACTCAAAATGACATTGAATTCATTACATTTGTGGTCATTATATTCTGTAGATTATGCTTGGCTCTTATATCAGTGTGTACACATACCCATCCCTTTTGTTCAACCATGTTAGGGTACACCAAAAAGTGTATCCCAAATTACACTCCAAAGAAATGTGTTGACATTTTAACTGTTCACACTAGTACAAGATGCTAGTTCAATAAAAAAATTGCACTGACATTTTGTGTTATTGTAAACTTCACTCTAGTTTTATACTAGCACAAAATACTAGTACATGTCTTTCGGACACATAACTTAATTTCTATTTGAAATGTAGAGAGACGGTTTCTAGAGGTGTCCCAAGTCATCAACCTTAGGGCCACATCAATATTCTATTGCAAAGGTACAACAAAGCTTTTTTGGTTTTCTTAAGTGAAATTTGCATAAGATTAAAACATAAGTATTTAATAATGTCTAGTGAGAGAATTATGTCTAGTGATAGTGACCAATGTTCTTATATTGAGAAATAAAAACATATATTCCTATATTGAAAAAATTATTATATTTTAGTCTTATTTTGATAAATTCCTCTTTTCTTAAAGGAAAAAGTGTAAAGTACTTTAAATTTACATAAGTAAGAACACATTAAATGTAAATAGAATAACATAAAAATAAAGGCACAACAAAGGTTTTTGGTTTTTTGTTTTTTTAACGCTTTTAACATTTTTATTTTAACAAAGGCACAACAAAGGTGGAGGATGTGTGCATGGCAGAGGCAATCGGGGTAAGTGAAGCACTCAGCTGGCTTAAGGGCATATTTAGAGACCGAATAATCACACTGGAGATGGATAACCAGATACTTTACTTTGCTCTCCAGGCGCGGGAGGAAAACTTTTCATACTTTTCAGGTTTGGTCTTTGATTGTAAAACATTGATGTCAGAGTTTTATTCTGTCTTTTGTTCGTAGATTTGCGAATGAGGTGGTTCACTTGTTGGCTCGAGCCTCTGATTCTATGCCTGATCTATTGGAGTGGGATGATACCCCTCCTGCGATTATTTGTGATGTTTTGCAAAAAGAGTTGAGAATTTAATAAGAATGTTCCCTTGATTTTCAAAAAAAAAACATTTTTATTTTACTTTTTAAGGTTTCTGGTTTCTTTACGGAGTACAAAACAGTGGTAGCGAATTTTTTTATTAGAAAATATTGAAGACTATCTTCTAAACTTTTTCCACTTTCGCCCCTAAAAATGTTTCTATTTATGAAAATAGTTGGATTTAAGAAATACTCCGTATGTAATATGGGTGTTACTTCTTCCGTCCAGAATGTTTTTTAGTTTTGACTTTTTGTATTTAATTAAGATTGACCTTCGACTTATAATTAAATAAATTTAATACTGCGTCCATCCCAATTTAAGTCGCATGCTGTTGTTTATTAGATTTGACTGAAGTTACTTACAATACAATTTATTTGAAAATTTGTATGGAATTAAAAAACAAATTTATGTATTTGAAAACTATATAAAAAATTCTATAAAATAAGAAGTAACAAGACTACATTATTTTCTCAGATGGGTAGCAAAAATGGGTAGAAAGTGTGGTTAAAATTTGACCATGTGAATAATAAACACAAAACATGCAACATAAATTAGGGCAAAGAGAGTAAAACTTTTCTTGTATCAATGTCCAATATAAATTTTGTTTAATTAGTGGTCAATATTTTTTATCAATTTTGAATTTAAAAACTTAAATTTGGAAAAATACTCTAGCTAGAATGGAAGTAATACGTACTTTTCAAAAAAAATTCTTTTCAAACGTGGAAAACTTAATCTATTTTAAAATGATAGGATAAACAAACTGGTGTAGAAATAAAGAGTATAACTTACATATTTAAAAATTACATCAAAACTTATACTCCGTATAAAACAAATAACGACATGAATATTTTATTTTATCACGTAAACATAAATAATTGAAAGTCTGAAATACTTCCTCCGTGTGTACATTTCTTCCCCAGGCCAGTTTTACTTCCGTAGTCAAACTTTTCAAATTTTGACTAAAAATTACAGAAAGAATACATTGGATTAACATATAAATTTGATAGAGTAAATTCCATAATTGGCCCTTTATAACAGGGAGGTTTCCCTATTTAGTCCTCTATTATCAAATATTACCCCAGTTGTCCTTTTTTATGGGTATCTTTCCATAAATAGTCCATTTTTTGATCTTATATCATGTTGGTGTTAATTTGAGGGCTAAAAGTGTAATTTCACAATCATAATATATCTTTTTTGTCATACACAATTCCAAAGGATGTTCCGTTTGCGTCATTTGTGAATTACAATCGCTTTTTACTGCAACCATAGTCTATAAATGTGGTCTTTCGTCGGAATCCTAGCCCATAATCATAGTCATTATTTTTGTGTTATCCACTTAACCAATATCAGAACACGTCACTAGACATAATGTTGATGTCAAATTATACTTTTAGCCTTTAAATTAACACCAACATGGCAGAAGATCAAAAAAAGGACTATTTGTGGAAAGGCACCCTTAAAAAAAGGACTACGAAAGTAATATTTGATAATAAAGGACTAAATATGGAAACCCTCTTGTTATAAAGGACAAATTATGGAATTTACTCAATCTGATATTAATAGATTCATTTTAAAATGTTCTCCCTCCTTCACGGAGTATTTGTCCACTTTTGACTTTAGATTATTATCATCTGTGTATGTACAAATCATCTGTGATTGCCTCTCATACATGACTATAATATTTTTCAAATGAATAAAGAGAAAGGAAGGGAGAAAGACCAAAGTAGGACTAAAACATTGAAATTATACCAAAATAAGACTTCCATGTTTTTATTTTAAAAATATGACTTAAACTGTATTTACATTACCAAACGTGATCATGTACATTACCAAAAAGTATAATAATGTGCACATGTACAGTGTCACATTATCACAGTGCAAAATCCTATTTCGGAAAAAAACATGAAAGTCTTATTTTAATATTTTTCTCTATGTTTATGTTTTAGTGATTTCTAAAAAAAGGAATAAACTTAATTTGGGAGTGAAAGTATGCGTGTATAGGCATGCAGGACGTACAATTAGGTTGAAAGAGAAGTATTTTTATATTAATGGTAGATGAGAATCGTGTTTTCGTTACAATCCGTACGTACCCACCTGCCTTCTTTGCGATTCCATGCTCCTAAATTATTCATAAACTCATTCTAATTAATGTTCGAGAAAAATTATTTTTAGTTTGATTTATTTAAATAATGGTATATATATAAAATATACAATCTTATAAATAAACGTTGAATATTTTAAAAATACATTAAAAAAAAATTCTTCAGAAATAAACTCTGACATAATTGTCATCCTTTCCAAATAAAAACACTTTCCTCCTTTCTTCTTCTTCTTCTTCTCTGAAGCCATGGTTGGTGAACCTTGATAAGCCCAGCTAGCATAGCTATCTGATTTATTAACACCCACAAAAGAAATATGAGTTGTTGTTTTTTTCATACCCAAAACAATTAATTTGACACAAAAAAAAGAAGAGAAGGAAATAAAAAAAAATATGCAGCAGCAGCTTCATTTATGGGGTGGACTAGAGAGCAATTATCACAAGTGGTTGTTGGACTGGACAAAGTGGAGAGTGTTTTTGTGTGCAGCAATGGTCATCTTCTACATGCTCTTAGCATTCCTTCTGCTGTGGAAGTACCAATGGTCGGCGGCAGGCAGCGGCGGCAGCCAGAATGATGGCGGCAGTGGCAGCGGTGGTGATTCAAAAACATGGATGCCATGTGTGAAAGAAGTGAGCCCAATATGTTTGATGGCCTTTAGAATGGTTTCTTTCTCTCTTCTTGCAGCAACACTCACTTGCCATGTTGTGGTCTATGGTGGCACCCTCTTCTACTACTATACTCAGTAAGGTCTCGTTTCGTTCAACTTATTTTTTCTACAAAAAAATCAGATCAGTTTAGATTCAATTCACATGCATCTTTAATTAGACTTTTATTGGGGATGAGTTAGACTTAGGGTTTGTTTTCTCACTTGATCTCAGTGAAATAAATTCTGATCTTATGTGATTGTAGTTGCATTGAAAACTATTTTCTGGTATGATATGGTCATCGGATTTGATCTGATTCAAATAAGAATAAGTAATTAATTTAATATATTCTCTCCGTCCGAGAACATTTGTCAAGTATCAAACTTTAACCTATAATTAAAAATATTGAGATAGGTTTAATGAAATTATTCTTGTATCAATATCTGATCTGAGCTGGTTTTTGGTTGTGGGCATGCTTGCTTGCAGGTGGACTTTCACATTGGTTACCATTTACTTTGGGGTATGTATGCAAGACTGCACTCTTTCCTTATTGTGAAAAATAAAAATGATACTCTCTCCGTCCCGTAAAACTATTCATTTTTGAAAAAATGCGCACCCTTAAAAGAGTAATTTTGGTTATATTTTCTATTTTTGCCCTAATTTTATGATATAGTAGAATGAGATGTGTTGGATCGATAAGTCATAATTTGAAAATAACACAAAAATTACTCATTTTAAAGAGGAGTCTTTTTTCAAACATGAAGGGTTTTATGAGACGGATTTTTTTGTCTATCGCAATGTGTATTTTTATTGGTGGTAGCTCATATTTGGCAAAAAATTTCAACTTATTTACTGAAATGTCACCTTGTATTCCTAAATTTCCCCCCTTTTTAATACTCTCTCTTTCTCTCTGTTAAAATATTTCAACTTTCACTTCTTATTCGTCCCATAATTTTTTTTTAATTTCGTCTAAATGGAAACAATTGCCCCTACTTTTCTTAAATCTAACCAAACAAACCTCAATTATCTTCTATGCTCTACCCATTTTGACATTTTCGAGCCCAGCTTGTTTCAATTGTCGTCGTTTCACCTTAGTCAAACTTATGTATGTCCCCACCCCAAAAGTAAAAAAACCGAAAAGCTTTTCCATAAACATAAATATGCATCGCGATAGACAAAAAATAAATTATTCTCACTTTCGCGATAAAGTTAAATTTCACCTGAACCGTACCCTACATGTATAAAATGCAGTTTGGTTCAGTGCTTTCAATACAAGGATGTTGGCAGCGCAAGAAATCAATGGAAAGGGTTAGTGATGATAGATGGACGGATGAGATTCAAGGGTTGGAAGATACACTTCTTGCAGGCACAGGGTATTTCCGTGGAGCCAAAGCACTTGATTACCACACCACACTCCAATTCTACCAAGAAAGATCTGCTGGATTTTTTGCCTATGTGTTTCAACTCCTTTTCCAGGTATATATATTGGGCCCGGTTCTGTGGTCACTGGCTTATGGAGTCACTGACAGTGCCATTGTCTTTTTGAAGTGTTTACTTCTTTTGAACCCTCCACCGCAACCCCACTCATTGAACTTTTCTCCTTTTTTTCACCCATTCCAAAAACCTTTCACATTTCTGTTAAAAAGTCACTTTTAGTCTTACTCATTCTTATCCTAGATATCACATCATATTTTTCACTGTTAATATATTCATCGCATCCTACTTTACCCATAACATCCAAGGGTATTTTTGGAAAGTCAACGACAAAATACACACTCTTAAATCTTTTAAAAGTCAAGACTAGAAAGGTTTTGTCGGAGAGTGGGAATAGATAATTGGAACATCATTAAAAAATAAACTTTACATTTTAAAAAAGTACATCAAAAAGCTCTGATCTACGAAATAAGAAGTGACGGGATTATATTTTATTTTATCAAATGAATAATAAAAATAGGTATAAAAAAGTGAATAAAATTTGACTATATCAATATTAAACAAACAAATTTAATTTAAAATGATAGGAAGTATTTATTAGCATGTGAATATGTGATCTATAATTTGTGTGCAGATGGCTGGTGGAGCAGTGGTTCTTACAGATTTTGTTTATTGGTTCATAATCTTTCCCAAACTCGATGAATATTATGACTTCACTTTCGTAAGTATTCCCAACATATTTTTTGTTAATCATTTACTCATCAAAATAATGCTCACAAATTTCTTATTTTGTAAAAATTTTGTATGATTATTTAAATAAATTAAATTAAAAATAAACTCTATCAAACTTTATCAGCAGGGTGGCTAAAGTGAAAAAGTGAATCTGGCCATATTTTATTTTTTAGAGTACTTATAATTTAAATTTACTAAATTAGAGTTGAATTTAAAAATCTAAGTCCTAAAAATTTTAGGGATTTTGTGCGGTGGCCACTTTACACACCCTTTGGGCCGTCCATGTTTAGAATTGCTTTACATTTAGAAGTGCATGCATTTTTATTTTTTTTCATGCAAGAGTAAAAAATTTGCCAATTTGGGCCTTAACAATTGGACAGTTGTGGGAAAGTGGGCCTTAGGCTCATTGCATATAACTGGAGTTCATAATACCTCTATAATACTCCGTACACAATACTCCGTAGGCAATTCAAATTGGTATTTTTGGGCTCTTAAATATATATATGAATAATTTGAAATAATAAAATATAAAAATAAAAAATACCTTCAATATTTTTACGGAGTGTATTGTTAAATAAAAATATTGAAGTTTCGAAATATTTTTTATTACGGAGTTTAAATTTTATTTGGGTATAAAAATATTACGGAGTATACAGTATGTCATATGTTAATATTTGAAATTGTTTTATGGTTTGTTTGGTAACAGCTTTTTCGATTAGTCTTAGCGTTTTGGATAAAATTTTAACGGTACAAATTAATTCTGAAAACGCTAACGCTAAAGGCTACCGTCGGATAGCTTTTTCAAAACGCTAACGCTAATCTCTGACGCTGATGCCAAACGAGGCCTTAGTCCTAGTTGGGTTCTATCTATGGGAAGTTTCCCATATACATGAACTTTCTTTGGATGATATTTTAAGGAGAATATACTTAAATCGAACTAAAACATAATGATTTTCTCAATAAAGACTATATATTTTTATTTCCTAATATAGGACCATTGGTCATTATCCATTAGTCATTATTTAAGTAAATGTCCGACACTACTGAATATTATTTCTTCCACTAGACATTATTAAGTACTATTTAGGGAATAAAAAAGTTTAAATCCGATATTTAGAAATGATTTATATTTTTATCCTATTTAGTACAATTTTTTCACAGATTAACTTTAAAAATATAAAGCTAAACGTTATTAATAGATTATTTTTTTTCTTAAAATATCAAAGAATTGGATCATTTGTTTAAACATGCATGCAGTTGACGTTGGTTGCACATTCACTTAATTTGCTGCTTCTTGCCGATGCATCTCTGAATTGCTTGGTACGTAAACTAATTTACCACTTTATGGCATCAATTAATTCTCCTTTAATTTAAACATTTATTTATATTAAAAGAGAAATTAGATCAAAACACTATAAAATATGAACAATTGAATTTAAATATTACAAAGTGCAATAGATTAATTATCCTCCATACCAAATATTTGTATTGCAATTATAAATATTTTAATTGGAGCTGTAAGGTATGTTTTCATTGTACACACACCCTCCCATATATACTCGATTTTATATGGAATTTTATTGGGTTTTTTTTGTTATTGTTACGACTACTCGATAACTTTTATTATTTGTTTCTATGTTCTTGTTGATCATTTGATAAAAATATATTTTTATCATCTTGTTTTGTAAAATTTTTGAGGTAGTTTTTAAATAAATAATTTTTAACTTTTTTTTATTTTAATACCAATTTGTAACTAACATAATTTTAGAAGTTATGGATTTTTGCATTAATCTAAATGATTAATTCATTTTAGGGCAGAGAGAGTATGACAAAGTGTAATATTTTAATGGATCGAAAAATTATTTCAAATGATCTAACCTTTCCACGTTCTTCCAAAAATAATCTTAGTTTTCATTGTCATGGAAAATATGTGCGAGTTTTGGATTGCTTTTAGGATGCTAACAGTTACTTAACTGAACTTTTTAAAAATAATTATTTTTCACAAATAAATGAAAGGTGAGATTATATTAGCTAAATTCTCTCTTTTTTTATTTAAAATTTTAATTATAAATTTAAATGAGGTTTTTAAAAATGTTTTTATAAATAATACCAAATTTAAGTATTTTTTTCCAAAGTGACACTTATTATTTTATTCCAATAATTGATAATCTAGTAATAATTTTTTTTCCAAAATAATATTACAAAAGTTGTGAAATTTCACAATAAATTATTCTAAAAAAATAGAACTAGTTTATTTACTCCATAACTCACTATATTTTTTGTAGGCTGCAATTATTTTCTTGAGCGGAACTTCGAATTATTTTTTATACTTACTATTATTATTTTCTAAAAAATGGAACTACAAAACTATTATATATTTTTTGATAATTCAGTATAAATATTTTTTACAAAATAACATTACAACAATTGTGAAAATGACACAATTATTATTCTCTGAAATGGAACTATTATTTTTAAAATGGAACTATTATTTTAAAGACTCATTACATATTTTTGTACTGTAATTTTTTTCATGAACAACACTTCGAAATGTTTATCGATAATTATCTATTACTCGTATTACTTTTTTTCCAAAATGGTAATACAAAACTTGCGATTTTTTGATAATTCAGGACAAATCTTTTCCCCCAAAATAACAATTCAAAAGTTGTGAAAATGGCACAATAATTTTTTTCTCCAAAACGGAACAAATTATTTTTATAACTCGGTACAATTTTTTTGTATTTTAATTTTTTTTTCGAGCGATACTCTGAATTATTTTTCAATAGTCCATTATTATATTTTTCTCAAAACTGAATACAAAATTTGTAAATCGCAATATTTAGGAGGAAATTGAGACAAATCTCTAACAAGAGTCTACTGTTATATTTTAAAAACATAAATTTAAATTTAAAAAACGAAAAGATAATTACATAAAATAATTTCATCTTTCATTTATTTGTGAAAAACAGCCATTTTCCAAAAGTTTCATTAAGAAACCGTTAGCTTATTAACGACGACACAAAACTCGCACGCGTGTGGAAAGATTATTGTACAACTTTTCCGTGACAGTGAAATGTGAGCTTATTTCTAGAAAAACGTGAAAATAGAGATTATTTTATTGTTATATTTTGACTTACTCAAATGTTTATTTGAGATATAATTTATTATCTTTTGTCTTTTTATAATGTTTTTAAACAAACCCTTACGTTTCCCTTGGACCGAGTCTGCCCCCGATAAGTAGCTTCTGGCTCCGCCATTGTACTTCGCACCAAATAAATGTATTGAAATTAAAACACTTTTAATAAAAGAAAGGATTACAAAATCAAAAATAATATGATTATATTATTTTATCAAATAGCTAAGAAAAATAGATAAAAAAATTGAGGACAGTTGGATCGTGTGATTTTCATAATTGGTCATTTATAATAGGGAGGAGGATTTCCTATTTAGTACTCTATTATCAAATATTACCCCAGATGTCCTTTTATCGGTATTTTTCCACAAATAATCCTTTTGGAATCTTTTATAATGTTGGTATTAATTTGAGAGCTAAAAGTATAATTTCACAATGATAATATATACTCCCTCTGTCCCTAAATAAAGTTCCTCTTTCGTTTTTTCTTTGTCCCTAAATAAACTTCTCTTTTCCCTTAAAAAACTCCTTTTACCCCTTACTTTTTCATACCCTACCTATCACATCATACCTTTTTACTAATAATCTACCTATCACATCTTACTTTAACACATCACATCAAGGGTATTTTTAGAAAGTCAACACCAAAATATTCCTCCCTTAAATCCTCAAAAAGTCAAAAATGGAACTTTATTTAGGGACGGAGGGAGTATATTTCTTGTCATACACAATTCCAAAGGCCGCTCTTGATGATCGTTTATGAATTACAATCGCTTTCGACTACAACCATAATCTACAAATGTGGTCCTTCTTCATAATTCTAGACCACAGTTATAGTCATTATTTTTGTGTTATTCATCTAACTAATATTAAAATGCGTCACTGGACATATATAGGGTAGATATTAAATTATATTTTTAGCCTTTAAAGTAACACCAACATGATACTCCCTCCGTTTTCAAAAACTCTTCCTCTTTTATTTTTTTTACTTCCAACAAAACACTTCCACTTTCTTTTAAAAAACCACTTTTACCCTTACTTTTTCATACCCTATCTATCACATCATACTTTTTCTCTAATACTCAATCTATCACATCTTACTTTTACCCATCACATCAAGGGCAAAATTGGAAGTCAACTACAATTTAACACTTTCTTATTTTTACACAAAGTCAAAATAGGAACACTTTTAAAAAACGGAGGGAGTAGAAGATAAAAAAAATGACCATTTATGTAAAGGCATCCTTAAAAGCATGACGGAGGTAATATTAGATAATAGAAGACTAAATATAGAAATCTAATGTTATAAAAGACTAATTATGAAATTACTCTCAAAAAGATAACTTGTGGATTTATCTTATTTTTTTTTAATAATGGAATTTTAACTTTATTCACAGCAGGAATTGCCATGGTTCGGGATTGCATATTTTATTTTCTGGACAGGGGCTTATGTCTTATCCCAATGGATTGTTCATGCTTGTGAATCTATCTGGTATGATCACCTCTTATATCTCTTTCATTTTTTCTTTTTGCCAGTTGCTAAATTATACTGTTTTTCTTAGTAAACTCTCTAAATAGTCCTTTATAAATGGGTGATTTCCATTTTTAGTTTATATTTATCAAATACTCTCTCCGTCCCAAAAAGATTTACACGTTTCAAAAAAATTGCGTCTCATAATCTCTTACCCATTTCTATTAAAAAACCACTTTTACCCCTTACTTTTTCAAACTATACCTATCACATCATACT
Source organism: Cuscuta australis (assembly GCA_003260385.1). NCBI lineage: Eukaryota > Viridiplantae > Streptophyta > Magnoliopsida > Solanales > Convolvulaceae > Cuscuta > Cuscuta australis. The sequence continues at coordinate 2,570,437 of NQVE01000192.1, forward strand.
TTTTTTCTAATAATCTACACATCACATCCTACTTTTACCCATAACATCAAGGGTATTTTTGGAAAGTCAACACAAAATTATCCCTCCCTTAATTTTAACTTTAGTCAAAATGGGTAACACTTTATGGGACGGAGGGAGTATTAAGTAAATACTCTTTATTAATTTATTAAAAAATAAATTTTTCCATTTTCGTGCCATTAGACAAGGACCAAACGTGGAAATGTGGAATGGTACCCAATCAATAAGGATCACGAAAATAAAATTTGATAATATGGACGAAGTAGGAAATTCCCGCGTATAAATAAATTTTTGGAGAATTTATTCTTTTTAAACCACTTTTAATATAAAAATTAATAGATAAGAAAATTGTATAACTGTAGTTTATTTATAAAAAATCAAAATTTGTACACCACAAAAAATAGTTTATCAAAAAAATTAATTTTTAATACGAGAATCTATTCGAAACTGATATGAATTAAAAAGATATTCGAAGTTATTATCCCATTTTAATAACGTAAGAGCTAAAAAAATTTATCTCCAAAATAAGAGTATAATGCTAATAATGCCAATATATATAACAATGTCATTATATAACAGTGCAAACTTGTATATTGAGAAAAAACATGAAGTTCTTATTTTGAGGATAGGTGATATATTTACTCCTATTTAAGATGATTTTAAATTATTTATTAATTCCTATATCTTCCAAGATAATTCTCATATTAAAAAATGAATTTTTTGGTAAATTATTTTTAATGATAATTTTGACTTTTTACATACAAACTACAATCATATACCTTCGTCCCAGAGTATTGATCTACTTTTGAGTTTTTTGTCAAAATCGGCAATCTTTGACCACAAATTAAATAAAACTAATATTAAATATTGATACAAAAATAATTTTATTAGATTTATGTATATAATTTTATTTAATTATAGGTCAAATGTTGAAAATGGTTGACTGCAAAAAGTTAAAATTCGTCAAAATATTTAAAAACAGAGGTAGTACTTTCAATATTAAAAATGGTTTTAAAAAAGTAAACTCTCCAAATAGTTCTTTATAACGGGAGAATTTCCATATTTAGTCCTTATTATCAAATATTATTTTTGTGGTCCTTATTGATTGGGTACCATTTCACGTTTGGTCCTTGTCTAACGGCATGGAGACAGAAAAATATAGGCGGAGGACTAAACGTGGAATGATACCAATTAATAAGAACTGTCAATATAATATTTGATAAATGTGGACTAAATATGGAAACTCTCCATTTATAAAGGACTATTTAAAGAATTTACTCTTTTTTCTTTGAAAAAAAATGATTGATAGAATTTAGGATGAGTATGAACAATTAGATTTGGGTAATAAGACACTTGAGTTAAACCACATTAAAAGATTAAATTCAATCGATGAGTTAATTCAACTCAAGAGTTTATATACTGAATATTTTGCTCTTGAACTTCTGATGTGGGATGATACTCTAACAACGATTATAGTCAAATTTATTATATATATGTATATATGTATATATGTTTGGTTTTCCTTGTGATTAGATAATAATAATGTACATGCATTTAGAAAGTCTTTGATAATAATTAATGTTACAGGTGGCCATACCCTTTTCTGGATTTATCATCACCAAATGCTCCCCTCTGGTATATATGCATGCATGAATTTTAACTTCTTCAATCTAGCTTCATCACCTTTATTTTTATGACCTCCAATAATAAAATAATCTACAAAAAAAATGTACTTCCTCCGATCTAAAAATCTATCATATTTTAATTTTTTTATTTTCTTGAATTTAAAGTATGAGAAAAGTATATTTAAATCATAATATGAATTTAATATAATTAATTAGGTTTATCTTAAGACAGAGTTTTGATGTATCAAGTATTTGTACTCCGTATCATTTATTTATTTAGATTATGTATCATTTGTGATAAAAGAAAGTTACCATTTCACCAAAAAAAACCAAAACAAGAAAAAAATTGACTGTAAAAATCAAATTGAAAAATTAATTTTAGAACAGAAGGATTATTATGGTTTGTGAAAGTTAAAATTTGTGTCCAACAAATTAGACTTGAGGAAGTATGTAGTTGATTTCATTTACGTCCAAGTTGGTTGGCGATTTAATTATAATATGTATATAAATAATAATTACAATAATATGATGCAGGTATTTGGTGGTGGCATTAATGCATATTCCCTGCTATGGTAGTGTTGTATTACTCGTTGAGCTCAAAAAATGGGCACTCTCCAAATGCCAACCTACATATCATCTTGTATTTAGTGATGATGAGATCATTACCTCATGTTAATCATCATTATCATCATTTAATTGTATAAGATATCATTCTGTACACCTTTTAAATTCCACACGTGAAATATGTTACTTCTCACTATGGTTAAATGTTTCTTTTGCTCCGTACTTTACTGAAGTATTCAGATGTACTGTGGTTAGCATTGGAGAGATTTGAAATCAGATCTGGACTTTGATAATTTGCATACACCCAGAAGCTGATGAAGCAGAGAGTGTTACAACATCTATTGAAAAGAATGTTGTAAATGTAAAAAACATAAAGAATTATGCATTCCGGAGGAGCTCTCCTTCTCGTAGGCGCTCAAGTCTATGTTACGGTCCTCTACTAAATCACTTACGACGGTACATAACAATATGATGAGACACACTTTTCTGGATTGTAATGACAAACTCTCTAACTAAGTTTTTTTAACCCGTATCGTGTACACTTTGCTTCGGCTATCACATCTCCACTTTAGCCAAATGATTAGTTAACACCTTGGAACTAACATTTACAACATCGAATAACATTTAACTATTTCATGTATTAAAAGCGCATAAAATAAAATGGACCTAATTAAGAACCATGCAAAGGATGTGCCCCATCCCCGAAGGTCCCCTTTGGCCCAACTGGCAGTCACTGAACTGAAAGAAGGTAAATCAGACTTTGATCGCATATTGCTTGCAAGAAGTAGAGCTTGCTCCAGGTAATTACAGATGTCCTATGTTTAGCATAGTTATTTCTCTGTCGATGACGACAAGCATTGTTCAGCTCAAACCTTCGGGTTTGCCCGCTGCTCCGCCCACCGCCACGACTCGAATTTTGAGGATGTTTGGCTGTGCGCTGCTTTTAACAATTTAGCTTCTGCTTTGAGTGGAAGTGATTTTACTCTGTTTGGCATGTCAGCTTCTGCTTTTCACCAACATTATTTTGTACATGGAACACCGTTTCGGAGAAGCAAGTATGAGGTGCTTTTGCTTTCAGTTTTTGTAGAAATTACTTTATCAATAATCTAATCACTCCCAAACACCCTCTTTATACACACTCCGCATATAAATTTACTCAGAATTTTTTAAAAATTAAATTTAATACTCCCTCCGTCCTATAATGATCTTCCCGGTTCGCAAAACGAAAAAAAATACGAAATTTTTTCAATCTATTTTATTTAAATATTGGTATAGAAATAAAAAATAAAACATACATATTTAAAAATTACACCAAAAGTTCAACAAAGCAAGTGATGACAAGAATATTTTATTTTATCATATAGGCCATGAAAAAACACAAATAAATATAAATTCCAGTGAAGTTGAAATAGTACTTTGAGAAAATCATTATAGGACGGAGGGAGTAACTTTTATTAAGTGTCCAAATTGAAGTGTGAGGGAGGGAGTGATGAATGACAATAATCAATGGCTTCTTCTTTGTTGGATTGCTGCAAAGCTTCAGCTGCTGCAGCTTCATCATCTCTCCCAATCTCTCGTCTCCGTTTCCCACACAAACACTCATTTTCGCCGGAATTTCTCAAGATCCGGCGACCCTCCGCCTCTCCCCCACCCTCACCTCTCGTTTCCCCTTCTCCGCCGTCTCCTTTGCAGCTCCCTACCTTTTCCTCCAAAGAGGTAATCAATTCGAGCACCCTACTGTAATTTTTTCGATTCCAAAGCAGTCCTGCCCCTAAATCCTTCCCCAAATCAAGCTCTTCCAAAACCCTAATCCAAGCGACAAAAGAATCTAGTATATATATTACCATTCCTTTTTTAATTAAATTTAAAAAAATCTCGTCTGCACATAATTTGATTGTTTGTCAGTAGTTGCTGGATCATTTGCTGAAGAAGGAGGACTTGAGCGAAGAAGAAGCGGAAGCTTCGCTGGAGTTGTTGCTCGCTAATGGCAGCGAAGCTCTCATTAGCGCTTTCCTTGTTCTATTGCGAGCCAAAGGAGAAACCTTTGAAGAGGTCTCTAATTTTCGCAATCCCTTCTTTTCTTGCACTTTATGAGTAGCTCGCTGGGTTGGACCATAAGACACTTGGATCTGTGTTGGGATGTAGATTGTAGGACTAGCTAGAGCCATGGTCAAGCGTGGCTTGGTAGTCGAAGGCTTGGGCAATGGTGCGGTGGACATTGTGGGGACAGGCGGTGACGGGGCAAACACGGTGAATATTTCCACCGGAGCCGCCATTCTCTCCGCCGCTTGTGGTGCTAAAGTTGCTAAGGTAGGTAGGTAGTGATCCAGCAAATCAAAAGGCTCCTTCAAATTTAGTTTCCCTCGTAATGTCGCCTCTTTTAATTTCTTGCAGCAAGGAAACCGGTCGAGCTCTTCTTCTTGTGGTAGCGCTGATGTTTTGGAAGCATTGGGTGTAAACATCGAATTAGAACCCGAGGTGAGCTGTGTCTTCTTATTTTGACTGTTGGCTTTTGGTATGCTAATTGTTCGAATGTCAGCTTTCAGTATGTCACCATTTGAAATGTCGTCGTGTGTCTCTCTATAGAAACTTTTTCATTAACTCGTCTTGCCGAAATGTAGCTAGCTAGGCTTGACCTTTATTTGTTGTGAAAATTTTTGCCAAAAGAATTTACCGAGATTACTTTTTTACGGAGTATTATAAAATTTTACGATGTATGAATAGTTAGCAATCAAACTTCATGATTGACTACAAAAATTAAACTGCCGATAAGAATATGTTTTTTTATTTACTTACAATCACAATCCTGAACTTTTAGTTGAGTTGTTTATTTGAAAACCATCACGTTTATTTTGGACGGAGCTCGGGAGTAATTAACAATCTCTCTCATCTGCACTAAAACAAATAAGCTAAGATTGTGTAAATTACTTGTAACTCATTAATATTCTCTCCGTACTATTTTAAGTGACATTTATGTCTTTTTTTTAATATGTTAAAAAAATGAATAAATCTTGATGTAATATATATATATCCATATTCAGTAAAATTTGGGATTCGTCGTTGCAATTTGAAGGATCTGCAAGGAGGGGGTCCGGAGTATAATGCTGATATATTAAGGCGTGTGCTCTCGGGCGAGAGAGGGCCCGTCGCAGATGCATTTGTAAGTTCATTATTGACCAGTTTAAGAACAACCATGAAGTGCGACTGTCTCTACCATGGAATAATCCTTCCACATACTAGAGATAGTCACCCTTCGTTTATATGGCTCCATGATTATGGAGAGAGTGTGTGTGTTTATGCAGATTTTGAATGCGGGCGGTGCACTAATGGCAAGCGGACATGTGGCAACGTTGGGAGAGGGGGTAGACGTAGCTCGGTCCATGCATGCATCCGGGAACGCTCTCTCTACGCTTTCCACTTGGATCAATGTCTCAAATCGTCCAACGTAAGTACACGGGTGAATAAAAGTTACAGTTTTGTCATTAAGTTTTATGGAGAGAAATTAAAAAGAATGTGATGGATTCTAGCCCACCAACTCTGGATGTACAAGAAGTATATAATAGCAAAACTCTCGAAATATGATCTTTATTAGCTTAATTCAACATGGGTTTACAAAGGAGATTTTACACCCTATTTATAGTTTTTTACACACTACGGTGTTTGTGGTAATCGATCATTGTTCTCTTTTCTTGCCACGATTGATCTAATCGGCGCCAATTATGGACGGAGAATCGATCATCAATCACCCACAATCCGTGGGATTGACCGTCTCTTGCCAGCCAGTTCGAGGCCCAAGCCCAATCTCTCAAATGATCCCCTTTCGGCCCACTCTACACAAATGTCGGACAGATTAACGTAATAGCTTACTGGGCCGGTTCTATATCTTGTTGGGCCATATATCCAACACAATGTGTACCATAGAACAAATAAAAGTGTATACTTTCATTCAAATATGATCTAAAATTCATTTGCCCTTCGTTCTAATTGTTCTATATTTTGATAACCGTGGAGAGCAAAGAAATATTTGCATTAAATAGAACTAAAATTTAAATCATTTCCATATATAACACTTAACTTGTTTTATATCCCTAAATAGCACTTAATAATGTTCATAATGTCCAGTGATGGTGAACATTTATTCGAATAATGACTAATGGATAATGACTAAAAGTGTTACATTGGAAAAAAACACATATGATGCTATTTAGGGAAAATCATTATACTTTAGTGCTATTTAAGTAAATTCTTTGAGAACAAATTTGGAGTAGTATAACTAGACTATTATTAGACCCTTTAGTTTTTGGATATGAGTTGTAGTTAAAAATCAAGAGGAGCAGAAGAGTCTAATAGGCATCTAAAGCAAACTTGAACACTATCTGTTCTTGAGTATTTACTCCGTCCGTCCTGAAATATTCTTCCCATTTACTATTCATACGGTCAAACTTTAATCACTTTCTTTACCTATTTTCATTAGGTATTTGATAAAATAATATAATCTTATCACCACTTGTTTTGTAAAACTTTTGATGTAGTTTTTAAATATATAAATTTTATTTTTTAATTTTACACCTACAATCAAATAAATTGAATTAAAAATAAAGTCGGTCAAACTTCGTAAACAGATTCGGAAAGAACATTATAGGACGGATGAAGTATCTTTTTTTATATTTTTTCCAGTGAACTAAGGTTGACCTCCAGTTTGGTTTGTGCATATCTGTAAAATTTTATGGTGTTAGTGGCCTCCCCATAGCAAAGTTGTTCTTAATGGGTGGGGGGGGGGGGGGGTCTGGGGGCAGTTGTAAGCCTAATTTCAGAGTGATTTTTATTATTTCTGTGTGAGGAATAAATTAAAATTTAACTACATTATAACAAAAAGTATTTCATTCGTCCCAAATTAAATTACCTATTCATTATGGGAGATGCTAGGGGTATACCAAAAGGTGTACCCCATTTGTACATCATCACCTTCATAACCACTCATTTATTTTTTATTTTTATTTACTTAATTATTTTTAAATTTCTTGCCCATTTAAGTGGTAATGGAGGGGGTGAGGGACAAACGGGGTACACCTTTGGTGTACTCTTAGCATTTTTCATTCATTATTCACATGTTCAAAATTTATTTAGTTTCTTTCTCTATTTTTGTTAGTCATTTTATAAAATAGTACAATCATGTCGATACTAGTTTTGCAAATCATTTTATGTAGTGTTTAAATATGTAATTTTTTAAATTCTATAGCATTTTTCACGTAAAATGATTTGAAAATAATTTCACTGAAACATACCCAAATAAGTGATTTACGAATTCACACCTACGTACTTCGTAATTATTAAGAATCAAATTCCGTTTTAACACTCTTCCATAACGTGCTGAGTTAGGTTGTCCGTTGTTAACTCTAAGGAAAAAACATTGGACCATATTCTAGGATTCTTATTGGTCCCTATCAATGTAAACGTATGTCGACATTATTTATTTTTTTATGTATGTAAAATATATATTGGACAATTAATATAATCTCTCTTGTTCAAAAAAATTTTCTTGTTTTGACACTTTTAGTCAAATAGTGAAATTTTTTTACCAAAAATTGTAAGAAAAGTATAGTAAATTATAATATAAATTTAATATAATTCTGTTCATCTTAAGATATAGTTTTGATAAATCAAATATTTATATCATTTATTTATTTAGGTTATATTTAATTTTTTGTCAAAAAATCTGACAATTTAACTAAAAAATCAAAATATGAAATTTTTTTTGGACAAGGACTTTTTGGGGTGATGACGAAGAGATTTGCAGTCTACACGTCACTTTATTTCTTCTTTCTATGGTCCCCTCATCCAAAGTTCCAAACCGGATTATGAATGCGAAATGAGCCCACCACAAAAAAGTTCCTATTTGTTATTTATGGAGTTAGATTTTTAAAAAAATTGACAATTTTTAGTTTTTACTACTCCGTAATAATTGATAATATAATATAATACTTTCACACTATTTTGTAGAACTTTTAAGGTAATTTTAAAAAATATAAAGTTATCCTTAATTTGAAACCAAATTATTAATAAACTGACATAAAAATAATTACGGTCAAATTTCATAAATCACAACATGAATTTTATTTTAGGACAAAGAGAGTATCCAGACATTGACATGATTTTAGTCATATATCACTCTTTTAATTGCATTCATGTTTGTATTACTAAAACTTGTGTGCAGAATGTCAGTGCGTAATGTTTGAAGGCATTGTACAAACAATTTTTGTTGATATAACAAAAAAATTTTAAATAAGGAAAGAGAGGAATATTCAAAAAATCAAAACAGAAAAGAGAAAATATACTATGTACGCTTTAAAAATTGTCACACTGAAAATAATAATAATACTTCCTCCGTCCCCCTAAGATGTTCTCATTTTGATTTTTGGTGATTTTTAAGAAGAGTTGAAAAAAGGTGAAAGTTTACCATAATATCCTTAATGAAAATGAGTGGTATGTATTAAATGAGGTGAGTGAGATACTGAGATGTAATAAATAAAGTAAGTGAGGGTAATTGTGGTATTTTAATTATTAAAAAATGAAATGAGAAGATCTATTGTGAACAAAGAAAAAGGGCTATTGGAAAGATCTATGGGAGACGGAGGGAGTAATTAATAATAATAATAATAATTAATAATTAATAATAATAATATTAGTAATATTCCAACACCAATACATGTCAAGCCGGCTGGCTGCAAATTCATTTTCATTTCGCCTCCCCTTTTTGAATACACTTAATTTTTGAATCTTTTTTTTTTTAATTCTTTTGGTATTATAATAACAAAACTATACATAAATCCAGGAAGAACAAAGAGATCCCTTTTCATTCCTTCAATCCCGAAATCTGTTTTCTTCTTCCCCCAAATTAAAATTAGTTTCAGATTTCATGCGTTACTGTTTCTCCGGCTCCAAAATCCCATCCCTGAAATGGGTAATTACGGCGGCGGCAGTCATACTGCTGACGAGAACGGCGCCGTTCTGCTACGCCGGCGATCCTCGAATCGAGGAAGCTTCCCCGGTATTGTGCGGCCGGAACATGACCTCCACCTTCGTAATCACTCCCTTGTTCACCGCCGCCATGGAATCCCTCTCGCAGTCAGTCACCGCTCGCGGCTGGGGATATTCTGGCATGGTCAATTCCACTTTCAACGCCTCAATCTACGCCCTGGCGCAGTGCTACGGAGATCTCCCTCGCCGCGATTGTCTCCTCTGCTTCGCCTCCAGCCGGACGAAGCTCCCCCGCTGCCTACCGCGCGTCTCCGGCCGGATTTTCCTCGACGGCTGTTTCATCCGCTACGACGATTTCGACTTCTTCAACCAGAGCACCGATCCGGATCTGGACAGAGCGAATTGCAGCAGTAGCGCGCGGGGGGATGCGAAATTCGAGACGAAAGCGGGGAGGTTAATTGCCCAAGTGGCAGGGACGGCAGCGGCGCGTGGGGGATACGCGAGTGCGAAGGAGGACGGGGTGTACGGATTGGCGCAGTGCTGGAAGAATGTGAGCGGGGAAGGGTGTAGGGTTTGCTTGGAGAAGGCGAGGAGGGAGGTGAAGAGGTGTTTGCCGAGCAGGGAAGGGAGGGCGTTGAACGCCGGCTGTTATTTGAGGTACTCCGCCGTGAATTTCATCGGCAACCCGAATGAGGACGACGGCGGTGGCTCCGGTGAGTTTTTTTTCGTTCACACTCCGTCTAGCTAACTCTTTACTACAGTACCTTAGATTTTAACAGTAAAATACAGTCTTTTTTTTATTTAAAAAAATATAGTTCAAAATAGTTCTACTCCCTCCGTCCCATTTTAGATTACAATATTCTCTTTGTTGAAATTAAGGAAGAGTCAAATCAAATTTTTTTTCCCCAAATTACTCCCAAGTGGCCCACTCACATGGATGAATAGTATGTGAATCGTGTAGAAGTGGGAGGGTAAAAGAGTCAATTCCTTGTAAAGTTATTGACTTTGTAATTCTTTTTGGGACAAAAATGTGAGAGAATATTGTAATCTATTTCGGGACGGAGAGAGTATATCCAAATACGGAGTATGAAGTACGGAGTATTTTATCCAATAATATGGTACTTAATACAAAACTTACATTCCAGATCAGAAATTTTTTGAAAATTGTAAGGTTTATCGCTAAAGATAAAAAATTGCACCAAATGTTTTTGAATTCTTCAGAAATTACATAGTTACTCTTGAGCATTAAAAAGTACACCAAATGCCCTGATTCCTTGAACTCTTCGAAAATTGTACATGATAGTGTAAATTTAACTGAATAGGTTTGACCGGGTATGATCAGGTCAAAATGGACTCTATCAAGTAAGCCAAACACACGAGAAAAAAATAACACAAAGATAACCTAGACCGGAAAAGAACTCATGTGTCCCAAATTATATTTCTTACTGTGTCTCAAGAGTGTACAAATGTGTGTACGAATGAATGAATATTCCTCCTCCACCTCTTACCATCTATTTATATAGGGTGGAGGAGGTCGATTAAGGTAACAAGCCCTTCTTCAGGCATAGACCTAACTTCAATTCGTATCTACATAAGGAAATAGGCCCTTGATCCGCTGCTCGTTGGCCTAACTGTGAATGAGCGCCAATCTCACCCTCATTTATGTTGTCCAGCGGTTTGGCGTGAATCTCACTCCGTCATTAAGTCTTGAAGATGGCGGGGTAGGATAGCGTGATGGCTCGCTATGCGTCATCGTCTAGCAATGTGCTCATCGATCAATCCCCTGAAATCTAGTCATGTTAAATTGAGGGGTTAATCCCTCGGGCCGCCTTCTGTAATGGTCATGCAAGAAAATGACCATGCCACATATATGACCGATCACTTTATGGGAAGACATGACCGGTCATTTTCCCAAACATTCTGTGCTACCTTGAACATAAATTAATTTGTTGACCAGCCATAATTGACCTGTCACTTTTTGACAAGTTTGGGCCGAGTATTAGTAATTAGACCGGGCCGACCCGAGGAGTTATTCTTCACATTGTCTCTGGTAACGACCATGCATAAATATGACCATGCACCAAACATAACCGGTCACATCTTGGAAGATGTGAACGGTCACTTCTCCCGGCGATTCCCACGTTACTCCAAGCAGTACTAAAATATTGACCAGTCATATTTTGATCTGTCACTTTTTGAATATTCGTGCCGGGTATAAGTGATACCTATCGGTACGGTTTACCCCTGAATATTTAAATAAAGAGGATGATTAATGGGAAGGGTACTTTGGATAACTCAAAAGGGCGAGATGAATCATGTTTGCAATTTCCGTGCTTGGAAGCAACACACTCCTTATCTAACATTTTAAAACCAACGGTGCAACGTTTTAAATTGTTCGAAGTTTAACGTTACACTTTTTAATGTTTAAGGGTAAATTATGCAATTTCTAAAAAATTCGGAGGTAAACGATGCACTTTTATCTTTTACATTCTGAGAATTAATTCATTGTGGTGTATTCCATCCCAAAATATTTTTCAAGAATTGTTAAATACCCCACACTTTTTTGTCTTTTAATTATTTTAGTCCATCCGGCAAAAAATGGCGAACCGTATTTGGGAGTTGTGAGTGACTAGAGATGAGCAAAAGGACCAATGCGGTCAGACTAGACCGGTCTTTGGAAAAGACTGCTACAGTAAAGGACTAGATCGGACTAGTCTTTTTTAAAACCCGATCCTAACTAGTCTGGTCTTCTTATCAAAATCAAAGACCAAATAAGACCAATAGCCCAATCTAGTCCGACCGGTAGTCCAATCCGGTCCGGTCTCTAGTCCCAACATATTGGGTCAAGATTGTAGTTTGCGATGTTGTGCCAGGGTCACCGAATAGTTCATCAACTCTTTTCGCGTTGGTCGAGATTGCATGTTGCACTTTGCTCGCTCAATCGCTGATTCTCTAGGGACTAGCTCTACTGCTCTAAGACAGAGTGTTATGACGTTTGAGTTTATCTTGAAACTCTAAGAAAATACTTAGGGGATAGGGGAAGCCGAGAAGTATTAATCATTTCTAATTTGTATTATTACTTTATATTATTGTTTTAAGATTTTTATACGTACTACTCCGTATATATTACTCCCTATATACTCCGTAATTTACAAGTAATGTAATTAGACTCTAGAGGACTAGTTTTTTGGATTGGTCCTAGTCTTAAGACCAATCTTTTACTAGTCTCGGACCGATTCAAGTCCTTAACATGTCTTATACTAGTCTTGGACTAGTCCTAGTCCTCTATAAATATTAAGAAACATTTGAGACTACTGGTCTTGGACTAGACTAGTCTCAAGGACTACTTCGGTCCCAATCTTTCAAGTTCAAATCCTAGTCAATCTCGGTCAATCTTTTCGATCCCAGTCTTTATGTTCTTCTCTAGTTGGGACCGTGTCACATTAGTACAAATTAATCATCCGGTGGAAATTATCATTATCTACCTTAAATTTCTACGGGATATTATCGGCTTCGAAATCAGCTGTGACACCTTGTACTCTCTCTGTCCCTAAATATTTGTCACATTTGTATTCCTGGGGCAAAATATCAATTTTTTCAATTCATTTTATTTACATATTGGTATAGAAATAAAAAATAAAATTTATATATATATAAAAACTACATGAAAAATTCTTCGAAATAAGACGTGTCAAAAATATTTTATTTTATCAAATAACCAATGAAAATGTAGAAATAAACAAAAATTCCCGCAATTGCTGAAAAAGTAAACGTTGCAAATAATTTGGGACGGATGGAGTAATATTTTTATCCACAAAACTTTACCATTTTTCTTTCCTGCAAAAAGGGAACCATGTTAGTTTTATTTTAAGAAAAAAGAAAGGGTATTTGTAAGGCCAAAAAGTTAAAGAAAAAGAGATTTATAAGTCGCAAAGTTTTCCTTTTCTGAATTCCTCTCTCCAATACAAAATAGTTATGTTTCTTTTTTTTCTTTTTCTGTCTTCAAATGACCGAATCTCGCAGAATAAAATTATTTGTTGACTTCTTTGGTAAACAAAATTCAAATTATGAAATTAAAATTAGAGACAATAGTTTCAAGGGAAATGCTTGGTTCACATACATAATGATCACAAACTTCACAAACTTATTATTTGTGAACTTTCATGCATAAAATTAAATGGTCTAAAATGATTTTAAAATAAAATTTTAAATCATAAATAGTAAGTTTGTGAAGATTGTGAGTATTTTGTTTGTGAACATAGCATTGCTCTAATTTTAATTATTTTATTTGGTAGCACAATAATATGTGGATTTGAAATTGACAGTTAAATTGGAGAAATCTATTTCATCCAAATCAATTTGCCCTCATATAATTTTAATTTTCAATTCAATTCCAATTCCGTGTACCAAACGACTTATAATGTATTTGGCGAATGTGTAATAATTTGACCACAAATTAAGTATAGTTAGACATTATAAAAATTAAATATATCAAAATTACATTTTAAAATTAATCTAATTTTATTAAATTTACATCATAAATAAATATATATTTTTTCATAAAGTGTAATACACTCTGATAAAAAAAATCAAAGTGTGATGAATGTTTTCGGAGTATCGCTCCATGATTGATTACACATTCCATTTGTCAAATCTTGCGACCGCGTTTGGGTGATTTTTTTTCCCCATGGGAATAATAATTAGCCATTAGAACGTGGTTTGACTTTTTGGTTTCAAAAGGGGGCGCTGTTAATATAAACGTTGAAATATTTGGTTGCTTTCAGTGGTATCCAAACAGGGAGTAAAGGCCGCGATTGGTTCGAGCGTAACGGCGTTTATTATGGTCGTCGCGTTTGCTGGCTACACATGTCGTGTCAAAGCACTCAAGAGAAAACGAGGTATAATCTCCTCTCTTTTTTAATTCAAAAATACATGTAACCCCATAATAAAAAATATAAATGAAAGAAAACATATATACAACTAACTTGGTGAGGGTTATTTGACTAAAATATTTGGATCCAAAGGAAGAGAAAATGGAGAAATATCTTACTAATATTAAATTTATAATGTGAAATATAATGCCAGAAAAACACTGTAGAATGCAAACACCCCTGTTTAGGGGATAAAAATGTAAGAAATCTTATTTTGTTACAAGTTTTATGTTTTAATTTTATTCAAGTGGATTTCTTAAAGGAATAACATTTGGAAAAATGGGAAATGCTCAAAGTCACATTAACACCTATAAGAAGTTTGTGGTTAGAAGGTTTTTTGGACATCTTTTTGGCCCCAAAAAGTTGGATTTCAAAAAGCTTGTTTCTCAGGCTTTTTTACCTTAAAGACCTCATACAAACAACTTATTTTACCAAACAATTTTTTCGTAAACTATCGCGAGCGAACACAAACATCTACTTCAAAATTCTTCTTTTAGAAGAGTAATGTCATTTCTTTTTGTGGGATTTAATTGGACTTGTTGATGAAGAGTAATGGCCTTTCTTTGATTCTGATCCAGAACGGAGGAACCTTGGTGCTGTATCGAGTGCATACAACAGCTCGAATCTAAACTTTAAGTACGAAACTCTGGAGAAGGCAACGAACTACTTTGACCCATCTACGAAGCTAGGGCAAGGAGGGGCTGGGTCTGTGTACAAGGGCACTTTGGGCGACGGGAGAATTGTCGCCGTGAAGAGACTGTTTTTCAACACTAGACAGTGGGTGGATGAGTTTTTCAATGAGGTGAACCTTGTAAGTGGGATTGAACACAAGAATCTTGTCAAGCTTTTGGGTTGCAGCATTGAAGGACCTGAAAGCCTTTTGGTCTATGAGTTTGTGCCTAACAAGAGCCTTGCCTATTACCTTTTTGGTACTTCCTCTAACTCCTAAGTTTTTTTTTATTATATGTGATGGCTGTATTGGGAATACAGTTGACCCAATACACCCGGCCCAATTCGTATATTTAACTGTAATTGAGCCCAATGCCTCTAAGGAAAGCTCGCGTGATAGGGGTCGGAGTGGCCCGAGCTTAGAAGTGAGGGGTCATATAAGAGGATGGAAATAGATTCATATAGATATAGAAGATGATGGTACCATCATCTTCTGTATCTATATTTCCGGTGGATTTAATATCTATCAATACGATTTGTGCATGGGCCATGGACTAATTTCCCTTTTGGTCCTCGGTTTTTGCAGTTTTAACAATTTTAGCCCCGTGTTAACTCTTGCAAAGTAATCCCTGTGTCAAAATGGTGGGATTTTAGTCCCTCACCTCTAGCAACCTGAATCGTCTGTTGGTTATGAACTTGAGGCGAAGAAAGATTAAAACCATCACATAACTTTACACCCAAGAATAATTCTTGTATAACTGTCAATGAGAGACCAAGAGGGCCGTTTGGTAGGATACAATGGCAACTCGTCAGAAAAAAATTCAATGTGTAAAATGCACTTGTACTAACACAATTTTCATAGCACTAGCTTAATCTTAAGAATTTTTTTTTGAAGGTACTGGGAAGAGTGATTTATTCATTCAAACTTTCAAAGTGCAATTCGTTATGTTTTAAAAATATTGCAGATGAGAACAGGGTCAAGACTCTAACTTGGAGGGAGAGGTTCAGCGTTGTGGTTGGGACAGCAGAAGGTATAGCCTTTCTCCATGAAGGGACTGCAACCAGAATAATCCACAGGGACATCAAGACCAGCAATGTCCTTTTGGACGAAAACTTTTGTCCTAAAATTGCTGATTTTGGTCTTGCGCGCTGTTTTGCAGCTGACAAAACTCATCTGAGCACGGGTATTGCCGGGACACTGTAAGTCACAAAACAAAACCAAAGAACATAAAAAAATTAACGGCTTTGCCTCTAAAAGCAGCTCATTTAACATTAATAACGCAGAGGGTATATGGCTCCAGAATACCTCGTCAAAGGACAGCTCACGGAGAAGGCTGATGTCTACAGCTTCGGTGTGCTTCTTCTTGAGATTATTTCTGGTAGGAAGAGCAATGCTTTTGTTGACGATTCCGGCTCCCTACTGCAAACAGTAAGTCCCATATTTCTTTCTCCAATCATCTGTTGCTAGTTAAAAATGTTGTTCCGAAACGAAGCCTATGCATTCAACAGAGTTTATATTTATGCCTACTATTTTTCGAATTTAGGTATGGGGGCTTTACAAAAGCAATAGGACCACTGAGTTAATTGAACCTTGCCTTAGAGGCCATTTTCATGAAAGTGAGGCGTCAAGAGTGGTTCAGGTTGGGCTCCTTTGTTGTCAAGCCGTAGCTTCTTTAAGACCATCCATGCGTGAAGTTGTGAAGATGCTAACAATGGAAGGTTATGAAATCCCCGAAACAACCCAACCCCCGTTCATCAACTCCACCATGTTGGAGGGTGGCTCCATGAGGAGTATAAAGGCTTTGGTTTCCAATGCACTTAAACTGCATGATGTGTCCACCTCTCTCTCCACCACTGACCAATCATGTAGCATGCAGAGTTCTTCCGAGGAGTTTCGGCGCCGTTAGGGTTTAAAACTGCTACAGTGCTACACTCTACAAATTTTTTTCCCCGGAGATTGTTTTACAGATTGGTCATTGAATGGCCTGAAGAGGATAGAAAGAGCAAATAGTTAATGCAGATGAAAGGATGTCTATGTATAAATGCATTTACTGAGAGGAATATAAGTATTACTCCGTATTATTTTGTACAGATTACCACTAAATCAACTAGACAGAGACAAAAGAAATCATACTCTGTATTATAGAAGCTGGCCCTTGTAATCCTATTTCCTAAGAGCATCTCCAAGGGAGAGGCTAAAAATGGGAAGCTAAACTTTGCGTTTACACTATCTACAGTTGTTTAGAGGTTTACTTTTGTTGACAAACTCCAACCACATCTTCTAATTTTGCTATTCTCTCTCCCATCTTTATTTCCCTGCACTTTGTCGCCCTGTAGGCCCCAAAAATCTCTACAGATCTAGCAATAAACAATTCCCTTTTCATTATTTTATTCAAATTTATTTTTTAGCCTTTCTATAAATGGAGGGTGTAAAAGCATATATAAATGATGCTCTAAATTTTGGAAGCTCCGTTGGAGTACCAAAAACACTACAGTAGAAGCTATAAAATTCATTTTTAACAATATGGTTGATCCATTGGAGATGCCCTAAGATGTTTTGTATTGGTGGAGCTAGGTTCTTCTGACAGCAAGGCTAGGTGTCATAATATGACATCGAGTCATTTGGAGGTCCAATGGTGCTTTTGATACTGTAGCATTTATGACGCCCTGATCCCGGGCCCGATAGAATACTCTAGGGCTTCGGTGTCATATTATGACACCCAAAACCAATGTAAAAAATTGGACTTTTTAATTAATTATTAACATCAATATGATAACAACCCGGAGTAGTTGATATTGATGTTAAAAAGTATTAAGAATGAATCTGAATCACATAAATATGAACAACTATTAAACTCCGTGTGTGACAAAAATAGTGGGACACACAAAAGGTGTAAAAAGAAAAAAGGACAAGAACAATGAGAAAGAAGTAGCAAAATAGAAAATGTTATTTTACAACCAGGGGTTTGACACGATTGATGACAACATTCTCTCTCACAAGCATGCACAGATAATGATTGTTTATGCGGGTGTGTGTGACTGTTTGGAGTGTTTGCATGTCTATGAGACACGGTGGTATCAACAATGATGTCAAACTTGGTGTGACTATAGCATGGCCTGTAGCAAATTACCTCAGAATCGGGTACCGAAGTGGCAAAATTGTAATTCGTACGTGTTCTTGACACGATCTGCATTTCGGAATTTAGTAGTTCCAAAACCCCGTAAGTCTCTACTAACTTGGCGTGAGAGCCATCCATAGAAAAAAATGTGTGTTGTTCATTTCCAACCTCTATACAACTAAAACCCCCACATTTCCTCACTCCATTGTCTTGCATTAATTTTCTTGTATTTAAAACATCTATCCACCTTCCCACTGAAGCATAGACATTTGACAGTAGAACATATCCCCCAGATTCTTGGATGCGTCTCGATATCTTGTCTGCCATATTCCCATCTCCATATGTTCTGCAACCACTTAATAGCGCTGCCCATGTGTTGGCCTCAGGTTCAAAGGGCATTCTCGAGATGAACTTTTCGGCTTCTATAAGACAACCTGAGCGAGAAAGCATATCCACCACACACGTGTAGTGTCTTTCCTTTGGGATTATGCCATATACCTTTTGCATTGAGTTGAAATGATGCAGCCCTTTGTCCACTAGACCACAATGGGAACAAGCAAATAAGACTGCTAAAAGTATGGAGTCATTAGGTGAGAAGGGTGTCGTCTGTCGCATTTGTTCAAACATTTCAAGAGATTCCTCTGCAAATCCGGTTTCTGCAAGTCCGTGAATCATGGCCGTCCATGAAACCACATTCTTACTAGGCATGGTTTTGAAAATATCCAGAGAACTTTGGATGTTTCCGGATTTTGCGTACATATCCAGAAGTGCAGTGTCCACGAATATATCATTCTGCAGACCAAGTTTTATGAGTTTACAGTGTAAGTTCTTTCCTTTCTGTAATGAAGCTAAGTTAGCACATGCAGATAACATGGTGGAGAAAGTATATTTGTTAGGTGTTTCTCCTGACAAAATCATTTCATTGAATACTTCAAACACCTTGTCATATTCTTCACCTTCCAAGTAACCGGTCATCAGGGAGTTCCATGTGACATTGTTTCGTTGAGGAATTTGATCAAACAGCTCCCTAGCTTCTGTCAATTGGCCATTCAAGCTAAACCCAGAAACCATAGAGTTCCAACAGACAATGTTCTTTTCCCGGAGCGAGTCAAAACATAGAAATCCAAACTCAGTACGTCCACATTTGCAGTATAGGTCCACCAGTGAGCTACCGACAAAAGGGCTGTTTTCAAATCCAAGTTTTAGAACAAGAGAATGGATGGTTCTTCCAGCTTGCATGGCTTTCAGGCCTCCCAAAGCACTCAGAACTGCTGAACAGCATGAAATATTTGGCTTCAGCCCATATTTGTTGAACATCTGATGGAAGAGATTCGCCGCCTCTTCAACATAACCGCTATGGTTGTACCCTGAAACCATTGCGCTCCAAGAAACTTCATTCCTTTCCGGCATTTCATCAAATATTCTTCGAGCTTCCTTCAGGTTCCCCTGCTCGACATACATGTCAAGAATTGCTGTCCAAGAAACAACATCTTTTTTCTTCATCTTATCAAATGTCCTTTTAGCTAAATCGTTCTCACCCAACCGCACAAAAAACGTGATAAAAGCATTAGAAACCGTCAAGTTGTCCTCAAAACCAACCTTAACAACCAGACCAAGCAGGCACATTCCCAAATCAAAATCACCCAACTCTCCGCACGCTCTAATTACAGATGGGAAAGTGACATTGTTAGGCATCACTCCAGACTGCAGCATCATTGGGAGGAGCTGCAAAGCGTCAATCTTCAAACCATTCTGAACAAGCCCACTGATTGTTGCAGTCCAAGAAACGACATTTCGAAACGGGTTCCTGCGAAAGTACCACAACGCCTCTTCAACTCTCCCATGCCGAAAGAGGCCCGAAACCAAAGCAGTCCAAGAAATTTCATTTCTCTCGGGCATTTCCTCGAACACCCGGCGGGCTTCGTCGGGCCTCCCCCAATTCACATTTGCAGAAATCAAACAATTAGCGACTACCAAATTGAACCCATCGAATTCCTTCAGAATCTCGTTACTTTCATAGGATTTTCCAAGAGTCATATACATAACCAGCAGTTTGACAGCAATGTGTCTCTGTGAAGAAATTCCAGTCTTGATCAAATGTCCATGGAGGAGAGCTCCATGGGCAGCTAACCTTCCGTTTGAGAATTGATTGAGAAGGGAAAGCGTCTTGCTGATGTAGGTTTTGAAGTTTCTTGAATCGACGGCGAAGAGAGGTTGCAGAACACTCCTCATTGTGACGCCTAAGCCATCTCTCCGATGACAGGGCAACGGATTGGCTTAAGGCGCTGAAGAGGTTATTTAACTTATTTTGACACAAGAGCCCATTTAGGTTGTAAATTGTGATAGAGTGAGCAAGTACGAAACCGATTTTAATATTTCTTGGAAAATCGAGATTAGCAAACTGAAAATATCAAACTCATAAAATACCAAAAAAAAATGGTATCATAGCGAATTGAATGGTCGGTTCGGTATTTGGGATCCGTACGAGGTAACTTCTCATACCGAAAAATCTCAAACCAAACATATATACAAATGTGTTATAAAAATAATAAAGTTTTTATATTTCTTCATTAAAAAATAAATTGATTTTAAAAATCTAATTCAAGTGTAGATGAATTACAAATAATCTTTTATTTAAGTAATCGTTTATTTGAGTTTTATTTTTTTGTAGATGAATATAAAAAATTAACAGACATTTGAAATACTATTTTGTTATCATTCGTTCTGTTTTGTTTGTGAAATACGAAGTATAAATTAGACTAAGTTTTATAAGCATTTCTTGCATTCTAGATCGGGATCGGTACGATTTAAAATCTTATGCCGAACCAAAATATTTGGTACAGTATCGGTACGAATCAAATATCGTATCACGCTCACCCCCTAAATTGTAATCTTCCATTTGACTTATATTGAGACAGTAGTTTTTCATATCAATCTCCCTGCTCCTCACTGGCTCACTCATGTTTGCCGACTGGTAAAAATTAGTGACTTTTACCTAAGAATAGATTATAGGAAAAGAAGTAATCAATCGGATTGTTTCATTATCAATATGTTATCTAAGTCTATATTATCCAAGTCCAAGCCAACGTAATGGGAAATTATCAATATGTTATCTAAGTCTAAATTATCCTAGTAGTGTCAAATATACAAAAATTTTTTAAGTAAATTCCTTAATTAGTCCTTATGGGACAACATAAGGTTTTCCATATTTAGTCATTTATTATCAAATGTTATGTTTGTGATCCTTCTTTTCTGGATATCTTTCACAACTAGTCTTTTTTTACTCTTCTATTATGCTGTTAATTTGAGACTAAAAGTGTAATTCGACAATTTTGTAATCAGTAATTACTGAATACCGACTTTTTTTATATACTAAACCAAAAGCTTATTTTTTTAAAAAATAAAAATCGTATACAGAACCAAGAAATTTGGGTCAATTTTGATATGTACCAAACTTTCGGTTTCGGTTTGGTTTGGTCGATTTACCGAATTATGCACACCCCCATTTGATAGTGAACTGTGACCCAAGTGGGAGGTGGGCTACGGGGACTATTGTGGGGTGCAAGAGGGAGGACGCTCGAGTGTGAGTTTGTAAAAGGGTTAAACATAATAGGGTGTTCAAATACACCGAGTGTCATATTATGACACTCACTGCTAAGGTCAAAATAACCTAGCTGATCGTGAATCGTCAGCCTCCTTTCTTTTGAGCTTGGTTGGAACTTTCATAATGTTCATTTTGTTGCTATAATAACATTTCATTTTGTTGTTAATCACAATTCTAGTACATGAAATAATATTAATAAAACTTCGAAAACGAAATGTGGAATTTCGGACTTGTTTTCTTGTGGATACTCAGAGCATGCTAATTATAAATATGCACATTTACGAATTACTCCCTCCGTCCTGTTTTAAATCGTCTATTTTGACTTTTAGACATACTACCTCCGTCCCACTTTTTTTGTCCAATTTTGACTTTTGAAACTGTTCATCTAAGCACTTTGACTCATCAAATTCTCTCAATGTGTAAGTCTAAAAATAGTCATGTATGATCTTGTTTGATTTGTCTTAACATGTAGATTATTAATATATAATTTTTATAATTTTTTAATACACAAATTACAAGATAAAATGGACTAAAGAAGTGCATTGGATGGTGTGCAAAAATGAAAGTGGACAACAAGAGTGGGACGGAGGGAGTATTTAAGAAAAAGAAAAAATAGAGATGATTTTTTGAAATTATCATTACTTTTTAGGAGAGGTGACGATGAATGAGAAGATAAGGTGAAGAAGAGTGACTTATTTTAGGGGTAGTTTAGGTATTTTACTCTTAAAAGTTTACGAAAACTGGTAATAGGTAACTTATTTTGGGACGAAAAAAAAAGGCAAACAAACAATTTAAAATGGGACATATGGAGTACATGACACTCATCGAATATACTACCTCCGTCCCATTGTCTTTGTCCAGTTTTGATTTTTGGAACTGTTCATCTAAGCACTTTGACTCATCAAATTCTCTTAATGTGTAAGCCTAAAAATAGTCATGTATGATCTTGTTTGATTCGTCTTAACATATAGATTATTAATATATAATTTTTATAATTTTTTAATATACAAATTACAAGATAAAATGGATTAAAGAAGTGCATTAGATGGTGTGCCAAAAGGTAAGTGGACAAAGACAGTGGGACGGAGGGAGTACAAGAAAATATGGCCACCTCGATGTGTAGTAAGTGCTCCTGTGGTGAAAAGACAATAAAACTAATTTTTAGTTCAGTAAAGTTCTATTGACATTGACCTCAATGTCATGGAATGACATCAAGCACTTAGAGGGTTCCATTAGGCCGTCACCTACAATGCTCCATGGGTCCCAAAAGTGATCCTAACCCCCCCCCCCCCCCACCCCCAAACCCCATTTTTGCTGAAATGCTACAAATCCTACAATATTTGGGGGACAATGGTGGGATGCATGGGAATTAGGGGAGGGGAACCACTTTCGAGTCCAAAAGAGCATTGTTGGCACCCGATGTCATTGCATGACATTGAAATTTAATGTCAACTAAACCACGATATTTTTAGCAATAACAAAATTCAGAGTGGTACATATTGAAGCAAAGTTAATGAAAGACATAGTGCTGAACATGGCTAAAACAGAAACTTTTCATCAAGTTAATGAAAGGCATACTGCTGAAACAGGCTCCCCGGACTGCAATCTTTTCCTAGAGTGGCAAAGTTGGATTAGACATACCAATAACCGCTACAATGAATTTTGAATAATCAGACGGAAAAAATCAAAGCCAAATTTGCCAGGAATATAACAAATTCGCAGGTCTTCCAATAATAAGGACAAGTGACGATAATCGGTACAGTTCTTTTGACACCAAGCAATGGCATTATATTATGATGTCAAGACTATTTGGAGGTCCTACAGGGCTCAGTGCGGGTCCTGACCCAGCTTACACCCTCCTGCAGACATCTGTTCGATGCAATTGCCAACCCCAGGCGACCAACAACCACACCCCCTACCCAGCAGCCCGGCCTAATGGAGCATCGTAAGACTCTAAAATGATTTGGTGTCATATTATGAAACCAAGGCCCAATATCAAAAGAACCGAGTTTGACAATAGTATAACAACAGAGTCTTATTTCAACTAACTTGGGGCCATCTACATGAAAGAAGAGGTGAACACGTTTAGCCATTCGCCAAAAAGCTCTCCCTTTCTTTCAATCCATAGCCTCACTTACAACAACAACAACCCAGTTAAATCCCACAAGAGTAGGGTCTGGGGAGGGTGTGTGTACGCAGACCTTGCCCCTACTTGAAAGTAGAGAGGCTGTTTCCAAAGAGACCCTCGGCTCAACGTCGAAAGTAGAGAGGCTGTTTCCAAAAAGCTCTCCCTTTCTTTCAATCCATAGCCTCACTTAAGTGATGATAATGTTAAGAATAATCTCAAGTTTGCTTCGGTCTTCATTAATTGCGGGGTGAGTGGGGGGAGGGAGAAAGTTGATGTTTTCTCTGTTTTTACTCACAAAAAATGAAAGGAAAGTCACATTTCCATTTTTACGTTACATTTTCCTTGCCTTCTCTTTTCATTCCAATTTTCTTTTCTTTTTCATTTTAACCAAACACCAAAACTACTTTTCCTTGCCATTTTCTTTTCTTTTCCTTTCCAAATTCCTTGAACCAAACAGAGTATAAAGAAATAATGATGAGAATTATTAGCTTACCTCAACTCATAATGTTCCTAAATCTGGACTTGAGCGCAGAAAAACCCTCTTCAGGTGAAGATACATGCAAAACCCACCAGCTTCCAAGAAATCCAAAAACAGTTAACTTCTGATCTTTCAATTCCACGTCAGCCAAACAGAAGATTCCATAATCTTCAACCTCAACTTTATTGGCATGCAGGGACTACAATGCAAATCATGCATACACTTTGTTGAAATAGGAGATCTTTATATATTAACAACTTGTGAGGCACCCAACATATGGCTGTATAAGCAAATTAGGAACTCTGGAAGAATATAAGATACCAAAGATACTAAACCTTGCCAGATAAATCAAAGAAACAAGTATGGCACACTACCTACATTAGTTCATGGCATCTACTTTGTTTTTTTACACTCATGAACCAAATACATATTCTAAAACTCCCCTTAAAGTTGGAGCACGAAGATCAAATGCTCCAAACTTGTTAAAAATATACTCAACCCTAGGTCCTCATAGAGATTTAGTTTGATCATACATGATCATACAGCCTTTTACCCGAAAGGCAGACACAATAATGAAAGTAGCATGGGAGTTAGGGGAACACTACGATGTCCAAGGTCATTCTAATCTGTTACATTTAAATTTGATCATAGCAAAAAATGATAAACTATTTTGATTACACAAAATGTCAATTGTTAAAATATCAATTAAAACACAATTTATATTACACGAAATTGTGCATAGTGTGGAAGTTCATTTACGTGCATCACATGGAATACTGCAATATCTCAAGGGAACACTGGGAGGGGCATATTATTTAAAAGGAATGGTTTAAGAAAATATCGACCCTTCAAGCAGTGATTATGACTGTGTTGGATCAATAACTGATAAATGGTCAACTTTAGGGTAATATACGCTCTTTGGAGGACACCTTGTGACAAAGAGAAGCAAAAAGACAAGGTGTGGTAGCTCGTTTAATTGCAGAAGTTGAATTTTAAACAAAGGGTCCGAGTGTCATTCTTGAATATCAGATCATTAAGTGGGAGGGCCCTATGAGTCTATCATGAAAACAAATCTGCAATCAGCATAGCTCACAAATCCAATGCAACATGATAGAACAAAGCACATTGAAGTTGATAGACGGTTCATTAAAGAAAATATAGACAACAAACTGTTTTAAATACACCCTATGTGCCTACAAATGGTTAGTTTTCTGATTGACTGGCTCATTTTTCTAGACTGTTGTATCCAAGGTGGGAGTGGGTATTCATTCTTATTCACCAGCTTAACGGGGGTGTGAAAAATAATGTGTAATTATGTATTTATTTTTGAAGAAGCATATTGTAGCCTTAGATTTAAAAGTGCCTTATATTTAAGAAACAACAAAACATCCCAGTAGGATCCCACGAGAGTAGGGTCTGGGGAGGGTGTGTGCACGCACACCTTACCCCTACTCGAAGAAACGCGTATACTAATCTCTTTTTTCTTTTTCGTGTGCCTTTGATTTATGAAGTGCGTCTCTCGAATAATGGGTGGGACGGTTGGCTACGGTTTTCTTCGGTCTTGCATGGCACTCATCGACGCGACTGTCATGGGCACCAGGCATTCGCTGGTGGGCTGATTGCTGAGTTAAAAACTTGGCCTTTGGTCTGTTGGTGGGTTGTGCGGTGTGTATGAAGTTTGCGATGCGTAATTGTGTGTGAGATGTATTTGGTTTTCATGGTCAGGTTTGATCCTTGCTGTAGCAGCGAAAACTTGCCGTGAAAGCCTTTTCAATTTGGTGGGTTCCGCCTTTGTCTGCAATGGTTTCCTTTGTTCTGTACCCTTTCGGTGGCATCCTTACGTTCCAACTGCTGAGTTCTGTCGTGTGCCTGCTCGTGTGGGAACCAAAGGGTTGGCATTCGATTGACGCCATGGCACCGCTTGTGGTACACTATCTGTTGTCTCTTTTCCGGAAAGTTTTGGCCCATTGGTTGTTGTTGAGTACTCGGGTTTGGTACACTAACGGGCACTGGTTAAGAATTCTCTGTTAGCCTAACTCTGCCCATTAAGTATTTTGTTCCAGGGTTCCCTGGTTCATTATCGGCTTCACCTTCACTTCTGTGATTGTGTTTCCCTCCGTATGACCGCCTATGATGTGTTGAGTTCGCTTTCGGTTTTGGCGTGTCAAGGTGCATTGAGGAATGATACCTGGTTGATCCTGCCAGTAGTCATATGCTTGTCTCAAAGGTTAAGCCATGCATGTGTAAGTATGAACAAATTCAGACTGTGAAACTGCGAATGGCTCATTAAATCAGTAATAGTTTGTTTGATGGTACCTACTACTCGGATAACCGTAGTAAATCTAGAGCTAATACGTGCAACAAGTCCCAACTCTTGGAAGGGATGCATTTATTAGATAAAAGGTCAATGCGGGTTTTTCCCGTTTTTACGATGATTCATGATAACTTGACGGATCGCAAGGCCATAGTGCTGGCGACGCATCATTCAAATTTCTGCCCTATCAAATTTCTGCCAACACGTATACTAGGCACTCGCGAATAATGGAAGACGCCAAGTACAGTTAGTTTATGCAGACAGAGTAAAGACATAAAAGTATGGTGAGCACTGTACCTACACCAGTGCATGACTGCATGGTATCTACATTCATGGACCTAATACACATTCTAGCACACTTAAATGGATGAGTGCTGAAAGCATTCTTCTAAGTTCTAACACAAGACCAAATAGACATAAGCAGAGCTCACCTTGAATCTATAGATGAATGGGTGATTTTGGATGACTTGATTTCGCATCTGAAATATATAGCATAAAAGAGTCATGTCAAACCCTTCACTGTTAACCACTGTGTCACATGCACTCAGAAATAAATTTAATATTATATGGTAGAGAGAAGCTAAGAACATCAACTAGAGTTACATTGTGCCTGTAATAAGGCTAAAGAAACAGGAAACCTTTGGCTTGTTTGCTAGACACTTCTGAATTATTCTAATCAGCACAAGTAGATTTCCACTTATTTGGCTGACAATGGTGTTACTAAACACACTTTATTTGTAAAAAAAATCAGTAATTACTTAAAAAAAAATAACCATCACGAAAGAAGCCTTTAGATCCACGAGAGCAGAAGAGAAGCATATAGATCCTTACCTCTTCGACGAAGAAATAAATTGAGAGTGGGCTCGGCTTTGTCACGTAAAGAGTAAGAGTGACTTTTGCAACAATTATCAGAGGATGACCCCAGTTCAGGAAAATAGTTACCACTAGGAAAATTGGAACAACCAATTTCTTTAGTAGGACCAAGAAAACCCGGTGGTCTTTCTTAGTTTTGGGATTTTCCAATAAGCCCAACTTATAACCATCATCCAACAAAGCACCAAATTCTTCTACATATTAAAAAAATAACTTTTAGACACCTCTGAGGATGCATGGTATGTAATCTAAACTCTATGGGGCATTTGGTTCACACAATGTAAGGTTATTTAGGTAGTAAAGTTACCTCATCAAAGGTAAAGTACGACTACGTGAATGTAAGATTAACTTGAGTTATTTTATTCAAAAAAATGTGATGTTGAAAAGTCCAAAAAGTTGTACAATGCCTAAGAAACCCAATGTAATCACATTATCCCCAATATTAACTCATTTTCCTACGTAGGAGTAATCTCAGCTTACCTTGTAATTTGAGAACCCGAACAAACCAAGATAATCTCACACTGTGTTTCTCATGCTATCTTACCTGAACCAAACGCCCCCCTAATGGTGGTTATATGATCATATTCATATACAAGTGCACAATTATATTTGAAACATATCGGACACAAAAGTACTTTAATCCCTTACCGTCCATAGCATAGGCATCATGTCGCCATGAGTTAAGTGATCCGAGCAATGCTGACAACCCAACAGCATTGTACAAAGTAAAAGTATCTCCTAAAAATGCAATTAAGGAATACCATTCAACATTCTTATAACTGTTTATGCTTCAACAAAAAAAATATGTGGATAAATATATCAGTCATGTTGAAACACAGAAAGCTAATGTTAAAGTTTACATGCTCCGATCCGATCGGCTACCTAAAAATCCCCATCTAGGCCCTCCCTAAGCCTACCTAACTTGCTACTTGCTAGAGCCATGTCTGCCGTCTAGGGACTGTGCTATACTGGTTTTTAGCCTACAATGATTTGTAGCCTCCCTAAGCCTACACTGGTTTTTAGCTTCAAATGTGGAACAACAGCATTCAACTTGTTATATTTTAACATTAGCAATATAGCATTGAACTCGTCAGCTATATACATCAGCATTGATTCAGTCAATTGATGTGCTAAAACAGATAGAAATTAGTTGCGCGTTTTAAACCCTAACCTCGATTCTTCAATTTCGAGAACTGCCAATGACATGACCGAACACCAAATCGGTTACTGAACATTGAGAGCGAATTGTACACTTGAGGTTTTACCCTTTTCGTCCATGTATCGATTAAGCCTCCAAATTTTCCATCATCTGCAGAAGAAATTGATTTCATCAAAACGGTCGAAACTTGAGAATCCTGTGAGCAAGGCAGCAAGCAATGCGCGAAGGAGAAGGAGACTTACATGGAGCTCGGGACGTCGAGTAAAGAGGCCTGGTTGGAATCGATCGTAGTAGTCTAAAGGCATGCATCGGTGTGGGCTTGCGGCTGCTCTCTATAGCTCGCCACTGATCAGATAGTAGCCATTTTCTACGAATGAAACCTCTGATTTTTGAGCTCGTCCGCCTCGTCGTTCGCGGAAGCAAGCACTATCCACAGTAACTTGCTCATGGGCCGAAAAATGTGCTAATAAACCAATTGATTTTTGGTCATAGATTAACAATAAAGAGTGGATTGCAGATAAATTGAACTTGTATAGATCATATTCTTAACTAGTTTTGCCAGGTCCCTTGTCCTTCAAAATAGTTGTCGAAAATCCAAAGTTGGGAGTTTTAAGTTAAAGTTATCTAAAAATAAAACATAGAGAAAATATCAAATTCTATGTCTTTATTTCTTAAATAAGAGTTTGTGTTTTGGTAATGTGGCTCATATTTTAATGTATATACATTTTAATTCTCATTTCGAGTAAAAATGGTCATGGTTTATAATGTAAATACATTTTAACTCAAATTTTTCATTTTCATTTACCGCCGTCTACTAGATCGTTCGAGAGATCGGAAGTGAAAATCGCATTGTTGAACAGAGCCGTTTCTTCTCAGAGCGGTCAACGTCGAGTCCATCTCCCGCCTCTACACGGCGGAGACGGCGCCGAATTGGTTGAGGATGACGATGAGCAGAACGGCGGTGATAAATCCAGAGGTAATTGACGATTTAGCTTCTTCATTGCCGGAAATCTCTAGGATTTGAAATTGAAGATAAGCAGAGAAGAATTGGGTAGCGAAAAATGGTAAAATGGTGGGAGAGAGAAAATTGAAGATAAGGAGTGATTGCTTGCTTTTCATTTTCTATATATACGTTTTAACTCTCATTTTGAGAATAAAGACATAAAACTTATAAATTAGTATATTTTTTATGTTTTACTCTTATTTTAATCTTTTTCCCTTGTCTAAGTGGATCAAGTGTCAAAAAAATCAAACATAATGTCAAAAGAACATAACTAATGTGATTTCTTTGAATAAAAAAATGTTGTAGGTGCCGGTGGGCTAGCGTAGTTGGCAAGGGCAATGAGTGGCAAGAGGTAGGACCTGAGTTCGATTCCTCCAATTGCGTTGGGAGGCAACTACGCTAATGCATATGGTCTCTACGAGTACCAGATTGAGACTATACTTTGTCACCAATCTATAATCAAAGTCCAATTTATTTTCTCTCAATGACCGTCCGACCATATTTCAAGGGGGCTTCAGAGATGGGGCTCATCTTTTTTTTGGAATAAAAATGCTAAACACTCATCGCAATTAACATCATGAATGACAATCGTATATAAATTTGTACACACATCCGATAATCATCTATGAACTTTGTGTGTTCACGAAGGATTATACTTTGTGTGTGTGCAAATGCACATACAATTGTCACCCGTAGTATCAACCGTTGTGGTTTCTCACATGACTATTTTTTAATATATTTGAAGAAAAATTGATACAGAGTATTTTTCCAGTCTTTTTATAGTGCCCATGTTGGGTGTGAAAATAACTAAAATATTACTCTCATTAGTCAGTGAGAGTGTAATGTATTTTTATTTTTATTCATTCTAATATTTTTAGATTTTAATAAAGAATATGCCCGATTGGTATGAAGTATAATTTAGGCCAGCTTTAGTTAGACCATAGAGCTTGTTCTAATCTAATTTGGTCTAATTTGATATTACTAAAACAAGTTGAAGAAAACATGTGCTTAGATACAAGTAGTGCGATAAATAAATCAAATATTTTATTTCAGTTCGCGATTTTAATTTGACTATAATGATTCGAGTCCGCATTATTCAAATACAAATATAAATTTAAATACGAGTTTTTATTCAAATTTTAAATAAATACATTACAAATACAAACCGAGTCATATGGTCAAAAAAATATTTGATTTGGATTATACTCAAACATTCAAATATAAACAAACACAAACTATTTGTTCAAAATTAATAGTAAAAAAATATAATATAGACTGCATTACAATTTTTAAAATATGGTCATATAAATGTAACATAACAAATACTCCGTATAAAGTACCCTGTGTGTAATTTTCAATAGTTATATTTACTCTGTATAAAAGATATAATTTATAAAAGATGCATATATATTAATGTTTTTTGATATAATATCAGAAATAGTGTAATTTAAATCATTCAAAGATGGTGTTGATCCGTCATTTAAATTACATATGTACAAACATTCATTTTAAGATTCAAATACTTATTTCGTCTTACGAATAAGAATCTTTATTCCCCTTTTGGGATATCTTAAAAAGGTTTAAAAAAACTTTACGTGACTCATAATTTTCCTGTCTCGTTTGCATCATTTTCAACTATATATTTCACTATCTTTAAAACAAGTCAAATCAAAGTTTTTTGGGAGGGAGTATTAATTATTATTCCATCCGATTTTAGAAAATATTTCTTATTTTATTTTTTTGTTTTCTTCAAAACAATTTTACCTTTACAAAAAATGATTAATAAATCTAAATAAAGTCGTTACAATATACTATGTTCATTTTATTTTGATATGATAAGTGATTTAAGTGATTTGTATTTTTTTCGATAGTAAGAATATAATAGAAAAATTAATTCATAAAAATAAATCTCTCAAAAATCAAAACATGATGAGGCATTTTTCGAAGGGAGTAGACCCGACAATTTTTGACCCGACCCGTTATTAATCCGAAACTTGACCCGAATCAGCGGGTTTTGAACATCAATTTTGCGACCCAAACCTGAAATGATCTGAACCTAAAGACTTATTAAATTTTCGGGTCGGGCCAGGTTTGACCTGACGGATTATGCAATATGAAATATGATATACCCATCAAGCTACTCAAACTTCAAAAGGCGTAAAACTCAATTTGAATCCAGCGACATTCCAGTCTCTCTCTATGTCGCTCTCTTTCGTTCTTCCACTCTTCCACCGTCCGTCGACATCAGGTGCCGACTCAATCAAAATGGTGAAAAGACACAAGAACAGTAGTAGAATTTAGAATCATATTTCATCATCTTCAGTTGAGTCTGCAAGGCAACTTAAGTTTTAATTATTTTCTTCTAATTTTATTGAAATATTATTAATTTTTGGTATTGTGTAATTTTTTTTGTTATACTGTATTTTTTTGTATGCTGCAATTATGTAATGACAGTACATGTTTTGGTATATTCTATAAAAAATGTAATGACAGTTCCATGTGAAAAATATAAACAACAATATGGCTTTTTATCTATTGCAAATTTTTGTTTTAGTATGTCGCAAGAATCTCAATTTTTGTATAATGCATATATATATTTTAGTATGTTGAAAGATTTCAATTTTTTTCATCTACTGCAATTTTTTTGGTATGCTGCAAAAAATCTAATATTTGGGGTATATTACAATTTTCTTTTGGTATGTTGCAAGTACACCTGCAGTCATAGGGGTGTAAACGAACCGAATCGAAGCGAATGCTGATATATTTGAATTTGTATTTGTTTAATTTTTTCGAATACGAATCTGAATATGAGACGAATTTAAAATAAGATTTGAATAAGTATTTGATTAATATTCGAATAGTTATCGAATCATAAACGAATATTTGAATAATCATACTATGTAATTTATATGATGGACCAACATCAATTTGTAATTTAACTTACGATACTCTTTATACTATACTATATTCCGTATATAAAAACCTTAATACATCTGCAACTTACACAAATTATATTTTATAAAATATAACTATTAAAAATCACATGCTTTAGATTTTCGTGTTACGTTAATTTATTGAATTCTTAGTATTTTAAATACACTTTATACTATATTACTTTGCTTGACTTTTGATGTTGAAAACATGGTCTGTGTATATATACATATATTCGAATATCATCCGAATCGAATATATCCCTATTTGTATTTGTATTTGATTAATATTCGAATCAAAAATAACATTTGAATTTGAATTTGTATTTGAATAACGCAAATTCGAATCATCATATTCGAATACAAATCTCGAATCGAATTTAAAATATTTAATTTATTTACATCCCTTTGTGCAAATTTATATGATTTCATTTTTTGTTTTGAGTAATGCGTAAATCCCTTTATCTCTAAACAACAAAAATTTTAATTTTTAAATACATTTCTTACTAGATCAACCTCAAGTCCTCAACCTAAGAACTGTGAGTCATGAACAAATCTGAACTGAACAAATCTGAACTTAAATTGAAATAACCGGAACTCCAATAATCATTCCCTTCGTTTGCGATCCCAGTCACAAGTCACTCCTAAACTGGGCTAAACTCGTCCAGAGCCCGGCCCTGTTAGCGCAGGCGTCGATGTATTGAGGAGGCGGAGAAGAAAGCCACAGTTGTCAGTTATCACACCAAATTCGCCAGAGATTTCCACAGCTTCGCGACAGGGGTAAGCATTTTCATCTCAGATTAACAAATTATCTGGATGCTCTTATGTTTTCAATCGAAAGATAAAATCAAGCTCGTTCGTGTTTAGCTATTATTGGTGCAAAATCTATGGATTGCGCTCTATTACTGTAATTTCTTGCTTATGACTTATTTTTAGCCAATTTCAAGACTTCGTTGTTATGGTGTTTCAATTTTTGCACTTCTCCGGCTATGTTATACGGAGTGTTGAGCAGGTTCGTTAGCGCGGGAGAATCCATGTGTGGTCATACAAGGATGGATAAGATCCGGAACTAAGTTACTCAGGGAAGGGGGGGAGTGATTCTGGATAACCTGCGAGAAGCGAGGCAGTGGTCGCTTGGGCACGCAAGGAGGAGAAATATGAAAGGCTTGTGCTAGTGGGACTGTGGGAGTGAGAAGGGATAGAGGTAAACCTATGAGGAGTTAGAAGGAGGTGGTTACACAGGACTTACAACATCACTATCTTACCGAGGATATGGCCATAGATTAGATAGGAATGATTTGGGATTATAGTAGTTGGGTATACCTTTGACATTCGTTTGTAGTTTATCTTGGTGTGTTTTTACTGTAGTTTGTAGTTTGTGCATGTGCGCCTTTTGTGCTTTGGGTCTATTTGGTAGCGTCGATATGTGTGCGTTTGAACCGGAAATCTCTTTAAAATAACCTCTATACTTCCAAGTAGGGTAAGGGTTGCATACACATATCTTTCCCAGACCTTGCTTTTTTTTATGGGATTTTAGTAGGATTTGTTGTTGTTCTTGCTGAGCAAGTAGAGTCATGTTTTTTTCTTATTAGAATTTTTTTCAGAACCATCCCTTAAAAAAAGAAAACTGCTTGTTTGTTGCCAGTTGCCACCAGATAGTTTCTCTAAAATATTCACGGTGAGCTTTAGACTTGATTTAAGTTGAGCATGGCTTCATCCATAGATGCAAACAACTATATCCTCTCCATTCAGTTTGTCCTGTAATATATATCATTAATGTGTCTGTAGAAAAGAACATGCTCTCATATTTCAGTTAATTGGTGTTGTGGTATGGAAGTATGAGTGGGTGTTTGAGTCAAGTCAATCCATTTTATTTTTACTTTAGTGTACAAAACAGAGCATTTAAGATAAGTTTGGATTGATTTTTGGGGGTGGGAGTGGATTGGAGGGCAAGGCTTTGGATGGCGTAGCCTATACAACAACAACAATCCAGTCTCACCCATATATAAACAAAAAGGCTGTTTCCGTTAAACACAAGATGCATTGTTGCATTTACTACCCAAAACTTCATGGAAAGGAGGAAGCAAAGGAAGCTTAATGTGTCATTTTGATTTCATCCATTATGTGCCCGAAGCTAAAACCTTCTTGATAGTCACTCTTTTAGCTCCATATGCAATGGATGGTGGATGGCTTAGCCTATGTATGGAAAAAATAGAATGCTCCTAACAACGAATAAAAGGTGGTTGAAATGTTCTATGCTTGCCTATTATAACATTTCTTCCAACTTTAATTTTTTTTTTCAAGTATGTGTATGTGTGTGCACGCGCGTGTGCATCATGAGGTGATTTAGCCCTCCAAAACCCTCCACCTAATGACCTAAGGTAATTCTTATAGATTTAGCCATTTTAGTTTTTCAATAAATAAGACATTTAAGAAGACTTCTTGTATTATCCATGATGATTTTTTTTGAATCTCTTCTTTTTTTAGACCGTTTCAAATATCTGACTAAATTATTATTGTTGATGACAGGGAGGCACACAAAGTTGAAAATTTTTTTGGAGTGGGAAAGAGGAGGCACAGATATACTAAAAGGGCCCAAATTAATCTTTATGATTTCAATACCATTATCATCATCTTTGTGCCCCGTTTCATCCCATTGTCATAGACCTATACTGAATATCTTCACACAACCTTCAAAATCTCACTTTTGCTCATACTATCTTAAATGTCACAAATGCCCCTCACTCTCTACAACTCCTTCAAGTAAAGGAAAATGTTTTGTAGTTAGCGTCGAGGATGTTGTGGAGAAAGACTGGTCATTTCTCGACAACGACAATGGTGAAGAAAATTATAATCAAAACATTGACAGAATTATAAGCGCCGGAGGGATATCAGACAATTCAAAGGTTCTAATTTCAATCAGCTCCGAAGAATTTGTGGATAGAGTGGTTGATTCATCACCTAGCAAACAAGTTCTTGTGGTTCATGATTCTCTCTTTGCATTGGCATGCATCAAAGAGAAATATGACGATGTTCAATGTTGGCAAGGGGAACTTGTCCATGTGCCCGAAAAGTGGGCTCCTTTTGATGCAGTGTTTATCTACTTCCTTCCAGCCATACCCTTTGCGCTTAGTCAAGTTTTGGACACACTTGGGAAGCGATCTGTGGCAGGTATAGTTATACTATCATGTGTCGTTGATCTTTATCCATAAATCTTAATGCTTTCACATTGATACAAAAAAGTTAGTTTGGTGCTAATTAAAACAAAAATAAGTGGGGGCAATTATGGCATATTTGGATCCCGGGAAAATGGTGGGAATGAAAAGAAATATTGGGGGCTCTTTTGACACCCAACCCGGGTGTCATCATATGATACCAAGTCAATTGAGGGTCCTATAGTGCTCCATTCAACTCCTAAGTGGTTCCTATCCCCTAATTCCCCATAAAAGCCCTCTAGCCTGTCACTTGCCCCCACGCCATTTGGCTAGGGTGGGACTAGGGCGCGGGGTAGGGTAGTAGGGTGTATGAACTAATTTGGAATCAAACAAAGCACTGTAGGGTTGTCAAGGTCGTCAATTGGACCGGTGTCACAATATGACACCGACCACACCAGTCCCTGGGTGTCAAAAGAACCGGCCTTAAAAAGCACAGGGTTCTTTTGATACCCAACTCCAATGTCATAATATGACACTCGGGTTATTTGAGGACCTCACGGTGCTACGTTCATGGGCGGATGCACTTGGTGACTAATGGGGGCACTTGCCCCGAATGACCTATACTTAAATACCCTAATTTTTCTTTAAAATATCATTTATGCCCCCACTTAAAAAAATTAAATGCCCCCATTGATTCTTCC
This sequence comes from Cuscuta australis, assembly GCA_003260385.1. Taxonomy (NCBI): domain Eukaryota; kingdom Viridiplantae; phylum Streptophyta; class Magnoliopsida; order Solanales; family Convolvulaceae; genus Cuscuta; species Cuscuta australis. The sequence continues at coordinate 2,606,686 of NQVE01000192.1, forward strand.
AAATCCTCACTTACGTAAAAAAGAAGGATCAAAACATTTTAAATCTTTAATTGAAAATTAGTTTTAGTAGTCTATTTATGTATAATTTCTAAATTTAAAATTATTTATTTGGTTTGTTATAAATTATGTGTAGTAATTCATAGTATTAAGATGAAATTTAACAGTATTTGTGGTGTTTTACTTTATCTTTCACAAAAAAAAATTTGGTCTCCCCTTTTTTGGATCCGCCACTAGCCACGTTCGGCCTTGAATTAGTTCTTACCCCCGAACTCTCCCCTCCCAAACCACGTCCCTACCTCTCCCCCACCGTGGGGGTGACAATTCAATGTTAAATACAGGTAGTATTTGACAATGCATTATCACCAACATGGGGGAGTGGACCAGTGTGGATTTAAGGAGAAGGAACCACTCGGGGGTCGAATGGAGCATCGTAAAACCTTCAAATGAACCATGTCATATTATGACATTGGTCCTTCGTGTAAAAAAGAACCAAGCTCAAATCACAAAAAAACGATCGAAAAAACCTCATTAAGAACGTGTGCATTCTAATTCCTGGCAAAGTACACTTTGTAGGTGCAAGAATTGTGATAAGTCACCCCCAAGGCAGGCAAATGCTTGAAGAACAATGTAAGCAATTCCCCGACGTGATAGTCTCGAACTTGCCAGATATGGAAACACTTCAAGACGTTGCAGTTAAGAACTCGTTTCAGGTTCTTAACTTTGTCGACGAACCTGGGTTTTACCTTGCTGTCCTGAAATTCAACGGAGGGGCTTAATTAGCAAGATAAACTGCCATAGAAGATTTGAGCAGCAAACAACAACAATTTCAATATGTATTCCAACAAGTCAAAGTCTGGGGAGGGTTTTCCTTTATTGTTACAGTCTTTCCATAATTTTGTTTAATTACATATTTTCATTGATCATATGATAAAATAAAATATTCTTCTTATCTTATCTTTTTTTTGTAAAACTTTTGATGTAGTTTTTAAAAAATATATAAATTTTATTTTTTTATTTCTATATAAATTTGTGAATAGAAGAAATCATCCTAAATAGAAGTAAAACATAAATAAACTAAGAAAATAGGAGTTCCATGTTTTTTCCTTAAATAGGAGTTTGAACTGTTGTAATGCGGCATTGTACATGTGCTGATGTGCATATGACCATGGGTGGCCCGGAGGGTGTGCAAAGTGGCCAACTGCACAGGGTCCCTAAAATTTTAGGCCTCCATATTTTTAAATTTGTTAATAATTTTAAAGCAAAAGTATTCTAAAAAAATAAAATAGGGCCCAAAATGTAGATTTTGGACCGGACCAAATTTATTTTTTCATTTTTCAGGGCTGGCCCTGCATATGACTATACTTTTTGGTAATGCACATGATTATAATTGATAAAGTAAATGTATTTAAGTTCTATTTCGGAAATAAAAACATGAAATTTTTATTTTGATATATCTTCAATATTTATTTCTATTTTAGTCTTTTTCCCTTGTAAATAATGTTATTTAAAAAATTACTAAATACGAGATTTTTCAGGTCCTTTGAATAAAGAATACTCCGGGGTATCATTTTGGACTAAGAAAGTATACAAAATAAAGGTTTAATTACTCGAAAATGCTTATTGTGCACAACTGTGAGGGCTCCCAATTCATACGCGCCTCAATTCCCATGTTATCATGTCCGGCCGGGTTGTGGAAGACCGGAGCAGCCGGTTCCCTTATTTTTTTGTCTCATTTATTCTTCCCACGGCATCTCAAGCAAAGTATACATCACTCTCCTCCTATCCACAGTAAGAAACTCCGGAGACGGCCGAATCGGAATCATCCAGTGGATCGGCCGTCTCTGTCACCAATTCGCATACAAATTGATGGCTGAACGCCTAGACAACGGATTGATGAAGATCTAAGTTCTGGAAATTGAGTTTTCTGGGAGCGAATGAGTTGCAGAAATGAAGCATAATTCGCTGCGGAGGTCTAGCTCTCAGAAACTGCACCGGAGATGGAGGAGGAAATTGTCCGTACTGGCGCTGATTTTGGTCGGACTTTCCGTAGGAACCTTCGCGCTCATGGAGACGCACTACGGACGAATCAAAGTGCCCGCGTTTCTGTCTCACCAGGCTGTTCAGAGGCCCAAGATTGCGTTTCTGTTCATAGCTCGGAATCGGCTTCCTCTTGATATTGTCTGGGACGCCTTCTTCCAGGTAGGTTGTTTGAGTTTTTTTTCGTGGATTACTTTCTGATGTGAAATTTTTCTGGTTATTGCCACATTTTGAGTTTTGATTGAGTAATTGTCGAATTATATGAATTTATTGATATTATCTGGTCAATTTCTTTTATCTAATTCACCTAGAGATCATTGTAATTTTGCATTGATTGTATTACCTCACAATTACATTACATTACTAAAAGGTGTTTTTGTTTTAGTAAATCTACCTAAATAGGATTAGAACATTGAACTAATACCACAATAGGATCTCGTATATTTTTATCCAAACATTGGCATTGTGTGTTGGCATTTCACAGTATTTTTTGGCATTATATATCAACTCATTTTGGCATTATATGTTTTAGTCCTATTTTGGCCTCTCTTTTGTTTTTTTAAATGTTTGGGTGAATGCATGTTAGTTACTCATTAAGTCATTTGACTATCAACCACACCAGTCATTCTTAGAGAATGGGCCCTTATTTTGGACTGTCTAAAAGGTAAATGGGGAATGTTTTTTTGAGTTATATGAAGCATATTTTGCTGGGTATTTTCCCCCATATATTGTGAATTGTGGATGTGCTTATATTCTTTTTTGGCGTATCCGCGTATGTCTTGAATAGGGATTTGCTAACATCTAAGTATTTAACAACTTATAAATGCTTATGTTGGATGCTTCTGTGATGGTTACATGACTTACATCATCTTCACTTTTCATTTTATAGGGAGATGGGGAGAACAAATTTTCCATACACGTTCATTCAAGACCTGGCTTTCTATTCAACCAAGTGACAACAAGATCGGTGTATTTCTTGAACCGCCAAGTTAATAATAGCATACAGGTTTTGTTTCTAAAGAACCCATTAATTGAGATATCTTCTGGTCTCCCTACATATTTTTACCTTCATTTGTTTCAATCTTTAACTTTACCTCAATTTCTACTCAAATCCTTCTACGGAAGGCTTTTTATCTCCATTCCAAGTCTCAAATCTTATTGTTAGCCCTGTGATATTTAGCAAGTGCCTTTTTCTTCAGGTAGATTGGGGAGAAGCAAGCATGATTCAAGCAGAGCGTATTTTGCTACAAAGTGCATTGGTAGATCTCTCAAATGAAAGATTCGTATTTCTTTCAGATAGGTGAGATGAGATTTTCTGATTTTCCTAATATTATTGCACATCTTTGCAGGCTAACCATTCCTAGTACCATTACCACCGGTTTTTCATACTCCCCTACCCCCAAAAAGGGTCATTTTTCTAGAACTTTTTCTGGTCTAAAAAAGATTCTGATTTTAGAAGTCTAAATTTATGTAAATTTCCTTAAGTCAAGTGGCAAGCGGGTTTATTTCATTACGCCAAACAATACTGTAAATAAGTTTTAGGAGTAAAACAGCAAAGCCAGGAAAATTCCGTAAAAAGTACGGTATGGGGAGGGTGAGTGTACGCAGAGCTAAAGCTTAACCTACGCGAAAGTAGAGAGACTGTTTTCAAGAGACCCCCGACTCAAACATAGTCAAAGTAAACCAACAAGGAATACACAAAAGCCTGGCCAAAATGAGAACAAAAGAGAAGCTAAGAGTAAAAAGCAAAATAAAGGAAGAGAGAGAAAGTACACAATGACAAGAAGCGCACAAAGAGCACATAGAGACACGCGCAACAACACCCTACTACTAGGGCATAGAAGTCTACCCAACTACTCTAGTCTAGAATTCTAGATCTTTAGACATCCTTATCTAAGGTCATATCCTTGGTAAGGTCCTAAGCCTTCAAGTCCATTATAATCACCTCCTTCCAACTCTTCCTAAGTCCACCCCTACCCCTACTCTTACCCGTTATCATAAGCCTCAAGAGTTTCTGCACTGCACTCTGCCGCTTCCCATGCCCAAACCACTTCAGCCCCCATGCTTCTTCTTGCTTATCCTCCACAGGTGTTACTCTTGCCCGTTCTTGAATAAACTCATTCCAAATTCTATCCAACCTCGTCTTTCCACATGTCCACCACAACATCCTCATTTCTGCTACATGAAGTTGACGAACGCGGGGTTTCTTCACCGCCCAGCACTCTGCTCTGTATAGCATAGCCGACCTGACTAGTGACAGACCTTTCATGCTAGTTGATATCTTCTTATTGCACAAGACACCTGGAGAGCTTCCACTTTGCCCAAGAAGCTCTAATATGATGAACAATGTCCCCATATATTCCCCCCCTGAATGACCGATTCCACTTTGCCAGTTTGCCCAAGAAGCTCTAATATGATGGACAATATCCCCATCTATCTCCCCCTGGATGACCGAATGAATAATAGAACCAAGATACTGAATTTGTCTCTCTTAGGCACGGGGTGTGCATCAATCCTTACTTCCATTATTCATAACTTTTCATTGTATTTTGATTGATTTAACTAAAAGTCATAAGTTGTATCTTACTTAAAAATGTCTCTTTTTGAGATGGAAGGGTACTATGGAGTCCTAAATATCTGGTGGCACACATTTAAGGCTCCGTTCCGTTCGTCTGATCTCATATGATTTTTTGAAGTTCTGATCTAATCTGATTGGATCTGGTATGATCTGGTTTGATCTGATATGAATTTGATTAAATATTAATAATAATAGTAATAATACTAATAGTAATAATTATAATAGTAATAAGAATAGTAATAATAATAAGTATAATAATAATACTAATACTAATAGTAGTAATAATAGGAATATAATAGAAATAATAATAATAGAAATATTGATAATAAAAGAAATAATAATAATAATAATAGTGATAAAAATAATAACTATAATAATAGTACTAATAAAAATAGCAATAACAATAATAATAGAAATAATAATAATAATAATAATAATAGAAAAATTAATAATAATTATAATACTAATAGTAAAAATAATATTAGTAGTATTAGTAATAATAATAGTAATAATTATTATAACAATAGTAATAATTATTATAGTCATAGTAATAATAGTAATAGTTATTGTTATAGTAATAGTAATAATAAATATAATAATAATAGTAATAGTAATAATAATAATAACAATAATAATATTATTAATATTAATAGTAATAATAAAATAACAGTATTAATAATAATTATAATCATAATATTAATAGTAATAGCAATAATAATGCTAATAATAGTGGTAATAATAATAGTAATAATAAAAATAATAATTTTAATTTTGATATGACCTGATCTGATTTGATTTGATTTTAATAAGAATAAGTAATAAACAGAAAAAATAAGTTGAACGGAATGTTGCCTAAGTTTAAGTGATCACAAGACGTATACTTTTATATTGGTATTGATGTTATCTATATTTGATTAAGTTTCTTGATCTCATTCCAGCTGCATACCATTGTACAACTTTAGCTACACATACAACTATATAATGTCTACCTCCAAGAGTTTTGTGGACAGGTAAGGAGACGATGCATGTTCCATAACTTGAATTGGTTGCTGATTTATGTGGATATATTTCTTTTTTGTATTTCTTAAATTATATAATAAAAAGCACAAGTTCATATCATCGCACACCCTGTGTAAAGTTGTGTGAGCAATAATATTTGAATGCTTCTTTTAAGAAAAAATTGCACTAAATAGGACTAAAACATAAGTCATTTCCCAATGTAGGACTTAAACTTTTTTATTCCCTAAATATGACTTAATAATGTCTAGTGGGAGGAATAATCTTCAGTGAAGATGGACATTTACTTGAATAATGACTAATGGATAACCAATGATCCTACATTGGGAAATAAAAACATATGGTCCTTTATTGAGAAAGTCATTATGTTTTAGTCTTATTTAGGTAAATTCCCCTTCTTTTAATTGTCTTTAGTTCATTGCTGATTACTGATTACAGTTTTGCTGATACAAAGGGAGGCCGTTACAACCCAAAAATGCATCCTGTAATTCCTGTTCAGAACTGGAGGAAAGGATCTCAGGTATTGATTTAAGTCTGTTATTTTTGAAATTAGACGTATGCATGATTTAAGGATTGTTTGTTATCGTTCTCTGCATTTTGTTTTTAACTAAAAACAAGATTATGAAAACAAGAAAAGTGTAATTCAGATATTTGGTGGGAAACATACAATTTTCACGTTCCCCATGATTAGTATAAACAGAATTAACCCTTTTCTTACAAGTTTGTAATTTTCTTGCAGTGGGTTGTTCTGAACAGAAAGCATGCCAAAATTGTAGTAAAAGATGAAGCTGTTCTTCGTATGTTTCAGTTGCATTGCAAGGCAAGTCGCTGCTGATTAAGAAATTTTTGATGTTGTGTAAAGCATCAGGTCTTTAAGAACCTTGTATAATATTCAGTTTAACGTTTATTTGGGTGGTAACTGATAAATTCCGTTTATTTTTTCCATTTCAAAATGCCTTATTTGACATTTTTGAACTACAAGAAACACTATGCTTGTGAAACTGTAAAGTGTAAACACATTTTACTCTTAATTCAGGATTCATAAATATATCCTTTCTAGTCGCATAAGAAATCTGTGTCTGCAGTCTTCTTTATTTACACATGCCCAAATTTGTTTTCTTACGTACACATAGTTTGTCATCACTTATTTTTATTAACCATGACATTTACCTGCAACAATTGTGCAGAAAAAGCCACTGCCTGAGTTTTGGAGGGAGCATCCAGTGGTGAGTTCTCTCACCATTCCTGAAGGCTATATTTGGAACCTGGGAAATGGTAGGGAAAAGGAAAAAAGTGCCAAGGAAATTATGTGTGGGGGGGAGGGAGGGAGGGGGGCGTGTTTAACCTTAGGAAAAATGAAGTAAAATCTAATTTGATTGAAACTTGTAGAATTTTGCTTGTATTTTGATTTCTTACTCTTTATATAGTAGAAATTTTAAAATAAAATGAATTTGAATTTTGAAAAAAAAGTCTAAAATTTTATTGAGTTTGATTCAAGTTTAGAATTTCTTATACATTTTATTTTCTTCCAAATTTCCCATCTGTTTTCATTCCAAGTTTCTTAGCATTTTGCAGGTTCCAAACTTGATCAAGTATTTCATTCTTTTTTCTGATAAAAATGTTTTTCATGTCGCAGCCTGCGGATACATCAAAAATTCATAACTGTATACCTGATGAACATTATATTCCAACGTTGCTTGCAGTAAGTTGCTTTGAATGTAAACATTTCAGTCCAGAAAATATAAATCCTTCCAGATGTGCTACATACTTGTGGGATTTATCTCATCACAAGCAACGCTTTGCATTCAACTTAATGCAGCAAAAAGGACAAGGGGGAGAAATAATCAGAAGAACCCTGACTCACACATCATGGGATCTTCCATCTTCCAAGCGGCGTGAACGGCAAGGGTGGCATCCTGTTACATACAAGTTAGCTGATGCTACCTCTATGCTCATTCAATCTATTAAGGTATTTTTCGAATAACAATCCCTTACCATTTCATTTCATGTTTTAGATAATTGAGTCAATGGACGAAATCCAAATGGCACATTAAACCTCCCATGTTTCTTACTTTTGATGAAGTTGTGCAGTGTATGCAGAGCAGAGCAATGCATCAAAGTGTCTAATGGAAAACAAAATCTCTGTTAAATTTCACATTGCAAATATTAGAATTCTCATCATTAATGCATCACACCTCCACCCAACCCACTGGTTCAATAATAAGTACAGTATCTCATTTCACTTTTTCGTTAGAGTTAAGAAAAACACAAAAACCAACTTAATTCGAGCCAGGATGAGAAACAACAAAGTTTGAATAGTCGATTTGTCCTTAGGTTAGGTTACAATTTACTTCCTTCTTAAATAAACGCAACATCAAAACTTTCACATATGTCAATGCGTAAAGCAAATGTTTGGTATCTTGAATTGTCTTTTGGTAAAGATTATTAAAAGTTGATATCAAGACAAATCTAAAAAGACCCCACGTGACTACATTTTGCTTGATGTATAAATCACATGAGATAATCAAATGGGAATGGATGGATAGTGTCATACTCTCTGTTGCATTTATTTAAGAACAGAGGAAGTGTTTCTCAACTGGTAATCAATTTAGTTGAAGACAGAGGGGGAATGGAATCAATTTATGCTTTATGAATTTTTTAAGATGTCGCTTCTGTAGGGAAAAAAATGAAGTATACTTCGTTTTTTTAAAGCTCAAGGAATACTATTGTGATTTGTGGACCAACTACTAACGTTTGCAAAATTGTATAGTGCCATAGAAATTTAGCAAATTATTGAATTTAGTTGATTAAATTACATCTGAAATAGTGAGTTTTGACTGCTTGAATGGAACAGGAAATAGATAATATTTATTACGAAACAGAGTACCGGAGAGAGTGGTGCACTAGCAAGGGAAAACCTGCTCCATGCTTCCCTTTTGCAAGAAAATTTACACGACCTGCCGCTCTTAGGCTGCTCAATGATACGGTAAAGCTTGTCATCTTCCACTTTCTTTATTATACTCCCTGAGTTCCAAAACAAGGTTCATAGTTTGACATGTCACACTTATTAAGAAAGTGAAATTTTGTGGTCACATAGAGGAGAAAAATAATACTAGTATGAACCACACAATCCTTAAATAGAAACATTAACCTTATTTTGTGAAAGACTAAACCGGAAAACAAGAAGTCAAGATACACTAAAAAGGAAAGCTCAACCTTCTATTGGAGTGAGTATTTTACCCATAGTTTGTAAGGCGTCGCCTAGGCGATAAGGCGCTGTCACTGGGACGCCTTGTCTGCTTGCCTCACCTAGAAGACCTTAAGGCGACCAGGCGCTCGCCACGTCGCCTTACCTCGCCTTGATGCCTTGGGCCCCTTTAAAATTTTGAAAAAACCCATATTTTAGTGCAGCCCTTTTTCTTTAGGTGTAGCCTAATAGACTTAAACTTATCTTCTCTCTCTCGGTCTTTAGTGTCAAGCTTCCTTAAAATGTATAAGACCTATATATACATATACATATATGTATATATATGTGTGTGTATGTGTGTGTGTATATATATATATATATATTTGTATGTCTGTGTGTGTATACGTATATATATATATATATATATATATATTATATATATATATATATATATATTATATATATATATATATATATATATATATATATATATATATATATATATATATATATATATATATATATATATATATATATATATATATATATATATATATGTATATGGGAGCATATAAAATGACACCAGTTACTTATACACCAGTTCGTTTGGGGTACCTACGGTGCTCCGTTTGTAAAAACGACGGTTCTTACGCCACCTAACCCTCCCCCTAAATCCCCCACCCCAGCCCCCTCCCTACCCTGGCAGTACACTGCCAGGGTAGGGAGGGGGGGCTGGGGTGGGGGGGAAGGGTGGGGCTGGGGCGGGGGTTTAGGGCGAGGGTTAGGGGGGTAGGAACCGTCCTTTTTACAAACGGAGGAGGCACCCCAAACGAACTGGTGTAAGCAAATGACACCAGTAGCGCTGGTGTCATTTTAGACTTTCCGTGTGTGTGTGTGTGTATATATATAGGTATGTATGTCACCTAGGCGATATGAAGGTACATTGGTGCCTCGCCTTGCCGCCTTACAAACTATGATTTTACCATGTCTTTTTTTCTTTTAAAAGAGACTTTCTAACTCCACTTATTGTTGCATATGTGTTTGTATGTACTGTGTACAGTTTGCGCTTGGAGTTTCCAGACAAAAGAACAAAGTGACTTCCATTTAGTTGAAAAATTATTAGGATCACCAGCATATACCCATATGTACAAGTATGGAATTCTTACCCTGTGTATATTGTTGTATTATTGTGTGAAAGATGTTGTAATAGTATAACTATGACATTACTCTTACTCCCTCTCTCTCTCTCTCTCTCTCTCTCTCTCTCTCTCTCTATATATATATATATATATATATATATATATATATATATATATATATATATATATATATATATATATATATATATATATATATATATATATATATATATATATATATATATATATATATATCAAACCTTTGTTTCAATTGAACCAAACCACAACATTGGGATCTCATGTCTTGTATGGACCTATTGCTATCAGTTAACACTTTTACAGTTGAGTGGGTAGGCTCTTCAGGAAGCTGAACAAGGTTAAGGGAAAACTGCAAGTTACCAAACCATATGATATGGCCATTGCGAGGCTGTGGGAAAACCAGGTGGCAGTCTATGTTGCAATGACACGACATCGTACAGGTATGTCTACACACGAATATGTGTAATTTACAACCCACGAATTATGTGCTCCTCCCACGTATCTATAGTGATAGTTACTCTTTTACCAAGAAACTACCAAGACTAACTTTGAGTACTTCTTTCTCTTTCACGTACTCTGTAGTTCTAAAAACATTCTCTTGCAATAGTGATATGATGGAATACCGTTTGGGTGCCACTACATGGATGCACCCATGCTTCGCACAGACAAACGCAACCGTCTGTGTCGCACAGACGATTAACGTTTGTACTTGTCGATAGATTCTAAGTAAATAGTTGATGGTTGATATTTACGGAGTAATCCATAGAACTCCATATGTCTCATATTTTTCTTCACGTTGCTTAAAATGAAGAAAAATTCAAGCTTTTTCAATCTATTTTATTTAAATATTTGTATAAAACTTAAAGATTTAAAGATTTAACAAAATAAGTGCTGACAATTTTTTATTTTTTCACATAGGCCATGACAAATCACAAATAAATAAAAGTTCACATGAAGTCATAATAGGGCATTGCAAAGAAAGATAGGGGAAGGGGGAGTATTACATATACATGTGTAATCATAGTCTGTTTAATTTGCAGAACTTTTGTCAATTTAAGTTGGGGAGTAAATGAACCAGCCTTCATTTATTGTCACTTTTTTAATATTGATTAATTTTCAAACATTTTTTTACATAGCTCCTAGCCATTTCATTCTTCATACACTAAACATAGCTTCTTCGCCAGAAAATGGATCTCATTCTTAATACACAAATTGCTCAAATATTTACTTCATAATCATAGTAGATTTTACATGATCCTTGTATTGGGTCAAAATATTTCCGTTGAGTTGGATGTCCATTTTTTTTTAAATTAGCATTAGCTTTTTTTGTAGATAGATTCTTGTTTAATGGTGTAAATTAAACAAGATCATGATATGGGATGATACAAATGTCACTACTGATAAACACAACAAAATACACCAATACAACAAGGACCAAATAAAGCTTAATACAAAGTACAAACCCAAAAAACAACAAACTCTAATAACAGACCTCTAATTAAAACTATTTCACATCATTAATTATTATTTTTTATTATTATTCTCATTCTTATTCTTATTCCTGGCCAGCTTAGTACTTAACTAGCTTCCTTCAACTAACTCATCATCAAGTCCTGGTCGCCGCACTCTGGTCTTTCCCCGTCTCCTGAGCGGTGTTTTGGATCGTCTGGCCGACGTCCTTCGTCTTCTGGCCGATCTGCACCACCGCATCCTGCACCCTCTGCTTCGCGTACTCCATTTGTTCCGGCATGGACCTCCCGTGTCGGAGGTACTCCATGAGCCAAGACAATGATGAGAGGCCCGACAGCCCGAGCGCCCCCGACGTGAGGAATCCGGCGACCGCCAGCCCGATGGCGGCGGCCGCCGGGACGATCACGGGGCTGAAGAGGAGGAAGAGCGGCGTGACGACCATGAGTCCTAGCAGGGTCCCGGCTAGCGTGATCCCTGCGAGTCCCAAGAGGGTCCCGACGACCGGCAACAGGGTGACGATCATCAGAACCTGCGTGGCGGTGGGACCCTCCCTGTGCTGGTTTTGGGGGAGGAGGGAACCGCCCTTCATGCGGTCGGCGGCATCGTACCCGCCACCGATCGTCGGGTGGACTTGGAGCTGGTGGGTCCTGGCGGTGGCCATGGAAGAGTTTCAGAGTGTCAATGACAATAATGGTATTGGTATATAGTCCCTAAATGGGATTGAGAATTGATTTAAAGAAGAGGTGATTACTGAAGAACTTATTGGGGTGACTAAAAAATGCGTGGAGGGAGTGTATATATATATATAGAAATAGAAAATGAATGAATAAAAAAGGAATAAAAGGGGAAATGCAACGTGTAGGAATGCATGCGAAGGACTTTGCATGGCAAACATGTAAGTGCTTCATTGGCAGTTGTCATTCGATTTTTGGCTGTGTCGGTGTTAGATACCCTTCTCTCATCTTGGTTAATTTATGCAAATGGGGCTTAAATATACCATTTTTTGCAAATAGGATCGGTCTTATTCACTATGCGGTTTGGTATTGGAAAGTTCTAAAATATCATACATTTGAAAATGCGAGTGTTTCGCTAGTAGTCGGAAAAATGACAAGCATCCAAAATGACTACAAATGGATGTTAATAATGTCCTCTCTTATTAAAAAAGACTTATTATACAATTCAAGTAGAATAAAATATTATTAAAAAAAGTTTGAATACTCATTTAAATAATCAGACATCATCTAAAACTAGTTGCTAATGATTACATTTGTAGAGTTATTTGTATAACGAGTCATTATCCAACATTTGTTAATGAGGACAGATATGACATATACGGAGTACAAAATATGTATCATTAAGGGAATAAAACATACGAGTATTTAATTCTACTCAGAGAAACGTACTACCTTTTAGTTCTATATGCAATAATAAATTATCCTTAAATCTTCCCCCATTTGATAAGGTTATTTAAAATAGAGTCAATTTTGTTTTGTAACAGGTGATGATGATTTTTCATATTTAGTTCCATATTATATTAGTTCCATATTATATGGTCTTAAATTTTTAGAAACGATTCTCTAATTGGTCCTTTAGACAAAATGTGACCAAATGTTTCTTTCTACATATAGTACCCAAAAGCATATTTACGGAATAAATGTCAAAAATTGAGGACCATAAATGTAATATTTTTTTTATTTGGAGACAAATATGGAAAATCATTTCTTATAAGGGACTCTTCCCAAATAAATATTTCCTTGCAAATTTGATAAAGTTGTTATTTAAAATAGAGTAAATTCCCTTATAACAAGTAATTTTTTATATTCGGTATTCACTCCTATATTATACGGAGTATCATTTAAGTCATTTTTTCTACACGAAATAATTTGTAACTTATAAGCAGCTTATAAATTAAAAATTGTTTATAAGTAATAAGTCAAGAAACAACAACATAAAGAGATTCCCACATAATATCAACAAATTCATTTTGAAACATATTTTTGAAATATCATATTTTTATAATTTATATTTATTTCAAATAAAAATATTAATAATTAAAGTGGTACATAAAAAATCAAATTAAAGGAAAGATACGAGACGTATGGATCGAAGTATAAAATTAGGAGCTTTGATCTCTATATGGGATCACACTTGACATGTACAATAGGTTTTTAAAATTGGTGTTGAGTATGTCGTTTATCCTTTACTAATATTACTCCTTCATGATAATTCCACAAGTGGAGAATATATTTGGTAAATTTTTTTACACGCCAACATGCCATGTAATTTATGGAGTATGAGTTGGTAAATGGTAATTAGCTCTTTGCCTTAATAAAAATTTACGGTGTATATTTTTTCCACAATTAAAGCTATTTATGGAGTTCACATGTTATAAAAACTCATATTTCAATACTTTGTATAATTTGTCCCGTTAAGCAATTTTAGTAATTTTAACCCAACGATTTTCGTAATTCTTGCCTTATACTCCGTATAATTTTAGTAATTTTTTTTCTAATCTTTTTGCTTTATGGAATTTTAGTTATTTTCACCAAAGATAGTTTACCATATTTTTTTGAGCTTCACCTTGGACTGTGTGATAGGAAGCCAACTCTTTAAGATTAATAGGTAAGCTCACCCAAGTTTAAAATATAGCAGGAGCAAAAGCATTGACTTGACTATTTTGTAAACGATCAAATATTTAAATCAAATAAATTAGAAAAAAGATTTAATATGACTTTTGTACTTTATCTTGACAATTTGACTTACTATTTTAATCGAAAGAAGTTTATACGATAAATTATCATTTTTACTGGGTTGTAACTTAAAATTTACAAATTTCTTTGTGTAATAATTCATTATTTATGTGCATGAAAATAAGAAAATTTGAATGAGAGAGGGCTCACTTCCTAGCTTTTCATTTACGCAATCGTACATAGAAATTTATGTAAAAAAGATTGTGATAGGAAAAATCATAGTGTGGAGGGCAGCGTGAGTAGATATGTGACAATGAAGATATATATATATATATATATATATATATATATATATATATATATATATATCTGTGTGTGTGCGGAGATAATCAATAAAATAAAAAAATGTGCGGAGAAGATGCAAGGTGTAAAAGCAAATAAGATGGAGACTCGGGTACAACCACATCAAAAAGAAATACAATTTCAATTTATAAATATTTGTATTTTGATAAATATTTTGTATTGACTAGAATGCTCGCTATCAGAAAGTTGAATGCTTTTGCATTAAAAAATTTTTAAACTGAGATATTTTTATCTCCAAATAGTATTATTGCAATGTAAAAATGAAGGACTGCACATATGCATTTCATTGTTATTGATATCATATGTTGGTACTATTGGCATTCTTATTTCGGAGACAAAAAGATGAATGTTCTATTTTAATTTTATTTCCTATGTTTTACTCATATACTATGTACTAATCTTTCTCCCTTTCTCTTCAGAATCATCGTAGCACTAATCATTTTTTATATTTATATTTTTTAAATTAATACGGGAGAAAAGAATCATTGTATTTTATTTTTTTAAACTAATATTTTCAATCATAGAATCATATGGTCGCTAATACAAAATTTATTTTTAATAAGGCGAGAAAAAAGAACAATTTTCGTAATCAATGTGGTGAAGGAATCATTTTTTTGCTAATATAAATTAATATGAGGGAGAAGAATCATGTTTTTTAATCGTAGAATCATAAGATGAATTTTTCAAAACTAATGAGGGAGGAAAGAATTATAAGTTAACTTTGCATTGATTTTTTTGAATTTATATATATAGGGAAAAGAATTATAAATTTTTAAAAATTCAATCAACCTAAATCATTTATATTTGATGTTTAAATTATATGCCTTATAGAAAAAGTCAAGTAATTTTAATAATTCACATTGTAGAATCAAAACCAATTTCATCTCATCCCGTGCATGACATGAGCAAAAATATTATCTTCTACATTCCACAAAACCCTTCCCCTTTCGTTTTTTTATTTTCCACACAGTAATAATCAAACTATCATATCTTACTTTTTTCCATCACATCAGGGGCAAAATTGGAAAGTCAACCAAAATTACAATTTCTTTATTTTTGCCCAAAATCAAAATGGAATGATTTTGTGGAAAGGAAGTAGTAGTATATGAATATTCGTGTCTTTGTGTGTCCATGCATGCCTATATACATATGCATACATCATATATGCGCACATAATATATGCATGTCGCTGATTAGTAGCTCGATCTATATATAAAAGAGCTTTCTTATACTCCCTCCTTCCTGGAAAACATGGAAATTTTGATTTTAAAGAGAAATTTAAGGGAATGTATTTTGGCATTAAATTTTTAAAAATATCCTTTGATGTGATAGGTAAAAGTATGATTCGATAGATAGATTATTAGTAAAAAGGTATGATGTGATAGGTAGGGTATGAAAAAGTAAGTGGTAAAAGTGACTTTTTAATAGAAATGAGAAGTGTTTTTTGGGACGGATAAAAAAAGAAAGGAGAAAGGTTTTCAGGGAGGGAGAAAGTATTGTATCGATACGCACACACACTATATATATGTATATGTATATACTCCCCCTGTCCCTAAATAAACTTTCTCTTTCGTTTTTTCTTTGTCCCCAAATAAGCTTCTCTTTTCCCTTAAAAAACCTCTTATAGCTCTTACTTTTTCATACCCTACCTATCACATCATACTTTTTTACTAATGATCTACCTATTACATCTTACTTTTACACATCACATCAAGAGTATTTTTGGAAAGTCAACACAAAAATATCCCTACTTTAAATACTCAAAAAGTCAAAAACGAAAGTTTATTTAGGGACGGAGGGAGTATGATTCTTTGATCTTTTCCATTACAAATTTGATTATAAATTATACGTATTACACATATTATATGTCATCATCAACAACCTCGGAGTGATCGAACGAAGACAACGAGTGGTCAACGGCCGGAAATGAAGGCATCCCATAAGTTTGACGGTTATTATTCACGTCCTGAACGCCGCCGACGTGAGACCCCCTATCCCGGCGGTGATCAAAAGCCGGCGGTGGCGCGGCAGCATTCTGTTGGTTGAGAACTCCCATTATTCCGGCGGGCGGCAGGTGGGCCCGGCCGCCGGCGGCAGTGGTGTACCGCATGATGTCGGCATTGGCTTCGTCGAGCTCTTTCTGGAGGAGGAGCACTTGTCGCTGGAGCATCGAGATGGCCCCCACGCACCCGTAGACCGGATCCTGGGCCCGCGCCTCCGCCTCGTAAGCGAGGGAGTTGACGGCATCCTGCCTCTGGTGAGGTGGGATGTCGTTCAGGAGTTTGCCGACGTTGCTAGCGCCGAAAATCTTGTGGACGTTGGCGAACTTCTGGGGCTCCTCGGGGGGGAAGTACAAGGCGAAAATGCACTCTGGGGTGCATTTTCGCCTCAGTAGCTTGCAGGCCGCGCATGGCGGGCTTGAATAGTTGGAAGCTGATGATGATGAAGGCATGTACATATATATTGTATCTTGTGGGCTGAATGTATATGTATCGAAATGTCAGAGCCGATCATGAATATAATTTTTTAAAAATAGAAATATATATTTTTTGACATAATATCAGAATTTTATCGACTAAAAGGTCACGAATTCAAACATTGTCGGCATCCAAGTTTCAACAACAACTAGAATAATAACTCAGTTGAATTTCACAAGCTTAGGGTATATGTATGGGGAGAGTGTACGTATACGTACGTTAACCCTACCCAAAAGTTGAGAGCTTATTCCCGAGAGAATCCCGGCGCAAGTAACACATATAGCAAAAACTCAGTGAAGGCACATAAAGATACATACATCAGAGGAAAGACAAGCACAAAAAGCCAAGACAAATAATATTAATGAGAGAAAGGTATATCAAGTAGAAAGCACAAAGCAAAAAGTGAGAAATGTACCATCTAATCCAAGATGTCTATCCAACTATCCTAATCTTCATTTTCTAAATTAACAATTTATATCTAAGGTCATATTTTCGATAAGGGTCAGAAGTATTAGCTTATGTCTGATCACATTCTTTCTAGGTCTCCCCCTAGCCCTACCCTCACCCACCAGCGTGAGCCTCTCACACCTCCGCATTATGCATCAACACTCCGACGTATCCCAATCCCAAACCACCTCAATCTAGCTTTCCATAACTTATCCTCACCTGGTATCACTCTCATTGTCCTCGGACAATCTCATTTTGAATCTTACCTAACCTCGTCTTTCCACACATACACAACAGCATTTGCATCTCTAAAACATTCAGCCGACGACCGTGGATCTTCCAAAGTGTCCAACACTCTACATCATTCAACATAACTACTTTGACTATAGCCCGATAAAACTTACACTTCATCGAAGCTAGAATCTTCATATCGCACAGAACCTGAAGCCAACCTCAAATTTTCACAAACAACTCCAACACGATGTGTAACATCGGTATCTTACTCCCCTTCAGCTTGAATGACTGATCCAAGATACCGAAAGTCTGAAACTTGTCAACCTTGAGCACGAGGTGGGAGTCAATCCTAACTTAGCTTCCTCCTCTAAGTCTCTCACAAGACCACTGAAACAACATTTCATGTATTCAATCTTAGTTCTATAGATCCTACTCAGTCTCCAAGCCTTAAGATTCCAAAGTGATGTGCCAAAGCTCAAGCTTGTCATTTAGTCTCTCAAATGTTTCGTCATCCAACACAATATCGTCACTAAATAACATGCACCAGTGAACCTCCCCTTAAACTCCCTATGACAAGATGTTCATCATGAGAGCAAACAGGAACGGGCTCAAGGTAGACCCCTGGTGTAATTCCGCCTATATATACACAGAATGGCTCATAGTCACCCCGGCAGTCTTTGCCCTACTCCTTGTCCCATCCTACATATCCTTGACTGCACGAATGTATGTGATAGGAACCCCTCCCGACTCAAGACACCTACACAAGACCTCTCTCGGCAAATTGTTGTACGCCTTGTTGAGGTCAATTAACACTATGAATATCCTTCTTCTTAATCCTATACTCTTCCATCAATCTTTGTATATTAGGAGGTGATTGAATAGCCTATGTGGTCGATCTGCCAATTTTAAAAAATTAATCTTCAAGTGCAAGGTTCAAGCAAAAGTAAATCTCGCCTCTACGTGAGATCGAGTGTATGTTAGAACATATTTTTTTTGAGTCTACAATTACAAACTTGCTTATGCTTGAGCTGATTTATTGACAAATCTTTTACTCTGCTTTGCTTTGGGGGGGGATATTTTAGTTTTAAAGTTCATGATAAATTTCATTTTTTTCACATTTGATTGAACTGGTTTTTTCATGCTAAATTTGATTTTTCATGAACCAGAACTTAGAGATCCGATGCCGAAGTAAACGGGCTGGGGTCTTGGAAAATTTGTCTTTCTATAGTAATTTGAAAGAACTACGGATAGGAGTCAGTGGCGGATCTACCCCATAAGAGTTGGGGGCTAATGCCCCCTACTAAATTTATTTTTCAAGTTAAAGTTTTTTTTTAAAAAAAAATTATGTATGTATACCCCCAACAAAAATTAATAAGACCTCATCTATGCCCCAACAAAAATTAATAAGACCCCATCTAATTAAGATGGTTTTAAAGTTTTTATTTAATTTTTTTACTAAATTTCATTTTATTACATACTTCCTCTTTTTTCTTAAAAAATTTCTTTCATTTTTTCCCTAAAACATTTTCATTTTTGTAAAAAATGACTAATATATCTAAATTAAATTGTTGCAATATACTCAATTCAATTTGGATTGAAGTAATAAGTCATTTAAATAATTTATCTCACTTTTTTTCGATGATAAAAATATAATTAGAAGGTCAAACTACAAAAATAAATCCTTCCCAAATCAAAATAGGAATGTCCGAAACAAATTTTATTACTCTAGTATTGTTTTGTCAATTTATATTGTCTATTAAAAAATTCAGGTACGTTGTCCCCAGACCCCCGACTAATAGTGCCCCCATCTAGCTAAAATCCTAGATCCGCCGCTGATCGGAGTACAATTATATCACTGGGTTTTTTAAAAAAAATACGAAAACTGAAAATTTTAATAATTGGTACTAGAAAAGTTAAAGTATGTGGTTAAAATTTATTTGAAAAAAGTTAAAGAGAAATAAAATTTGTCTACGTATATGCTTCGTATTTTCTTAAACGAAAAGTTGAAAAATATAAAATTGATTTTTAGACACATTAAACACGAAAAGTGTAAAAATTTATTTATGAAGAGAATGGCTCTTGATAATTAAAGCCTAGATATTTAAGGTATATATAACATACATCCGGAAGTACGGTGTCTCCCGTACATCTGCTTGAATACTCATTTTCGAGTAACAAAAATACAAATTTTCGAGTAATAGAATACTTATTTTCAAATTGAATACTCATTATCGAGTATAACTAAATTTTAAAAAATTAAGTATCGAAAATGAGCATTCAATTACTCATAAATGAATACTCTCCATACATGTGTGTGAAATACCGTATAACCGGTTGTATAATATATATTGCGAAATATTTATGTGATCAGTCCTTCATAGAATCATATACTCTGTATATGGATGAACAAGCCAATCACGTGTTGCAACAGGATTTGCTACAAGGAATTGGCTGATAATTGAGAATCAATAAAGAGACATTAAAATGCTCATTATTAGTTCATCATAATATAAAATTAATTACATAAATATAGAATTTAAATTTAATATTGTGCTCCATCCATTTCACAAAAATTGTCTTTTAAGGTTTATAAAATACATTAGATTTTGAATGAATGTAGATTGTAGACTTAATTATGTATACATCCATTCAAAATTTAATCTATCTAATAAATCTTAAACGACAATTATTGTGGAATGATTGGGTACTTTTTATTTGATGGATTACAAATAAATATGGGGTAATTTTTAATAAATTATATATTTCATATATTATCATTCATATTGATGTAGCTAGGAATACAATTCACAGAATTTTAATTTTATAATGTTGGTCAAACTAGGACTACTTAAAATTATTAGGAAAATGTTAGGGTGCCACCACATGGGTGCTACGATGGGTGCACCCATGCTTCGCACAGACAAACACAGACGATAATTGTCTGTGTCGCACAGACAATTATCGTCTGTGTTTGTCTGTGCGAAGCATGGGTGCACCCATGGTAGCACCCATGTGGTGGCACCCTAGCATGGTCCAAATTATTATATATATTGGGCACTAATAAATTACCTTTGAAGGATTGAGTCATTGAGTGAATGTATAGTGACTTTTTTTTTCTTAGACCACCACATTCTAGGCTGTTGCCAATGTGTTTAATTTGGCAGTATTTTTGGGATGTCATTATATTATGATAAGAAATCACTATAAATAGAATTAAAATATTGAGAAAGTGTCAAGATATAAGTTTTATGTTTTTATTTCTAAAATAGAAGTTTGCATTAGAGTAATATGACACTGCATATTGACATTTTATACTCAGTACTACGGAGTACTTTTTTGATAATGCATATGGTCATGCTTGACACCACTGTGTATAGTATGCATTTTAATTCATATTCCGTGGATAAAAACATACGGAGTATATAGAACTCTTATTTTATTTGGTATATTTCTAATATTTTACTTTTCCTTTAGTTTTTTTCCCTTCCAAGATCTATTGTTCTGGTTAGAAAAATTAACTCTCAACTTTCTCTAATTTCTTCAAATTTTTTTCGGCCAACAACTTAAAAAACTTTTTTACGTATAATGAATTTACAATGACATTCTATATTCAAATTTATAATTTACCATCTGATCTCAAACACGGACAAAGATGAATTTTTTAATCTAAATTTAATTTTTTATGTATTTATTAATTGAATGATTTTTCTAATACTTTTCCTTTTTCTGTACTCTCTAGCTTCTTCCAGTATTTTCTAACTCCTTCATCTTTTTTCCAATTCATTTCAGTTTCTTCTAACATTCAACTTTAAAATTTAAACGGGAAAGGTAGGCCCTAAGTTTTTTTAAAATAGTTTATAATTTTGAGAGATATATCTAACAAGAACGACCTCTACATTGAATAACCACTTTTGTATAAGGAGAATCAATCTCAACATAATATACCAACATTTCTTCATTGCAAATAGTAAAATGTTGACTGTTGATTAATTAAGCTTAATTATAGACCTATTAAATAGTATAATTCATCTCACGAGTCATGACTATATATGATTATTCTCGTATATATTGTTCTCGGTCAATACAATTAATTTATGCTTTGACATTGTAGTTTAGGAATATAATCCCGTATTTTTAACGTGATCGAATCACGTAAATATTATAAATATTGTATTTTTCACTTAAAAAGAAATGCAAAAAGTATATACACTAATTTATTTTGGAACAAAAAACAATGAAGAAGTGGTAACCCTTTTGTGGATGTCACATAGGCGCAGCCCAAAGGACCCTAAATTTTTAGGCTCGTATATATTTATGCACTCCATATATATTACAAATAAAATATCTAATGACTTCCACATTACTTATTTAAATAAGTAATTACTACACAACTTGTTTGTAAAAATGTGTATATGTTTTCCTTTAAAACACTCGTTTGGTCCTTGAAAATCTTTCTCTTTTCTTTCATCCGTCTTAAAAACTTTACTCATTTCTATTAAAAATTTGGTTTTATCCCTATTAATTCTTAACATATCTATCACATCACATCTATTCACTATTAATCTACCCATCAAATCTTACTTTTATCTATCACACCAAAGGATATTTTTTGAAAACTCAACATCAAAATGTACTCCTCTTAAATATCTTAAAAAAACATCTCATGTTTTTAGATACGGAGGGAGCATCTAATTTTCTTTGAATTTGTGAATACATTTTTTCATCACAAAAGGGAGTGTAAACTTCATTGTGAGATGAATGAATTCTAAGAGGAGGAGGCGAGTAATATGTCATCTCTTCAAAAGAAATTTCTCATTTTTCTATCAAGTTTGTTTTTTTTAAGAAAAACAATGAATGGTTTACATAGTTTTATTTCTTTGCTGACACGAATTTTTATCGTATAAAATTATGAGAGAAAATTTCTTTTGGGACAGACAAAGAAATACTCCACTTCTTTTGTTTCACAAAATTTTTCAACTTTCTTATTTTACACGTCTCATAAAACATTTTAATTTCTCCAAAATGGACTAAAATACCCCTCTTTAACCATACTTTCCCACATTTCATCCGCCACATTTCATCTTACTTTTGTTTTTTAATTACTCCTCATTATTTTTAACTATTCATTTATGTGAAACATCACTTTTAAAAAGAAACCCTTAGGGCACTTGTGGAAGATCAAACACCAAAGTACACCTCCATTAAATCACCAAAAAGTCAAAACTTTTTTATTCTTGTTTCTCATTATTCTTCACTATTCATTTATGCGAAACATCACTTCTAAAAAGAAACCCTAAGGGCATTTGTGGAAGATCAAACACCAAAGCGCATCTCCCTTAAATCACCAAAAGTCAAAATTGGAAAACTTTTACGGGACGGAGAGAATATGTAAGTCTCCCCATAGTTTATTGTGTAGGGCATGTTGTGGGCATATATGGTAATGTAGGGTTAGGGCATCATGCGTTTATACTTACTTCAATTCCGGAGTTTAAGCCTTTATATGTGTTGATATCCGACATTCCTCATGCATACTTCCGCAAAAATAGCTACACTTTTTCTAAAGGCTGCGTTTGGATGGAGGTAATTAATTTTATGGCTTTTATAAAGACTTCAAGGATTTTTGTCTATGGTATTCATAAATAAATCTTGCAGTAAATTAAAATAAATTGAGTCAAAGAGTTTTTTCTTTTCTTTTTGATAAGTCTAATTAATTAAGAGTATGAGAATGGAATTGTTTAATTACAATAGTAAAAGAAATAGTTTGAAATGATTTTTAACTTTTGTGGGGATTGATTGATTCCCCGAATTTATTTCATGGAAATAAACTCACTATTTCTTTTAAGATTTCATTTCATACTTCCTCTTATTGACTTTTTGAGGATTTAATGAAGAGATATTTTTGTGTTGACTTTTCAAAAATACCCTTGATGTGATAGGTAAAAGTAAGATGTGATATGTTGATTTTTAGTAAAAAATTTATGATGTGATAGGTAGGGTATGAAAAAGTAAGGGGTAAAAGTGGTTTTTAATAGATAAAGAAACATCTTTTAGAGACAACAAAAAAATGAAATGGGAAGATCTTTTAGGGACAGAGGGAGTATATTTTTAAACATTATTTCCAAGGTCACTTTCATTTTTAAGGATGAAACTCGTCCTTGATGGTTCCTCCCTTAGACACGGCCGAACAGTTACTGGGATAAAATAAATTGGATTTTGATCGTAGATCGATGACAAATAGTAGATTGTCCAAATTTTGGTTGTGTGCATCCAACCAAATACACTCTAAATAACATATAAACATTGTTAAATACCAATGAATGATATAAGTATTTCAAAACGAACTTTCTAATATTTCGCTACTCTGACCCCATAAATATGAAGTATTTTAGAAAATGAACAACTAATTAAATTCGGACACATGAAGCATAAATGAATAATATCTCCTATGTCCACAATAATATTCATAGTCACAAAATTATCTTTGTAATTTTCGAAATGCATTCTTCTCCTAAAATTTTCAAAAGTAGTTGCATTCTCTACATATGATAGATCAATATTATTTCTATCTTATTTCCTATACACAAATTACAATCCAAAATTTCCTAATATATTAAAAATCATATATCAAGTCAATCTATGAAGAAATTAAAATTACGGGACGGAAGGAAATTAAGAGATCAGATCTAACCTATGAACAACATGAACCATAATTGGATCACTCAATATTTCTACTCTGTATTTTAAAAAAAAAACCAAGGGTTTCTGAACCTTTATATATATAGGGATTATATTTTAAGTACAAAAATAGCAGTTATATACATATATAGTACATACCTTTCTGAGATGATTCTTGAATATATTTCTTGCTAGTGTTTGTGGGGTTCCAAGCTAGCTAGAGCTATATATATATATATATCACTTGATCTGTCTTTGGAGTTAATTATATATATATAATACCTTAAATGAATAATATTAATATTCAAAGCTTGAGATTTAACCTTATTATGGATGAATAATTAAAGAATTGCAGAAGTGGGAATTGGAAAATGGAAGAGAAGAAAGATGGAGAAGAAGAAGATGATGATGATTAATGGAGAATTATTGAAGATTAGAAAAGATCTAATTACCAAAATAAATAGGGAGGTTTAGGGCAACAACAATGATTAGACAAGGGTTAGTGCTGTTTTATGGATCTTATTGTTAGCTAGCTAGATATAGATATAGTTATAGGCTCTATATATATATATCTACCGACAGACGCTATACAAAACAAATTGCAAATAGTGGGGGTTAACTTTTTTTAATGGGAGATATTGGGGTTAATTATCTAGGGGTTCGGTTTATGTGACAATATCTCTACTGTGAAAATATGAGAATGGTGTACTCTCAGACCGTCGTGATGCATTTTACACTTGTAATATGTAGTGCATTTTTGAGAAGTTCAATTTGTTTATCAAATTGCCAGTGTAATTTTTTCACTTTTTCAATTTTTTTTAAATTTTTAATAGCTCTTAGATCTTAAATCTAGTATGTCGTATGCATTCCTATTTCTTTCACTCTGCGTTGTTATCATTTGAACCAAAATCAAATTTTCTATTAATGAAAATGCTTAAATAATAAATAAATATAGCAACGTAACACAAAAACATACGGAGCAACATTTATTTATAAGAAAATGACATATTTTTAATTATACCCCGTGAAAGGCACTAAATTTGGTATTTTATATTGACATTACATAATATTTTTTAACATTGTGTTTTGACATTATTATTTTAATGATTTCATAGGAAATGTTTCATAGAGTATGAAATTAAAGTAGAATGGTCTGATTTCTTGTTTTTGTATCAAACTTTGTTGAGGTGCATGTGAATTTATAGTGTGCATTTGGGTTAAAAAAAGTTATATTCTAGTATAAAATATTGAAGGTTTTATTTTGGTATATATGTGAGACATGTTAATTTATTCTTAATTAGGTATTTTCTCCTAATTAATAAGTGAAATTTGCCCTAAATAGGACTAAAACATAATGACTTTCCTAATGTAGGACTTAAACTTTTTTATTCCCTAAATAGGACTTAATAATGACCTAATGAGAAGAATAATGTCCAGTAATGATGGACATTTACTTGAATAATGATTACTTCATAATGACCAAAGGTCCTACATTGGGAAATAAAAAAAACTTATAGTCCTATATTGGGAAAGTCATTATCTTTTAGTCTTATTTAGGTAAATTTATCAAATAATAATAGTGTTAACAACTACAAAAAAAATAATAGTGTTAATTATATTGTTCATTTGTATATCGATTAGTGATCATCCATATGCGGATAATATGCTTGATTATTTGCATAAATTTTTATCATACAATTCAACTTATAGAAAAATGTATGTAAAACAAAATAATTAAGAACTTATCAAATGGAGGAAATATAAGATTTAAATGCTAATTTTTTAAAATCTCGTGTGTGAAAATATTGACATTATTTTAGAAATGGTTTGTATAAAAACTCCTTTGGCGTAGTGATATGATGGGTAGTGTTGGTAACTTTATTTGTAATATTTTCTTTACAGTTTTAAATTGTTTGAAATTTGTCCTTGACTCTAGACTTTCCCCAATATATTCTTTTGTAGAAAAAGACTCCAATTCCTTTATTCATGTCAATGCCGGTTTTTTGAAGGATTCTTGGTCCATACTCCTTTTAAGCCTCCCATGTAATTAAAAGTCTTATAGTATTTTTAGAATATACTTGATGATATCTTTTTAAAATTTCAAATAAAACTTTTTAATTTATCGAGGATGACCCCATCTTCGAGGGTCTCTTCCGAGACGATCGGATGGTAAGTATGAAAAGATAAATTAGACTTTGATCACAAAGTGATGATAAAGACTAAAGTTTGCATTTGTACTTGCAGATGCAGTTGTCAGAAATCAGACCTAGGGATTAAGCCATAACCACCCCTTGTTTTGCCAACAACGCAACGCCACATGCAAACTTTGTATTTCATATGTCGCCCAAAATATTATACTCTCCGTCCCGGTTTAAATTTCATGTTTTATTTTACGATGTTTGTCTAAAATTATTTTGAAGATAATTTATTTGAGAATTAGGGCGAAATTAAAAAGATAACATTTACACATTTTAAAAAATACATAAAAATTTCTACAAAACAAGAGGTGACATTACTATAATATTTAATCAAATGACTAACAAAAATAAGAAAATAAAATGAATAAATATGAATTATATAAATAGTAAATAGATAACCTAATTTACACGTTGGGAGTATTTTCTTTTTAAAAAATTCAATTACATAAGACTTTTTGGATAGGTATTATTGGCCATTGGGCGATGAACTTCTTGACTGGTCCAAACGAAGAAGTATATCACGAGAAATGGGCTGCAATTCAATTTCTTGAGGCGCTAAGAATTGGGCTTGTTCTCTCCATGATGTGTTTGGGCTCCGGCCCAAACTGAATCTCTTCTTCAAAAATTTGAGCTCATTTCACCTTCCACTACTCCACTATTCTCTCAAAATAAGATATCAGGTAGTTTTGATTAGGAAAAAAATAGTAAAGTATAACAATTGATTACAATATTACTAAAATAAGAAAGAAAATAATAAGAATGAAAAAATAAAAAATAAAATAAAACTAATCTAAACAAATAAATATCATGTACTAAAAACATTGTGGATACTTAAAAGAATATAAAAACAAAGATACTACCTAAAACCAACTTAGAAAAATCTCACACTTAAGATTTGAGCATCCTCGATCAAAGGGCCAAACCGAATATACTTCGTATAACTTTTTTTTAATAAGGAAAATGTACTTTAGAGACTTTGTGACCATTCACATTGTTGGATTCTAATTAAAGTGAGTATAAAATCCTAAAATGCTAGAGAACTAAACTATGAATTTTTTTATCCTAACAAATGCTCTAAGGTTGCAACAACAAAAACTTTTCTAATGGAATCTTATGCCCCAAAATGATTCAATATATAGCATCAGTAGCAAGGTTTATCAATAAACCTAAAATATATATAAAAATTACCCACTTTCCAAAAATAAAAATAGGCTTTTAAAATTGGTTTCTTTTTTAGATTTTAATTGATCAAGCAATGATGATTAAGACAACATTTAGATAGGACAAAGTATGTGGATAACTAGTTATAGAGAATGAAATTTATGAACTCCTTTAAGAATTTCAAACATTTTAATATCATTTTACCATTACTAAAAACATATGATTTTATCAAGAAAATGAGTATAAGACTCATTACGAGACTATAAAAGATGGGAAAATGAGATTATTGAGTCAATTTAAAAAATACTAATCTAAATGAGAGAATATACAACTAAGAATGGGAAAATAATTCAAACCCAAAACTTATTTATGAAATAATTGTAAGTGCTTGCGTCATACTCTTCTAGGAGCATGAGTGAGTGAATTTGTTCACTTCGTACTTTATCATTAATTTTGGTGCGATTCATGTGATATTGATTACCAATGACATACTCGAAAATAAGCTCAAATTGGAGTTCTTATGGTGTTTTTTCAAAAAAAAGATGGTTACTGAAATTAAAATTAGATTTTGAGACTTCGCATCTACTAAAGCATATGACTCAGAGGGGGTTTAAGCACCTACGGCAGAAAATATTGCAAACAGAAAAAACGTAAAACATGACACCTAATATATTTACGCACTATGTGAAACCCACGTTTGTGTAATAGGCATCTACTAAATCACCAGTGAGAATTACACGAGTACATAATAATATATATGATGAGACTAGACCCAATCATGGGCTTGGGTATCCGACCCGACCCGATAGGCCCGCTCGAAAAAATGCGGGCTTGGGCTTGAGTTTTAGCATTCAGCCCAGCCTGACCCGTAAATTTTGGGTACCCGCAAGTGTTGCGGGCCGAGTTTGGGTTGTGTTGTTAATTAAAGCTTGCAGGCGGCCAACCCGATCCCTATAAATAATTAATATGAAAGTATAAATAATACGAAGTTGTCGAAGTAGTATAAAATATATACCTTTTACATGGAATATAATTACTTAAAAAATATACAAAATATTATTCATTAGTCACTTTTTGCTTATGCGTTTACTAAAATTTTAGTGCAAAGTATGTACTCTAGTTCCATAGGATTTTCTTATATAAAGCAATCCAATTCTATATATATATCTCATATCATCGCAATTCAATATTGCCTTCCTTTATAATAATATTAATTTATTTGTTGAGAGGATGTTGTTCACCATAAAAAATGTTGATCATATATTCATTCTTCCCGTGTTCCAACACATGAAAGGGGAAGGAAAACAATGGATGACATTTTTCAGGGCAAAGAGATTTTTCAATATTGTGGATTTGAATGACGATCTTATATTTGACGAAAATAAAGAAATGATCGAATAATTTTTAAATTTTGCTTGAGATTTCACATAGACTCATTCTACATCCAACATACTCCCCCCGTCCTATAATGATCTTCCCGGTTCGCAAAACGAAGAAAAATCTCAAGTTTTTTCAATCTATTTTATTTAAATATTGGTATAGAAATAAAAAATAAAAGATACATATTTAAAAAACTACACCAAAAGTTCAACAAAACAAGTGGTGACAAAAATATTTTATTTTATCATATAGGCCATGAAAAAACACAAATAAATATAAATTCCTGTGAAGTTGGAATAGTGCTCTGGGAAGATCATTATAGGACGGAGGGAGTATTTGCAACATTCTAAACCATATGAGATTTTGTTAACAGAACACGGTTCTCAAAAAAATCATTCTCAGTTTTACCATCTTAATTTTTAAGTATAGTGTTAGATAGTAAAAGTATATATTTAGAGTCTGTTTTTAGTGAGGTGTTAAAAAATAAAAATTGAAATAAATCATAAATTATACTCCCTCCGTCCCTTAAAAAAGTCCAAGCTTTGATTTTTATGGGATTTAAGGGGAGTGTATTTTGGTGTTGATTTTCCAAAAATGCCCTTTGATGTGATGGATAAAGTAGGATGAGATGAATAGATTAATAAAGAAAAAGTGTGATGTGATAGGTAGGTTAAAAATTAGTAGGGGTAAAAGTAATTTTTTAAAAGGAAAAAAAAAGTGTTTTTTGGGACGGATGAAAAAAGGAAGGGAAACCTAACTTTTTTGCGGGACGGAGAGAGTAGTTATTAAATAATAATAATAATAATAATAATAAGTAAAAATTGTGTGCAAAAGGACTCCACACCGTGTACGAAGCAACTCAACACGGTCCTTTTGAATCACGAGTTTAAGTGAAAAATGTTCAAATTGTTCTTTTGGAAGAGAGGAGGAAAAGGCTCGAGAATTTCAAGAAATCATCATCAGGAGCAGTTTAAGGTCCTAATGTCTTGTTTGGCGCGTGTTTTTGCCGTGTGTTTAAAATCAAACGCCATATTTACGCAATTTTCTGATCTTTTCTGTTATGTTGTAATCCTTAGAGCACTGGTAATGGTCCTCACGCCCGCCGGCGTGATCGGGCGTTTAACGTACCAGGGGCGTGAAACACCGCCCCTCTCCGGCGTTATAAGGGCGTGAGTCGCCCAGCGTCATACGTTTGACGCGGCGTGGCTCCGATTTTTTTAGTCGTTCCCATTCCCAACGGCTATAGAGCCGTTACCCCCCCCCCCCCCCCCCCAATTAAAAAAAAATTCTAAATTTAAAAAAAAACCTATAAAATCCTCCCTTCTCATACATCTTCCTCACACCTCTCTCTCACAAATATCTCTTTATTACTAAATATTCTCTCAAAAATATTTATTATTTATTATAAATATTTATAAAATATAATTTAAAAATGGGTTCATCTTCCGACGATGAAAGAGCTTCGATACATAGGCCAAATTAGGGGTGGACACGGTACCGGTACGATACCGTGACCGGCAACGGTACCGCCGGTACCCGCCACCGTTACTGTTGGAACACACTTTGTACGATAAACTAAAGTCGTGTTCATTTCTGACAGGTTTTGATAATTGCCAAACCGTCGTGGATATAAAGAGTTTCGTTGAATAACTCAAGGCGTGAAGAATGGCTTGGAACAAGACCTAAAAGACTCAAGGACAAGATCAAGAATTGAAGACTTAGTCGAGTCGGTCTTTTGTGATCAAAACCGACAATAAATTCAAGTCTCGGTTCTCAAAAAGTCAAAACAATTTTTACAAATCACAAAATATTTCTTGTGCATCAAAACAAATTTTTTTTGATGATTCCTTTTATTGTTAAAATCTCTGGTCCTTGCTCAGAACCAAAACCACCTAAGTCGGCGTTCGGCTTTCGACGTTCGGCTTTCGGCGTTCGGTTTTTGGCGCCCGAACCAACTCCGTGGTTTTCAATTTTTTAAACCCTGTTTTTACCTCTGAGCATTTTTAAAATGTTCCCAAATAATTATTTTATAAAAACCACTTTTGTATCTTGGTCAATCGGTCTAACACGTGAAAAACGGTCTAAACCATACGTACGTATTATACGACCTTGGAGACTTGGTTTTTACCAAACAAGTCTTGTTTTTACTATTTAATACCAGATACAATATTTTCCAAACCCGGTTTTTACTTTTGGGAACACTTTATTTTTTGACCTCGGTTTTTCAAAACGGGTTTCAGCTGGCTAGACTTTAGCTGGGTGATAATCGATTATCACCTTAGTGACAATCAATTATCAGCCCTTGCAGCTTTGAACTTCTAATGTTCTGAAGCACACAATAATCGATTATCAGCTTTGCAATAATCGATTATCAGTCTTTGCAGCCAAAATCCAGAATGTTCTGAGAGGACCAATAATCGATTATTACTTGTTGACAATCGATTATTTGGGTTACCGTTGTCCTCCAACGGATAGAATTTTAAATTTTTGGACAAGGAATCTTTGGATAATCGATTATCATGCTTTGACAATCGGCTATCAGCCTGTGTCTCTGAAAAATTTGTCTTCATCCTGTTGGAAATTCTAGCAACGGGTTTATCCCATTTTGGGCTATATAATGGCACCCAAATCCTCTCAAGGTTACTCTCTTTCTCAAAATAAGTCTCTTCCAAATTTTTCAACAATTGCATTTAATATTTTTCATAGATCTCAATTATTTTTATGGACACTAGATTTTTCAAAAAATAATCAAAAAAATAAAACAATTTTACACTTTAAAAATTTAATAAAAAAGAAAAAAAAAATTAATTTGGGGGTGGCCGGTCCGGTACCAGAACCGGTACCGGCCGGTCCGGTCACGGTACCGGTACCAAGGGGTGGCGGTACCAAAACCAGCGGTTCCAGAACCGGAACCGTAGCGTGTCCATCCCTAGGCCAAATAGTGTCGATATCCCTCGTGGTTTGCAAAACAAGCACCAATACCCCATCTGTTTTCAATACTCATTTCTAAAGTTTTTGTGGTTTCAAAATGCTGCACTCGTGCCCCCTCTGATCATTTTCCGGCGAAGAAGGGGGCATTGATGCATAATTTTTAAACCATAGGGGGTATCAGTGCTAATTTTTATTTCTCGCATTTTTTTTTGTTTTTTCCATTTTTCCTTTTTTGTTTCATTTATTAATAAAGGTTTTTTTTAAAATTATTTTTATAATGTTCTTAAAATTTAAAGTTATTTTTGTTTGAAAAATTTAACATATAATGCATATGTACTTCTTAAATTAACAATTTTTATTTATTCTGAAAAAAAAGTAATTTTTTTGAGAAATTCAAAAAAATTATGAATAAAATAAGAAACAAATTAATACAAAAATAAAAATGAATATCCTTTTTGGACATCTTTATTCTAAGAACTTTTTAGGCGTGTCCAATTTTTTTTGTATAAGACTTTTTTGCGTATTTTAATTTTTTCATTTCGTTTTTCTATACTTTTATTTTTTTATTCTTTGTTTTTTTGAACTTTCCAAAAATTATTCTAAGTAGCAAAAAATGAAAATGTTTAATTTGAGATAGATGTAATGTATGTTAATTTTTTTATTTTAATTTTCATTTCAAACACAAAGAATTTGAAAATTTTTGAAACATTATAAAAAATTGAAAATATATTTAAAAAAATCTAAGAAAAGGAAAATGAGATAGAAAATATTTTTAAAAAGGGAAGAATAATAAACAAAAATATAAAATGAGCACGAATGCCCCCTATGGTATAGAAATTATGCGCCAATGCCCCTCTTCTCCGGAAAATTGCCGGAAAATGATTAGAGGGGGTGTGGGTGCAACGTTTTGAAATCACGGAGATTTCAGAAATAAGTTTTGAAAACGGAGGAAGTATTGCTGCCAATTTTCCAAATCACATGGGGTACCGGAGCTGTTTGGCCTCGATACAAACATACATACCGGTCGAGCTTAATTAAAATTTCGTTGAATTATTTTTCTTAATTATTTTTAACATTTCATTATTCAAAAACCAAGTCAAGTGAATTAAAAGTAGGTAATAAAAAATTAATAGTTCATAAATAAATTTACATTTTATTTTTATGTTTGGTTTTCCATATTTAAATTTTTTTGAATTATGGTATATTGAACTCACCAAAAAAAATTATAAACAAAAAACTGAAAATATTTACTCCCTCTACCCCATTTTAAATTTTTTGTTTGTCTTTTTTCTCCGTCCCAAAATAATTTCTCCGTCCCAAAATAAGTTATCTGTTATTTGTTATCGTAAACTTTTAAGAAATAAAATACCCAAACTACCCCGAAAATAAGTCACTCTTCTTCTCTTATCTTCTTATTCATCGTCACCTCTTCTAAAAAATAATGGCAATTTCGAAAAATCAATTCTATTTTTTCTCTTCCCTAAATATATCCAAAAATAAAAATAGGCAATTTAAAATAGGACGGAAGGAGTAATTTGAGATAAATGGAGTATATGTTAATTTTTTATTTTTATTTCAAATAAAAACAATTTTGAATTTTTAAAAACTAAATAAAAAAATTTAAAAACTTTTCTACGAAAAAAGAGTTAAAAAGTGAAAAACAAAATAATAATAAATGAAAAATAAGAAAAGAGCATGAGTGCTTTCTATGGTTTAAAAATTAGGCATCAATGTTCCATCTTCGACAAAAAATGACTGGAAAATGGTCAGAGGGGTGGTGTGTAACATTTTGAGCCAAAGATATTTTAGAAATAAATTTTGAAAAGAGAATGAGTATTGATATTCATTTTTAAAACTAATGGGGGCACAGGAGCTATTTCGTCAAAATAAAAACTAGGCGGCACAGTCGAAGAAAAAAACTAAAAAAATCATAACAAACAGTAAAAAGTACAAAAATTAGAAGTAATGAGAAAAGACTTTCTTTAAATTTCGTAAAATCAAACCATGATTTTTACTTCTAAATATGTTTATAAAATGATTAATCTAGAGGGTACTGTTAATCAAACACTTAAACCCATATGTGTAGAAAGCTGCAATAGCCTTTTGTGATGGTCATTTAGGACATTTCGTACGGAATAATTTACTTTTTTCCCTTCTCTTTTGAGATGCCATTTCTTTATTTTTCTCCAAAAACTTTAAGTTTCCTTTATTACACCCTTCGTCCCAAAAAGTCTTTACTGTTTTATTTTTTGTGCATCCCATAAAACACTTTTATCGATATCTAAAATGTCTAAAATTTACAACATTTATTCCTTATTGTGGGTAGAAGTTATTTTAAAAAATTTTTTGGATTCAAGACGGAATAGAAATATTTTATGAGATGCACAAAAAATGAAACAAAAAAGACTTTTTGGGACGGAGGAAGTATTATTTAAAGGATTAATCTCAACGTTGTAATTTGACAAAAATGGGGTTATCATTTATAAATAGCTAAGCAAAATAAAAAAAAAAGAATAAAGCCAAAACACCCATAAAACGCGGAACGCGGGCTCCACCCATAAAGGGGGGGCAATACGGGGAAAACCAACAAATTTACTTAGGCGGGAAATATAACCGTTGACATCCCGATTTTCCCGCCAAAATCCCTCAATTTTCCCGCGCTGCCCAAAATAAATCCCCGGGCAGCCCCTGGTTTTTATCCTCAATCGTTGTCATCATCATCATCATCAAATACTCTTCTCTCCCCACAGAGCAATTCCCAGAAAAAAAAAGCTTCGATTTTCAGGCCAAACAAACGCGCCCTTACCTCTCCTGTTCATCTTCCCTTCCCTTTTGTCGGAAAAAAAGCCCCTTTTTTGCAAGAAAGGTTATTCCTTTTATTTCTCTCTCTCTCTCTCAGATAAATACTCTGCTTTTCCTTCGAAGAAACAGAGAGGGCGGGGAATGAAACAAATGAAGAGAGGAAAGCAATGGGCATTTCCGGAAATTTCAATGTGTGCTCCTCTGAAGTCAATATCCACAAAGGCTGCGGCGGAGGGTGGCGATTGCCGGCGTTCCGACGACGAACGGTCGACGACTCCGACGGCCAGGGGGTCTAGGATTCCGGAGAGGCTCCCGTGTCCGCCGGCGCCGAGGAAACGCCGGCCTTCTTCCGTTTGCCGTTACAACGGCGTCAAGGAGTTCTTCGATCCGCCGGAACTGGAATCCGTGTTCGTGCGCCGCGTGGAGAGGGCTAATTAGTTAGAGTTTAATCGCGGTAATTAGCAGAGTGATTAGCAGTTCTAAAATTGTTTTTTTTAAAAATTTTTTTATTTGTTTTTAAATTTCCAATTTCTTTTGTCTTGTTGTTCTTGGGTTTGTTTGTCTTGTCTCTGTTTTGTAGCATGGAATTATGACAATCATTAGTAGCATTATCTCATTTGTATTATAGAAAATAGTTTTACTTTGTATGTTTAGTTTTATTTCTTCTTCTTTTTTTTTTGAGAAAATAAGCTTCAATTTCTGCAAATTTCTTTGATAGAATTAAAATTAAATTGGAAATTGAATTTTACGAAATTGATTTGGATGAAATTGAATTTTTCAATTCCAATTTATTTTTCGCATTATCAATTCTAAATTAATATATTTTGTGCTATTAAACAACAGAATTAAAATTATTATCTTCAAATGTAATTTCATAATTTAAATTCAGTGTATCAAAATGAGTCTAAATTTATATTATTCCATAGATATACTCCGTATTATTCATGACGAATCTTGGGAAATAAGCTTTTTATTACTCAACTCGATTGAAGAGAGAAGCTCAAATTTGTTATAAATTAATGATTAAAACTCCATGCATATTTGGGAGAAGTACTTTAAATGCTTTTAAAATTGAATGGCATTTTTTGTGCACCCACTCATATTTCTATTCCATGGGCCCCGCGGCCTGCATGCTAAACCCTTTCCTCTAGAGAATCCAATGTTAACATTTGAGTTGTCATTTATTCCTTCCACTTCAAAATTTATTACCACCTAATTTAAGAAAGAAAATACTGCCTCTTCTCAAAAAATTCCCTTTTTTATTTTTTATCAAATATGACATTTTTTTATTATATATGGTAAAAAAAGGTATATTTAATTTTAATGTAAATTTAATATAATTATATTTTTCTTAAAATATAGTTTTGATTTATAAATTTGAATAATATTTGTTTATTCAAATCATGTATAATTTGAAATCATAGTATATCATTGTTTAACTTAAAAAAAGTAATACTCCGTAATTTTTTTTTGGAACAAAGATAGTATAACACGTGGGAAAATGATGTTTGCACTCTATTTTTTATATATAAAAACACTCCAAGGAGAGTATAAGTGTTTTTCAATATAAACAAAGAAATCAAACAAGTATTCCTTCTGTCCCATTTTAAATTGTCTGTTTGCCTTTTTTCTCCGTCCCAAAATAATTTGCTTGTTACTTGTTATCGTAAATTTTTAAGAGTGAAATCCCTAAACTACCCCTAGAATAAGTCACTCTTCTCCACCTTATTTTCTCATTCATTGCCACCCCTTTTAAAAAGTAATGTCAATTTCGAAAAATCAACTCTATTTCTTCTTTTCTTTAAATATGCCCAAAAGTCAAAACATGCAATTTAAAACGGGACGGAGGGGGTAACATGTACGGAGTAACAAATCTAAAAGATTGATGAATTTTTTGTCTGTAAAATGTTTGTTCAAATTTTTAAATCAATTTGTGTATCTTATTCAAGTCTTGCTACTCTTTTTAATATTATTCAGACCTTACACCTCCTATAAGTTTGAGAGAAAAAAATAAATTTGTATGACTAAAATTGAAAATATATCCATGAATGTATATACATTAAGATTTTTCAACTTGCATCAAAATAATTTTAAATTTCTAAGACCCTACATCAAGAACCTTAGCAGAGCTAAATCTAAACTCTTTCGTCTCTCAAATTTTTACGTAGCATGTCCACTTCTCCACACAAGAAATCAATCACACACTGAATGCTACGGTCAATGTCTGATAAGCTCACACACTACCATTTAAAATGAGACATTCGTAATTGATCTGACCTAAGAGCTAATCTGAGAGCTAGAGGTTCATTGACAAAAATCACTTTCATCTCCCATCCATGGTAACTTAAATTCAATACATCCTAAAGGAAAGTCTTAAGCGTTGGAGGAGTTGACCAAATGGCTCGCTCTGGCTCGTCATAAATATCAATATACTAATGTTATACTGTGCGCGCGGAGCATGTAGGGGGTTTAAATAATAAGTGTGCCCTTTTTGGCAATTTATTTTCAATATTTCTTTTTTATCCTTTCATTGATATAGAAGTATATATTGTTAACAAAAAATGAAAATGATTTTTTGCTACAAAATGTGCATTATTCATTTATTGAATGTGCACATATCAATTTCATAGTGACATGGTGTACATATTCAAAATATATGCCAAGAAATACTCCGTAAATATATAAAATGAAAGTTTTTTTTATCTTGCAAGTGGATATATGTTATTGTTGAATACTCCCTCCATCCCAAAAAGTCTTTCCTATTTCATTTTTTGCGCATCCCATAAAACACTTCTATCCCGCCTTGAATGCCAAAAAAACTTTCAAAATAACTTCTACCCACAATAAAGAAGAAATGTTGTAAATTTTAGATATTTTAGATGTCGGTAGAAGTGTTTTATGGGATGCGCAAAAAATGAAACAGGAAAGACTTTTTGGGACGGAGGGAGTATAATGTAAATGGAGGAGAATAGTAGAATATATATCAGGATACGGCCAAACTAAAAAAAAATTACTCCGTATTCTTTAGTTACTGGTCCATGTTACCATCAAATCAAAACATTTTCTATAACCTTTTGTGCAAGAATCATCAAGTTGTAAAGTGGCTTCTTTATAATCCCCATAACGAAATGAATTAAGAAAGAAAAAAGAAAGTCATTCCCAAGAATTCCTACTGTTTAGCAAAGATAATTTGCAGCAGCAGCAGCATTGCCAAAAGGTGTTGGGTTTTGCTTTAGTATAAGATTCTTTACAAGCATAAAGTGTTCTGGATAATTGTCTTGTAAAAGAGTTAAGAAATAATGATGGTTACTTTTCTTTTTTTTCTTTTTTTTGAAATGATGGTTATTGAAAATACGTAGTTGTCATTGACGATGGTGGTGGTGGTGGTTGGCCTCAATGGTGGTAGATAGCTGTTGGACAGAGGCAACGTTTGACGAGTTTCGAGAATCAAATTAAGGAGATAGGGAGTATTAAAATAGTTGGATTGGTATCTCCTAAATTTGAAAGATATCAAAAGAATCTATCTGAAAAGATTGTGACACCAAAAGATATCAAATTCGAAATTAGTTTAGACTTCATAAAACACACAAAAGAATTCACATATCGGAAATACAAAAGCACATAGTTTTTACATTCACAAAATCAGTCTTTATTACATTTCATTAGTAAAATTTTAATGAGTTGTTATTACTGAGTATTTGTTAGCTTCATTGGTTGGCTTATGGGAAGCAAACAAATGCACTACAAATTGGAGATGCCATGCAAGGCAATGGAAAGAAACTCGCTGACTGGGTAGGTGTGGCAGGCAATGCCTCACCATTGTCGTTGCTCTAATGTGAACTTTGAAATTTGGAAGAAATATTATGCACTACAAAAGTACGAAATGATGACAATAATTGACAAGCATAAATTGAGGGCAATAGTGGGCAGCCGTGGACGATTAAGGGGATATCAAAACCCTCGAATTTCGGAAGATATAAAACCACCCCATTTAGAAGAGTTACGATGTCGAGAGATATCAAATCCGTATCGTATTTATGCATCATCAAAACACACGCACACACACACACAAATTTGATATCGAGAGATTTTACTTCTAGTGAGATTTTACTGGGTTTGTTATTGTTGTTGAGAACTTTGTATTGCGCCTCGGAAGTTTGTAATATTGTCTTTGGGCTAAGCTTAACAGGCAAGTGCTAGTGGGTCATTTTTCTTGTCTTGCTAACCTCTTCTCTCATCCACTCACTAACAATATACTCTTAAGCTGACCAAGAGCAGGTGATAAATTTAATGAAATATACTCCGTAACATTTACACTATGTTTGGTTCAACAACCGTTCAAGGGATCACAAAGGAAAAGAAAAGAAAATGAGTTTCACTCTTTTTCGTCACAGGAATTTGATTTTCCCTCTTAGTATATTTTACCTTTTCATTTTATTTTCCATCCTCTTTTCTTTTCTTTTTCTCTCTAACTAAACAAGAAAAATTATTTTCCATCTTAATTTCTTTTCATTTCCCTTTCAAATTCCTTGTACCAAACATAGTGCTAGTGCGGTATGATCTTTGATGTTCCTAGTCTGGTTTAGCCTAATCTAATTACAATAAGAATAAATAATTTATTTGAAATAATTAATAAGACGAAGAACATACCCAATTCTGGTGTCACTGTTATGCCCAAGTCTGAATTGGAACAACCATTTCCAAACTTGATGGGTTGAGACAAGCTGTAATTGCTCTGAAAACAACCTCAAATCCAGTCTTGACATAAGGACACAATAGACAAATAGGATTACAAATGCCAAAAGATATGGCATCTAGGACAGCAGTTTAAGACCTGATGAGATTGCCATCATTAAACAAGCAAAGAGAAGCTTACAGGCAAAAACATACATATCGACTGGCATTACCACAATATTCAAAGCCTTTCTTCTTGAAACCTGCTTCAATCAGCTCATGCCATTACCACAATATTCAAAGCTGTCTATCCAATTACTCAATACACTCAAATGCATTCTTGAGTTGAAAGAATCCAAATACAAGCCATGAATCAACCAAAGAAACACACACTTGTTAGTAAAATGAACCGTTCGGACACGTCGGCCTTGAAAAAAGCATACATTTAAGCTGATCCTAGTTTGACAAAAGGAAAACCCGGCGCACAGAACATCACCATTGAGAAGAGTGTCCAGAGTAGAGTCCCACCATTAATGGTTGCAAGAGCTCACTTTCAAGATTCCCTTTCATGCTAGTTCTGCAATCAATACAGCTAAGAACAAATGTTCAAACCAGAAATACGAAGCTAAATTCTAGCAGCAGTTGGTGAAATATTGACACGGATTGAAACAGGGTCAAATGATTTTTAACATTCATCAGACAAAACCCTAGAAAATGGGCTCAATCTTGGGACAGTGAAGAAATGAGTCTGTGTGGAGATTTTTCCCAAATTGGAAGGTCCAGAAACCGTTTCTTAAGCCTTTCTTCTTGAAACATGCACAAGACTTCAGCATCATCGCATAATTTAGAGATATCCGCAATCATGGCTCCTTGAATTTCCGCCTATAGAAACAGAATCGAACTCAAATCACTTCAAATTCAACTGAATAAGCACGCCGAAATTCAGTAGAAGAAGGTGGTTGTAAGAATTAATTACCTTAGAAAGGAGGTCGTCAATGATTCGCCGGGAGGAGTTATCCGCCGGCGGTTCGGAGGTTCCGGCGACTAGGTCAGATGATGATACCGGATCCCCTTGTTGAATCTGTTGATGGGCGGAGGCTTTCTCGCACGTTGCATTCAAGGTGTTCGATAATTGCTCCCACATG
The DNA here is from genome assembly GCA_003260385.1 of Cuscuta australis. Classification (NCBI taxonomy): domain Eukaryota; kingdom Viridiplantae; phylum Streptophyta; class Magnoliopsida; order Solanales; family Convolvulaceae; genus Cuscuta; species Cuscuta australis. Next base: position 2,647,330 of record NQVE01000192.1, read on the forward strand.
CGAATCTCCGTTTGATACTTGTTTTTGAGATTGAGGAGTGCGGCCCTCTTCCGTTCCCGGAGAATCTTCTTCTCCTCCGCCGCGTAGTCATGACGCAGTGGATGGGAGGAGGAGGAGGAAGCGGGAGAAGAGGAAGAGGACGGAGTTTGGGGATCGAGACGGGGGCGCTTCTTGGGGCGTTTGTAGATGAAGCCATCGTCGTTGACGAGCTGCCATTCGTCTGCCCAGTCGGAACCCGCCATGGGCTTTTCTCAACCGGTAGACGCCTCACGTTGTGAACATTTGTGGTTGAAGGCCCACCTAGTTTATGATAAGTTCGAAATGGATTAAAACAATTTCTCTCCAATTCATTTGAATGATTTTGATTTAATTATAATAAGGTTTGATTTGATGTGATCTAATTTATTCCAAGTGTAATTATATCATGTTAAGCATATATGATCTAAATTTTAATGAATTGACATTTCGGACAAAGTACGACTCTTTAGACATATTCAGAATTATTGAGGGTGTTTTGATCGATTTTGGATATTGTTGATGTAGAAGTCTTAAGGCATAATATGGTCTCAATACAATATCTTAACAAAAGTACGTTAAACGCATATGATCAAAACTTTGGTGAATTGACACACATGACAAGGTATTACTCTTTAGATATATTTGGAACTATTGAGGTTGCTTTGGAAATTGTTTCTGCTCTTCTGATAAAAAATACTAATAAATAGTAAGAATAAGTTGAAGAGAAGATGGTCTTACTATTACTTGGAAAAACTCTGGAAACTCAAAAAAAACAAGGGTACACCACTCTCCTTTCTACCATTCATTTTATTTTATTTTTATTTTTATTTTTTTGAATTTTTTTGCTTTTTTTTTTGTGGTGATGGAGGGAGTGAGGGATGTTTGGGGTACACTTTTAGTGTACCCTTAGCATTTTCCAAAAAACAATAGAAAAAGTGCAGAAGTATGTCAGTATAGTAGCAAGGAAGTTATTTCATTTTATTAAATGAAGTATGTATTGGCAAAGAAGCATACATTTTTATTTGTTTGTTTAAAATAATTCTTACGTAAAAAGAATTAAATAATTATATACACATAAAGATCTAATGGTGATGTGGGAAAAAATCTATAATACCTTTTAAAAAATAGGTCAAATATAGATTAGTTTCATAAAAACCTAATCTATAATATCTTTGAAAAAATATTACTCCCTCCATCCGGTATTAAAGTTTACGTTTTGACTTATTGTCATTTTTATTGGGAGTTGAGTAAGCACTTAAAATACCAAAAATACCCCTTTCTCCCCTTTTGCTTTTCCACCTGAACACAATACGGAAAACAGCCCATCCTCGGCTCAAAATCGGAAAACAACCCATCCTACTTCGGGGGAAAGAACATGCGACTCCAACGCGACCGGTCTCAGCCGATTTGGTTACCATAATCGCCAGATCGCCGCCGCGACCCGGGCTGGCGGTTTCCGGCGGGTTTTCCTCAATTTCGGCCACCTTTGACGTCGCGCAACCCCACCAAGCACCTCCCACAGTCTATCCAACCACAGAGGAACCATCAATTGCAGAAATTGAAGCCAATTTGAAGAAACCCCCAAATTCGGATCCTAGGGTTTTCCCGAGCCTAAAATCTTCAATTCGTGAAGTTCAAGGCAAAATTGAAAAAAAAGGACTGGATATTCGTGATCCTCGTGCAAAAACGGTTCATTTGGCGTTGGTCCCGTCCGTTTCTGCTCAGGAGAAAGAAAATAAGAAGAAAAGAAGAAGAAGAAGAAAAGAAGAAGAAGAAGAAGAAGAAGAAGAAGAAGAAGAAGAAGAAGAAGAGGAGGGAGGGGGAGAGGGAGGATTGAAAGTTCACGGCGGCGGATGGGAGAAAGAAAAAAAAAGGAACTAAGGAAGAAGAGGAAGGGGGGAGAGGGAGAGAAGATTGAAATGGTAGAGAAGGGTATTTTTGGAAGAGTGTGAGTTAAAATTAGAAATGTAAACTTTATTTTCGGACGGAGAAAAAGGAGAAACGTAAACTTTATTTCTGGACGGACTGAATGTTTTGGGCAGTCTAAACTACTATGTAATTTTTTTACTCTATATTATTTTTACTTTTTCTTTCCTTTCCCATCTCACATGTTTGGTTATTAGAGGAAACATTGCACTCATATTATCACAGAGAAGACTAAAGTAACACTACGTAAAGATTGTTGAACAGGTAAGAGTGATACAGTGAACTGAGAAGTGAAGGCGGTGAAGCTAGCACGGCTAGTGTTCGACAAAAAGCCTCAATGGCGAAACCGGCACAGCTGTCGAAGATATCGCTCGCCTTCCTCCGCTTCACGAGTCCAGCCTCTATCGCCATGCTATCCTCCATCTCCGTTCCCTCCGACCGGAGAACCCTGGCGGCGCTCAAGCGTTTCTCCACAACCTCCACCACGTACCCACTCCAATACGAGATGATCGTGTCTCGCCCGGTTGACCCCATGCGCCTCCGTGGTCGCCGCCGTAACCCGCAACACCCCATCACAAATTCCAAAACCACGGATTCTCCTGACCCGGATTCGGAACATGGATTCGATAATTGGGTCGAAAGGAAATTAGCTTCTTCTTCTTCTTCTTCATCTAGGAGTGAGATGGGAATGGATAAGGCTAAAAGGAAGTATTACAACAAGAGGAGGAAAAGGATGTTCGGGTCGGAGTCGGAAGACGAGGGTGATCGCCTGGACGGTAGTGAAGTTGTGGAGCTGAAGCAGGAAGTTGTTGAGATGCGTACATTGCACAAGAAAGAGGAGGAGTTGTATTTCTATGATGCATTTACTTACCCTTGGGAGAAGGACAAGCATTATAAGATGGTTTATCAATTGGAGAAGAAGTTTTTTCCTGATCAGTGTTTCGATAAGGCTTTTCTTGAGCCAGGTCAGTCCAATGAGAAGATTACTACAAGGAAGGGGAAAATGAAAGCCGGAAAGACAGAAGATGGTAAAGGGGAAAGTGTGGGTACCCAAGAAGACAAAGGATTGGTGTTTTTTGAGACTGATGAAGTGGGAAATGAAAACACAGAGGGTGTCGGTAAGAAGGGTGTGAAAGTGGATGTTTCAGAGAAGAAAGTTGAGGAGTTCTTTAAGTGCTTGAAGAAAGTCCCGAATCACCCAGACACCGGGGTTTCTAGTGCAGAGCCCTTCCTTTCTTCAAGGAGTAGAGGGCTTCCTCCAAAGTGGGATAGCCCCGCTGGGACTGTTGTTTTAGTGAACAAGCCAAAAGGTATGTTTCTTTGTGTACTTATTAGTATATCTGTTCTGCCAATTGTCGTTAAATCATATCCCACATTCAAAACTACGTTGTATAATCTCATTTCGAAACTCCAAGGAGGTCATGTATATTATTGTTACTATTTACTATAGTTAATATTATTTCATGATTAGTATTATTGTACATAAGTAATTATGCAGAGAGAAGTCTTGATTTGAATATGTGATCTGATTGACAGTGTCCACGTGTAGTGAAACTATCTTGTGTTTTGCTAGGTAGTTGCGCGCTGAATTCTTTGTGTAGTATTTATAGCGTATTAAACCTCCAATGTCATTGCCAATAAAAGCAATTTATTTTCATAAAGGTTTTATTTGATGTAGGAGTAAAGAATAAAATGTTGTGACTTTTGTAAATTCCTCTAAAATGTTGTTTGATTCCTGCTCTCTTATATCACTACAGGTTGGACTTCATTTACGGTTTGTGGAAAGTTGCGCCGCCTAACCAAAGTGAAAAAGGTTCTCTGTCATTTCTTCTTCATTCACTACTAACGTGAAAGTAGCTTGACTCTAGTAATTGGCCCTTTCTTCTCCATTCGCTACTAAATATACCTCTTGCAGGTAGGACATGCCGGGACCCTTGATCCTATGGCAACTGGTTTATTGATTGTATGCATTGGTAAAGCTACAAAGCTGGTTGATAGGTCAGTTAACATTTTTTGCACCCCTTTCATACTTTGGGAGATCGGATGAAAGTTTTCAATCAAGACCATCATGCACATCATTTCCCAGTGCCTTTTTTTTCACCATATATGATTTCTACCCCCTCTGTCTCTCAAAAAAATTTCAGTTACTACTATTCACAAGATCAAACTTTATCATCTTCAATTGCCTATTTTTGTTAGTCATTTGATTAAAAGTATAGTCATGTCACCTCTTCTTGTTTTGTTGTACTTTTGACGTGCATTTTAAATAGGTAAATTTTGTTATTTAATCCTATACCAATTATTAAATTATTGATTATATTAAATGAAAATTAGTTTTAGTTGGGAATCGTTAATCATTATTAGATTTTTTTTGAAGGACATAGTGGTATAATATAAATGTATTTGCTAATCATTTCCTCTCTCTTGATGAATTTGTAAACTAAATTCCGTTCAATTTTTTTGAAGGACAGAGGGGTATAATATGAATATATTTGCTAATCATTTCCTCTCTCTTGATGAATTTGCAAACTAAATTCCATTCAGTTGAAATCTTTCTTGGCAGATACCAGGGTATGATCAAGGGCTACAGTGGAACTTTTCGTCTAGGAGAAGCCACCTCTACTTGGGATGCAGATTCCCCGGTGCGTTGTTAATATCTGGACATCTTCACAATAGTAAATATCTAAATGCTTGGAGAGAAACCAAACCCTGTAATCCCTATCATGTGTATGGAATTGAAATACGGAGTAGGTTATTATTACACTTTTCTATGTTATTTTCATTGTTTTTCATGACATATTAATGGAATTCAAGACATGGATTATGAATTTTGTTTTAAGGAAATATTCTTCATATAATAGTATCCAACAAAATAAATGAGAAGAGGTGAAGAAGTCCATTGATTTCTCTCGTCCATCTCTATTATCATCGTGAGATAGGCTAAACACAAATTTTATTCTATTTCAAGGAAAACCATTTGATGTGCTTTGCCAGGTAATAAGACTTCAAGCTAGTCTAATTTATAAAACTAGTTTGGTTGCAAGGTATGTATTTTGGTATTTATAATTGAAATTTAGAGCACAAAATCACACCTAGGTTAATACAAATAGTTCAATTATTTATATCCATAATTTAAATTGAAAGCTATCCTTATTTCTGTTGAAAGTTATCATGTACTAAAAGATGAAGGCTTTTATTAAATGCATGATAGTTATATTAAAAGAGGATTGCATATTCAAAATATCAAAATCTAATTGTCGCAGAGGTATTATAGTCATTTAATAATTTATTTTCCGATTTGGAGAAGTTATTGTTTGGTTAATTTGTGGCTGTGTGCAATTTGCACAAATAAAAACCGACAGATAATTTAGAATGGTAGTAGTAATTATTAGAAGGAAAAGCCAATCCCAAATAGGAGACTTTATTATCTCGTGCTAAACTATCTTATAACATATACCCAGGGTATTTAATAAAATATGTTATTTCAAAAACTAATTATCTGATGGTATTCATTTCTTTATCCGTCTATGCTGTTTTGTACTATGCTGGTGGTAGTTTCTGCACTTGTCCTTGTGTGCTTCCTTGCATGGTGCGTTTTGTGCATTATATGTTTCTTGAGCTGGGGGTATCTCTTGGAAACAGCCTTTCTACTCCCTGGTAGGGGTAAGGTCTGACCACACACACCCTCCCTAGACCCTACTCTCGTGGGATTCTACTGGGTTGTTGTTCTGTCTTATGGCCAAAATGAAAGTACTATTAATTGGTAAACAACCTCATTATCATGTTACATGCCATGTTCTTGGTTCATACAATCTATAAAGTTGAATAAAATTTCTATTATATAGGTTATTCAACGTGAGCCATGGGAGCACATCAAGAACGAGGATCTAAGGAAGGCTATTGCATCCCTTTCTGGGGAGATATGGCAAGTCCCTCCTATGTTTTCAGCCATCAAAGTAAGTTCAGCAGTCATCCTTTTGGCCACATTGCAAGTCGGATTCTGATGTTTAAATATCATCTATATTGACACTATTACAACATTACTCCCTCTAATTTTACGTGTATTGTCTTAAGTTCATTTTTTAGCCTTTTATAAATTTCATTTCTCATTGTCTTTTAATCTTTGTTTAACCCTTATAGGACAATATATTCATTTTAGATGGGTACGAATTGCTCATCCTGGAGTGTAGTTAAATATAAAGAATGAGGGCATTTTAGTTAAATATAAAGAATGAGGCAATGGGATTAATTGAACAAGACAAGATCAATTGGAGTGTAGGAAGTTCCCGGAATAGGTAATATCCAAACTCTTTATCAAGAATATTCTTCAGTATTCATTTATAACTTAAACTTTTTGCATGTATAGAAAGCAGTGCACAAGTTATGATTCGGTTCACTTTTTCACAATTCATATTGCGGCAAATCTTTTTGGATGGTAAAGGAACAATTCTTATAGCTATGATTGCTTCCAATTTCTTGGACATGTGATAGGTTGGTGGTGAAAGGATGTATGATAAAGCAAGAAGGGGCGAAAGCATCGAACTTTCCCCAAGGAGGGTATCGATATTCCAGTTTGACATTGAGCGGAGTTTAGAGGACAGGTTTGTCAATGGATTTTTTTTTGCAGAATTGCACCTACCCTCCTCCCCCCCAAAAAAATAGGATATCTAGATGTGAATAAGTTTACATCACACTTATAAATTTTGGGTGCGAACCTAGCAGACAACCAATGAAGGATGCTCAAACATTTAAAGGGGCGGCAAATTTTAGTCCAAATTGCCCTCATACGGGGGGCTGTCTTAACCCATGAGATGAGTAGGCATTTCACATACCACCATGAGACAATGTTTTGGTACAATTCTAGATCTGGCCTCACTACATTGAAAGAATTCTCAAGAAGATTGGTTTATGGCACCATTGTATTAGTTGTATATACTAGACTACTAGACTCTACACAGTTGAGTAATGTGGAATACTGGAATTCTCTGACACACAATTCGAAAGTAGAGTCACTGCCAAGAGTCTGGGGCACTAAAACTCACTCTTTGTTGCACAATTCATTGACCAAATGCGTCTTCTTTGAAATATAATCCGCGTGCAATATTTGAAACTGTGTGCTTGCTTTGCTTTGCAGACAAAATGTGATTTTTCGGGTAATATGTTCAAAAGGGACATATATTCGGTCACTTTGTGCGGATTTTGGGAAGGCTCTGGGCAGGTATCATACAATGTCTATAAATGACCTTTTTTTGTTAAACCAACATCATATAAATACAGAGGATAAATATACACACAACATGCCAAGGTTTTGTGTCATTCCTTCTAAAAATTAACCCTTTAGGATGGAATTTCATGATTCCAATATCTCTTTAAGGTTCACAACAAGTTCAGCATATGAATCATAGAGCTAATGAGAAAGACCATAAAGAAAGTTTGAGCTGCTTTTGTATTGCATGTTTTGGAATTGTGATATGATCTGATACTTTCTTGCAGTTGTGCTCACTTGTCTGCTTTACGGAGAGATTCAATCGGTAAGGTTCTTGAGTCTTTGTGTTTCACATTTCACTCATGCACGCTTTCTGAAATTCAAGAAACGACCCGTCCTACTCCCTAAGGGGAGGGGACCCCACACGCGATATATAATGGGGAAACCCATCTATTGAAATCGTGCTTGTTCTGAGGCTAGTTGTGCGGTGGTTTCCCCTCATTGTAGGAGAATACAAAGCCGATGATGCTTGGGATTTTCAAGAATTGGAAGAAGCGATAACTAAAGGATACATGTAGGTAGACTAATCTATTCAGTTTCCCAAAGAATTTTTTTAGCCTAAATATCGTTACGAAGTTAGATTAGCCGCTTTATTTATTTATTTCTTTCTTCTTTTTTTCCATTCGAGGGTAGTCCCTTGGCCTTGTTCTTGGAGTAAAATTCAATAATTTACCATTGTATTCTTTTTATTTATTTACTGTATTTACTTGTAATTGATTGTTTTACTGCAAGAAATAATGTTGTGATTTACAGAGTAATTTAATGCCAAAATCCCAAAGAGCTTTTAAATAAAGCTTATGAGGTGGAGAATGTGTCTTCACAAAACACTTGACTAGTTATGACTAGCTAGCTGTGTCAAAATGTCCTTTTGTTCCAAAAAAAATTTTGGGGTGAAAAAATTTTCAGCTAAACACCCTCTTCATTTATTACTCATGTCCCAAAAATCTTGTAAAAGAGAAAAATAATGTAGCTCATAAAAATATCAAGATGAATATTTTACAATGATTGCCGAGAGCACACATCAATACAATATCAACAACAAAAAAGCAAAGTTCACTCAAATTAAAATATAAATGCCAAGCTGCAGAATAATATGCGAATGACCAATAATTAATGGAGGATGCAAATTCTATTTTTTTTACGTCCTTTTCCTTCTAGCCACATGCTTAAGAGCTTAACATAGTTGTCTCACAACGCAGTTGCTACGAATTGAACTTGAGTCTTACTCCATTGACATTTCTTGCCTTAGCTTCGCCAACTACACAACACCCACCGGCGAATAAAAGAGTTTCATTGTTTGTGAGCATGAAGACGAATGGGAAGGCCTTCAACTGGGACGGGCATGGGGTCATATTCGATCTTCTCGTCAAGGACGAGCAAGCTCCACCGAAACCGCATAACCAGATGGTGCAAAAACGTGAGTATCTCGAGGCGAGCAAACTCTTTCCCCAAGCACATCCTCGGGCCTCCCCCAAATGGCACATATGTGTAAGGTGCGGGCCCGTCGTCTTCAAACCTCAACGGGTCGAAGCGCATCGGGTCTTGGAATAACCCTCCATCGAGGTGTGTGATCGGGGCATTCCAGTAGAACTTCCAGCCTTTTGGTATGATGTAGCTTTCGTAGTTTACATCCTCGAGCGCCTCCCGGAAGACCCCAAAGATGGGGGAGTATAGCCTCATGACTTCGGAGACGACGTGCCACGAGTACCTCATCTTCTGTATGTCGTCCCAATCCAGAAACTCCCCTTCCTCTTTCGATGCCGCGATTTCTCTATGCTCTCGAAGGACCTCCTCGTAAACGTTCGGTAGCTCTCCGAGTTTCTTGATGAGGAGAGTGATAGTGACGCTGGAGGTGTCGTGGCCCGCAAACAAAAGTAGGAGTATGTTGTTCGCGATGTGGAGTTCGGACATGAAGTTCCCGTCCTCGTCGGGGGTGAGAAGCAAATGGGAGAGAAGATCGCGCCTCTGGGAGGAGGGGCGCGACTTCAGAGCATCTCTTCTCTTCTTCACAACCCCTAGAAGCTCCTCCCGAATCAAAGCGGTCGCTCGCATTGCACGGCCGAATCGCGCCCCGGGGAGGTTAACCGGGAGTGATATGATCCCCTTGAGGAAAACGTTGAAGAGGCCGGAAAGCCGGTTTATCTGGCCCGGGTCTTCGACGCTCATGAAGAGGCGACACGCGAGCTCGAACGTGTACGTTTTGGCAAGGGGGAGCACCTTCAATTCCGACTCGTCGTGCCACCGAGACTGAATGTGCTGCCGAGTGACGAAATCCATGGTCTTGAGGTAGAGCCGCTGGAGCGCGTCCGGGCCCACAAAGTACGACATGAGCTTCCTCACTCGTTTGGCGTCTTCACCCGCGGAATTCGCCAAACAAACTCCGAGCAGCTTCTGCACGGAGGCCGGCCACCACGACGTGACGAGCCTATTCTCGTTGCTGAACAAGAACTTGTTCCCGGCCGGGCCCCTCAGGACGACGACCGGCTCTCCCATCAGGTGAGTCTTGAACACGTCCGAGCCGTACTTCTTGCACCTGTCCAACACAAACTCGTCCGGTCTCCCTCTGCGGCTTGAGCGGAGGAACTCCAACGACTCGCCGATGATCGGCCATCCGAAGCTCCCGGGAGGGAGATTCCGGGGTGGTCTTTTCTTCTTGGTTTGGGTGATAAAAGAGGCAATAACAGATAGGATGAATAGAGATGCCAATATTATGAAGAAGATTGGAGGAGCCATATTCTCTGCATTTGGCTTTCCACTTCTTGATTTCTGCTTTATTCTGCTATCAAAAATTTGCACCTCCAATTCACCAACCAATTCTGATGACCAAACCAACAGTTTCTAAAGTCAAATTGAATTAAATAGAAATTATATTGCATATTATTAGTGCAAAAAATAATTTATTTAGATTTATCTTGTAAAATATTTTCTATCTTGTAAAATCTAAAATATTTTTTTTTGTGTGAGAACTAAATAGATTTATCTTCACACACACACAAGGGCGATGAATTGGCGGACAAAGCGGCTTCGCGTGGTCGCCGGGGAACTTGGGGGCGGGGGATAAACGGCTCCGCCGCTTGGTGGTATAATAATGTCAATTGTCTGTGAAGAGATAAGGTTTAGTTGAGACCTATTTGTCAGAGTATTAATGGCGGCAAAAATTGTCAAACCGCGTCGGAGGGCTCCGTTCACACTGGCCACCACCCCGAGTTCTCACATAGCCTCCTTATGTGTGTTATGGCCGGCTTGACGGAATATAAAGAAATATAACGTGGAGTAATAAAAATATGTGTTATGAGACTTGAAAAAGAGACGTGTCAAAAAGTGATAGAGTACAGATATAAATTATTTTAATTGGTCGAAACAAAAAAAGAAAAAGAAACTAGCCTTCACGACTTGATGGCTATCACCCACAAAAACACAATCCATCACAGCAAATACGGCACGGTGGAGCAAGCGTGGGGAGGCTTGAGGAAGGGACAAGCCACTTCCGTCAAATCCCATAACAACTATTGTATTGCTTAATAATCACACATTTGGAAGTGGGCTTTAAAAGTGGGTTAAGGGTTAAAAAACATCAATTTAGCGAATAGTAGCATCGTTTTTCAGTGTGAGCGGAACCGTGCTTAAAAATGAGAAAATGTCAAAACGAAAAGACTAAATGTGCATTCTAAATTTTTACGGAGTGACATTTCCTAAGAGTAATTTTGTTTTGTTTTAATTTCCAATAATTTTATAATATACGTTATACACATATATTCTAACCGCAAGTATATATTTCAAATTTATATACTCCCTCTGTCCTAAAACGTTCTTCCCATTCCCCTTTTTTCTCCTTCCTAAAACTACATTCTCATTAGAAAAAAAGATGACAAATGACATTAATACCCTCATATATTTACACCAATTATTTTCTAACTCTATAATTTGAATGATTGCAAAAAAAATTTCAAAAAATCTTTTTTAAGGAGGGTAAAATTTGAAGTCAAAGCCAAAAATAAAAAATGGGGAAAAGTCAAACTGAGAAAAACGTTTTAGGACGGAGGGAGTAAATATCAATTTTTTTAAATGGTAGAAAATGGGAAAAAACGATGGCCAGTTTTAAATTTTTTTAAAACATTAATAATGTTTTTAAAACCTTATTGAGATACTCCGTATTATACTACGGAGTAATTATGTACGGAGTATATTAAAAATACATAAATTTAAAATGGTGAAAATGGGAAAAAAATGGAATGCTTCTTTAATAGACCTAAATGAAAAGCGAATCCAAAATTAAATAAAAAAAATAATGAAAAACATTTTAACTGATAAAAAATTAAAATAACTTATGACAAATCTACTAATTAAAAAAAACCAGTTGAGAATATATATGTGGCACAAACCACGTGTCTTCTTTCAACAAAAAATTAATGTACTAAACTATGTGTACTAAATTAATGTACCCAAAAATAATTATACCCCACTTTATAATCCGATGACACACACTAACATTTTGTGCTAGAGTAATGCCAGTGTGATGATTTACAATAACACAAAATATCAGTACTACTACCTCCGTCCCATTTTATAACGTCTGTTTCGGTTTACGATGTTTGACTGAAATTATTTTCAAACCATTTTATATGACAAATGGTATAGAATTAAAAAAATAAAAATTACATATTAAAAAACTACATCAAAAGATCTACAAAACTAGTAGTGACAATAATATTTTATTTTATCAAATTGCTAACAAAAATAGAGAAAGAAAGTGAATGAAGTTTGACCCTGTAAATAGCAAACATGCATTATAATTTGGGACGGAGGGAGTATTTTTTTATTCAACTAACATTTTATGGTATTGTGAACTGTTAAAATGCTGGTGTATTTCTTTGGAGTACACTTTTTGGTGTATTCTTAACATGGTTGAAAATTACGGAGTAATATGCATGTGCTTATTCTTCGATATAATTGCCAATTGTACCGGAAATACGGTACAACCAGCTGTACGGTATAATTTGCGAAAAGACCCTAAAGTCTAAATAGACATACAGAGTAAATGAAAATATCATGTCCCAAAAGAGAAATAAGACCAAAACAGTCTGGACCAAACCATTAATAAGGACTACAAAGAGAAGATGACCCAAATGGCTAGTTGCTCCATGACCACACCACACACCCTTTTGCAATTGTCATCATAATCTTCGAAAACATGGGAATGATTGAAGTGCATTAGATCCAATGGAAATGCCCTTTAAAAAACGCAATGTAGTAAGGGATTGTAATTAGCCGAAAAGCCCGAAAACCGGGAATAAGCAAACCTGTTTATCTCCCGCTCCTCTTGAAATGGTTTCCGTTTGACACTTGTTGTAGCTGCGAAGCTTCGGCAAAATGCATATACTGCAATGGTATTACTGTTGTTCTGAGCGGACGAAAAGCATACGAAAGCTCTCCCAAAAATCAACTCTGGTTTGACATTTTTAAACTATGACTACATTCACAATACATAATGCGCAGCCAACATAAACACGCCAATAAATAAACATTTTAAAGCCTTGAAACCCAGAACACTGACGGTAATAGAAAAGGATGGAATGCATATTTAAAAGACCTCTAGTTTTTTTTAGACAACATCATATTAGGGAGAGGTTTGGTAGTCTTGGTAGCAGACATGTTAGGCAATATAAAAAAGAAAACCAATGAATCAATATGAAACCCTCAAGGCCTCAACCCACACAATCACCGATATTTATATACGACAAATGCAAGCCCTAATAAAAGCAACGTGCAAAACCGATCCGTCTCTAGAAACACAAAACAAAACGTAATTAAGTAGGTATTTTTCTATGCTTATAAGCTGGTCAAAACTGCTTGTAAGCAGCTTTTAACTTATAAGTCAACTGATGACATATTTCTTTGTATTTAAAAACTGACTTATAAGCTACTTATAAGCCAGAAAAAATAAATGTCTCCCCTACTTATTTTCAGGCCAGTCTTTTCGTTACTCCGTTTTGACCAAATTATTTACAAAATTGTGCCTACATCTATGAATACTTCCAAATGACTTATTTTAAATTTAAGTCATTTTACTTCCACGAAAGAATATTTGGCTTATAAGCTAAAAATTGTTTATCAGCAATAAGCCAATAAACATCCGCACAGAGAAACACCCCATAAATTTGACATCAATGTAAAGGGCCACACCACACATCCGTTACACAAAACAGGACCTCTAGCCAACATGAACAAACTAAATGCAAGGACAACCGATCAGACACATTAAATAAAACAGAATATTACCGAAAATGCCCGAAGACGGGTCATCCAGCTGTCGGCGATACCATCATCGTCCATAGAATCCAACACCAGGCACGTCGATTAGAGAACCATAGCATCTAACAGTGCAAAATAAAAAAGGACAACTCAGATGAATAAAAAAGGGAAGGCAACAGAATTTTAGGAAAAATAAACAAATCCAAACAAAAACACCAAGTTCTTGAGAAACAAACTGACCCTACCAAGCAGAAGCCAATCAAAATAGATACATCAAAGCCACATCACCAATAAACCACGCAACCCATGACTCCCAGGGGATACGCGTGGACCGCCACATGGCATCTCCACAATTAAAATGCTCTATTTGATATATCGGCCCGGTTCTAGTGATACCGGAGAACGGTGCCACTGCGTTTTTTGGGCACCTCCGGTGCTCCGTTCGTAAAATTGACGGTTCCTACCCCCCTAACCCACCCCTAAACCCCCCACCATACCCCCACCCCTGCACCCTCACCCCATCCCCGCCGTAAGCCCCCAACAAAATGTGTGGCTATTAAAAAAATTGTTTTTTTTGTTTCGTCAATTTTATGGACAATTTTTTGATAATCACTCATAGTATTGAACAGTACTGCATTACAATTGATGGAAGTTTTGTGAAGTATTTACCATCAATTCTAACACGGTGAATATTGAGTGCTAGAAGTGCAATTCGTTGAACCTTCAAACAGATACAACTGGCTATAAACAGTTGAAACCCTATATTGAATCTTTGTGTACTGTCTACATCCCACTTGGTTTCCCATAGAACATCTCACTCCTTACTTTTGTTGGATTTAGTGGGTGACATTCAATCCAATCCAACATTCTGCGAAAGTAATAAACACAATTCAAATCCGAATTTATATGGTGATGTGAAAGGACCAATATAAATAACCACAATTGCTCTGGATTCATAGCATGCAAAAAAGAGGTGTTTTCCACTGATAGAGAAAGCTCTGAGAAAAACAAATTATATCCATATATTGTTCACTTTTCAATAACAATCTTAAACTTCGTAATATCAAATCACAATTTTTGTTAGGGACAGGGGAGTATGTTTTTCTTAAAAGGAACGAAACAAAAAATACTAGAAAGTGATGGACTTATAATCCAGACATAAACAAATTACTCTTCACATGAATATCACTCAATATGATTGTTGAATCTAATAATATGAACACAAGGACATTTATGTGGAAACCTTAAATGGGAGAAAATCACAGACCTTTTTTGGTGGTACCATGCTAAGGGGTGTATTGTTATAGATCAAGGATGTACGTGTACAATACATAAGCGTGATAAGCATGCAGGGAGCTTGAAACTCTATGAAAAAGTGAACATATGGAGAGAGATGTGTTGTGTGTATGTGTGTTGGATAATGATGTAGGCTCTCCGTTCTCAATGGCTTGTAGCCTCTATTTATAGTAGAGTAAGGAACCCCTAAGGTTAGGGTTTGCAAATGCTTCCTTCATGGTCTTGCTTCTTGGACTGGGCTCAATATCTTTAGGCACAGAAATATTCTCCCATCAGAAACAATAAAAACAATTTTTTTAAGGTCATGCTATTTAGATACTCTTAGATTTGGCCAATTATATAATATTACTCCCAATTTTTTTGTGCACCAATACTCTAAGAAATCACCGAACTTCACATCGCTACTTCAGCCTGACTCAGCATTTTGGCTGACATGGCATCCGAAACAATGAGTTAACAGGCAACATGACATCCGAAACAATGAGTTAGCAACACATCTAAAACAATAAAATTACATTGAACACCATTAGTATTATTTGATTAACTTCATAAAAGTTAATACCTTTTTTAGGACAGGTGATTTTACCATAATCAACTTTCCTTTATTATGTTTTTCAAAAAAAATCAGAAGACGTCCAATTTGATTTTGTTAATTTAGATGTGTTACCAACTCAATATTTCAGCAGCCAAAACATTTCCACGTAACTAAGATTGAAGCCAACCGACCCGACTGGAATAGCGACGTAAAATCTGATTATTTATTGTAGTTTTACGTGAGAAAGAGAATTGAGAATAATAGAATTTAATCGGCTAAATCTAAAAGTGTTGGCGTGAATTTTTGCTTTAATTTGTACTATGTAAAACATTATTATTATTATTATTATTATTATTATTATTAGTATTATTATTATCATTATTATTATTCACCTCAAGTTCAAAGTACAAGGCTACAAGATAATAATAGTTGAATACACAGTACTCCATATCATTTTGGCTTTCCAGTAACCAACCCAACCCACATACCCTTTTTCAGGTGAGGTGACAATTTCAGAAGCAAGAGTTGCATAGAAGCAAGAAACCATACCTCTTAAATTGAGCTATAATTATAGTCTGTCAAATAAAGTGTGAACTCTGAACAGAAGTAAGAGTTTCATTGTTTGTGGGCATGAAGACGAATGGGAAGGCCTTCGACCGGGATGGGCATAGGGTCGTATTCGATCTTCTCGTCACGAATGAGCAAACTCCACCGGAACTGCGTAACCACATTGTGCAAAAATGTGAGTATCTCGAGGCGAGCAAACTCTTTTCCCAAGCACATCCTCGGGCCTCCCCCGAACGGCACATATGTGTAAGGCGTGGGCACGTCATCTTCGAATCTTGAGGGGTGAAAGCGCGTCGGGTCTCGGAAGAAACCTCCATCCAGGTGCGTGATCGGACCATTCCAGTAAAACTTCCAGCCTTTGGGGATGACATAGCCTTCGTAGTTTACGTCCTCAAGTGCCTCCCTGAAGGTCCCGAAGATGGGGGAGTATAGCCTCATGACTTCGGAGACGACGTGCCACGAGTACTTCATCTTCTGTATGTCATCCCAATGCAGAAACTCTCCTGCCTCTTTCGACCCTGCGATTTCTCTCTGCTCTCGAAGGACCTCTTCGTAAACGTGCGGAAACTCTCCGAGTTTCTTGATCAATAGAGTGATAGTGACACTGGACGTGTCGTGGCCCGCGAACAAAAGTAGGAGTATGTTGTTCGCGATATGGAGTTCCGACATGAAGTTCCCACCCTCGTCAGGGGTGAGAAGCAAATGGGAGAGAAGATCGCGCCCCTGGGAGGGGTGCGACTTCAGATCTTCTCTTCTCTGCTTCACAATCCCAAGAAGCTCCTCCCTTATCAAGGCGGCTGCTTGCATTGCACGCCGGAATCGCGCCCCGGGGAGGTTAATTGGGAGCGATATGATCCCCTTGAGGACAACGTTGAAGAGGTGGGAAAGCCGGTTTATCAGGTGCGGGTCTTCGATGCTCATAAACAAGCGACAAGCTAGCTCGAACGTGTACATCTTGACGAGGGGGAGCGCCTTCAATTCCGCGTTGTTGTGCCAATGAGATTGAATGTGTTGCCGAGTGACGAAATCCATGGTTTTGAGATAAAGCCGTTGGAGCGCGTCCGGGCCCATGAAGTATGACATAAGCTTCCTCATCTGTTTGGCGTCTTCGCCCACGGAAGTCACTAAACAAACTCCGAGCAACTTCTGAATGGAGGCCGGCCACCATGACATGACGAGCTTGTTCTCATTGCTGAACAAAAACTTGTTCCCTGTGGGGCCCCTCAAGACAACCACCGGCTCACCCATCAAGTGAGTCTTAAACACGTCCGAATTGTACTTTTTCAACTTGTCTGTCACAAACTTGTCTGGTCTCCCTTCGCGGTTTCTGCGGAGGAACTCTAGTGATTCGCCAATGATCGGCCATCCGAAGCTCCCGGGAGGAAGATTCCGAAATCTTTTCTTCTTGCTTTGGATGATAAAAGAAGCAACAATAGATATGATGAATAGAGATGCCAAGATTATGAAGGTTGGAGGAGCCATATTCTCTGCAACTAGCTTTCCACTAATTTATTTTTACTTCATTCTGCATTGAAAAAATTGCACCTCCAACTCACCAACCAATTTTCATAGCATACTCTTGCACAATGCACATAATTTTCTAGATGTCTCAAAAAAATAGTATGGAATACCTAGTTACGAGTACTTTATTTCATTTTTTAGTACAATAGTGAAAATGTGACTCATAATTTTTTATATCATTTTTGACACCAAATAAAAAAAAGAAAATAACTGTGCGGAAGTGTTTGTGTTTGTCTTAGAGGTCATAAGTGGTTTGCCCTTACCAATTTTCATAGCATACTCTTGGTCTTGGACAAGGGGACACATTTTTCTCTTTTTAGTACAATAGTGAAAATGTGGCTCAAAAAATTTTTCTCCCATCTAAACAAATTTCAACCATAAACGGAATATTTTTCATTTTCCAACATTTTTCTTAATTTTGCGAAAGTCAAAGTAGATAAAAGTTTTGGAGATGGATGGAATATACATCTTCACCCAAGTTTTTTTTAATACACTCCTTGCACGTGAAATTTAATTTATTATCAAACTAGGTGACGGTGAGTCGGTGATATTCAAATTCATAACCAACCAATCAAGAAAAAGGTTTTTATATTCTAAAAAATAGGTATAGACAAATCAAATTCAATACATGCAAATATGCAACGACACTCCCTTAACATTAAAAAGGACCAAACAAGCAGTAGTTTGAAATACTTGTCTAGTTTGACTTTTAGCAGACAATCTCAACCAACTTTAATCATCAACTAATTAAAAAATGCATTGCATTTCCCTTAAATGTCTCTTTGGTAAATGAAATTGACAGGAATTAATATTGAATTGGAAAAATTGAAATTCTATGGAATTGATTTGAATGGAATTGAATTCTCCAATTCCAATTCTTTTTTGGTTGTACCAATTCCAAATCCACATATTTTTGTGTTACCAAACAACAAAATCGGAATTATTATCCCTAATTCCAATTTCATAATTTGAATTCTGTGTACCAAATGGAGCCTAATTTAATTAGATACATCTTGTAAAACACTTTCAAAAAAGAATCTTTTATTTTATTAATATACAATGTGATATTTATTTGATTGATTATCAAATTTCATCCAATTTAATAGCAAAAAATCAAACTAGACAAACGAAAAAAACATCCACAAGATTGGCCTACATAAAAATGAGATAATTGAATAAGAGTAACTATTGAAGATACCTAGCTATTTATAAGGGCGAACGAGTGGCGGACAGAGAGCGGCTTCGCGTGGTCGCCGGGGGAGTCAACCGGAGCTTGGGGCGGAGGATAGATGGCTTCGCCGCCTGGTGGCAACAATGTCAATTGTCTAAATTGCGAAGAGATAAGGTTTAATAGAGAGCAATTTGCCCGATATTAATGGCGGCAGAGAACCAACAAGTAAAAATTGTCAAACCGCTTCGCCTAACTGATATCTACCGGGCGTTCGTTACCGATCGGCTAGAGAGAAGTTGGAGAAGGTGAAGAGAAATGGGAGAGAAATAGAGAGATTTACTACAGACTGAAGAATATAAGGATGTGACTTCTTCATTAATTTCCTAATCTTAAACTTATTATATAGGCTACCGAGCAAATGGAACTCGCACTAACTTCCCCACTAATGCCACTAAGCCCACCACTAATAACTCTACTTCTTTAATCTTTAATAATAATAATAATAATAATAATAATAATAATAATAATAATAATAATAATAGTAAGGCACTGTTCTCCAACGGTGACACTAGCAGTGCTACTGTATTTTTGGAGTAATTTTGGTGCTCCAATCAAAAAATTGATGGCTTCTCAAATTAACTTGCCTATATAGTATTTTTTTTTTTGAAAAACCAAAGATTGCATTAAATTAATGGAATGATAAAATCTGGGGGTAAATGAACCCATTCACCCAAGCTCTGAGAAGAATGAGAAGCTCGCGCCAACACATGCGTTGTCTCATTAGCAGAGCGATATACAAACTGGAAGTAAAAAACTCCCTTACATGAGACAACAAGAGTTTTACAAGCATCAATAATTGAAGAGAAATAAGACCAATCTTGTGATGAATTATTGAGCCCATCTGCAACGTCTTTACAATCTGTTTCAACCTCCACGTGCGTCCATCCTCTCGATTTAATCCAACTAAGAGCTTCTTTTACCGACAATGCCTCTGCTTCCCTTGGACCACAATTACATCTAATGGTCATATTCTTTGCCGCCATGAAGCCTCCAAGGTCATTGCGAGCAATAAAGCCCATTCCCACCACTCCATCAACCAAACCCGTGGACGCGTCAACATTGACCTTTATGAAACCCGGCTGTGGTGGCACCCACATGCGTCTTCCACTACTCTGCAGATCCGTCGTTAATTGCGGCTTGGCCATAAGCCACCAATCATCAAAGTTCCTCTTCGCTTTAAGCCATGTACCCACAGGAGTAGGTAACACTGCCCGCCATACCTTAGCATTACGAGTACCCCAAATCATCCAAAGAATGTGTAGTGCAAGGGCCTGGTCTTGTTGATTAAAAAGATTAAAAAGCTTCTCAAGCCAGTCTATAAAATTAGAGACATTAGGTGTGTAACAGCCAAGATCAGAAGCCATCCACACTTGTTTTGCAAATTGGCAGCTTATGAAGAGGTGGAAAACTGTCTCCTCCTCTTCTTGACAAAGTGTACACACAGTCTGGACCGGGAGTCTTTTCTTTGCCAGAGACTTGAGCACAGGCAAAATATCATTAGCAGCCCTCCAAATCAGATTTCGGACAGTAGGTAATGTGCGTACCTGCCATAACTTCCGCCAAACAGATGATATTACGCTGCCCACTGCTAGATTTTGATCCCATGTAAGCATCCGATATGCGCTCTTTACACTGTAGAGACCTGATTGGTCCCAAGCCCAAATTTGTTTATCCACATGAGAAGTTTCCACCAGTGGAATGGATTGAATAAGCCGGCGGTCCCTAGCCTCGAAAAGTTCATCTATTATTTGCCGATCCCAAGCGCCATCCTTTATGATATCCGAAACCCATTGAATATCCTGTCGTCCTGGGTTCTGAGTCAAAATCCATGGGTGGTTTTTATCTCCAAGCCATGGATCCTCCCAAATGCGAATAGAAGTTCCATTCCCAACCTTCCAACAAATTCCCTTTCGTAGAACTGCCTGGGCTTCCACGATACTTCGCCAAACATAACTCGGATTGGAACCAATATTTGAATCCAAGAAACTCGATCCTCGAAAGTACTTCGCTTTGAAAACCTTGGATACAAGAAGATCCGGTTGCTGGATAAATTTCCACGCCATCTTTGCCAACATGGCAAGATTGAATTCTCTAACTTTTCGAAAATTAAGGCCCCCCGAATACTTGTGTCGACTTAGTTTGTCCCAACTCATCCAATGGATACTTCTGTTATGTTGAGGGCCCTTACTCCACCAAAACCTAGCCATAAGGCTTTGTAGTTCATCACACATAGTCTTAGGAAGCAAAAACATTGACATGGCATAGGTAGGGATTGCATGGAGAACAGACTTAAGGAGAACTTCTTTCCCTGCTTGTGATAGAAGCTTGTTTTTCCACGAATTAAGGCGTTTCCAGGTTTTGTCTTGGATGTACCTTAGAACCTCTCTTTTATTCCGTCCTATTGCTGCAGGAAGACCAAGATACCGCCCTAAGTTATCTTTCTCCATAATCCCGAGAGTGGCACAAATGATACCTCGTTCCGTGGCGCCTGTATTTGGGCTAAAACAAACTGCAGACTTAGAGAAATTAATAAACTGCCCTGAGGCTGCAGCATAAGTGGACAGAGCTGAGTGAATCTTTTGTGCCTGAGTGTTCAAAGCTCTGAAGAAGAATAGGCTATCATCTGCAAAAAATAGGTGGCTGATCTCTGGGGCTTCACGTGCAACTCTACATCCTGTAATCTCTTTCCCATCCACTGCCTATATAGTATTCACATAATCACACTTTCACCACGTTTTTTCCATTTTTATTATTCAATTGATAAAATAATACTCCATAATTCTAACATCTCTTGTTTTATACGAGTATATCTTTTGATATAATTTTTTAAATATATAAATTCTATTTTTTTAATTTCATACTAATTTTGAACTAAATTGAGTTAAAAAAAATTCATTCAAACCTTATAAATAATACTCCCTCCATCTTAAACTTAACTTTCTAGTTTGATTTTTGCAATTACAAATTTTAAACTTTAATTGCATATTACAAAAAAATACATTAAATTTTCATATAATATTTTTATCAATTTATTCATTTTGAAATATTTTTTTATAATATATATTTATATAAAAATAAAATTATTAATGATCAAAATATTACATTAAAAACTGTGAAAAATAAGAAACTAATTTTAGAATAGAGGAAGTAATAAACAAAATTAGAGCGGAGGATAAAAAACATAACAATACGAAGGAGGAAAATGTTAGGGTGCCACCAAATGGGTGCTACCATGGGCACCCATGCTTCGCACAGACAAACACAGACAATAATTGTCTGTACGACACAGACAATTAGCGTCTGTGTTTATCTGTGCAAAACATGGATGCACTCATGGTAGCACCCATGTGGTGACACCCTAGCATGGGGAAGCAGCTTGATACCACAAGTCCACAAATGCCACTATATACCCCACTAATGCCACTATATGCCCCACTAACTCTTCCCCACTGATGCCACTATGTACCCCACTCACTCTCCCACTATCAATAACTAGTAACTACACTACTCTAATAACAATAATACCCCTAATAGTAATAATAATAATAGTAATAATAACAATAATAATAAGGTTATTGCTAAACCTACCCCATATTTGGCTATATCCCTTCCTTTTTGTGTCAAATAGACAAGTTTACTCTTAATGCTTGAAACGGGAAAGAAAGAAGTGAAAGGGCAAAAATGACCATCTCTTATAAATGAAGTGAATTCAGCCAATTAGGGAGTGGATTTAGCATCACCTAAATAATAATAATAATACCTCCGTTCATTAATTTCTTTCTCACTTTCTTTATTGGGTTGTCCAGTTTTTTTCTCTCAAATCCTATTTTGGCAAAAAATCTTTTAATGACTATATCATTATACCCTCACTTTTTTTCCATAATATTCACTTTATTCTATTACATCAAAGGCAACACATGGAACATCTTTACACTTTTTAACTTTTCTTAATCTCCGTACCAGGTCAAATCGGGAAAGATATTTTTCAACAGAGAGTAATAACAATAAAAACAACAGTAATAATAACAATAACGTTGGGGTTCTAATGACACCGGAGTACGGTGCCACTAGCGGTGCCACTGCGTTTTTGGAGCACCTCCGGTGCTCCGTTCGCAAAATTGACGGTTCCTACCCCCTAACCCACCCCCTAAACCTCCCACCCTACCCCCGCCGCTGCACCCCCACCCCAACCCCGTCGTAAGCCCCCCATAATAACCACACATTTTTGGGGGGGCTTACGGCGGGGTTGGAGTGGGGGTGCAGGGACGGGGTAGGGTGGGAGGTTTAGGGGGTGGGTTAAGAGGGATAGGAACCATCAATTTTGCGAACGAAGCACCGGAGGTGCTCCAAAATGTCAGTGGCACCGGAGTGGCACCGTAATCCGGTGTCACTAGAACCTCACCGTAACAATAATTATAATAATAGTAATAGTATTCCCTCCGTCCCAATTTATAATGTCTGTTTCGATTTACAATGTTTGACTGAAATTATTTTCAAATCATTTTGTATGACAAATGGTATAGATTTAAAAAATAAAAATTACATATTAAAACACTACACCCAAAGATTTTCAAAACTAATAGTGACAAGAATATTTTATTTTATCAAATTAACAATGAAAATAGATAAAGAAAGTGAATGAAATTTGATCTTGTGAATAACACACTATAAATTGGGATGGAGGACTTAATAATAATGGAAGTAGTCATACACGTAATATGGAGGCACCCTACATAGTAAATTCATGCACAAAAACATTACAATACAAGGTGAAGTAGGTGTGTAATGAGCATAGCATTGGAAAGCCTACATCATTCATCACATAAGCATGAAGAGCATCATCCAATCCACACCCATCAAAATTGGATCTAATCTTACAGTGTGTGGCTATGGGCTCTTCACTGCAAACATATGCAGAGAACCCCACCATAGCTACTAATAATCTATGGTCAGCCATTAAGGAGTTTCTCACCTCTACAGAGTGTCATCTTTTGGGATCGATTCAGGTAGAAGTAGAGTTGTATGGGTTGATTCCCAATGCCTCAAAATAGGCCTTCTCGGCGGCTGCCACCCGATCCTGAAACATTGTCCATTCCCTTCTGCACCTCTCCCTTACCTGACATTCATCATATTGCCAAATTGGTTTCGCTTCATCGATCAAACGCTATCCGTTTGAATCCAATATCAAAATCAGTGCAAATATGCAATGTTATGGACTCTTGGTTGGTTGCGGTGCAACCAACGGTCATGATAGTCCACATGGACAGAGTGTGTAGGCTTATTTTTTTATGGCTTGGGGGCAAAAACAAGAAAAGAGGGCCGAAAACGAAGGTATTTAATTTGGTTTATTGCTTTTAGTGTCAAGGGTAAAGTATGCATACACACACCCTTCCTGCCCTAGACCCTATCTCGTGGGACTTTTCTGGGTTTGTTATTCTTGTAGTGTAGAGATGGCTGCTTTAAATCATTATATTAATGTGGAGTGTCATTATATTCTATCAACTTTGAGTGTCGTTTGCCGAAAGTCTGTTTGGTTTGTGACTTGTCAAGAGCCTTGAGGATCATTTGGTGATTTGATCATATGTTGAGTGGGGTAGATGTAAACAAATCGGATCAATATGAAAGTATGAACATAAAATAGAAACTTGCAACCTACCCCTTCCCATGGCGCCTTGCCATTCTCTGCTTGACCCTATTGAAAAAAACATCAAATCAAAAAACACTTATGGTTCATGTCTCTCACAATGTTTTGATATTATGTATTTGAGCTGCTATATGGATTACCTGGTTCCCGAGTGAAGGGACAGTTTGGTGCACAATCCACTGAGCATCTACAACTCCAATCTTTTCATGAGCAGGCTGGCATAGATTTAGAGTGGCATAAAAACACATTATTGCCCAACAGTGAAAAGGTTAAGATGAAGACACATTTGCTGCAAATACTCACCTCAACACACTTTCTAAGAGCAAAATCAAGACCCCATCCATGAACCAGATCGTTCTGCAAAAAAAAATGGAACATTACTCTCCTTCTACACATTTTTAGGAACGAGATGGCATAGGGCATTCCATATGGTAATGTTGCAGTGAGTATTTATTAACGTCAACTCAAACTTCACCGTGACCAGTAAATAATACTCCGACAATAATCAGACAATGAAGGTACAACTTTTGAACTTTGGCAAGGTACAACTCTCCTCTCTTCATTCCATTGAAAATAACCCCCTATTTCTCCCAACCAAAAAAACCCTCTTTCTTGATTTAGTTTTGTCCAAAAAAAGAACCCTAGGTCCCTAGCACAACACAAGAAACTAATTTTCATTATAGTTTAATGTATTTTTTCAAAAAAAAAAAGTGCCAAACAAATTATACTTAGTTGAACAAACAAATCAGTTTAAAATATGTCTAGAAATCTAATATTGATGGTTCCAATAGTCATACCATAAATTATCAAATTAAGTTGTGGAAAGCTAGACGAATAATTAGTTTCTTTTTATATACTCCGACTAAGGCCTCTTTGGACAAATTCTTTTAAAAACTGGACTCATTTTTTAAGAGTATAGTACAATTTTGGAATAGAGGATATCAACCCAGGGAGAAACGTGATCGGGTGTAGAATTAGCTAGAGTGAGAGGAAAAGAAATGGGTGTACTTCAGACCTGTATCATATGCCATACACAGCGCCACGCATCCCTAGAAAATACAGGTGCCATGATCTCAACAAACCTGCTTAGAAGTGGTTATAGACTACAGAGATCAGCAAAAAGGTTACATGTTATTTCATAAAGGGTTTAATGAAAGTCATCCGGGAACATACGCCGCACACGGTGGGAGATGTGGATCAGCGCACCAACCAGGTCTTTCCTCTGTTTCTCTACAAGCAGAGGCAACAAAAATGGCATGATATCTAAGTTATGCATGCTTGGACTCATTTGAAAAGGCAAAAAAAACTCATACTGTGTGTGGATTCAGGGAGAGGGAGGTTAGTATATAATGAAGGGAGGAAAAGGATTATAAAGCAGTGAAGGGGAAATGATGAAATGAATATAGATTGGGTAAGTTTGGTAAAGGAGATGAAGGGATTATAAAGGATTATTATGTTTTTTTTAAATTTGGGTTTCAAACAAAATAGGTAGAAAGTAGATGCAAAAAAATTGACCCAAAACCCGACCCGGAAATATTGGTTTTGAACAAAAACTTTGTAACCTAAAAAGGATATAGAATATGATCGCCCCACTTAAAATTGACTTGACATGTTTTTGCCCAAAGTGATCCAAAACAACATTTATTAAAGATGATAGACGTTTAAACACGACGGAGTATAATTTATATCAAAATAAATAAAGATTTTGAGGGGACTGTTCTCTCCTCTCCTTCCATTTAACCCCAATTCCAAGACATCAAAGTATTGGGGAATGGAATGTGGGGAGCCTCCACCTATAAACCTCCCCCTCCCCCTTCATTTTCTTCCAAACTGGTAAAAAAAGAACAATAAAAATAGTGTACACCCCCTCTCCAAAACTCATTCCCTTATACTTCAGTAGTAATAAGTACTAATGTAAACTTATAAAATCCCTACTTGTGAACTTCAGTGTCATCCCGCCTCCTTGTCATCTGCCAAGTTAGCCCACTCTCTGGTGCTAGACCAGGCTGTGAAATTTCTAGCCCATGTTTCCTCACCAATTTTATATACCTGCAATATGCATAAAAATCTAAGTTCCTGAAAACATTTTTCTAATGCTTGAATATGCTTTTTATCCCTACAAATATAGTGGTTTTTGGTTTATAAATTCCAACCAAAAACGATGCTTGGTTTTCATGTGGCTTTTTGTTATCCATCCACTAGCTTTCACCATTTTCTTTAATGTTGCTCACTAAACTCAAACAATGATTTTCTATCTCATCTTTAAAATGTATTAATATTTTAAGCAAGAGAGGCATAAAGTTAAAATGGGAACATTGACTTTTACTTAGCCCCAACTCCTCTAATAGTCAGTAGTCAGCAGCGAGTTACAGAAAATTGACATGGAGGTTAATACAGGGACAAAAAAGAATACATCATTAAAAACAAAGGACGAATAACAAAAAACTTACTATGTAGTACAAAATCCTAAAAAAATATGATGGATTTAATGGGACAAAATCATAAACATTCTTACTATGTAGAAGTATTTTACTTACTCCTCTGCATTGAAATTCTCAAGCCCCAAGTCCTCATCCCATATAAATATGTAGTCATAAGGTGCTACAATGTCAGGATGCAAAAAGCGTTTCGCATACCACCTTTTAAAAATAAAGAGAGTCAATAATCAGGTGGAAGTGTATACCAAACCTTCACAACTGCACATATGCAACAACAATATAATGTGAATAAAAGACACATTCACCATTTAGTTTGCTTCAATGCACTGACATGGATAGCCTGCTTTGACCACTCAAATTCATCCCATTCACTCGTCCGACCATCATAGTGAAACAGCATGATGGTAAAGTTTCCTGAGAACTGCACAGGGTTGTTAAGCAGTGCAGATGCATATAAAATGGACATACATACGCCAAAGAATATTAAGTTAGAATTGGTTTGGATGGGATCCGGCTTTGGAGGGCTAAGTTTATATCTTGATTACGTTTGAGATAATATGTGAGCATATCACGAACCAATCACTTTTTATACATTTTTAAAATACTTCTATCTGACACAAGATATAAACTAAATCCATCAAAGCCTTCCCCTCCAAAACCCTCCAAATTCCAATGAGACAAACTCTTAGGGCTGAGAAGAGGGTTAGATTTCAAAGGAACCTTCTTCACTGCAGCATCAATGTTACTTTTCTGGGCATATCCAACCGTGAATGTAACAAGATATCTCGGCTTGATGATCAAGTCCTGCAGATTAATTCAATACACACACATACATAAGATAATGAAGGAGGAGCGAGCAAGATATAAATAAAAATTAAGCTCAACACGAAAAGTAATTTAATGGTAGTAGAGGGCCTCATGCCATTCCTAGCAGAATATAGAGAAGGCCAAGAATTTTGTAGATGGTGCACTATTTCTTCAGCAAATGAAGAGAAGGCCAGAATATTTCTATGTTTAGTTTCAAGCCTTGTGATGTGTGAAAATGTTTAAACTTCAAAGGAAGCTCTTACCCTCCAATAGGATACCATTTTTAATTGTTTTTTTCATTATCCTTAGATAGAGAATTATCTAAAATCTAGATATCTATACAATAGACTAGATAGGTACTACTCCCCACCTCAAGAAAAGACTCATGATTCTAATCGTTTCCCCAGAAGCAAAGCTTCTATATTTTAGTGAGGTACAACTTGCGAAATTATACATTCGAACTTTTGTTTTAGTTTGCATGTCAAACTAAATTTAACATATTCAACTTGTTTGGAACATTTCATTTTGTAAGAAACATATTGAATCCAAAGAAAATAAGTTTTGTTTGTTGAAAGACTTGAAACATGACACCCTTCTTGTTACAAAAAAAAATGTTCTGAAACGGGACTTTTTTGGGGATGGGGAGAATATCTTTTATCCAATTTTCACTTATAGTATGGATTAGATTACATCTTTGTAGCAGAAATGTGTGGTTTAGAATGTATCCTACATATCTGGCCATGGAGGAAAGCACAAACCTCACTAGGTAAGCCCCACAGTCTTCGAAGGTAAAAATCAGACTCAGCATTAACAATCCCTGGGGGTAACCTCTCAGCTCCTCTAGGGTTTGTTGGAACCCAAATCTGCAACACCATCACTCATCACATTAGAGGAAGCAAGAGATAGTTTATTTGTCATTCCAGGAAAACAATGTCTTCACCTATGCAACAGAAATAATATACAGAGTAGCTTTTAGAATTATTTCAACTGTAGTTTTGGTTCCACGGCTAAAAGGACACTTCCACCTTCACTCCCTGCATTTGTTTTCCCCAATCTGCGGATATCTATGAAATTCTACCACTTTTGGTCCCCCCCAGCCATAAACTAGGATAAATACAAATCCTGGCATTAGATTTAATCAATGCATTTGCAACTTACAATGGCATTTCTGTCATTTGAAGGGAAAATGTGACATTTTCCCCACCAGATTTTCTACTCATATTTAATGAGATTAATGACCTAATGTCTAGATGGACCAAAAGCGGAAACAATTTAAAAGCCAAGCACCAAAGGTGAACCAAAAGTGGAGGTGACCTAATAGTTGTGATTTCGTGAAGACCAAGAGTGGAAAGTTGCTGACCCAAATATCTTAACGTATTGGTTGAATGCACTTTCTTTTCATTTGGTTCCAAGAAAATGTCCTTGCAAGCACATACTAATTTGAAGAATGAATTAATAACCTTTGGCCTTATGTCTCTTGGTGAGTCACCTCTACTACCCTTCAGGAAAGACAAGACGTTTAACAGTGTTTGAGTTGAAAGACCGGAGTTCTTGTCCTCAACATAAGTATGGTTAGTGGAAGCAATGAGACTTGAAAAATTCATCTGTGAATGAGAAAACTCAAAAAGGTAAGATACATAATAAAATAAATGTTTTTTACATTATAAATGGAAACAAATGGTCAGCCTACTTTTGTCAATGAGAGTGCAGGAAAGGAAATGCCTAAGAAGAATCCAAATACGATCCCGACAAAAGTTGTTAGTATGAGTCTCATAGTTCCAGCCTGTCTCCTCGTAATTGAGCTGCAGTAAGAGAAGAACAGTAAGGCCTTGTTTCTTTTAGCTTGGGAGTTGGAATTGAATGGTAGGGAATTGTATGATTGAAATCAAACAAGACCATGCATGGGGAAAAACTTCATCAAATTTCTGTAAATTAAGTAAAACCAAAGTCACGTGAGAGGAATTGAGAAAGCAGAAATCAATTATTTTCCAGGTTTTCTGAGTCCAAACATTGGAAGAATATATAATCCTAGGAAATAATGGAATTTCCGGGAATCCAAAGGAAAGCTTAACCCTTGTTTGGTTGGATGATAGTATGATACCGGAGGGGGGAAGGGGATGAGTGATATTTATTTTAATAAATAATTCTTAAGAGATTCTATAGAAATACTTGATTCAAGTTTTTGGGGATTCTATCTTAACAAAATGTAGATTAACTTCTAGGATAAATACTAACAAAAAATAGATATAAATTAGTCTTTTTTCTCTTTTAATCAATCATTCGCTCCCCTCCAAAATCCCTCTTGGAAATCCCTCAATCAACCAAGCCATGTGAGTTGGATTCCAGTTAAATGCACCAATCCAGTTTATAATGGTATTAAACAACATGGTAAGCAGTTAAAAACTCAAGGAACCTGCGGATAGGCGTAGCCATCTTGGCAAAGAGTTACTGAAAAACTTTTTGGATAACAGAGGATGAAGGTGCAAACAACCTCAGCGTCATCTACTTGAGGTTAGATCACCTAACAAAAACCAATGCTTCCTTCTGCCCTAAAAAAATAATCAAAATAAGTCAAGTTCAAATCCAAAAAATCTGTACAATCACGATGAACTACGAATTCAATGCCATCAAATTTAACTTCGATCCCAGATTTTTCAGTAATGTACAAATTATTCAAGGGTTCAACTAAATACTCAAACAAAATGACCGATTCACATTACTTAAACATAAAAAAGAGGTAACAAAACCGAACAGATGACTACGAATGCTTAGAAGTGAACTCCATGATCTTAACCTTGCAAATTCTGAAGCAGAAACTTAAATCGCTGGATAGTACGACTCCGTTGGACAAGAAAAGTTGGAACTTTGGCTGATCTACACTTCAAATTTGGAGCATGTTTGAGCAAAAAAGAAACAATGGAAAGTTAGAGCTCCAGTTCAGACTTCAGACTACTGTAGCTAGAAGTCTTCGCCGGTGTGACTCCGGTCACGTTTTTGGGCCGGACAGGGCGGCGGAGAGTGCGGAAGCCGTAAGGTGGCCGCTCTAACTTTTTTGGGCCTCACTTTGAAATTGAATTGGGAAAAGAAAAAGAAAATTTTCCATTACAAGGAGTACTATATGTTGGCTAAGAACATTGGTAATGAGAAGTAAAAAAGTGGAATGTCACACGGTGACGTAGAGTATTTCAACCAATCAAAAAGAGTTTAATTACCGTGTGGGTGAAGTGACATGTCATGCAGTATCAAGTAATTATTTTTGTCATTTTTTACACTTTTGTGACATATTTTAATTATAAAAAAAATTTACTTATTTTTTTTCATAAAAATATATGCACTTCATTTAAAAAAACTTTCTTTCTACAAAATAATAAAAAAAGAAGACTGCTTCGCACAAGACATGACTTGCATGGAGGAATGGAGCATTCAAACATGGCAAAGCCAATGTGGGATGGCATGGCGGGCATTTGCCTCGCCACTACCAATGCTTTAATTAGGATTAGGAATACATATTCTAGTTCGAGTTGGAATAGAATTATAGGTCTTGAGATTAAATATAATAAAAGTTAGTTCTCATTAAATTGTGTTCTATTTAGTAGAATTAGTACTTCAAATTCAATAATTGATACTGGATCAGCAAGGTTGGAAGGAAAATTTTGAGATCAAGATTGATGCAGATCTGGAGCTAAATGAGTACGTAGCAGATTGTCGTAGTCGTCGTCGATATTTTCTCCTCAATTCATCCACCATCGTCACCCACTACCCTCCTTCACCATCACCACCCTCCATGCTAGAAAAGGTAGACATTGCTCATTTATCATCGTATTTGTTGCCTTCCTCAACCAACGTCCTTGTGCCCACCATCGCCGCCTCAATCTGTTTGTCCATAATCGTCAATGTTCTTCCCTCTCTTCTTCTCTTCGTAAACCTACTTCTGTTTTTTTTAGATTTTCTCCAAACATCAAGAAAAGAAAATAAATGAAAAATGACTTCTAGAAAATAACTCATTTTCCATAAGATATTTTCTAGAAATTATTTTCCTCTCTTCCAACGAGGCTTTGAAATGTAAATTACATCTGTTTGCTTGAGTCTTAATTAATTTGATAAACTAATATTTTAGATACTTCGATTACTTTAATTTTACATTTCATTTTTTTCTAAATACAAAGAATTTACATTGTTAAGCTACTTTCGATTATTAAATAATCGAAATCAGCTGAGAATTGCTCGTGAACCAGATTGAGACTGTACCACCAACCACCAGTGCCGATGGCAGTGCTACTGAATACGGTATCGAGAATTAGCGATTTCGAACCGGTTCGTTGAACAAGTGAACCGATATCCACTGTTAGATTGAGTTGCTTCAGTAGAGTTCATTAATAAAAAATGCATGGTACCTTGTTGTAAATCATGAATCAATGGTGTATCACATTTAGACATCCACCTAACAAAAAATATCTTAAATTATGTCAAATAAATACTTTTCAATAAAAAATACTAATTTTTTTTTGTTAAATGTATGACTTTTTTGTGATTTGTTATTAATATTCTACTTTGAACTAACAAGATAATAATTTATTAATTTGTTAATTTTGGTCTCGTTTGACATCAACATTAGAGATTAGCGTTGACATTTTGAAAAGACCAGCCACCCGATGGTAGCCTTTAGCGTTAGCTTTTTAAAATTAATCTACGACATTCAAATTTTATTCAAAACGCTAAATGTTGTTTCCAAACAAGACCGTTGTACGTAAATTGCCCAAATTTAACAGCCATATGGCCCATATACTTGGACATTCAATTATGTTTACACTCTACACGAATTAAGCTCTGTTCGTTTATGTTAGAAAAATTAACTTTCAAGATTTCTAATCTCTTCAAGTGTCTTCCAACTCCTTCAATTCCTTTCAAGAGCTTATAGTTTCTTCCATAACGACTTACAAAATGTATTTTTATATGATGAATATAAAATAATATTATATTTCTAAATTTATACGAGTAATATACTACATCAAACACAAACGATTATAAGTTTTTTTATAATCCAAAATTAGAGATTTCTTTTATATGTATTTAGTTGATTATTTAATTAATTAACTTTTTAACACTTAAATTCGTCTAATAATTTTCAACTTTTTCTAACTCCTATTAATTTTTTTAATTTTTTTCTAGTTTCTTCCAATATTTAATTTTAAAATTTCATTCTAAAAAAATAGAGCCTTATTTAACCTTTAAACAAATTAACTGTGTTTGGTTTTCAATAAAATAAAATAAAATAAAATAAAATAAAAATAATAAATGTATTTTTTTCTGCTTTTCAATATTTTACTATATACTCTGACCTAATTTCAATATTTATAACTGTAAATAAAATTTTATACAGCAATACTGTAATCATTGAGAATTTTCAGGAGAATTATCTGAAAATCTTTCATCGGTGTGTTCCGATCCCGGTGGCCGCCGACGGTGATCAGAGGTGAGCGTCCGAGTTCGAAAATCTAGTGTTCCGGAAGCGTCCGGCATTGGCGTGATAATCCCGAACAGGAACCATGAATGCTTCGCCGGATATTGCGGACATCTTTGAGAAAGCAAAGGAGCTCGATCGGTTGAGGAAGGAACAAGAGGAAGTGCTCCTCGAGATCAACAAGATTCATAAGAAGCTTCAATCCAGTTAGTGTTTTTTTATCGTTGCAATTATTGTTATGGCGTAAAAGTAGCTACTTTGATCTAAATTGATTAATTTGGAGCCTGTGTTTGCATAGATTGCCCTAATTATGCACTCCACTTGCTATATGCATGTATTTATTGTCTTAAATCAATGCTATTTCCTATTTTCGTTCGGCCTTAGTTGGATTTCAAGTTCAGTTGACATCAGTCCCTGCAGTCTGAATCTGATTTTCTTCCTGATTGGTACAAACTTCTTGTATAAGTCCTGTCTGTTCTAAGATGTTTGCCGAATGCTTGTTTTTCGTAACTAACCATTGCAGCAATTAGGTTTCCTTTTAAAACTGAAGTAAGGATTGCCAAGTGTGAATTTGACATGATGTTGAATCTGATATATCCATAATCTTGCATTGTTTCACAAAATTCGAATTGATTTTTAGTAGATATTGGCAGACTATAACTCTGTGAACTCATCACTTAATTTTGTGAATGTTCTATTCTTCTGTGTATGTCTTTTTTAGTTCACGGTTCTTGTGGAAAATCTTTGATTGTAGTTGCATTTGGGTTACGAAACACATGGGCTGTAACCGGTGTCGTTTCAAACATCTTTAAAATCATTGAATATTTTGTTGTTAACAGAATGACTTTTCAATTAAACCAACACCTCACATCAAGCATTGCTTATATATCATTGATTGTTCCCTGTATGTGCAGACCCTGAGGTGGTAGAAAAACCCGGTGACAATTCATTATCAAGACTAAAAATGTTATACATGCATGCCAAAGAGCTTTCTGAGAGTGAAGTCAGGTATACATATATGGGGAGATTTGAGACAAAGTCTCCATTTTATTTTTATATTTCTATATGTATAGAATATTTAAATGTTACGAGTATTAAATTTATATTTGATGGTGACGAAGTGATTTGCATGCAGCTCTTAGAATGTTTTATCCTAAAACAGTGTTACTTTAACAACACATACAAATTTTTATTGAATCTAGTTTTTTTCTGTAATTCCACACAAGTTAGTTTAACAAACAAATAACCTTAAAAAAACTCCGGTATATGGATGATGTACCTGAGTTGTACCTTTTTTTTTATAAACCAGAGTTGTACATTGATGAAACATCACTTAACACGGGAATAATATACACTTAATCAGTGTAATTGCAGAACTAGATATTAATGGGTTATTGTTTTAATTCAGCATCTCTAACCAATTGCTGGCTCAACTGGAAGCATTATTCCCATCCGGACCTCCAGGGCAACAACGGAGAAGAATAGGTATGTGCGCATTGACCTCTAAACTTGCTAAAGAAGCAGTATAATATGCTAGTATTGGGCTTCATAAGATTTGGGTGAATAGAATGAACTTAGCCCTTGTTTGGCTGATTTTATCTTTTTTTTTTGGGAAGGAGGGAAGGAGAGGGGTGATATTTTTTAATTATTTATTGTTTTAGACTGTTGGAAAGAAAGTGACTATGAATACACACACACACACACACATTTTAATCAAATTTACTGTTACTTTATATTCTACCATAAAAGTGTACTCTGTAAATAAATTAGTGACACAAGTGTCATCTACTGTCATTATCCCATTTTATCAAATAATCATATACTCCATCCACCCCAATTTAATTTCCCCATTAAGGATAACGAAGCTTGATTGAGTTTATTTTTAATTCAATATATTTTTAATAAATGATTAATAAAAATGAGTAAAGAAAAAAAAATGTTTGACATGAAGTTAGACAACTAATTTGGGAGAGTGGGAGTATTTATTTTCTTATGAAACATGCAAAAGGTTTGCTATTATTTCCAATGTGATGTTTCCATCCTGATCAGAACATTTTCTTCTCACAGGAACTGCAGAAGGTAATGAGCAAAAAAAGAAAAGAATGAAGACTGATTCTGATGTCACGAGACTTTCTCCAAACTTGAGAAATCAGTTGGAGTTCTTTTCTAGCTTGAAGGGTGAACAAGTATGTAGATCTAATGGAAACAACAATGCATTTAGGTTCATTGTCCTAGACAGAATTCACCCCTTCAAAAGCTATAAATGATTTTTATTTTAACTATTACTTTTCCACTTCTGTTCACTCAACTATGGTCATTCCCACATTTGGTTCACGACATTAAAGTTTTGACTACTGGTGCACAAGTATGGATTCCTTGCCACTTTTGGTCCCTCCAAGGTTCCAACTACTTATATCACCAATATTTAGTTGGTTTTTGTTGGATAAGTGACTTGGAATGACTGGAAGTGGAAGAAAATCAACAGTTGTGCACCAAAAGTGGGAAAATGAAAGTGTATGACCAAAAGCGGGAATGTTCTGATAGTCGTGGGACCAAAAGTGGAAAAACTTCTGCTAAAAATGGTTGAAAGGATAGAATTTATTTCATTCTCAGTCTTTAAACCTTTGTTTTTCACAGGTGGCAGCTAGGGTCAATCAAGATGACCCCGATAAGGACGAGTGGTTCATTGTCAAAGTTACTAATTTTGAAAAGGATACTAAAATGTAAGCTCTACTTGTAAGTTCAGCCTCCAAATGGTAAAATATGGTGGAGAATGCCTTTTTGTTTAAGGGAATTGTAAACTTAGATGTGACTCACCCCAAAGTACCTAGTAGATATGTGGAGTATTCAACCATCATCACCTTCCCAGTCTGGACAACTGAGGGGTTGTCACTTGACAAGTAGGCTCAAACAGACCCCCAAATAGGCTACCCCAAGCCATGTACATAACTAATGCAATAATTTCTACTCTTCTAGGTTAAGGGACATGTACAATTGGGCCTAATTCACCCCAAGGGGATGTTTCAGGATCAGAACAGTATTGAAATCGTTCATGTCTTGAAATTTGGAGGGTTGGGTTGAGACTTCAAACCTATAACATAGTCATTTGTAGAAAAAAGAAATGGGTTCATGCTGCCCCCAAACACAATGTCAGATCTGAAAAACTGTAGGAAAGCCAGCAACTCCGACATGTGTGCCCAAATGCCATAAAATGGGAAAGCTGTGGGGGGGATGGTGATGGTAGGAGTGGTGGGGGTGGGGATGGTGATGGCAGGAGTGGTGGTGGAGACAGCGGTCCTAGAAGTGAACCCCTAGGACTGAACACTTAACTTTAGATGGTGTTTAATACACCTAAGGTGTTCTCAAACCTAAGACTCAACCCTTAATATGACACACAAACCGGCAGAAAAGGAACTTGAGTCTTTTCATGTTGGAACTCATTTCTTTTGTACTCTCCAAATTCCCCATAAAAGGCATCAAACCTTGTATACATGCAGGATACTCAACAATCTAACCCCTCTGAGTCTTAGCCTGGCTCAAAAGTTGATAAGTGAGCAAACAGACTCCTAAACAGGCTACACCAAGCCCCACCAGTAGGTGGGTGCCCCACAAACCACTATCGGACCAAACCCTTATACTATATTAAATCAGACCCAACTCATATACGCTCAGGGGTTGAAATTTTTTACCTCACATTTGTATTTTAAATGTAACCCTAAAAATCGAACTGTTGATGTGGTAACTCAATAGAAAGATACAGAGATATATGCTTTTGGCGCATTTGTTGTGTTCATAAATTCTGCTTCGTAATGTACGAGTGCACATCTGTAGGTTTGAAGTTCTAGATGAAGAACCAGGTGATGATGAGGAAGGTGGTGGTCAGAGGCATGCCGCTCCTTTGTGAGTTTTCATAACTACCAAACAGGGCCAAACTCGTATAGCTTATAGTTTCATAAAGTGTTACTGCTTACTTTTTAGTAAGGTTGTTTTCCTGTGAAATGTTGTTTTGGGGAGGCTCTTGCTTTAGGAAATGCTTGGATGGCAGAAATCGATGGGGACAGGGAAAAATGCTAAAAAATAGTCTTTAATTTTTTTTGTTATTTCACCTTGCAAAATATGAAGGAAAATCGAATGATAATCAAAACTTTTTAAAATTTTACAATGTTCGGAGCTTTTAGTCTTTATATAATACTCCCTCCGTCCCACAAATGTTTACACACTTTGATTTCACGGTTATTAAGAGAAGTGTTGGAAAGATGTTTAAAAGTGGAAAATGGGTGGTTGAGAGTTGTTTGGAAGAGAAAATATCTGGATCACTTATTCTTTTCTAGAAAAGGAAAAAGTGAAAATGAGAAAATTGTTTTAGGACAAATTTAAAAAGAAAGGGGGTAAATCTTTGTGGGACGGTGGGGGTAGAATTATACGGGGTATTTGCTACCAATTACTCTTCTATTTTTCTCCATATTTTCTATCTCTAGAGTCTATCCTTTTCCGGCTTGCACCCAGGGCAGTCTTTGGTAATTAATATGCTTCTTTTGTTCTATTTGCCCGACTGAATCTTGTTACCCCTCTGAATCTTCTTCTTAGCTGAATTATGTTCCCTAGCTTTAAACATAACTGATAAGTTTATTCTTCTTGGTAATTTCAGAAAGTACAAGCTTCCATGGTCACATATCATACCTTTTCCGAAGAGGAATGAGCCTGCTAGTACTCCAGATTTTCCTCCAGGAAGGCAAGTTTTGGCAGTTTACCCTGGAACCACTGCCCTCTACAAAGCAACAGTGCTCCAACCTCGTAAGGTAACCAAGTCACGCCATGTATTTACCGTATATGCTTACCCTCATTTTGTCATAACATTAAATTGACATCTTTTACTGTTTGTTGCATGTTCCTATCAATTGTTTTCTACTTTCCAGAAGAAGACCGATGAGTAAGGGATGCCACCTCTTTTAACTTTTTTATTTTCGCTATTTATACAATTATACGTCGTGAAATTGGTGAAAGAGAAAAAGGATTCAGTCAACATGTCTTTGTTTGCTAGGCAAGACCACAAGAAATGAGTTCTTTGCTTATTCCCACAATTTCGTTTGCACTTTTGGTATAGAGAATATTACGGAATACTTTTAGTTGGATATTATTGTCTCAAACTTTTTTAAAGCAGTTTTGTTAAATACTATTCCCACAGTCCTCATTGTGCACGTGAGACTGATTGCGAGAACCAAACTGCCCATATGTTAGCTCTGGCTGCTAGGTTTGTGCCTTGGTTTGGTGGGAGGGGAATTTACCTAAATAGGACTAAAACATAATGATTTTCTCAATATAAGACCATGTGTTTTTATTTCCTAATGTAGGACCATTGGTCATTATCCATTGGTCATTATTCAAGTAAATGCCCACCTTCAGAAGACATTATTCTTCCCACTAGACATTATTAAGTACTATTTAAGGAATAAAAAAGTTTAAGGCCTACATTAGGAAATGATTTATGTTTTAGTCTTATTTAGTGCAAATTTCACTTGGGGGAATGGGCTGATAATCCACCACCTGTTATTCCTGATGTTTTGGCTTTTGATGTCAAAGTAAAGCAGATATAAGATGATATTCTGAAAAAAAGAGCCAAGAGACTTTGTGATTCCGTATGACAAAAAATATATCCAACGAATCTAACAAAATACGATGTTATTGTCTTCTTGGTGACAGTTACATGTTGGAATTTGACGACGATGAGGAGGAAGATGGATCTCTACCTTCACGATCGGTACCTTTCCACAGGGTAGTTGCCCTCCCCGATGGTCATCGCCAATAACCAAGACTACCCTATATTTATGGAGAACCTTACACCTCCAGAAGAAGAAGAAGAATACAATGCAGTAGCTTTATTAGTGGAGGAAGACTCTCTCTCTCTCTCTCTCTCTCTCTCTCTCTCTCTCTCTCTTTCTCTACTGGACTCTCCTTGTGGTAAAATATTTATCAAAAAAGTTATTATGTTTTAGTCCTATTTAGGTAAATTACCCGTGAAATTTGCAGTGAATATGACTAAAACATAAGTGATTTCTCAATGTAGGACTTAAACGTTTTGAAATAGGACTTAATAATGTCTAGTGAGAATAATAATGTCCAAGTGATGCTCGACATTTAGTTGAGTAATGACTAATAGATAATGGTCAATGATCCTACATTGGGAAATAAAAACCCTACATATGCTCCTATATTGAAAAAGTCATTATGTTTTAGTCATATTTAGATAAATTATTCATTACCCTTTATTTAATTCTATTTCAGTTTTCATATAAAATAATTTGAAAATAGTTTCAGTCAAATATTGTAACGCGCAACGAGAACTTTATTTATGAACGGAGGGAGTAATATATTAGTGGTTTCTCAATATTTTGTGTATCATCACTACATCTCAGTCACATTTTTTAGATGAGTTTCAACAACACTACATGCACAGCAAAGTCTATACAGAGAAAGAGTTGAAGCTACTTCACAGTAAAAAAAATGGTTAAAGTCTTAAAGACGTTTTATGATAAACTTTGATCATTGATAACAAATAATGCAATCAAAAGATTTATCTTGAAATAACATATTCTATCTCAAATTAATATATACTCTTAAAAAAATGGTGCTCACTATCCAATATCCACCCGTCACTCTTTGACCCTCCTCCATCTCCACCCCTTGACTCCCCCCCCTCCCATTCCACCTGGGTATTCAAACCCGGTTCATACCGTCTTTAGCACCTGAAACGGGCCGTTCCAAAATATTTACACCATATTTGGTTTAAGAAATTTGAAAAGAAAAAGAAAAGAAAATGAAGTAGAAGTGAGTGTAAATAATGCTCCAGAAAATACTCACAATTATTGTATGTGTAAGCCATAGTTGTCTAAATAATACTCCCCATGTCTCAAATTAAATTGTCTGTAAACTACTCACAGTGTCAAATTTCACTCACTTTATTTCTCTATTTTTTTTAATCATTTGATAAAATAATGTAGTCATGTTACTACTAATTTTGTAAATCTTTTGATTACGTTTTTAAATATGCATTTTTTAGTAGGATATATTCTTATATATTCAGATTATATGATACAATTTGATAATAATTGATCTTATTAAATATTGAAGGATATATTCTTATATATACAGATTATAAGAGAGAGAGTTCTAATTATAGTAGAAGAAGAAATATGTTGACAATAAAATAAGGAAATAATAAAATAAGGACGGTAATTAAATATAATATTTATTTCCTATTATCCCTGCGCAAGCTGATCATCGATAAAAAGGAGCATCTTGGAGCACAGGTACTGGAACTGAGCCAGCGGAAGTAGTTTTGTGAGGGTAGCCTTTATAAGTAGAGTTCGATCTTTGTTGCATGACGAACAAGTTGAGACTAAGTTTTGTTGAGTTTTTTTCGGTGAGAGTGTTGGCGATTGGAGTTAGGGCGAGGAGTTTCTTTTTCTCCTTTTGGACCGTTCTCTGTCTTTCTATCACTTTTCATGTTCTTGATCTCTATAAAAAACACAGACAAATGTAACTTTCATGTTCTTCGGTCACACGATTTGTTTTGGAAGAGATAGAGAGGTCTTTATTTTTTTTTGGAGAGAAAGAGAAGGATAATGAACAACACTGGTTAGGCACGCTCATCAAGGCGATGTGCTCAGTCAAAGAAAAAAGTCTAGGTTTTTGAGAACCTTAGTTCCGGTACCATGATACAACTTGATAATAATTGGTCTTATTGAAAATTAAAGGATATATTCCTATGTATAGTGATTACAAGAAAGAGTTCTAATCAGGTTCCATTTGGTGTCAGAATTCAATAAATTAAAGTCTCACTCAAGTTAAATTGTAACAAAAATAGTTTGCATTATGTGAGCTGAATTTATGTTTTGATTTTAGATAGAATTTGAATTCATAAACAATTAGGCGTATACTGGAAAATTGCCATGGATGAAGACTCCAAGATGAGATCCAGCCCGAAAGAGTGGGAAGTGGGAACTGGGAACTGAACTCGCCGGAAAAGCGCATGCCTTTTTAATTTCGCTTATTGCATGTATATTTTTAAGTTTTTAAAAAAACATCAATTGTTCTAAGTCACGTTAATATTGCACGATTGATCCTTCATAGAACTGGCAAAGCAATTGCTCATGTCAGTTTCGGATTCGCGTATGATAATTTCGAGTTTGAGTTATATCGATTCTAATAAGTTTGAATTCAGATTAAAGAACTGTATATTCACGATCCAATATGATCGAGTTTGGGTCGATCCAATGGATTATAAGCTTTATTTTTAATATTTAAATTTAATATTAAAATTCTATGTATTTTATTTTGAATTGTTAACTACTTTTTAGATATATTTAACAATATAATAATGGAAAATTTAAATGTGTACTAATTTTGAAAAAAACTGTAAAATAACAATGTGACATGGAGTATCATTAAAAACTCATTCCAAAATATAAGCTTTTACACAAAAAATGAGTAATAAGAGATAAACAGAAAACAAAACCTTATTTTTAGCACATTATTTCCTTACTCTTTCTGTCCCAAAAACATCTTTCCGGTTTGACTTGGCATAATTTTTAATAAAGTGAAATGTTGGTGGTTATGGTTTGCATATAGGAAAAAGAATTGATATGAGCCACACATTTGTTTTCTCAAAAAGAAAGAGTAAGGAAATTTTGAGACAAGCCAAGTAGCAAAGAAGGAAGATAATTATGAAACGAAGGAATTGTTAAACTACATTATTTTGAAAAACTCTTACGTTAGTGAGTCACTTAGATCGGGTTCAAGTGCGAGCAG
Organism: Cuscuta australis; assembly: GCA_003260385.1. Taxonomy (NCBI): domain Eukaryota; kingdom Viridiplantae; phylum Streptophyta; class Magnoliopsida; order Solanales; family Convolvulaceae; genus Cuscuta; species Cuscuta australis. The sequence continues at coordinate 2,689,100 of NQVE01000192.1, forward strand.
GTTTGACCCAATTTTAGGGGTCATTTCGGGTTCGATTAATAAACTTATAAAGCTTTCTTCAAAACTTAATATTTCCAAGTTGGGTCTAAAATAAAAAATAAATCGAGTTAATTCTTTTTCAGGTGTAGTTTATTACGGAGTATATGAAGTACTTCATATAAGATTATAGGGAGTGCTTTTTTTAAGCACACATAAGGAGCACTCTACAAATGTTTTTGTTTTATTTTTTGCGCATTTCATAAAACATCTATCCAATCCCAAATGTTTAGACGAGAATTCTCTACATAGGAGTAAAAAACTATGAAAATACCAAAATATGAGTCATAAGTTTTTTTAAGACCAAATCTGGATTTCACGTTGTTATTATTACAATGACACATTCACCACATTGTAATTATTACACTATCATTGTCACACCGCCATCCATCGACACTAATTGTTAGAGTGTCACCGTGGATAGCCGATGGTTGACTGATCACACTGATATATTACACTGTCAATCAATATTCTATTACATTGTTAACACGCACTCTTACAACATACTAGCATCATACTCATTTTTTGGTTTTAAAAAAGTTAGAACTCTAATTTTAATATTTTTTATACTCTTTTATTCGTATCTAGAAGATTTTATGTTTAGAATATACAGTAATAAAAAATGAAGCGAATTTTAAATATTTTGTTTGTAGATAAAGTGTTTTATAAGATATTCAAAAAAAATAAAAATAAAAAATGAAACAAAAAGAAGTATTATCATTTTCTATAGAGTAAATTCCATAAAAGGTCCCCAGTTATAGGTCGTTTTACATATTTAGTCCCTACATATCAAATATTACTAATTTGGTCCCCAATTATTATATTTATTTCTACGAATGGTCCTTTGTTAACATTTTCATTAAAACGTGGATAAAATTATAAATTCACACTCCTTTCTCTCCTCAATTAAGCTTTCTCATCCCTTTTACTCCTTTCTCAAACCCGTCGCTGAATTTCTAGCTTTGAACCCTAAACCAAAATCATTACTCTTCTCTCAATTGTTTGTCTAACTGGAGGAACGATCATTTAAATTTTGGGTTTAAGAGCTTCAAACTCAGCAACGAGTTTGGGAAAGAGTATGAGAAGATGAAGAAAGCTTAAATGAGGGGAGAGAGAAGTATGAATATACAATTTTATCCACGTTCTTAACAGAAATGTTAACAAAGGACCATTCGTGGAAATAAATATATTAATTGGGGACTAAATTAGTAATATTTGATATGTAGGGACTAAATACGTAAAACGACCTATAACTGGGGACCTTTTATATAATTTACTCTTTTCTATAGCAAAAACCCAGTGACTCTGGTGTGAAGTGTTAACCCTGTCGGCTTCTTCACGGAAGAAATCTCCAAAGGGTTTATTCGTCGTCGCAATGAAGCTTCTCCAAACCCTAGGTAGTCCTCTCCTTCCATCGACGCATCAGTGAAAAGCTTATCTTTGGTGTGGTGTTAACTCTGATTCACTTCATTCATTCCATTTCCAGGTACCAGCCGCTTGCTGCATCGAGCCGCAGGGCGTAGATTCTTCTCCGCGTCGACGGAGGAGTACGCCAAGAGAAATTACGCCGACAATGAGGCCGAATACAACACTGTTATCAGCTCTATCACCGCTCAGCGGAGGTGGATACACCTTTTCGATGCTGTTTGTTTTGTTGTCTTTGAGTGCGAGCGAATTCACGGCGATTCTGTTTCTTCTTGTGCGCAGACATTACTTGTTAAGGGATGTATATGATGACATGGTGCTGGATGGGGTAAAGCCTGAGAGGGACACGTTTCATTCCCTGATCCTAGGGACCATGAAAGGTGCTCGTTTGCAGGATGCTCTCTTTTTCAGAGATGAAATGAAATCAATGGGTCTTGTTCCAGATGTATGTATATGTGGTGATCTGATTAGACTGTGCTAGTGTTGTTAGGTTGCTTTTGTGGTTCTGTTGATTTCTTTCTATTCTATGGTGGAAATCATAAACATGGTCTATGTTCTGTTCTTTTTTTGCTTGTATTTAGTGGGTTGAAGATCATTTTTAACATCTAAAAATTGAAGTATATTGGCTGTTAAATGTTGCATCTTCCCTGCACCCTTTCACGCATGATACATAAATAGCTGATGCCTTGACAGGTTGATGCATTTTCCTTGATTTTATTATATTAAAACATCATTGTGAAAGCTGACTTTGAAATACTCTGTATTTTCTCAACTGTCTATGTCTGTCCATCAGTTCTACCTTCCACTCATTTTCGTTTTCAAAAATGAATAATACTTTCTCACTTCGTCATCCCTTTATACTCCATCCGCCCTGCTATAGAGTTTACTCTTTCATTTTTCGTCCATCCCCCAAAAAAAGTTTACACTTCTCCCATTTCCTATTTAGGAAAGGAATATGTGGCTCAAAAATCTACCTTTGTTCTAAATAAATTTCAATCACTTCTTTTTTCATCATTTTTTTCAAACATCGTGAAGTCAGAGTGTAAACTTCTTAGCGGGATGGAGGAAACATGTTAAAAGGAGAGAAATAACAGGAGAACCATGCTTTTCATTTCCCAATTCAGTAACTTACTGGATAAATATCATGTTTCTGGTCAATCGCCCCACTTACTATGGCATGCTGAATCTAAACATCATATGAAGTACAAAACCAACTTTATGGCTACCAAGCTGATGGTTTTCTTAACTCGGGGAATTTAGGTTGTTGACTACCAAGCTGATTTTTAATAAACTTCATTTCTTCATTCCACAGGTAGGCTTATACAACTTTTTGATTTCTACATGTGGAAAATGCAAGAACTCCGATCAAGCAATCTGGGTATGCATACTTTTCATGTCTTATGGATACCTATAACATTTCTAACATCTGTGATACAGACTTTTTTTTCTAACTCTTAATTTGAAGCATAGGTTTTAGAAGAAATGAAGAGATTTGGAGTCAAGCCTTCTGGACAAACCTATGTTTGTCTTCTCAATGCATGTGCAGCTGAAGGTCGATTAGATCGAGTGTAAGATTTTATCCTCGTTTCTCTCTAATGTTTCCCTTCTATTGAGTTTTCTTTTATGAACGCGAGGTAAAGCATTGCAAGTAAAGTTAAACCAAATAGAGTATTGTCATTGATAGCTGGATTCAAATATTTTTATTAATTCACCAAAATAGTTGTCATATGCACTTGACCAATTTCCTCAATTTAAATTTAATTGTTACTTGATGAGCAATATTTTTTAAAGGATACTCATAATTTGAACTTCTTGCTACTAGCTTCAGACCTTGAGCACATGAATGTATCTTAACTTTATTAGTATTTAGTATTTGCTGCACCCTCTGAGCTTTAGTTTATTTAGCCTGTTTTAGTCTGTACACGTACATGTGTACACACTTATGCCTCATTAGCATCCAATTTTGATCTTCTCAGTAGCCTTGCAATAGCCACTTTTTTGGCTTATCAACCTTTTTTTCTAACACTAATATGTTTGATTACGCACTCTTATCCGGCTAATAATGGAACACAGTAGGATGTTACGTTTATTTAAAAAAAATTTAGGTTTATTTTTTGTATTATTATTATTTTTTTTATTAGGGTATTGCTAAATCAACCCTAAAAAGTGGCTATATGCACACATTTTTCCTTTATTTTCCAAATCCACACCCATTAACATAACTTTAACATTGGTTTGGATTTAGCAAATTTAAGTGAAAGGGTGGATATAGCCATTTTGGGGTGGATTTAACAACACCCTTATCATTATCATCATCACAATCATCATTGTCAATGTCAATAAAATAATAAAAAATGACGTAATGTCACAGTTTATATAAATTATATTTCCTTTGTCCCCAACAATTAGTTTTAAAAAAACATTTAGGTTAATTTTTTTGTACTATCATTATTACTATTATTATTTTTATCATCATCATTGTCAATGTCAATAAAATAATAAAGAAATGACATATTGACAATTTACATAAACTATATTTCTTTTGTTCCACAGCAATTATTTTAAAAAATTTATTTAGTTTTATTTTTTGTATTATTATTATTATTATCATCATCAAAATCATCATTTTCAATGTCAATAAAATAATAAAGAACTGGCGTAATGTCACAATTTATATAAATTATATTTCATTTGCCCCAAATCAAATTTCAATTACCATTATAGAATCACATAAAATATTAAAATGTTAAATTAAAATGGTTTATTATATATGAAGTTTTTCCCGTTGTAATTTTACAATATTCTATAATTATGTTTATCTGAGGTTTGTATCAAATTTGAGATTCTTACTTACTGTATTAAGACTTAAGTGTTTACAACTCAATTTATTTATTTTTAATGAAATAATCTATTTACAATTATAGTTTATAATTTTTTAAATAACATCAACACGTTTTTGTTTACTTAGATGGTTTTAATTTATAGTGTATTGAACGTTAAAAACTATGTTATGAAGTTTTTAAAAAGTATTGGACCGTCACAAAATGTTCCTAGATCTAATTTTTGGCTTCCCTTCATATGTTTTTTTCCCTTTTTTTCAATGTTTATTTCTTTCCATCCAATAGTTAATCAATTCATATTGTACATCTGGATGTACTTATTGGCATAAAAAATAATATATGTCGGATGTACAATAAATATTACATCCTTTTGATAAAAATTTTGTGTTCGACTTTCACAAAGTTTTAAAAAAAGTTTAAGAAGTAAAAAATATACCATAGCTAGTATTTTTTGGTACGGATGAAAATTTCTATTATTGATATTGGTAAAAAAAGTGTAAAAAATAATAATAATGAGTGCGAGTTACCAAAATAAATGTGACATGAAAAAATATAAAAGGAGGCAAATGAAATAGATGGAGTATGAATCATTTAAATAAAAACATGAAAATTTGAAAATATAATATTCATTGTAAGAACTTTCATTTTTTCCAACAATTTCATAACTTCTTTCAGGTTTTTCCAACTCCTTTCCGTTTCTTCTAAATCTTTCCAATATTTTCCAACTCCTTCCAATTTCTATCAACACCGTCCATTTTTTCCAACATCTTCTATTTTTTTCTGAACTTTCAATTTCTTTCAACTCTTTCCAGCTCTTTACATCAAACAACTTTCTTTTTTCAATCTTCTTCCTTACTAAATGGGCTTTTAATGTTGCAGGTATGCAATTGTTAGAGATATGACAGCAGCTGCTGTAGGATTGAACAAGTTCTGTTACGCTGGTCTCATATCAGCTCACAAGAATCAACGACCTCTAGCTGATGATGTTGCATCTAAAGTAACGTGCAATAAAAGTTGCAGAATCCTTAAAGGTTTTGTATGTTTTATAGACTTTAGTTATCCCGATTTGTTTTCTTTTTGTGGAGTAGATTATTGAGCTTGTTGAGCAGTCAAAGAGTTGGTCAGAGGTTGAAGCTCCAGGGGATATTCATCCAAGATTTATGACAATCAGTTCTGACGAAGAACTTTACAACATGCCTACTGCGGAGTATATACATCGTCGTGGAATGTTGAATCTGCAGTTAACTGTCTATCATGTTGCATTTCATGCTTTTGCAGACATGAAAAATGTGGAGGTACCTTTGCTACATCTTCATGATTCTGTATTCTTTCATTTCTACATGGCCCATCTATAATTGCTTTCGCTTTGCTTCAAGTTAGGCCGTATTCTTCTTTCAAAATCAAGTAGATATCAGATAGGACACAAACCAAGCAGGCGTAGTTTATAAAGTTTTCTGATAGTTCCCCTTGAATAATATTATCATTTCCATGGACTGATTGGATAATTTTTCAAAGAAGACATATGTGACTTTAAATACCTTACATACAGATTCTTCTGTTATCAAGCCGAGGCCTTGAAAAAATAATCAATTCTATACATTTTAACTGATTCCTATTTTCAATGAAAGCATTTGATCATCTACTAAGTGATTGGCTGAAGTTGCACACTACTCCAACTTGACTTTTAATTGTCAACCAATAGCTTAACCTACAAAATGTAATTCTCCTTATTTATTTACTACAAAATGTGTTATTCCTTAACTATTTGATGTATCTAGTTATAAATTATGACCAATTGACTACTATCTTGAATGGGGCTAACATGTATCTAGGGTCAAATATCTATATTCTTTGTGGTGATGGCAGAACCCCATTAACCTAACTGTTGGGCAATATTTTCTCTCCTCACTTTTTGTTGAATTTAAAACATTTATATTTCGTGCGAGCTGGGGGTCTCTTGGAAACAGCCTCTTTACTTTTGAGTAGGGGCAAGGTCTGCGTACACACACTCTCCCCAGACCCTTCTCTTGTGGGATCTAACTGGGTTGTTGTTGTTAAATTTTTAAAAAAAGAACCTATATGATCAGTTGTTGAGTTCATTTCCCATAGTTCAATGAGGTCCAACTTTTTACCCATGACAGGCTATTGACATGCTTTTGACGATTCTTGAAAAGGATGGGAAAACACCTGATGTATACATCCTGATGCAACTAATGAGGTACATCCTTTTTTGGTTCACTTAAATACTAACCGTGCTTCAGTAGTGTCCTTGTATGACACAGGCCCAAGGATCTATTTTAAATTTGATGTAGAAAGAGAACTTGGCATACAATAGTATTTGAAATAGGAGCTTAAAATAAGCTCATGTTTTAATAGCTATCTCCTATAGCTCTCCAGAAATAGCCCCCTTGCTGTTTTTTTTCCTTTGAAATTGATAAACTTATTCCTTTTCAAAACAACACCATTTATTTTCCTTAATCAATACAAAGAGTGCCCTTTTGTGCATTTGTAATTAAGTCAGATACTCGATAAGGAATTTTGCCAAACCCTTCTGCCACGAGTTACAGGTTTTGTCTTTCAGCTCCTGCCCAAGACTTGTATCTTTTTAACTCCACACGCAGCAGCGTGCCTAACATATTTTCAAAACAACTCAAGTGTCACGATTCTGCTCTACAAGCTGCACTTGTCTTTTCTTTGATTGCCTTTGGTTCATAGTTGTGAATGGCGCTCGCCATTCTCGCCAAAGGCGCTTATGGCTCTGTGGCGGCCTTCTGACGCCATCCTCTAGCCTGGCGAAGCGTTTTACGCCATTCTCGCCATAGGCGTCGCCATCGTCGCCAAGGGCTGTGGCGAAAGGCGTTCGCTATGTACGCCAGACCGGTCAAGGGTTTTTATTGACTTTTTTTTTAAAAGTCCGCTGACCTGACCTATATCACTGGACGATCGAAGGACTTCATCGATTCATCTAACTCGCCTCTGCCTCTGCCCCTCGCCGTCGATCAAATTCTCCTCGCCGTTCTCGTCGCCGGACTCAGCCACATGCCCTCCTGAAGTTGTCCTCAGCCGGAGCAGATCCTCTTCCCTCTCTGCCGAGTCACTTCTTCGCAGTTTCAGAGCCGACTCCACACTTCGCAGGTCACTCAATCCTTTTTTTTTGTTTGTTTTCTTATTGTTTTTTTTGTGGCTTGGATTTGACGGATGAGGATTATGATTAAATATCTTGCTTTCTTTTTAAGTACTAAATGTTGTTTTTTGTTTTAAGTTTTACCAATAACTCATGTTTTACTTTGATAATTATGTTTGATACAAAGTTAAGACTAAAAGTTTAGACTTAAACTATATATATATATATATATATATATATATATATATATATTAATTTATTTATTTATATAATGTTCGCCATTTGACTGCCCGCCACTCGCCACGCTTCTCGCCATAAAAAAGAACCTCTCGCCCGCCACTCGCCACTCGCCATTCACAACTATGCTTTGGTTCTTTGGTTACAATCCTTTGCACATTGGTGTTGTTGAACTATATTACTTTGGCGGTTATGAAGTTTTCAGTTATAAGATTTGATTGCAATATATGTGTAGGTGTTATCTACATTCTGGAGACTTAGATCGTGGTCTTAAGATTTTTGATGACTACATGAAATCCGGAAGAGCGTGCGTTATAGAACTTTTTGTGGTATGCTATACTTAAAACATAATGAATGCAACTCTTCTTGTACTCCCTCTGTCTTAATTACTCTTCATTCTTTCTTCCTTTATGTTTGTCCCAAAAGTATCTCCTCTTTCCCTTTAAAGAAAGTATTATGTGGATGATATTGTTTCTCTTGAGGAGTTGAGGGTGAATCTACACCACTATACTACAGTTTTCACTTTCTTAAAGAACATGCGAAGTCAAACCAGAAGTGAATACTGGGACAGAGGGAGTTTTAACAACAGATGTAACTAATGGCCATTTTCTATTTGGAAGGTTCTAATAGAAGGATCAATGGTGGGGTATACTACCAGGGGAATGCAAATTGCTCAAGATACACTGGTGCGTTTTGAGATTCTAGAGCATTGTGTTCATTTACTTATTTTGACAGCTATTATAAGCATGACTTCTTTTGTTTAATGGTCACATTATGTTTGTATCTCCAGTTAGCCTTCCATAACAGAAATTTTACCATGAGCGTGAAGATGGGTTCCGATCTTCTTCTTGCAGCTGCTGGTGAAAAGGTTTGAACAGTACTTTTTCCCTGCCCAAAAACGCGGTCACATTTGAAAACTTGTGTTTGATAGAAGAGATATTTTCTTGCAGACCGGTGATTATACAGTTGCCAATATGATATGGGACATGATGATTGGACACAAAGTCACTCCCTCATTTCGTGCGGTTGAAGCATATTACAAGGGGTTATTGGTAATTAATCTTTCTTACAAGACAACCCCTGTTCCCCCCCCCTTCTCTCACGGTTATATTAAGGCATTTCTAATGAATCATATTGAAAAAAAATCAGGCACATGACGTTCCAAAAGAAGATCCACGATTGATGCAAGTTGCTAAAATATTAGATGATCCGACAAAAAGATTCCCAAGAATAACCCCAAGGCCTGCAGAGTGACTTTGCTGTTATGTACCTTCATTCCGTGGCAAGTACTGCTTTGTGCTTACTCATGTTGATCTTAGGGAGTTGTGTATTTCGTTCGAATGCTATATGATAAGGTTATCGTGATTTTCCTTTGATAAAAATGGATAACAATAGTGTGTTTCACTATTTCCATTGTTTGAAGCGTTTTGAAAGCTATCATAAACTTCTTCCTGCTTACAGAGATTGTTCATTTTTTCTGGTTTTTTTAACACAGAAGAAATGGTTTGTAACTTGGAATGATTAATTCTTTATTCTGTTTCCATTTCACACTCTGAAAAGAAAAGTACATCCAGTAAAAATTTTGGCCCAGTCAATTAGTTGCAGTTAAAAAATATTGTTTTACTCTCATTAACTGTTCCTTTTATTCTAATTTTAAGTTGTCTGTTGTTAATTACTCCGTATAATGTATGATTGAAATCCCGTAAAAAAACAATGTATGATTGAAATTATTTTCAAATTAGTTCAATTGAAAATTGGAGTGGAAGTAAATGTAAAAGTTTCATGTTTTTTTTCTTCATAATTTGTTGTCAAAGTTAAAAAAATGTTAACCATCATTTAAAAAGATGTGAGATAGGGGGGGTGTTATTTTATCAAATGGGTATGGAAAGTCAATTTAAAAATATGGAGTAATTATAGTAAGTAAAATATGGAGTAATTAAAGTTTGATCACGTAAGTTTTTCGATCTACAACTAATTACTTCAAAAAGGCTTTTTTTTATTGTTAAGGATTCAAAGGCCTTATTTAGTTCGAATAAAATTGCATAACAAACTAAAAGTGACGAAATGAATGAAAATACATTTCGATTAATAATGAATCCCAATCACAAATGGTGCATATTGCAATGTGCTCTCAAATTCATTGGATTTGAATCAAATAATTAAATTCCTTCAACTATTTGTTGTACTAAACAAACATATCGGGAAGGTAGCCAATGCGGCACCGAATGTACCGAGCACCCGGCTAGTTACAGTGGCAGAGGCAGTATCGAGTTCTTGAGGGCACCCCTGCGATAAAACCGCCACATTTTTCATCGAAAATCCCCTGCAATCTCAACATTTCCAAAGGCAATCCGCAGTAGCTCGTAGGGCACGTGCCCTACCATCCCCACCCCACCCCCACCAACCAGGAAGGTTATCAAGAAGCACTACGGAGCTTTGTAGCATTTTCAACAGCTTTGGCGTAGAAGTATAAATGCCAAAGCTTTACATTGTCCTGCGCGATAAAACAAACCAACAGCAAATCAAATGCCCGAGCCTTTAAACTCCGGTTTGTACTTTTGGTTTACCTCTTTTTCCAAATCAATGTGCATTTCGTTGCAAGAATGTGCATCTGATTGCCCTTGACAATGGATAATCTCTGCAACACTGTCGAGATTTCTTGGTGGCAGGTTCTTAATCATTCGTTGGAGCTCTTGTTTCTCAGCGAGGGTCATTAACCTGTCAATGACAAACAAATGTTCCCCCATAATGACAGGCTGACACTCCGACCGTATGATGCAACAAGGAAAGTTAGGTTTGTTGGTCCATAATCCAACCTGAACATTGGCAAAACCAAGTGACCCTCTGGTAACCACTATCTACCAGAGAGTAATTTGATTTACTGGACGTAAGTTCAAAATTGGTTAATTCGGAAACAGTCTCTCTAGTTTCAAGTAGGAGAAAAATCTACCTACACACCCTTGACCCTACCCAAACCCTACTTTTTGTGAGATTTTACTGGCTTTGTTTTTGTAAGCACAAAATTGGTTAATAGTGATAAACAGTCTAGCTACAAGTTTGTTTGCTGAAATTTCTCGGGATGATTATTTTAGGCTTTCTAGCATTTTTCGTACTGTGTTTCTTTTCTTCATTTGATCAATAAAATATATTTTTTGGGACACTCTAGAAACTTGGCACGGGAGGTAAATCGTGGGATGTGTCTACAGTGGTGGACCCAGATATTTTGGTCGTTGGGGGCACCGTTATATAAAGCCACATCAGAATATACTGAACCTAAACAGTTGGGTTTGGTATTTCAGACCAAAGGAAGAGGGGCACTAATTTTTTGGACTCAAATTAAGGGGGGCTTTTATATAAATTTTCTAAGTAATACTGACTCCGTCCCAAAATAAACTTAAGGGGGGCTTCAAATTATGTGAAGTCAAACCATGAGGTTGATTTTGGGACAGAGTACGCTCCTTATATTTCTAGGTTTTGGGGGACGTGCGCACCCTATGCTCCAAAGGTAGCTCTGCCGCTGTGTGCCTAAGTGGTCAATTAGTTCCCCAAGCATAGTGTATTTATAATCCCCTCTTGGCAAAAAGAACTGGGCAACAAATTGTCTCATAAGTTCATATTATAAAAAGAGGAGAAATGAGTCAAATGCTCGCTGGCACTGATGGAATGAATTACCTGCACTTCGACATCACGGCATCAAGTAGTTCTTTAAGTTCCTGCTCCATGTGGCCAAGCTGCAGAAAAACAAAACCGCAATCAAAATTCTTGACTTCTTTACGAATAAATAGGACTGGCTAGCTACTTGGATGGAGGTGATAAAGTAAGACTTAGGACTTCAAGATCTTACCAAGGATATGGGCTTTTTTTCACAAGAGATATCCCAACTTTGGATGTTGTAACAAAAAGGTACCTCATCTTATGTTTGTAACAAAACCATACCCCAACTTTAAGAATAAGAAATCACCCTAAATAAGAGTAAAACATAGAAAAAGTACCAAAATAGGAGCTCCATGTTTTTATCCTCAAAATATGAGTTTGCACTGTACATGAACATTTCACAGTACTTTTTGGTAATGTATATGGTAATGATTGACACTGTAAATGCATTTTAATTCCTATTTTGGGAATAAAAATATGGAACTCCTATTTTGATATATTTTTAATGTTTTACTCCTACTTTAGTCTTTTTCCCTAAGAATTATACGGTGTAACAAATTGATACTCCTAGTCGGAATTGTCATATTTCGGCGACCCAGTGATGAGCTGACGTCCCACATAGCTTTTCTATCTCCAACATGTTAATTGTGTCTTCTTTACATAGTAATTTTTTTGCTTAATTTTTTTTATGTTCAATAAATAAAAAAAACCTTTTTTTCTTTTTAAGTTGACATATTTTTGTTATTAATGTCAAATGATAATATAAGATTAATTTAATTTAAATTAAACATGCATTAAAAATTTTAAAAATAACAATTAATTCATTGAAAACAAGTTTTTTTATTATATTTTGAAAATATAGTATTATTAAAATAAAAGAAAAATTAAAATATTGTATTTAATACTTGTACTTGTTTATTTTATTTTTTTCATTTTTTAATAAAACTCTATTTTTAGAATATAATAAAAAACTTGCAATAAATTAAGTGTTATTTTTAAAAATTTTAATGCATGTTTAATTTAATTTAAATTAATCTTATATTATCATTGGACAGTTATTACACAAATATGTCAACTTAAAAAGAAAAAGGATCTTCTTGTTATTTATTGAACATTAAAAAAATTAAATAAAAAAATTACTATGAAGAGAAGGCACAATTAACATGTAGGAGAGAAAAGCCACGTGGGATGACAACTCTCGTCACAATATGACAATTCCGACCAGGGGTTATCTGTTTGTTATAATTCCTAAAGTTGGGGTATGGTTTTATTACAAACATGTGATGGGGTACCTTTTTGTGACAACGTCCAAAATTGGGGTTCCTATTGTGAAAAAAGGCCCAAGGATATGACATTAGATATGAACCCATGGAGGTTCCTTATAGCAGTTTGTGCACGTGCACTTTGGATCTAAGTTCCTAATCTTGGCATGACTGCTTCTTTTGTATGTGCTCTTACTTTGTTCGCATTACAATGTTTACTTTGTTTGCATGTGCTTTTGTGTTTGAGTCGGGAGTCTTTTGGAAAGAGCCTCTCTACTACCAAGTAGGAGGAATGCATGCGTACACATACACCCTTCCCATACCCTACTTCTTGTGGGATTTTACTGGGATTGCTGTTGTAGGACAGGCTAGCTATGTGTGGTTGTGATGGTAATTCTCACATTAAAAAAAGCAAGAAAGATAAAATCTGGATACCACAGCTGACAAATCATCGGATACCCTTTTGAGTCCTTCCTCTACGATTGAGCTTTCACTCTGGAGGAGAACCAAACGACCATCCTAAAAAAGATGACCAAATTAGGAATATTTGGCGACTTCATTGCAAAAGAAAATAGAAAAAATAGAAAAAACACTAGAAATGTGGCTCTTACGACTTCATCTTCTTTAGCAGCCCCAACACTTGTGTCTGAAAGGTCATCATTCTTATTTTTGTTGTTGGGTTGCAAAGGCTCATCCATCTTGTTGCATTCAAGTCTGCAGGCATTGCTGAATGGCTAGCAGATGGTGGTCTTAGTAAATTATATACTTTAATGAATACATGAAGGAAATAAAACAAAAAACGGCTACTACCTCTCGAACAGATTTGTCCTCGGGGCCTTGACTTTCAGAAGCCTAACATGAAATTTAAAAAAAAAATCAAACAGAAGTTTGCCAGCACAAAAATTATAGGAATGCAAACATTTAAAAAAATAGATATTATAGGAACCATGTTATGGGTGTTAGTACATAAATACATGAATGCCTTAAGCAATTAAACCTTGAATTATATACTCCCTCGGTCCAGATTCAGTTGCCTACTTTCTAAAAATTCTCATTTTAAGAAGTGAATTTAAAATGTCAAATAAGCCCTTCAAATGAGTTTGTCACTCATTCATGTATTGTAAACAATGCTCGTATTCTATCTCTATGATATTTTAAACATTCATTATACTTTCTGTATTTAATACGGAAAGTGCACAACTAAATCCGTAAAAGTGAAAACATAAAAGTGAACTAAATCCAGACAGATGGTACATTTTACTTATGAAGTTAAACCCATGTTTTTAATACTAACAAGAGACTTTAGGAGCAAGCAAACACAGCTCTAATCTAGTACACCATTGCAACTAGGAACTCACTGAAATAGAAAGAGTAAGAAACTATTGCTACTTCTATTCAAAGGAAACTAATACCAATTTACCAATATCACTAATATATCAGAGTACTTCATATGTCCCACAAAAAGAGTCATGCTTCATACAGGTACAACTTCTTAATTATAACTAATGGGAAACATCATATATAGCTATATTTTAAAATTAATATGTTGCACACCCTAATTGTTTCACACTTTTTTTTGTAAACCCCCATAAAATATGATGAAAATCAGCTTATTTTGATAAAATATGACTCTTTTTTGGGACAAAAATAAGTTTTCAAATTGGACTCTTTTTTTGGATGGAGGGATTAGTTACTATAAGAAAATATGATAGGTTCCAGGCTGGTTGATTAAGTCATATTACATGGAGTAGTATTTAATAAATGGAACTATTAAATTAATTGTTGATTTTGTTTATTTATGATTTTGAAAATTATTTAATCCCACTTAATGAGAATATCGGAGTCAATCATACCTAATTAGTAAGTGCAAGTTTGGACTAAGATATTCTCTCTTAGTTAGTAGGAGGTTATGAGTAAGTTATTACTAGTGGAAGTTAGAGTCACTTTGTACAAACATACCTCTAGTCATGTGTAATGGATTATCAAAGATTACATAGTAAATTATTATTGGGAGATTCTCAAGGCTAATAGAATTTCTCAAAGGCGAGAGATTCTTGCTTAAGTGATTCCATTATATTATTTCCTTATTCTTTATAAATCTAATTCCGTGGAACTGGTTTCTATCAAAATAATGAAAATACCATTTAAACAATAGACAATTGTTAACAGAAAAAGTGAAGGAAAACTAGGTACAAAAGGACACAATTACTGAAGGAAAAATGGAAGACACTTACTCGCAGAGGAAAAGTGGACAGTTTGAGCTTCTTACTAGGACGATCTTGATCAGTTTCAGGTGCATCAGTAGCTGAGTTACTTGGAAGACTCCCTGAGAATCTCAAAAGAAATGACTTTAACTCGCACAATTTTAAAACAGGATCAACCATCTGCAATTGAAAGGTATGAATGGAAACAAATTACACAACGTTAGAATGAGTAACTTGAGTATATAATTGTGTATTAAATAGAGTCTAACTACCCCAAAAGGATCCTTTGGAAGTTTGGTTTTGAAGGTTTTGGATGGGAAGACTTTGGATGGGTAAGTGTGTTGTTGTCTTTATGCTTTGTCCCCTAACTAAATTCCCATTTTCCTTTTCAGAATTTCCCCAAAATAAGTTCACACTCAATATTAGGAAATATCTGGAGTACTGAAAGTCAATAATACTCTCTGCCTTAAAAATTTAAAATGCCACTTCAACCAATCTTAATTGAAGGGCATATTTAGAAAATCAACACCAAAATTTTTTTTGCCTGAAATCACGTGAAGCCAAAATGTGAACTTCATTAGGGGACATAGGGAATATATATTTAAGATCTTATTAAAAACACCAGAGAATAACATTATATGTGATAATACAATATTTCAATAACACCTTGATAATTTTAAGAGACATTCTATTTATCAAGATATTGAGTAAACACTCTAAAGCCTTCCCATCCAAAACCATCCATCCAAACACACCTTTATAGGTGAGGTTTACACCACACTCGCGAACTTGAATCAACCCTAGTGGACAACATACTCAACGCACACTCGAAGCCTAAACCAAACTAGACAACTAAAAGAGTGGACATGTAGGCCTAAAGCAAGCCCCAAAAGGGCTAACCCAAACCATTGCACAGGAGGATGCCGCACAAACCACCATGAGACCCATACAATGTTCATTCGGCCTAACTTGCCTCAAAAGCATTATCTAGAGGTGAGAAGTCTCACACATTGTCCCAAACCGTCAAGTGGGAGGGCACGCTACAATTCACCATAGGTTCCATACAATGTTAAATTGTGCCTAACTCACCACAATAAAAGATTCTCCAGAGGTGAGTCTACCACAAATTTGTATGTAGTGGACTCAAACTTAGTAAACAACACACTGTGCATAATAGCAAAGAGATGTCAGCATTCATCATATGAATGGAGAACAGTGTAAAGACCATTGTATACCTCATCAACATCCTGCGAAAGAGAAAAAACACTACGGCGAAGTAGAGATTTCAGCTTTTCCCTTTTTAACTCATAGACCTCAGGACTAATGCAACCATAAAACAAGGAAGAAGAACTTGCACTAGTACACTTCTTCTTTTCACTAGTCTTATACCCATTCACAACTTTAGCTGAGGCAGAATCTTGAAGTGACGAAGGCAGCAAATCTTCATCTTGGGATAGTAACTCTGCTATCTCAGACTTATAGTAGCTAAAGTAATCCGGCCCAAAGGTCTTGGAACCATTTGAAGCATCCCACCCCATTGCAGCTTCTATAATGATAACATATAAGGGTGTAAATATGGAGAAAAATACTATCCCCTTCCGGTGATCTTTTCTATGTGTTCAAAGATTCTCATTGGTAATTTGCGATGCTTCTTTATATATGACATGAAATAAACAAATTCTAAAAGTTACAATTAGGGTCTGTTCAGACCGACAGAAAATGAGTTCATGGAATTGGTTTCAGAAAATGAATCTTTTTTGTTTTTTGGAAAATTTGCTTTTCCGTTGTTTAGCTGAAAGTTCTGTTTGGTTTATTTTCCCTTAGATAAGCAAACAATTGTTAGAGCCCATATCTTGGCAAATGGCTTCTAATAGCAATATCCCCCATAGATTGGCACTTCAGAGCCAAAAAGCATTAGCTGCAGAGAATTATTGGGGCTTACTAGCTCTTGATGATATCAGATAATGATAACATTAGCCCTAATGGTTAGCCCGGGCGATTACGAGGAAGACCAAAAATAATCATAGATTCATAGCACTAAAAACTGAAACCAATAGCCATCTTAGAAATTAAAACCAGTGACCCAGTTCACCCATTTAAATCCAAGAAATACATATGGAGACGCTACTAGAATTTTCATGATATGAAGAAAAAGTTATATATTTTTTTTAAAACTTGCATTGAAAACCTCATACCAGGCAGGAGTTAAAGAGGAGAAGATGAAAAAAGGAGCTGCAATTAATTGTTTCCGGTGAAGAGTGCGGCAGCGGTAGGCGGCGTTGACGGCGGAGAGAAGCGGCGATGGCAGATGAAGAATGAGCTTCCTTGCTAGCGATCTGGGAACCAAAACAGCTCCGGCTATGGAGTTGTAGCCAAGAAAATTTATCCCTTCTAAAAGAGATCATTTAGACGGCCAGTGGGCCCCGATCCTACATCCGGTTCAATCGAACCCAACATTTAGTAGTCCAAAAATAACTAAATTTAAGGTGCAATTGAACCCAAAATTTATGAAACATTTTTATTGAAAAGTTCGGAGTAAATTACATAAACCATCCCTATTGATTCATGGGTTTCCATATTTAGCTTGTATTTGTCAAATATTACCGGTGTAGTCCTTTTTTATTCTTTTCCACGATCAGTCTTTCGTCACTCACATTGTTGTTTACATATTAAATACGAGAATAAAAAAATAATTTTTCACTTCTCAATTAAATACCTTACTAGCCTTCCTCATATATGCCTTTGTTTGTATGGTTAGGATGCATCATTCGGATTGTCATGTGCAACGAAGACAGTATTTTTCAGGTTCTGTGATTTTGCGATGAAGTCAATGACTGAAATTAGAGTTATGAGGGATAGTTGAGGATGGAAAGGGGTAATTTAATTGAAAGACGGGTGTGGGAAATTATCGCTTCAACCCGACATTGAACAAGGAGATAACAATAGGAGTGACGGATAACTCGTTGTGAAAAAGAACCAAAGAAGCATGGACTACGCTTGTAATATTAGATAAATAGGGACCTTTTGTGAACGTTTGCAGTATTAGAAAAAGAACCAAAGAAGCAATACTTTGAACTTATATTTTTCATTCAAAATTATATATATTATTAGAAAAAGAACCAAAGAAGCATGGACTACGCTTGTGATATTAGAAATATGGACTACGCTTGTAATATTAGAAAAAAAACCAAAGAAGCATGGACTACGCTTGTAGTATTGCAAAAGTTTATATATAAAATAATACTCCATATATTTTTCATTCAAAATTTTTCTTCTCATTTAACTTTTTACGTATTAAAGCAATACTTTGAATTTTTGACTATCAACATCTACAATAGATAAGCCATTTCGAACAATAAACTTTACCCATTTGATTGATTTTTATGGATGTTTTTTTAAATGTTAAAGACTGGAAAATGTATGGTTTAAATTTTAGTACTATGAAATGAAAAAAGTAAGAAATTTTTTTTGAGACACAAATAGTACACAAATGAAATTTTAGTACTATGGTTTAAAAAAAGAAATAGTGTAAACACAAATAGATACAAAGGTTGTATGTATTAGAGTAAATTCTCATAATAGTACTTAATAATTATGTATTTTCTTAAATTAGTCTCTAAGATGAACTAATTATCTAGATGGTACTTGTTAATTGAAAACAATGCCTAGTTTAACCGTCGACTAACCTCCATCAAAATGGAGTCAAAACGACATTAAAACTTATACTTATTTTCTAAAATGATCATTTCTAATTCGAATCTTTTTTCCAAATTACTCAACTTTCAAAATAAAATCTCATAAAAAATGGTCTCTCGGGCTTTGCTCAAACAACGTGAATTAATTAAAAGGGAAGAATCATGCTTCGGTTTTTCAAATTAAATGAGTTTTTACATCGAAAATAGACTAATTTAAAAACAAATCCAATTTTATTTGATCAATTTAAAAAATTAGTATAAGTTTTAATGCCTTTTTGACATTGTTTTGAAGATAGTTGGTCGGGAGGGACTAAACTGGACATTATTTTCAATTAGCGAGTATCATCTCGGTAATTAGTTCATCTTGGAGACTAATTTGAGAAAACACATTGCAATTGAGTACTATTTTAAGAATTACTTTACGTATTATAAAAACATGATATCATTTGGGTATTTCAAATTTATATTTCAACATTAATTTATTAATATTAAATTTATATTCTAACACAACATTTTTTCTACCGTTTACAATTCAAGTTTATAAACTTTAAATAAAAAAAATCAAATGAAAAGAAAATTTTAACAAAGAAAAGAAGTACTCCGTAACAAAATAATTACTCCGTATAATAGAATATCTGTATAAAATAACTTATTTTATTTATAATTTTATTTTTAATGAGGACTTAAGTGGCATACGAGGTTTGATTGAAGTTATTTTCAAGTTAATTTATATGAAATTTAAAGGGAATTAAAAAATTATATATTTAAAAATTACATTAAAGTTCTAGAATACGAGAGGTGAGAAGACTATTATTTTCTCAAATGGATCATAAAAATGGGTTTAAAATGTAATTAAAATTTGACCATGTGAATAAGACTGTGAGTAAAAATATCCTTAGCCTAATTGTTAGGGAGTATAATTGAATCAAGTGAGCAAAGGCTATAAAATATGAAGATTACAAAAAGATAGAACTAGTAATCTGAATTTAGATCCTTCAAATTAAGGTTTACACCCACTAGTATTTATGGGACAAAAAGAGAGCTCAATATATAGTACATTCATTCAGGAAATTTTCTTCTTCTTCTTCTTCTTCTTCTTCTTCTTCTTCTTCTTCTTCTTCTTCTTTTCTTTCCATTCATTAATTTCAAATTTTATCTTAGCTTCCACACTGGCATGGAAGCCGGGATAGGGTTCATAACCGAAGAAAGATTGAAGAGCCTGTGTGAGAAGTGTTTGTTTAGGGCAATAAACCCAACCATTTCTTATGATTTCTTAAGAGAAAGTGCCTGTTTTACCTCCAACAGGACAAAGAAAGGAGCCATGAGGAATGCCTGTGTGAGATTGTCCAGCAAAGCCGGAGCCCGTTTCTAGAACGCGAAGAAGAGAAAGAATGAGGTTGATCAGTCGTGGTTTTTTAGACGCGTGAAGAAGGGTTTAGCTTCACTTAACCATACCTCAAACACGCCGTGACCTGTGAACTGTCCTGTCCAGCAGAACAGCTGAGCTGCAAGAACAACCTGTTCGATCATGTGTGAGATTTAATGCCGAAAATATACCCCAAAGTGTTTGAATCTCAGTACAAGAACAGATGTGAAACAAAGAAAGTAAAATGCTGAAAAAAGACTAACCTTCCAAGCCATTGAAAAGCCAAGAAGACGAGCAAGGCGACTGCTAGAGACCCAGCAGAGAAAGCAAATGAGTGCGGCGAAAGAGCCAGCTTTCCGGTCCAAACCCACATAGAAGAGGCCATAGATCAAGGCCAATAGGAACCCGTAATTGAAAACCAGAAGAGTTTCTGAACCAAGCTGGATCGGAGGAGCTGCGAGAATTGGGGGAGTGAAGTACAAGAGGAGCAGAGAGGTGAAGAAAATTGGCCAAACAAAGAGCATGTGAATGAAGATGTTCGTCGGGTTGCTGTGGTATGCTCCATATAATGCAAAGTGCTTCTCCAAAATGACAACAAGCCCAGCCATTATTGACTCAAGGTTTCATATGAACTCTCCGTCCCATATGTTATTTATTTTTATACAAAACTTTCCCAATTATTCTTTTCAATAAAAACATTAGTTTCATATGAACTTTCATATCATATGACAGTGTTCTAAATAAATAATCTTTTCCTGCGCCAATTTGACCATTAAGAGCAGAAAACCCTAACCCCCCAAAAGCCCCCATTTTTCTTCCATTTGAATCCTCTCGTTTGGGTTTTCCCACTACATAAGCTCCGAGGATCACCGAACAATCTCAAAAAAAACTGAAGTTCTGGTTTCATTTAAGGTAAAAGCTCAAAAACACGATCATTCTTTCAATAATCAAATAAAAACAGCTCAAAATCCAAAGATTTTTCACGCAATTTTATATAAGGACATAAACGCAGAAGAAAACAATAAGCAGTATGGAGATCGGGATTCAAAAATTTTAAAGCAAGGGCAATAGGTAGCTGAAGTTACCAGAAAACGCAACTCCAGATAGATAAGATGATGAACCATTGAATAAGGATGACTGAAGTTTCTTCCACACTTCAAATATGGATTGAGTCACCTGATTGGGAGTGTTATAATTTTGTTTCCAAACAAAAGGTTTTAAAAACGATCTTTGGAAAGTGATTTTTGACTGCATCCACAATCTCCACGTCAACAGGAGGTAATTTTGAATCTTAGTCTAAGGGGCGGGTTGTTTGTCTCAGCCTCTTAATGGTTCAGATATCTGAATGGTTCAGCACTTAATGGTTCAGACTGTTTGTTTCAGCCTCTTAATGATTCAGATATCTGAATGGTTAAGAGATTTGCCTCTGAATGGTTAAGTATTATACAGAGTCTGAATGGTTAAGACCTCTTATCTGAATTGATCAGACATTTGCCTCTAAATAGTTAAGCAATATACTAGTTCTTAATGGTTCAGACCTCTTACTGGTTCAGCACTTAATGGTTCAGACCTCTTACTGGTTTAGCACTTACCGATTCAGAAGTTGCCAAACAACCCCTAAGTAATTCTATTTGAATGAAGGTGGATATTGCTTGTTAAACCAAGACATTATGAACTATTCCTTAGATTGAGGGGTTAGATGAATCGATAATTTGAAGAAAGTAGATGATTACCTTCTAATTTTTTCTAATTTCTTAAAATATTTCACTCTGAAATTCTTACCCAAAAGTGCAACTCTAAATTAAGCTAAAGTACTTATTTCCCCACAACGTATTCATAAATATAATTCACCTTCTTAAATTACTGCTAACAAAGTCCGCATGTCGCCGTGTGTGTCATTTCATGAGCTTGTACGGTTAGGTGGGTTTCCTCTTATCTTTAAATCCAGCAGCAAATTTGACAGCATGTTACTATTGTTAAAATTAAAAGATTAAATTTGACACTCATAAAATGCTGTCATATTTGCTACTGGGTTTGGGTTAATAGGCTAAACAATGATTTTTTTAATCTGAAGTGAAAACTTTTTTATTTATTCCTTTTTATGCAAAGTAAAAACAAACATTTTAATTATTACTCCATCCGTTCTATTTTATATTGTCTGTTTTGAATTTGGGATATATTTAAAGTAGCTAAAAAATATTGTTGATTTTTCAAAAATGCCCTTACTTTTTTAGGGGAGTGGCGATGAATGAGAAGATAATGTGGAGACAAGTGACTTATTTTAGCGATAGTTTAGTTATTTTACCCTTAAAAGTTTACCATAATAAGAAACAAGCAACTTATTTTGGGACGGACAAAAAAAGAAAACAGACAATTTAAAAAGTGACGGAGGGAGTACTTTTAATGGAAAGTAAAAAAATGAGAAATCTTTTTTATGAAAATGAAAAAAAAAAAGAATTTTATTTGGGGAGGGAAGGAAGACCTAGCTTGTCCCTTTCACATTTGTAAAATACATCAACAATGTAAAATTATTGAATGAATTAGAATTCAAATATAGTTCAAATATGGTTCCATGTTTTATCAACCTCATGCGAATATCCTATACAACTTACAAGGGCGATCATTATTTCAATTGTTAAAAAGAAAAGGTATAGATATCAATGAAAAATGCCATTTTTTTCTTGGACTTCATAAACAAATCATCACAATCTCCCACCTGGGAAAATCTTGGGGGTGCGCCCTACGTGTTCAACTATAGCTGAAGGAGGAAGACGCCCGGTGCAGATCTCATGGACTGTGGAAAATAGAGGGAACGACTCCAACCATCCCCGATAACGTAGAACCTCGTACACCTCTTTTGCCGTTGACACGCCCTACAAGATACAGACAACAAGCCCAGCCATTATTGACTAAAGGTTGTATACATTATTTACAAGCAAAGATATGAGAGGTAAAATGAGATAAGCTCCTAGGATTAGAACCATACTTTAAATTAGGCGTTCCGTTTATTAGTTGTTTTTCCCCTAGAAACAGTGTTTTAGGGTTGGTAGAGCCTTTGTAAGGGCAATGTGTTAGTGTTGTTTGTGTGTTTTTTCCACTCTTCACACTATGTATACCTGAAGTTTTTGGCCCTGCAACATCTCTGCTTCGAGTTCATCAAGGGACCTAGCAACCGGCCATAAATAAGCATCAGTGTACAAACCTTCTAATATCTACAATGTGGAAATCTACACTATATATATAATGCAGACCTCTTCCCCCCATCCCTTGCAAAAGCTTCGGCGCATTTCCTGTTTCGTCCTCCTACTGCATGGTCAAGAAGTTTTAATCACATACCATAATTGCAACCAAGAAAGTATTCAGCACAAGTATATTTGTCTATACTCACAGCAAGTTGTGATCACATCTGCTACCCCACAGCTCTCGAAAAATGTGCTGTCTTTAACTGACGGGAAGAGCAATTTCGAAAATGCATTCATCTCTTTCAAGCCAATTCTCATTATTGCAGCCTAGTTGATGTTTTCAAAAGGAGAAAAAGTTTAGGAAATTATTATTTGAGGTCTAAAATATACTTTAGGGCTAAAACAGACTCTATTTTAGGGGTACATGTAGGTTTCGGTGAACTTTATTCTCCCTATCTTGCAATGATTTACCTTCGTGTTGTTTCCCAACTCCAGCCCATCAACAAATCCTATCATGACAACAAAATAGATGAAGAGGGAATAATCATCAGACTAGGTTTGGAACTGGGAAAGTGTGAAGGGAAATAACAGTTGAATAGATTTTTTTAGTTTTCTTAAGAAAGTAAGAGGTTATGGTCTTTATATAATAGATTTACATACATAAAATATGTTTAAAGAAATATCTAAAATTGATTTAATGAGAATTTTTATATTCCTCCAAAGTTCCTTTTTCCCAAATTTCCCTGTCTACTTTGCTTTCTATTTACTTTCCCTAGCATTTCGCAAGTTCCAAACGGACAATAAACCAAAATTAAAGGAAAGAGTCCGAGAATATGCACCTGCTGCTAAAGCCACAACATTTTTCAGGGTACCACACAGTTCAACTCCTTCCACATCTTGGACCTGGGGAAAATTTTAATTGAACCGTTAGATAAGACTACTCCGTACTTTATAGCAAATATCCTGCTTTCAACTAATGTTCAAAACTGTATGCACTCACAACTGAGACCATAAAATAAGGTGCATTGAATAACTGAACCCATTTATGTGCAATCTCTTTGTTTTCCCTGTATCCTATTGTTGCTTCACTGAACATCTCTATGGCAATCTGCATTTACAACTTCGAGTTGTTATAATACGGTTTAGCTTTAGGAATTTGTGGACTAAATCAAAATGGTACATTAAACTTCCTTCCGTTCTTATGAAGTTTTGTGTAGTAAATGCAACAATGCACTACGGGTCTAATGGGAACAACCTTTCAGTCTATTTAGTGCATTAGTTCAGTAGTGACCTCATTAGCAATGTTTGCCCCCATTAGGACACAGCAATTCACTCCGAGTCGTTCTGTGATGAGGGTGGAAATGATGCGCGGACCATCCTCCTTCTTGACCTCCATCCCTTTAATCAGAGAAATTGCCGAAGCGTCTTTCCTAATTTTCCCAACTAATCTCCTGCATATTCCCTCCACGAATTGATGCGGAGTAACAAAGACTAGCATGTTCGCTTCCCTCACTGCAACACAGTTTCCCCAAACAAAAGGCCATGTGTCAGCCTTGAACAACATAATAATCAACACATTGACTAAACTAGAGTCGTAAAGTCCTTGTAGTTGATGATGTTCATGCTATTTATTTTATCACTCGTCCCACTACGAGTCACCCTTTGTCGGGTACTCGCTGAATAGAGTTAAGGTCTACGTCTCTACGAGTCTACTTACATCTTGCCCCACAAACACTTATTGACTGGATTGATTCCTCACGCACCAATCTTAGGTACAACTTAGAAATAATGGTTTTTGTACCTGCATGATCAAGGTCAGGGTCTGCAATAACATTCTTTCCGAGCTTAATCCCCGGTAGGTACTTAACATTCTCCTGCATCAAGAAACATTTTCCATATCAGAGTTGAAGACCCACATTGCAGGTTTCCGTTACGCGCCGCGACAAGTTATATAACAAGGAGTGCAAAATAGACTGAGGTGCATACATTGGTCCTGTTTATGACCTCAGAGAGCTTTTCACCTGTTGGCAGTACTTCTTCTAATACCCACATCCTCACTTCATCTTAAAATTCAAAACAAATTTGAAAAAAAAACAAGAGATATTAGGGAAAATAACCAAAATTCGATTTTGAATCGGTATTGAAGCAGAACATGAAACACAATAACAGGCATTCATGATCACAAGAACTCGTCGGGAAATGCAAACCGTGGAAGGAATTGAGCCTGAGAGCGTTGTGGGCGATGAGCTTAGCGGCGACACTTCCCCAGTTACCGCTGCCAACGACGGCGACCCTCGATTTCCTATCCTCCGGCGCACCGGCGGGAGAGAAGTTTCGGTTGATTTGGCCGTTCGGAGTGGGAGAATTCCACGAGCGAGCCATGGATAGATGGGGAGACGAAGAGGTGAAGCGATTGGGGGAGATAAACGGGAGGCGGGGCGGAGAAGGCAGAGGCGTGTACGGGTGGAAGGAATGAATGCGGGAGAAAGAGAGACGTTTGAAATCCAGAAGCGAACGGGAACGATGGAAGCAAAAAGAAACCATCTCCTCCGTAGATCCGAGCATCCATTGCCAGAATCTTGGGATGGAGAAGCTGGTTTCAAGGGCTTTCAAACCAAACGGTTTGTTCCATTGTTTTTCTATACAAAAAATGTGTTCCCAATTTTGACAATCTATTTAGACATTACTAAAAGACTTACTGTGTATATTTATTCTTAAATTGTTATACTTAATTTCAAATACTTCATCCGTCCTAAAATTAACTTTTCAGTTTCACTTTTGTAGTTAAATTTTTTAAATTTTGACTCTATATTATGAAAAAAATACATTGAATTTTCATATAAATTTATTAGCATTAGATTTATTTTGAAACATAATTTTGAAATATATAATTTTTATAATATATATATATATAATTAATTAATCAACCCTCATAAAACACAATAAAAAATCTATAAGTGTCAGGAGTACAATAAACTAGATAAAAATTTATAAAAAATAATAAGTGACATCACTATATTATATTATAAAATAATTAGTGAAAATAGCCAAACTAAAAAGGTTTTATGAATAGTAATCTTAAGGGAGTGCTTAACAAATGGACCTTAAGATGCACAATATTCTACTATGTAAACTATAGCATTGTCCTTTTAACATTTTTCTTGCACATGATTCATGCCCATGTAATTTTTACTCCTGAGTCAGATTCATTTAATTTGATTTTTCATTTTCTTATTTTATCTTTCCATTGTTTGACATTTAGTTTTACTATGAGATCTTCAAATTATATCTTCCACCTTTTGGTTAGGAAGGCAGCAGATTCTTTATCTGAATTTAATCAAATAATATAATCAATCATATTATATGCGGAGTATATTACATTTTTATTTTTATTTATACACTAATTTTAAAATAAATTTAATTCCAAAGAACTTTATTATTGTAAACACTGCCTTCTTTTATTTTTAACCTCATGTGGCTATTGTAAATTCACCACGTTCCCTCCGACCAAAGGGATGATCAACAAAGACTCGATCCGAAAACGTTGTTTAACCATAATCAATAAATTAAATTTCTAGTGGTTTATATGTCACAAATCATTTGTGTACGTTTTTTAACCTTACATTATTTTTTTTCTTGTCCCCTATAAAACCCTCCCATCCTTTCATCATCCAATTCATTCTTTGGTTCTTCACTATTTCTTGTGGAATAACAAAGAATCATCACCACTTTCAATAAATAAACAAATAAATAAAAGGGAACAACAAATTGAATAATTCAAAAAAAAAAAATTATGGCACGTCAGGTTGTTGCATTTGCCCTCCTCTTCATCGCCGCCCTTGCCGGGCTGGCCTCCGCCGCCGTCTCCCCGAGCACCTCCCCGGTGTCGTCGCCCACCGCCGCCGCCTCTCCTAAGAATAGCGAGGTGGTCGTCGATAACAATGTAGCCGCCCCGGCACAAGCGCCTTCAGCGCAACCATCGGGGCCTACGGCTTCATCGCCAGCTGCTGATGAGACCGTGGCCCCCGAGGCCACGGGGTCCCCAGACGAGGAGCCTTCGTCCCCACCAACCCCAGACAGCAAGCCCAGCAGCCCGCCTGCCGAGGGCCCATCGTCCGACGCCCCTGACGCCAGCACGCCAGCGGATGCACCTTCCGCTGACGGCGATGACAGTGCCGCCGCTTCTTTGAAGGTTTCCGCCGTTCTCGGAGCCGCCGGCATTGCTGTCTTTTTCTTCTGAGAATTTTTATATCGAGGGATAATTTAATTATTTTCGATCTTTTTCCTCCGGAAAAACTTCAATTTATAGTGTAATGTATTTACCCTACAAATTAGAATTTTCGGGGGATGTTTGTATTAAATTATGTGCATGCAAACTTCAATTAATTGTTTGATTTTTATCTTGTTCGGAATAAAATGGAGAGAAGAAACAAAATGCAAACTTAACAAGGGAATTTCTCCGGTGCCTTTGCTAATGAAGGGGCATGGATGCTCTCCCACTAAATTGCTTCCATATGGATTTTTTAGCCACATCATTTTAACTTTTAAAATTGCATAATGGCTCTATCTCTTTATGCTATTTAATTTAACTCATCTACACATGCTAATGTCATTTAAAAATATTGTTTTTAAATTGAATCAATCATTCCGTTCCAAAAAAAGTTTTAGTTCGATTTTTTAGGATCAAAATTAAAAACTTTGACCATGAAATTTAAAAAACAATATGTTGAATAATAATATAAATTTAAATTATTTGATTTGTCTTTAATTATAATTTTGAAATATCATATTTTTTTTATAAAATTTATTAATTATATATATACACACACACATACATGCATATTAATTGTAAAAGTGTCACATAGAAGACCTAATAGTTTAAAAAGTGTTATCCCACTAATTGAACAACAAAAATCGGTGTTTGAATAATGGCTTTTTCACTTGGCAGTTTGATCTGAAAAGTCAAAATTCGGAAAGCCAAAGAGAGTATCTTTTGGACTTGGTTGTTAGAAAAACTAATTTTTTAAAATTAGTTTTCTTGAAAGATATTTCAATATTATATGTAAAAAGATTAAAGTAAAAAAAATTAAAATTTAAAAATTGAAAAATCAAAATAAATCTGATGTCAAAATCAAAAGAAAAAAAATATTAAAACTTTATATACTCCCTCTATCCGGAAATTTTCTTCTCATTTGACTTGTCACGATTTCCAATGCTACATTTTGACTATTAATAACTATATTTATACATAGGTATATTTTATAAAATTTTGATATTTCAAAATTATGATTCATTAGAAATATATTGATATTAAATTTAGAGTAAATTCCATAATTAGTCCTTTATAACAGGGGGGTTTCCCTATTTAGTCTTCTATTATCAAATACTATCCTAGTGGTCTTTTTTTTATGAGTATCTTTTCACAAATAGTCCTTTATCTTCTATCATGTTGGTGTTAATTTGAGGGCTAAAAGTGTAATTTGACAATGATAATATATATCTTTTTTATCATACACAATTCTAAAGGCTGTTCCGTTTGAGTCGTTTGTGAATTATAGTCGCTTTCTACTACAACCATAGTCTACAAATGTGGTTTTTCGTTGAATCCTAGCCCACAATCATAGTTATTATTTTTGTGTTATCCGCTTAACCAATATCAGAACACGTCACTGGACATAATGTTGATGTGAAATTATACTTTTAGCCTTTAAATTAACACCGACATGGCAGAAGATAAAAAAGGACCATTTGTGGAAATGCGCCCTTAAATAAAGGACTACGAGAGTAATATATGATAACAGAGGACTAAATATGGAAACCTCCATGTTATAAAGGACCAATTATGGAATTTACTCTTAAATTTATATCATAATATAATATATATTTTCCACAAATTAGAGTCAAAGTTTACAAAATTTGACTAATAAAAGTCGAATGTGAAGAACATTTTCGGACGGAGGGAGTACTCTTAATTTTTATATAAATTATATGAAAGTGAAATTTAGTACTTCATATATATATATATATATATATATATATATATATATATATATATATATATATATATATATATATATATATATATATATATATATATATATATATATATATATATATATATATATATATATATATATATATATATATATATATATATATATATATATATATATATATATATATATATATATATATATAAAATAAATTTTATAACAAAATATGATATTTCAAAATTATACTTAAAGACAAATCAAATACTCTCTTCGTCCCTAAATATTTGCCACATTTGTATTCCCTAGGCAAAATATCAAGTTTTTTCAATTCATTTTATATACATATTGTTATAGAAATAAAAAATAAGATTTACATATCAAAAAACTACATGAAAAAGTTCTTCGAAATAAGAGATATCAAGGATATTTTATTTTATCAAATAATTAATGAAAACGTAAAAATAAACAAAAGTTCCCGCTACTGCTGAAAAAGTAAACGTTGCAAATAATTTGGGACGGAGGGAGTAGTTTAAATTGATATTATTATTCAACATAATGTTTTTTAAATTTCATGGCCAAAGTTTTTAATTTCGATCCTAAAAAATCAAATTAAAATCTTTTTTTAGAACGGAATGATTGATTCAATTTAAAAACAATATTTTTAAATGGCATTAGCATGTGTAGATGAGTTAAATTAAATAAGGATAAAAAGACAGGGCCATTATGCAATTTTAAAAGTTAAAATGATGTGGCTAAAAAGTCTACATGGAAGCAATTTAGTGGGAGGGCATCCATGCCACTTCATTAGGAAAGGCACCGGAGAAATTCCCACTTAACAATAGTTGGATGTTTTTTTTGGCGATCCATCACAATTAAACTTTCAATATTCCTTTGCACAATCATATCAGTCCCTAATATTTTGTGCTTAACCTATATAAATAACCTATTTTGTGATAATATACGTATATTGTCATTTCACAATGTGTTTTGGTATTATATATTGATGTTATTGGGATTCTACGTAATTATGTTTTATTTTGAATATAAAAACATAAAAGTCATATTTTATTTCTTTTCATACACTCCCTCCATCCCGAAATAATGTTCTTGTTTTTCCTTTTTCTCCTTCTGGACTTAATCTTTATATTTCTCACGTAAATGTAAGTTTGGAAAAAAAATATTCTTCCCTTTATTAAATTAAAAATTTCCAACAACCTACTTATTTCCACTTTTTTTGGTAAGGGCATTTTGGACAATTTTCCTCTATATTCAATCTCCCTTAAAAATGAGGAAAAGTCAAAATGAGAAGATTAAAAGGTGACATTATTAGATGTTGTGTGACATTAAACTATCGACACCATCCGGATGATCTTCCCAAATGACTATTTTAGCTAGATGTCTAAAAATGATCTTCTTATTACAATTTTTAACATGTTAAATAAATAATTATTAACTTTTTTTATTTATTTCACCTCACATATCTTATTTAATCAATTTCATCCATCACATTAAGGTTAAAGTAAAGATTTTATATTGTTTTTTAATTCTCCAAGAAAAATGCCAATGTATAAATCGATCTTATAAATAAAAGTTCAAAAGTGAAATGAGAGACTATTAGAGTATAAAACTCATTTTAAACATATACTCTATTTTCTCAAAAAAAAAACTCCATTTTGTTTGAGTTCGACCATCTTCGTATCTTCGCACCTTACATACAAATTAAAGTCAGGAATCATTTTTAACCACCTAAAAACTTAAGATGATGGATAAGACTTCACCTTTATATATATGATAGTTGTGTTTCTCTTTGTTTTTCAATGTGGGAACGCTCTGCTAACAATCTTTTTCTTATTACTTTTATAGTTTGAAAATTTAAAAATTGCAGTAAATAACTCCGTATA
Organism: Cuscuta australis; assembly: GCA_003260385.1. Classification (NCBI taxonomy): domain Eukaryota; kingdom Viridiplantae; phylum Streptophyta; class Magnoliopsida; order Solanales; family Convolvulaceae; genus Cuscuta; species Cuscuta australis. The sequence continues at coordinate 2,720,019 of NQVE01000192.1, forward strand.
ACAAATGAGTAAGTAGTGGGTATCCACCAATCTCTATAGTTAGGGGCACCAATGATCATATATATCGGGTGTCCAGCGGTAGCCCCTCTTTTTTCTAAAAACAATTTCAAACAATGTGCATAATTTCTTTTGCGTAATTGATCTCGTTGAAAAATTTGACTTTTTGAATATGTTACTTTTATTTTACTTATTATTATTATTTATATATTTTATTAATAAATAAATGGTTATATTAAATTTAGAATAAAACTTAAATTTATATAAGTTTTGAATAAAAAATGATGAATATTGTAAAAAACAAAGAAACAGGTTTTCAAACGATAACATTATTAATAAGATTTTTGGATGGGGCAGAAAGTTAGTAAAATGTTGAATATTATCTCATTGAAAACAAATCACCATTTGTTTTGAAATTATATATATATATATATATATATATATATATATATATATATATATATATATATATATATATATATATATATATATATATATATATATATATATATATATTCATTTCAGAATTTTAAACTAACTTTTAAATAGATGCTTTTAGGAGAGAGAGAGCTAGTAAAATTTGTAGCCGTTGGTGGCACTGAATGTATAAGAGCATCTCCAATGGAGAAGTTAAATTTTGGGAAGCTATATGCCATTTTAGCTTCCCAATAGTGATTTAGCAACTCATTTTTTAACATCTTCTCCAACCATGTCATCTATATTCTTTACCCTTTCAAAATAATTTATTATTTAAATTAATTTGTTTTTAAAAAATCAGCAAGATCCCTCACATTCATCTTCTTCAAGAGGGGTGGGGTGGGGGAGAAAATCAGCAAGATCCCTCACATTTTCTCGGGGTGTTCACCTTGATTTGAGACTTTCGAGCTATGGAGTCCTTGAAGCTTGATTAACTTTGCTTCCTTTGAAGACGGGTATAGACTTCGATTTGGTTGCGGTGGAGATTGTCAAGCGAGGGTGCAAAAATATAAAATACTCCGTATGAAATCGATTTGGTTGCCTCAATCACGGTCACTTCTCCGATCAGAACCAAATCGAGCTCAAAGGCTTCCGGCAACGGTGTGGATCAACCGGATCGGTTTCGGGTTGGATTTTTTCGGTTCAGATATCTTTCGGTTATATGTTATAATCGGTTCAGTTCGGTTTGGATCGGTTAACTTTCGGTTCGGATTTGATTTCGGTTCTATACATTTTTCGGTTCGGTTTCGAATCGGTTCTGATACAGTTCGGTTATAAATCGGTTCGGATAGATTTTGGTTCGGATACAATTTGAGTCGGATGTATTTCGGTTTCGGGTCTAGTTCGGTTAGGATATATTTCGGTTTCGGATCAAATATATTTTAGATATATATTATTTTCTAATTAAAATTTAACTATTTGTGTTTCTTTTTATGTTTTATCACATTTATCAATCTATCATCAATTCAATACCTCATATTATTTTATATTTTTTTCTAGTTATATTATCTCTACCCTAAATAATTTTTCCTTTTTAACTTTTTAGTCATATTTTACAAATTCGGACTAGAAATTATGAAAACATATATATTTAATTATGATATAAATTTAATATTATTAAATTGATTTTAATTAATTTTTTTTTTGAAATATCAAATTTTTCTCCCATCTACTAATATATTTATGTACATAAATGAAAGGATAAAATATAAATTCAAATAGTCTTATGTTCCATTTGAATACAATTTGGTAAAAATTGAGTAAAATTAGGTGAAATTAAGTGAATTTTATTCAATTGAGTGCAAAATTTGTAAATTATTGAGTATATTTGGTTGAAAATAGAGAAAATTAAATTTAATAGAGTCAAATATAATTAATTTTACACCTAAATGTAATGGTGTATATCAAATTTGAAAATGAGAACAGTACAGGCTACCATTAGAGAGTCTTTTCAAAATGCTAACACTAACATCTAATTTTATTGACTAATATTGAGTGAATTGGTTTGAAACTAATCAAATTAACTCTCAAATCAGTAAAATTTATTGTAATGAGATGAAATTAGGATAAAATCTAGTTATTCCATGCAATTCATCATATATTTCTTTCGTCCCAAAAAGAATATCACACTTCACTATTTAAAAATTACGGAAATTTCATTTGTTTGTGCGTTATCATTTATATGTATAACTTATCTTTAATTTCTACATATAATAAATTTAAGGCATGAAATTTTGTACTTTTTTTTCAAGAAGATAATCCATTTTATAAGGGAATGAGCAAGTAATGTAATTAGTTCAAATGGTAAAATAAAAGTAAAAATTTAAAAATATAATATGCTTATTGAAAGGCAAACATAGTTCTGAATTTATCGATTTTAGTTCTAATCGGGTTCGGATATTATCAATTTCAGATCTAATCGGTTTCGGATTTTATCAGTTTCGGGTATTATCGGGTTCGGATCTAATCGGTTTCGGATTTAAATCGGATATGAATTATTTACTTCGGTTTCGGTTCGGTTCAGATCATTTCGGGTTTTGGATTTCAGATCATTTATATGTATAACTTATCTTTAATTTCTACATATAATAAATTTAAGGCATGAAATTTTGTACTTTTTTTCAAGAAGATAATCCATTTTATAAGGGAATGAGCAAGTAATGTAATTAGTTCAAATGGTAAAATAAAAGTAAAAATTTAAAAATATAATATGTTTATTGAAAGGCAAACATAGTTCTGAATTTATCGATTTTAGTTCTAATCGGGTTCGGATATTATTAATTTCAGATCTAATCGGTTTCGGATTTTATCAGTTTCGGGTATTATCGGGTTCGGATCTAATCGGTTTCGGATTTAAATCGGATATGAATTATTTACTTCGGTTTCGGTTCGATTAAGATCATTTCGGGTTTTCAATTATAGATCGGATCTTCATTTTTCGGGTCATTCCGGTTTCGGTTTTGGATATTTCGGTTCGGGTAATCGGTTCTGGTTCTGTTTTGCCAGGTCTAGTTGAAGCGAGGTGGAAACGGGCAGCGTGGTGAAATAGATTATGCTACAGTGTCGTTTAAATATAGATGCTTGAAGATTAAAAATAGATTGTGGTCTATTTTTTAGAAGACCCATTGGAGACCCAATTAATGAATAGTAAAAGCTATTTCTTTCAAGTTTTACACTTTACTACGTTTTAAAAGCTCCGTTAGAGCTGCTCTTAGAGCTGCTCTAAGAGCCTTTCTTTAATTTATAGGGAGTATGGCAGTAAAACTGTAAAAAAAGCTATTGCAGCGATTGGGATAGAATTCCGATGATTTTTACGGTTGACCGCACTGCTCACTCTTGAATCCAAGAGCGAGACAAAAATACAAATAAAACATAATCCTTATTTCCGAAAATTAAATTGACATATTTTTTTATCATAGATATAAAATACTATATAGTTTGATACATTGACATTATTCACATTGTAAGTCTTATTTTAGAATTAAAAATTAAATAGTTATTTTTATGTTACTTTGTTATGCTTATTTTTATTTTCATTTTTTTTCATTATCTTTTTCCCCTCGTGTTTTGAAAATATCAAAGTAAATTTTAGATTCTTCCCACATTTAATTAATGAAATCATACTCCTCCATGTAATAAAAATCCTTTTTTATCGATTTTTACAAGGTTTTTATGTGTACATTATTACTAAGGCAAATTGCCAAATTCTAGCTTGGTTCCAAGAGCATTTATTATGGAGAGCATGCATTTTCATTAGCCCCAATTCTTGTCACATCAATATTCTACTAATAACTTTTACTTGTATGTCTAAAAATCTTATTAATGCTATTGCTCTGAAATTAAAGTTGGTTTCTCCATTTTTAATTTAAATAATATTCATCATTTTAAATTCAAAACTTATATAAATTTAATATAAATATATAATTATTAATAAAAATAGATAAATAAAAAAAATAATAGTGATACATTCAAAATTAACAAAAATAAATAAAAAGATTAAAACTAATTAAATATTAATTATTGAAATTAAAAAAATAAAATTGAAAGAAAAAAATTCAAAATTGAATACCTTATAGAAAGGGTTAAAAATTTTAAAAAAATGAAATTGAAAAAAATGGATCGATGGGGGGGGGGGGCAGCAGACCGGTGCAGTTGGCGGAGGCCGCGATTTTAGGCTGTGATTACAAGCTAGCCGGGTGAGTGCCGCGCTCGGGAAATGCACCGGGGAGAAGGGGGAAGGCAGCTGCCAACTGCTAGTATATTCATTTTATAGATTATAGTATATTCTAAATTAATTGTATAGACCTTAGTATATTGATATTATTTAAACTTGGGAATTGAGCTTTTTGCTAAAAAAAGATCTTTTTGCTAGCCCATGAAAAGTATAAGAATGTCTACATTACATATGTAAACTTTAGAATCTTAAACGAACAACTATGTGCATTCCTTTAATTTTATTATTAATTTGCTTTTTTTTTTTGAAAAGATAAGTAAAATTCTAATAGCACAAGGTGTAAAATTCTACAAATAACAACTTATGATTTAAAATATTACTTAAGTACTTATTCCTTATCATTTTCTTCATGCATTTTCATAAAAATATCACACTTTTCATTAGCATCAATACATACAGAAAAAGAATTGATAGACTAAAGAGTATTACCTTTTCCCATCAACTAAAATAAAATCTCAACAACGAGACGTTTCATAATTTTTAAAAACAATTTATAGATGAATCATGACATTAGTCGCTAATAAAGCGGTGAGCCAAACAACTTTCATAATTAATTATTCCCGAGCCCTAGCCAAAGCCTCTTCTATACCCTCAACAATTTTTTGTCATCACCACAATGCCTTACATGCAATTTCGTAAGAGTTTCGTGTTTTTATTCTTGAAATAGTAGTTAAAATGCATTTACATTATCAATTATGATCATGTATATTATCAAGTGTTAGAATGTCATCTCACATCAAAAGTCCAAGAGTAAAATAATCGGTATATAAGCTCTTGAATTGAACTAACTAATCGATTGGATTCAATATTTTAATATGATTCTGTTGGCGACAGAAGAAGGAAGCCGGATCAAAGAAGGAAACTGAATCCCTTTGGGATTCGGTTTAGTATCTTTCCTAGTTTGCTTAGTTCTTGTTATAGTATGAATAGAAATATGGTAGGAATAAAAGTTTACTTAAATGCTTTACTCTCTTCCTATATAAAGGGGGTTAGACCTTTGTAAGCACAGAACAATTCAATATACAGAATATTTTTCCTTTTATTAATTTCTACATGGTATCGGAGCAAGTTTTGAATTCTTGAGACCTCAAACACGCATCTTCCCCTGCCGGTGGGCATACAAAATTCAATGCCTACCGGCGAGATATTGTAATTTTTTATTTTCTTTGATTGTTCTCCCTCACTAAAGAATATCATGAACTCCTTCAACGAAAAACATTGCTGTCGAGGAATCCCGCCCAACCATCAATCTTGAAGAAGTTGTCCGAGAAGGGTTGTTTTACAGAGACAGACAACTCTTTCCTTAGCAGGCAATAAAAAAAGTCGGCGTTCAGGGTGTTCGAAAAGAATGGCGTTCCCCCTGTTTGTTCGAATACTGTGAAGGTTCGAAAAGAATGATGTTCCTTTACTCGACTGATTATTCGGCGGATTCAAAAAGCTTGGCGTCTCCGTTGAAAAAAAAAAACTGAAGTGTCTAGATGACACTTGGACAACGATGACAGCGGCTTCCTCAAGCTTTGTTGCTTTGTTCAATCTTTTGATGTCCAAGCTGTGCATGTTGAACTCTCATGCTCCAGCTTGAGGGGGGTGTTGGCGATAGAAGAAGGAAGCCGGATCAAAGAAAGAAACTGAATCCCTTTGGGATTCGGTTTAGTATCTTTCCTAGTTTGCTTAGTTCTTATTATAGTAGGAATAAAAATATGGTAGGAATAAAAGTTTACTTAAATGTTTTACTCTCTTCCTATATAAAGGGGGTTAGACCTTTGTAAGCACAGAACAATTCAATATACAGAATAGCCCAAGTGTCTTGTTGCCAAATCCTATTATCACTACCACATCCAAAAATCTATCATAAAAAAAGTATTGTAAAAAGAAGATATATAAATTGGGCAACAATAATTTTTATTTATAAATAATTTTATCACTCGGTAAAATCTATAAATCAAACGGTAAATCTCAGTTTTGAAAAGAATAAGTGGGTATGGTCTTTTCTGAGTGCTGACCCGCCCAATCTCCCGTTATCGCAATCCGGGTCTCCCCCACTCACTCTATCGACAATGTGATCCGGATAAAACACCCAGATATCCAATTTCAACTCTCCTCCAATCCCCTTCTCCCACGTGTCACGCGGGCCCCACACCCCGGCCCCACCCACTCATTGCTTATTCCCCCTTCCTCTCCACGCTCAAATTCCTCACTCTTTCCAAACCATTTTTTTTATTTTTCTGTGCTTTATCGGCCGGCAGCAGCATGAGCAAAAAACGGGCCAGATCCACCCGGAAGACCCGAACCCGGACCCGGAAACCGAAATTCCTCAGCCTCCGGCTCCAGTTCCCGGCGGAGCCGAAGCAGGAGCCGCCCGAATCTCCGCCGCCGTGTGTGGTCCCAGAGCCGGAGTCGGCGACCCCGCCGGTCGTGGTCAAGGTCGAGGACTCGGCGGCGGAGGAGAGCACCGTCGCGTACGACCTCTTCTCCGCGGCGGAGAGCGACGGCGCCACCACAACCATCACCGCTCTCCTCGGCGCCCCCTCCACCTCCGCCTCTTCCGGGGAGGGTCCCCTGAGATTCTCGTACGGATGCAGGGGAGCTTCGCTGGCCCGGACGGCGCTCCGTAGCAAGCAGAGAGACCCCTGCGAGGAGAAGTGGGTGTCTTACTCCGAAGTCACCAGCTGCGCCGCCGCCGTCCCCGCCGCCGATCGGCGGCTTCTGTCGTTGAAGCTCGATTATCAGGGGATCATCAACGCTTGGTCCGACAAGGGCCCACTTTACATTCAAACGGAATCTCCTCAGACGGTGCCGGACATATTTAACGACGATTTTCTATCCAACGTAAGATCTCCACACTCTTTTACCGTATTTATTGACTCCGTTAATTATTTAAAACGATGGTTTTTTTAACACTTATACTAAATGATGGGGATTTATTTGTTCATTAAACATATGTTTTAGAAATAAGTTAGTCATTAATTAATGATTCATTTACTCATTCTCCAAATCATATCCAATTATTCGAAAACAATTGATTTCTTCTTTAAAAATTGGGCTTAAAAATTCAATCTTTTTTAATCCGTAGTTTATTGGTCCCAAAACTACTACCTCGCACAATAAAGTTCTCACTATTTATTCCCAAAAAAAAATCACTATTTATAAGTTCAAATTGTATATTTTGATAAAAGAACTAATGATACTTTTAATTAATAAAACTTAATGTAATTTTAAATCTGTGATTTAATAATAGGGGTTCTAGGGGAGAACTTTTTTTTGAATTAAAAAAAAGGTTGAATAATCACATGGTCAATATAATAGAAGTTCGTGTTATTAGGACATAAACGTGATGCCAAAAAGGTTCACTAAAAAAGGAGTGATGTTTGTCAATCTTGAAAACCTTTTTTCCTATGTTAGTTTTGGGAATATTTCGATTTGTGTTATGTCTTTAATCTTTATACAAAAACTAAAATTATGGGCAAAATTTCATAGGATTCTAAACATTTTGAAAATAGAGTTAATCATTTCTGAAATGTAAACTTTTCACAGGCTTACAAGCGGATTTTTTTTTTCAATTATTTTATGATATGATTATTTTATAATCACGTATGAATTTGTCTTGAAACAACGTAATTTAAATTATTTATTTCTATAACAATTTTTAAGTAAAAGGATTTTAAAAAATGATAAATTTTATATACAGTAAAAATAATTGAACGTGCATTGAGTTAATAAAAAAAATGATTGAGAAACACAAAAAAGAAAAATAATGAAGTGGTGGGTCCAGGCCCATAAGCACTTTTGGGCTTTTCTATCACGGGGGTCCTCCACATTCGTGCACTTGTCCGTTGAGATAAACAGTGCACCCCGCCGGGGGTCATAAATGTCAGATCAAATTATTATATTTTCCCTCACTCGTCCAGTCTATACACGTGGCAATGATAAAGTGTGCTTCAGATCTATCTATCCCCAATTCAAAATGGCATTAAATATTGGAGCATGGTATATATGCCCTAAAATTTGTATCTCATTTGTATACTAAAAATATACATCAACATTTTGATTACGTTAACAAAAAATTACCCTAACACAAAGTGTTGGTGTGTTACCAAAAATTAGCATTACACTAACACAAAATGGTGGTTCATCCATTCGGTGTACAAAATGAGATACCAATAGCTTTATCCTTAAATTTTGCTTCCAAGATTAATATGATTTCAAAGTCAATTAAATTTAACGATATTGGTTTTATTTGGGAACAACGTTTTCGATTTGCTATAACGCTTTGGATAAAATTTTAATGATGTTGATTAATTCTAAAAACGCTAACACTAGGCTACCATCGGATAGCCTTTTCAAAACGCTAACGCTAATCTCTAACGCTGATACCAAACGTGACCATTATTTAAAGAAATATTTTCTCTGTCTCAAAATGTTTGTCACATTTCCTTACGTCAAGAAATACTTCCTCCGGGGACCAAAAGGGTATGAACCGATTCCATTCATTCGAATTAGGTTGCATTTCATTCGCATGATCCGATCTGATTTCCTGAAGATTTAGTTTGATTTGTTCTGATATGATCTGTTATATTTAAATTTGTTTCTGACTTGGTATGGTCTAATCTGATTTTAATTAAAATATGTAATAAGCTAAAAAATAATATGAATTTGATTGAATTGCAAAAAAAAATGCAGGGGGCATGGAGCGGGCGAGAGAGTAACAACATGAGCTTGTACGTGGTCCCAGAAATTGCGGCAAGCAAGTTCAGAAACGACCCCGAAAAGGCGAGGGAAGGCGGCGACGAGGCGGCAATTGCGGTGGCGGGGCAAGTTCAAAGGGCAGCAAGCGTATTGAGATACAAGGAGAAGAGGCAGAATCGGCTCTTCTCCAAAACCATTCGTTACCAAGTCCGTAAGCTCAATGCCGAAAAGCGTCCTCGCGTTAAGGTACGTGTTTTATTCTTATTTTTGTATTCCATTCATTCCAATTTAATTTGCATTTTACTACTTACATGATCAAATTTTAACCACAATTTTTACCCATTTTAACGACTCGTTTGAGAAAAGAATAGTCTTGTCAGTCTTATTTTATAGAGCTTTTTTGATATAGTTTTTAAATATATAAATTTTTATGTTTAATTTCTTACTAATTTTCAAATAAATTAAATTATAAATAAATTCTATCAAATCTCGTAAAGAGTGACATTAGATTCTCTTTTGGACAGAGATAGTTTTTGTTTGTCCCAAAATTTATACTGGGCCCATTTTGTGACAAAATATATGTTCATTTTTTGCAGGGTAGGTTTGTTAGAAGAGATTGAAGGACCTTTTTTGTTAAGAGTACTTTTGATTAATTTGTTATGCACCAAGTCATATGAGGAGTGCCCAAGGACTATTATATAATTGACTAAAGATGAGGGTTGTCTAATGAAATTTTGGGTCTCATATTGCAATTTGTAAAGGAAATTAGGACTGTCCGCCAATAATGATAATGGCTCTTGTGAAATAAAATTACTGGGCGGACTTGTTATAAAATTTAAAAATGAATAAACTGGTAACTTTTGGGTAGTCACTTTTTTTCCCCATTATTTTTCTGATTCACTCATTTCCAATTCAGTTCATTACAGACTTTTCATTTAAAGTACATTTAACTTTCACTTTGCTCCATTTCAAAATACTCGTTCCTTTACAAAATTAAAATTGTTATTTTAGTTACTATTTTGATTTCTCAATAATTTTTTATTATTTGCATATATCTTTAGATTATTTAATAAAATAAATTGTTCTTGTAAATGAAAATGAGGCACCCTAGGATTTGACAACTATTAGGGGTAGACACGGTACGGTTCCGGGACGGTTCCTGTAACGCCCCAAAATATATCCTAAAATTTATTCAGTTAAACAAAATTTGTTTTGATTAAAATAAATTGTTGTTGGGCTTTGGACTGAAATAAAATATATATTGATATCCAATAAACATAATTGGGAAAATCTCATAGAGATAAATCCAACATGTTGATTTAATGTGTGATCTTGATTGGGAACCTGAGTACAGACCCAAATTAAGAATAAATGAAGAAATTGTTTATAATGTGAACTTTGAAATGATTTATTGAAATAAATCATGGAAATAAATAATATTAATTAAATGTGAGAACCTTTTTGAATAAAGGTCAATTAAACCAATTTTGACTCTGTCAAAGTCAACCACCCAAAAATATGATGTCGGAAAAAGTATAACGAATAAATATAAAAATTATATCGTTAGATAGAGTTTAACTGTCTGATCGCAACGGTGCAATCAGATTTCAATTCGGAGAAAGTTGGACCAAAAAGTGTTCCCCGACTGGGACCAAATTAGTCCCAATCAGGGACTTGCGTTTGGAATCGAAGAAATATCGCAGCCCCCTCCACTGAGACGCCGAAACAGGAACAGATACATCATCACCTTGGCCTCTTCCTCCATTCTTTTACTATATAAGAAACCCAACTTCACCATTTCTTCACCATTCTTCATCAAATTCATTCTGAGAGATAGCCTTGATTGTGGAGAACGCAGTGGTGCTGTCAATTTGGTGAGAGGTCGCCGGAACAAGACGTGGTGTTCGCCGGAACTTTCACCGGAAAATATTCAAAACCTTCATTTACCTTCGAGGTAAGCCCGTAGATATATCTAGTGATTATAATGTTCGTATAGATCGTTTTTACGTTCATAAACGGTCGTTTGGTTGAGTTTTATGTTTGACATGTTTGAAGAACCAAGAATCATAAACCAAGAAATTGTTGTTAAAACTACAAATTAATGACTCTAAAATGATATGTGAACATTGGGGAACATTCCTATATAATTTAATTGAAGTTTGGTAATTAAAAATGATAATGTTAAAAATTGAAAAGAGAGAGAAGATGATGAACAGTGGCCGAAAATCGATTATTTCCTTCCTAATAATCGATTAAAAATTTGTTCAGATAGTCAGTATATTTAAAAATAATAATAATCGATTATTTTAATCATAAAAATCGATTTAACGTTATTAATCGATTATTTTAATTATAAAAATCGATTATTATGAATTAATTGATTATTTAAATTGTAAAAATCGATTATTATGAATTAATGGATTATTTAAATTTTAAAAATTAATTATTTATGAATTAATCGATTATTTATATTGTAAAAATCGATTAAAATTAATTAATTGATTATTTAAATTGTAAAAATCGATTTTTAGTAATTAATGGATTATTTAAAATATAAAAATCGATTTTTATCAATTAATTGATTATTTAAAATATAAAAATTGATTTTTAGCAATTAATTGATTATTTAAAATATAAAAATCGATTTTTAGCAATTAATTGATTATTTAAAATATAAAAATCGATTTTTAGCAATTAATTGATTATTTAAAATATAAAAATCGATTTTTAGCTATTAATGGATTATTTTAAATATAAAAATCGATTTTTAGGTATTAATTGATTATTTTTAAAAATAAAAATCGATTTTTCTTAAGTCGAGATCCTGTTCCGAAAATATTTAGAAAATATATGCTCTAAAATCCACCAATTGATTATGATCATTGGAAAAATGATTTACCATAATAAAAATGATGTTTTTAACAAATAAAAATGTTATGTAATGCATGACGGTAAGTTTGGATGTTAACATTCGAAGTTAGGCCGCTAATTATTATTGAATATTATGTTGATTGATGATTATGGTAATGATTATTGATTGATTATTATGATGATTGAATCTTGATGAATATTCTGATTAAAAATGATAATTGTGAATGATTAAATCATAATGAATATATTGATGATTGTGAAAATAAAATGTATTGTTAAGGGTATCTAGAAGACCTCTAAGATATACCCATATTAATGTTGATTTGAAAGGTATCTAGAAGACCTCTAAGATATATCTATTTAAGTTAGGCCTTGCGGGTATGAACCCCGGTGGCTAGGGTTAAAACGTACGTACGGGATCCAAGAACCAAACTTGAGTACCTACTCGTTTGGGGGTACCACCCACCCAACAGTGAACACTTTGCTGTCAGTTTTTGGTTGGCCTTAAGTGAAGGTAAGTTTAAGATTTTCAAAACCCTTTTATCTTAAACTAGGCCTAGCTTAAGGATTATTTAGGAATATCTTATACTGGAATATAGTTTAATTATTTAAACTAGAATTCGTTTAAAGGTTGACAAATATTAAAGTGATTGACCTTAGACTAAGAATAGTTTAAGGATATTGTTGAATGTTGAATATTGAATATTGAATATGAGTAAATATTGAATGATGAATATTGAATTGAATATTACAATTATTATGAATGACTGATGAACATTGAATGTGAATATAAATGTTGAATAATGCATGATGAATAATTTTTAATAATTATTGATTATCTGAACTGAACATTATGTGCATGATATGAAATGATTTGATTATGAATTTAGATTCAGTTTATATGGATGTTCAATGCATTAGATATGCTTACTCAACTTCAACGCTGAGCGTGTAATATGTTTTATTTGCTACACGCAGGTTAATGAAGTGACGTGATCCTGGAGGCACACGGAGGCGAGATTGTCGTAATGGATATGATGGTTTTGAATTAAAGAACATAAATAAATTATGTTTGTGATTATGATTGTTAAGCTTCCGCAATATTGAAAACTCCGTACTGTTTATATTATGAAAAATATTATTGTGATAAATAAAAGTGTTTGAAATGTTTTAAATTTTTACGATTACCAAGTTAATACTTTAATCCGAAAGGGGCTGCAGACCTGGACAGATTAGGGTGTTACAGTTCCGGTTCCGGAACTGCCATCCCATGGCACCAGTACCGTGGCCGGACCGGCCGGTACCGGTTCCGGTTCCCAGACCGGCGGTTCCGGTACAGGACTGGCCGGTTTCGCCCTCCCCTCTATTTTTGTTTTTTGTTTTTTTTTAAAATTGTTAAAGTATAAAATTGCAAATCTGCAATTGTTTAAGGAAATAATGAAATAAAAATCTAAAAATGTAGTTGTTATTTAAATATTGAAAATGAGTAATACACTAACTGAAGAACAACCATATTTAATATCCTCACGGTTCAAAAAAAGCAACGAGGTAAAGAACTGTAAAGAAACCCTCGAATGAGCATATATATCGCTCACCTAAAAAAACTATTTGCATATTTACATTAACATAAAAAAAATTATAACTTATTCTTCAGAAATCGGACTTCCATCTGTAGTTGCATTCATGTAATGCTCCGATTCAAGTTGGTACGATGACTCTTGAGCTCGACGTCTTGCCAAGAGCCAATCTTGGTTGCAAACCAGTGTTTCAAGAGATTTAGCGTTAAGACAACTTCGGTAGTCGGTTAGAATGTTGCCGCCAGAACTGAATTCTCGTTCAACTGCTACGGTTGATACCGGGACAGTTGATACCAGGACGGAGAAATTTGGGTTTGCACTTCTTGTCGTCCCTTCTTTTTCGCCGCGTATTTTGCGTACTACACGGGATGCCTCGACCTTAGGTGTTTTTTCGGACCGCCATATCCGCCAGAAACTCCCATTTTAATGACGGTCCCACAATAATTACAAATTCCATAAACTATGTCATCTTTTGTTTCTTTTTCAAAATGATAAACAAATAAATCTGATTTTAATTTTTTTTACCTTTGTCCAAACCTCGAGAGGTCTCGGGCTCACCTGCCTCCACGTCGACATCGTTGCTTTGCGGTGTAGGCTCATCGTCCCCGTCAAGATTATCCAGTCCTGCTTCATCAACATTCTCGAATAGACTATCAAGAGTGGGGAGATTCGTGTCCCCTCTACCAGAAAAAATCTGGTTGAATTCTTCATCCGTCATAGCATCACCGATTAAATGATCTGGGACAGTAGGAAACGAAGAGACGGAGTGTCTTCCTCGAGAACCGCGTGAGGTCGAACCGTCGGAGGTGGCTTTAGCTTTGCCTCTCCTCAAACGGTTCACGGCGCCCACATCCACGGACCTTCTACCGAACTCTCTCGACATATATATATATATATATATATATATATATATATATATATATATATACACACACACACACACACACACACACACACACACACACACACACCCCCTCCCCAAACCCCCCACCCCTCAACGGCATCATAGCCGTTTGAGGGGACCCCCTCACACTCCAATTAATTTTTTTTTGCAGGACAGCAGGGACCGGAAAAGAAAAAAAAAATTTAACGGTACGGTACCGATACCGCCGGTGCCGGGACGGAAATATTGGCACCGGAACCGGTACTGAAAGGAACGGTACCGGGTGACGATTCGAACGACAGGGACGGTGGCGGGTACCGCCGGTACCGACGCTAGTAACGGTACCGAACCGGTACCGATGCCAGTAACGGTACTAAACCGGTACCGTGTCTAGCCCTAGTGAATGCATAGCAAATGGTCAATGAAATTATGCAAATCACTTTAATAAGATGCACTATGATTTGACATGTACTTACTCAAACAAATGATAACATAAGCAATATCACGTCTAGTGTTAATCATGAGCCGTATAATTGAACATATAACATTCGAATAAGGCACATGTTAGATTATCTCACATCAAAAATTAAAAACAAGTAATTGACATACAAACTCTTGAGCTCAACTAAGTAATTGATTAGATTCCATCTAAATGTCATATGACGTAGTCTAGTGATCCACATCCCATTCTAAAATTTTATCATGGCAGAAGATCAGGTTTCGTCCCAACTCGTTTGTCAAAGTGTCTGGATGTTCATTCTTTATAAATTTGATTTTTGTGTGTTTTCATTTACTACTTGATAAAATAAAATATTTCTATCATCTCTAATTTTATCCTCCCTCTGTCTCTGGAAACCTTTCTCCTTTTTTTTTCATCCGTCCCAAAAAAACACTTTTTATTTCTATTAAAAAGTCACTTTTACCTCTTACTTTTTCATACCCTATCTATCACATCATATATTTTTACTAATAATCTACCCATCAAATCATACTTTTACCCATCATATCAAAGGACATTTTTGAATATTCATTACCAAAATACACTTTCCTTAAATCTCTTCAAAATCAAAATAACTCATGTTTAATGGGACGGGGGAATAGATCTTTTGACGTAAATTTTTTTGTTACGTCTGTTTAATATTTTTTTTTCTTAAATCAAATTTTAAATAAAAAAAGTTCAAAAAACACGAGATCTTACTTTGTTATGCGAAAATTATAATCTAACTTGAGACGGAAGAAGTAATGTAAATATGTAATTGAATCACCTTATGGAAGTAGAGGCGGTAGATGATGATGAAAGAGAATGGAACGCGGGGAGGAAGTCAAAGGCCAAATTTTGTTGGCAGAAGATTAGAGAGAACAAAACTGCGCATACCCAAAATATAATTAATTAATAAGCTAATTAATTCTCAAAGATTTATATAGATCATATAATATATATATGTGTGTGTGTGTGTGTGTGTGTGGGCATGTTCATCTGTGCTCTCTCTCTTCTGTCAACACCGCCGCCGTCGACCCACCGCCGCCGAGGCTCGCGGCTGCCGCCTCCTTGTATATGGTTGCATCTATTCAATGGCGGGTTGTATGTATTATGTATATATAGACGGATCGGAGTATTCTGTTTAGGTCGGGAAGGGATAATATACTGCTCGGGTTAACCAAGGAACTTCAAAATGAGGAAATAAGTTAAACTAAAATTAAAGAGTAAATTCCATAAAAGGTCTCCCGTTATCAATCGTTTTACATATTTAGTCTTTACATATCAAATATTACTAATTTTGCCCTTAATTATTATATCATTTTTCACGAATGCTCCTTTGTTAACGTTTTTGTTCAGAACATGGATAAAATTGTATATTCATACTTCTCTCTCATCAATTAAACTCTAAACCCAAAACTGAAATGATCATTTCTCTCTCAATTATTAGTCTTACTGGTGGAACCTAAAATCAAAACCAATAAGCTTTATGCATGAGTGTTATCATTTAGTCTCAAGAAAATTGTAAATAAAATAAACATTAAAACTCATTCATGAAGGTTACTGGTTTCGAATTTGGGTTCCACCAATTAGACAAACAATTGAGAGAAGAGTGATGATTTCGATTTTGGGTTCAAAGCATCAAACTCAGCGATGGGTTTGAGAGAGTGCGAGAGGAGAAAGAAAGCTTAATTGAGGAGAGAAATTAAGAGACATGAATTTACAATTTTATCCACGTTCTTAACGGAAATGTTAACAAAAGACTATTCGTAGAAATGAATATAATAATTGGATACTAAATTAGTAATATATGCTATGTGAGGACTAAATTAAATATGTAAAACGATCTATAATTGGAGACCTTTTATGGAATTTACTCAAAATTAAAATATTAAAAAAAATACTCCGTATCAAAATTAAAGTTTGATGTATTTTTGTGGGAAGAATTATTAAATAACATTATGATAATGACAAATTCCTTATAAAACATGAGGATTAGTAAATGTATTTTTTTTCATTTACATAGGGATTTTGAAATGACAATATTGACCTCATGTTAAACTTTTAATGGTATACAAGGTAAAAGGGTAGCGCGGGTAGTGCCCATTAAAAAGGTTGCAAATATAAGAAAAAAAACAAGAATGATGCTATTTGGTAAACCACCATTGTTTAGGTGCTATTTTTGAGTAATATCTCTATTACGAAAATAGTAATTATAATGTTAATAACGTCAACATATAATATTAAAAATACAAATTCTTATTTAAGAGTTTTGACGTTCATTTCCGAAAGGAAATCCAAGGGGCACCCTAATATTGTACGGAATACATCATTTGAACACTAAAGACGACACACATGCATGATTTCTGTACCCAAACAGAAATAAATAGGGAAATGTTAGAGGTACACCAAAGATGTACCCCAAATATACACCACATGCCTCTTTACCATTCATTTTTATTTAGTTTTTATTTATTTATTTTAAATATCGCATGCAATTTTTGTGGTTATGGAGAGCATGATAGATATTTGGTATAACCCTAGCATTTTCCAAATAAATACCTGTATTTGTCTTTGGTGTACAAAGAAAAGATAATTTCTTGGGGGTACCTTAATACTTTCTCCCCACTAAATAATTTACAAACTTTACTATACAAAAATTGCAGGAAATTTTGTTTATTTGTATGTTTTTATTAATTATTTGATGAAATAAAATAGTTCTGTAAATTTTGTTTTGTAGAACTTTTAATATACTTTTTAAATGTACAAATTTTATTATTTATTTATATATCAATCTTTAAATAAAATAAATTAAAAAAGTTTGAGATTTTATTTTATTTTAGGTAAAGAGTAAATGATTTAGACTTTTTCTTATTGGAAAGGATGGTAGGTTACTATACAACTGTGGAATGATGGATGTAAGCAGCCGTGGTACTTAAAATAATTGCATTAGGTGATAAGGTACGAGGGTGTCGTGTGTCTACTGGTTCACTAGTCACACTCAAACACACTTTCATTCCTACCCACCTAGGCATCTCACACTCTTAACTTCCCTGTCCTCTCTTCCTACACAATCTATTACTATGCATATTCTCTCTTTTTTTTTTTGTTGAAAATTTTCTATGTCCGAGCTCACCGAAATCCGACTGCATTAGCCCTCGACGTCTAGTTCATCCACCTGAGTACGTGGGAGAAATCAAAGAACCAAATGTCGAAAGGAAACAAGCTAATACAGGGACTCTGACTTAGATGGGTTCAGTCGTAAACTAGCGCACGATAGCTTCACGCCATTGGTTTTTCAACCAAAATATAGTTTGAGGTACACTCCTTTTTTTATAAGAATTCAAAAAAAAAATATTGGCTCGTCAGAACAAAGGTCTCCCGTCAACCTAGACGACTTTGATGATGAGGACCACATTTCACGACCGATTCGAAAGAAGAAGGCAAAATCAATTGTCTCGGATTCTGCAGGCTAGGGCCTATCTCTGTTTCCTCTCACGACGATATCGGTCGGGCAATGTTTGAACAAATGCGAGTATTTAATATTGGGGAAGAAGAGAGGGAGGAAAAACGATAGACAGAGAATGATGAAGTCGAAATAATGGAAAGTGGCTTTGATACGTTAATGATCTTCAAAGGTATGTATTGCGAGAGAAGATAAAACGAGATACGGAGTAAATGCTAAATATAAATTGTCTTAGTTTTTTGTAATGTAATTCTTTTAATTTAATAATATTTTTTATTGGATGCTGTTTCTTATTTAATGAATTATTTTTGTTTAAATTCAATTAACTAATAAAATCTTACTCCGTATTATTTTATTTTGCAAAATGTGTATTAAAAATTAAAAAAGTAAATGTTTAAAGCACTGAGGCATCAAGCTCATTTCAAGTGAATTTGTGAGCTAAGTTAAAAGAAAGTTAAGATTGATATGACGGAGAGAAAAGGTTTAGAACTTCAGACTTCAAACGTACTTCAAGTGCTCTTAGGTCGAATCACATAAAAAAATGAAATCGAATCGATTATTTAGTTCAACCTTATAATTTATATACTCCTTCCATTAAAAAAGATTGCAATAGCAAATTTTTGAATTTTTGAAATTCATTTTATTTAAAAATTAGTATAAAAATAAAATTAAAATTTACAAAATTAAAAACTACGTTAAAAGTTCTACAAAATAAAAGGTGACAAAAATATTTTATTTTATCAAATGATCAATGAAAACGTGAAAATAAATAAAAGTTTCCGTGATTTTTAAGTAGTGAAGTGTGAAAATCTTTTTTGGACAAAGGGAGAACAAATTATTTTTTTTTTCAATTTTTGATGTGGTATAGAGTCTAAAACTCCTTCTCAAGTGAATAAGCCATTTTAAATATAATCGGCTGAGCACTTAAAAATAGGTTCTCCTCTTATTCGGTTGTTTTTCAGTAACAACACCTTAAAGACCATGAGCCACTATGTATGACTATGAACTTTGAAACAAGCAATTAGATTAAGCAAGCCGTTGGATATGCATGCCATACAAACAACAAGAAAGAGGTGGGCTAGAAATGAATATCGAGACAAACACATTGATAAATGAGGTGGACTAAAACTCGCTTCGATACTATAATAGAATTTAGGATGAGGTAAGTGTTACTAGACTGTGTGATAAAACATTTAGTTGAACCACATTAAAAGGTTGAGTTCAATCAATTACTTAATATACCTCTACTCTCTAGAACTTATATTTCGATTACTTTTTTTTCTTCAATTTTTGATATGAAATGGACTCTAACATACTAGATTTTACCTTGATAATAATTATTTTCATTAGATCTTAATAAAGTCCTTTAACTTGTCAAAGTAACGAAACTTTCAAATATAACACCTAAATGAACACAATGCACCTTCAGAGTATAATACAACAAATTTTAAGGACCACGAAGTATATTTTGGATAATGTAGGCCTTGAGAGTTCATTCTAGAAAATCAAGAGTACCGTGAAGTATGTTTCAGCTAATGTGGGACCTATAAACTTTTACTAAACAAAATCAAATGTACTAGAATAAATTTCTGCAATGAATATGTCTAGACTGACATTTAACATGTTGTTCTTAGCACATCATATTGCTAATTGAGAAACACAATAGATGCAAACTACGACGTGTTGCGTTTCATCTACGAATATCATCTAGGAAGGGCGTAGTTATTATACTTCCTCCTCACATTTATATCAATATACGAATTTAGATTCAATGGTGGATCTAAAAGTCAGGTTTTCTTTGAGAAATTTCATGATCCTATTGCATCTGCTAGTATAAAGACATATCCATTTGTGAATTTTATGTAGTTCATGTAAATTGAAGGACTTTTTTAGAATATAGAACTCATTATAGTCCAAGTAAGGACAACATCTTTGGACCGAAGACTTGACCGAAAAAATAGTTTGGATCGGATCAAACCAAAAAATGGTTTGGAGTATAAATTATTCATTTTAATTAAAATTTATTAACAAATGATTAGTTATAGTAAAAGTAAGTTCAAGTTTTACTTTACTATTAAAATATAGATATTCTCCTAAAGTTCCCATTTATATTACTCCGTATTAAAATTTAAGTAAAAAATTATGTCTGATATCTCCAGTCGTAATTGAAAAATTAGCTTGAGCAAACCAAAGACCAAAATCTTAAAATATGTAGATTGAACTTGTTTTTTCAACTTATTACGTATTCTCAATGGAATAAAATCAGATTAGACTAGAAATAAGTTTTAATATAATTACAATCATATCAAATAAAATCAAAACTTAATCGAATCAGATCAGATTCAATCAAATAAGCTAAAAAAACAACGAGTGATTAAGAACCGGACCTAAATCCATTTAATCTGGATTCGATTTGGACTTATAGATTGGGTCTGGTCCTCCTAAGTAAGACGATACCACATTAGTGTCCAGGCCCAGGATGATTTCTTTGTAGATTTATCTCACTTTATCCGTTCTCAGATTTCATCTGTTCAAAGGGATGCGATTATTACATGAACCCATCAATCTTGATTTCCCTCTAATCCCGTGCGTCTGTCTCAAAAATTAAAACTTTTGAAATATCAGTTCTGGGTTGAATTCATGAGCTCAATAGCGCATAATGCAAGCTCTGGTTGTTAGAATCGATTCTTGGAAGGTATACCAGTCTGAATCTGGGCAGGTTTGTCCTTCAAATTCATTTTCAAGAAGAGGGTTTCTTGAAAAATCGGATCTTTCTGCCACTAGTGTCTTGTTTAGATCAAGGACTGTGGGAAGTGCCCTTAGTTTGAATTTGTTCAGACCTCAAATTTCTCTGCCTGGATTCAGGTTTCAAATCTCTTGCAGTCAAAGAAAAGATTCAACCTGTACCATTTCCGAACAAGATTCACCTTCATGGAACCGAGTTCCTGAGTTGACTCAGTACGAGGAAGCTGGCAAATGTATGAGAAGAGTGAGGGTTGATGTGAATGAACTTGCACAGAGATTACAGACTGCCAAGAATGCAGATGAGTTTGAAGAGATTCTCAAGGAGAAAGATGAACTCCCGGTTCGAGTGTACTCGGATTTGATTAAGGTTCTTGGTAAGAACAATGGGCTTGATTCTGCAATCTCTCTTGTTGATTGGCTAAGAAGAAGAAAAACAAGACAAGAAGACGTTTCTTCTTCTTCTCGTGTTCTTCCATATATTTTTATCTATAACAATCTTTTGGGAGCAGCAAAAGAGGCCGAAAAGTACAATGTGGTTGAGAAAGTGATATCAGACATGTCCTTAGCTGGAATTGATCCCAATGTTGTCACATATAACATTCTCATGAGTTCGTATATACAAAAAGGTCGAGAACTCGAAGCTCTCGATCTTTTAAAAGAGATGGGAGACAAGGGTTTATCTCCGAGCCCCATTTCTTATTCCACAGCGCTATTCGCTCACAGGAGACTGGAAGATGCGTTTGGAGCCGTGAAATTGTTCTTAGAAATTCGAGACAAGTGTTATGAAGAATCTGAGTTTCCCAAGCTTGAGAATTTCACGACCCGGATATGCTACCAGGTGATGAGAGAATGGATGACAAGGAGAGAAAATTTAAGCACAAAAGTGTTGAAACTGCTGATAGAAATGGACAAGGCAGGGATTGAACTTGGCTGCGCGGAATATGAACGCCTCATTTGGACATGTAGGCACGAAGAACATTATACTGTTTGCAAAGAACTGTATGTGAGGATAAGAGAAAGAAACTTGGGAACCATTAGCCTATCGGTTTGCAACCATGTGATTTGGGTAATGGGGAAAGCCAAGAAATGGTGGGCAGCTCTTGAAATATACGAAGATTTGTCGGATAAAGGCCCAAAACCAAACAAGATGTCTCATGAGCTTTTAGTTTCACATTTCAGGATTCTTCTTGGTGCAGCTAGGAGAAGAGGGATATGGAAATGGGCCATTAGGTTACTTGATAAGATGGAAGAGAAAGGGCTAAAACCGGGATGTAAAGAATGGAACGACGTCCTCATTTCGTGTTCAAAGGCTTCAGAAACTTCGGCAGCCATAACAATATTCAAGAGAATGGTTAGAAAAGGGCAAAAACCTGATGTTGTGTCCTACGGGGCGTTGTTAAGTGCCCTAGAAAAGGGGAGGCTCTTTGATGAGGCAGTTCAAGTATGGAAACATATGGTTAAGGTAGGGGTTAAGCCGAATCTGCACGCGTATACAATTATGGCTTCGATTCACTGTTCCCGAGGTGAATTCGACGCGGTAAATCATATCATCCACGAAATGACGAGGTGTGGGGTTAGTCCTACAGCTGTGACTTTCAATGCTGTCATCAGCGCTTGTGCGCGAAACGGCATGGGGACTGCAGGGTACCAATGGTTTCAGGAAATGAAAGCTAAGAATATAAGCCCGAACGGGGTGACCTACGAAATGGTGATTGTGGGGCTTGTGAATGATGGTAAGCCGAGGATGGCCCACGAGCTGTACCTTAGGGCTCGAAACGAGGGCATGGTTCTTTCGGCAAAGGCTTATGATGCAGTCGTCGGTTCTTCGCGGGTACATGGAGTTACCGTTGATCATTTGACTCTCGGGGTTCGGCCACCCGAGAAACAACAGAGAAAGATTTGATGATGGTTGTGAAGTTTACCTTGCACATATTCACTAGGGAATGTGTTTCAATTCTCATTAGGAAACTAGGAAGGCTCCTTTGAATCACACAATAAGAATGTGGTCCTTAAATTTTGGATCCTTTCGAGTCACACTATATGCATTTGGTCTACTTTTAGCCCTTGATATTAGAGTGAATCTACACCTATATGAAAAAATAAGTTCTTGTTTGCATTATGTACCATATTTTAAAAAATAAAATAAAATTGTGTGATTGAAATATATAAAAAGTTAGGTCATTGTTCAGCACAGAGTAACAAACAGAGCCTTAATGGTTTCATTCATTTCTGAATATGGCCTAACCAGAACAAGAACAGGAAAAAAGAAGAATCATGGCTAAAACAAAAGGTAGAATTAAGAAAAGTTCCACTTTCATTCAAAGATAAGCTCATAACCTCCTAAACAAGATTCATTATTCAAAAACAGAGACATAAATAAAGCAAACTAAAACAAAGGTTTCACACTAAAACAGGGAAAAATACAGTATATTGGAACTTTAAAACAACTCTGATTAGGGTTGCCCCCTAATCAGTCTTCCTGGACCTGGAGTCCTTAAGCTGCCCTCTCTTCCTGATCCCAAGGCAATACTTGAGGCGCCAAGCATCAATCGCGGACTCGGGCAGCGAGGAGAGCAAAGCCCATAGAAGGGAGTGGGGCCAGTACGGCGTGCACCTCGGTTCATACCCTATCCAACCCAATGCTGCCCGTGCATACCCGTCCGTCGATGGAACAAAGAACGACGATCTCTTTATCGATGCCATTTTGGTTGCCACGTACAACGGCACCTACCCATCATCAAAAACCCCTTTAGCACAAAAGAGCGCTACGAAGCATAATATTGTCGTGTACACGCGCGCATGGGTGACCTAAAATACCTGGCATTGCACGTCGATCCCGCTGTTCTTGTATTCGACGTAGAGGCATCTTGAGAATTGGTCAATGTATCTGAACGTAAAACCGTGAGTGTGAAGTCAAACATAGTGCAGACTGCAGAATAATAAGGATTCGAAATGCACTTCTTTTGGGAATAGAGGTCAGTGTCATAATATTAAACCGGGTTCTTTCGGCATCCAACTAAGGTGTCATAATATGACACCGGGTCCATTTGAGACTCACAATGCTCTGAATCCGAAGCCCCTGAGGCCCTAAGCTCCCTCAAACTCCCTTTCCCTACCCCAGTTCCCCTTTCGCCTCACATTTAGGTGACAATGGGAGCTGGTGTGAGGGCAAGAGCCAGGCTAAAAGATTCTATGCGAGGTTTAGGATACCCCAAATTTTATTCTAACTCTCACACCGCCTTCTTGCAGAGTCACAGACATTCATGGGCACCGACACCGCTCTGTGCGTCTGTGTCTGTAAGGAGAGTGATGTGAGAGTTGGGGTCAAAATTGGGATTCCCTAAGTTTAATTCCAATATTTTGGCACATTTTAGAAGTAAAGTGTCCAACCAATTATTATTAAAGAAATATCCCTTCATAGGAATCACATGTCATCAAAATACTAGAATATGAGCGCCCTTGTTTTTATCCTCTGTTTGGCTGTATGAATTTCGACAGTGTGATAGCGGACTGCCGGTCAACGGTGGTCAACGCTTGCGACCGGCCGCAGAGCTCCGGTGGTAGTGAGGCGTGACAATTGACAATGTGAACTCTTATTTATTTAGGTCCCGAAAAGATTATTATTTCTAATTTGGTATTTTTGGCCAAGTCAATATGTGTATACAAGTTGTAAAGATGGCAGAGGTGCTTACGCTTTGGTGGCTGCATAAACGGAGTAAAGAGGATCGGAAGGGATAATAATGGCGGCGCCGGAGCCAATATTGACAATGGCCCCTTTCTTCCTCTGGAGCATCCCCGGCAAAACCGCCTGAGTAACCTTAGTAGTCCCTTCCACATTGACCTTAATCAGATCGGCCAACAGTTTATCATCGACCTCGTGGAAGAATCTGGCGTACGGATACGAGACCCCGACGTTGTTGATCAGCACTCCGACATCCAGCCCCTCCACCGCCTCCCGGATTCTTCCCACGCCGCCGTCCAAATCGGCGGCGAAATCCACCACCACGGTCTTAATCTGGATCTGCCCGTGCTTGGAAACTATCGAATCGGAAACGTCCTTGAGCTTCTCCGGGTTGCGGCCGACGAGGACCAAATTCAGGCCCTTGCGGGCCAGCTGGAAGGCGAAGGCCTTCCCGATGCCGTCGGTGGGGGCGGTGACGAGGGCCCACGACCCGTATTTCTTGAGATTCTTGGCGGGCCGGAGGAAATTGACGTGGACCCATCTGAGGAGGGAGACGGAGAAGGCGAGGAGTTTGAGGAAACCGAGGGAGAGGACGAGGAGGAGCCACGGGGGCTGGGATTTGAGGTGCTGGCAGAGCCAGGACTCCATTGTCGCCGGCGGGGAAGAGCTCCGAGAGTCCGAGATGGTTTTTAGTGTTTTGCTGCAGAGTTGAATGCGGGGGAGTGAAGAGGCGTTAATGGTGGGTTGAGGAAATGAATGCGGTTGGCCAAAGCTTTGAATAAATGGAGGGTTAGGAAAATACAGTTAGGCAATTGCCGCCCATTGATTTCTTGATTGGGGAGAGAGGAAAGACCATGAAGCCTTCAACCTTGCTAGCTAGGTTTAAAGAGCATCTACCCAAAAACAAAACAAAAAAAAATTCTAACAATACACAATCTACAAACTAGACCCGATCACAGTCCCGGCCTCCCGCGTACTCGTTCCCCCGGTAAAATAGCCAGCATGGGCTTGACATTTTGTGGGTAATGGTCGAGCTCAGGACTTATAAACGACGACCGGTATACTCTAAGCTCGGGTCTAGGTTCGAGTTCTATGCTCGAGCTCACAAATTTTATAATCACACATACATACCTTTATGGAAAAAAAAAAGAATTATAAGTACATTTAATAAAATGAATACATCTTTATTACTCCGAATTATTTACTCCATATTACTCCCTCTGTCCATCATAGATCTTCCCAGACACTATTCACATGGTCAAACTTTACTCGCTTTGTTTGCTCAATTTTACTAGTCATTTCATAAAATAATATAGTCTTGTCACCTCTAGTTTTGTAGAACTTTTCATATAGTTTATTACTATATAAATTTTATTTTAAAATTTTACTCCTATAACCAATTAAATTGAATTAAAAATAAAGTCGGTCAAGCCTCGTAACGCGTAATGGAAGATCATACATGGACAGAGGGAGTATTTATTTTGTATCACACATTGATAATGATAGTTACATAAATAATACTCCGTACTCCGAGCTAAAAGTATCAAACAGAACATATTTTGTATATTAGTCGTTCTTAGATATACTCATTATAATTAATATGTCAGACATCTAATATACTAATGCATTACTTTATTTATTATTACTCGTATTTTTATTATTTACAACTTGTTGCCATGCAGACTGGACCGACCTGAAACTTGCAAGTATCCATGCGGACTGGGCTCATATCTAGAAAATTTTGGTAATGGAGCATTTTGATTTGGCCCAAAACCCAACCCGACCCACACTTTGATCAAGTCTACTCCAAACCGACTATGTTCTTCGACACCAAGGTATGGTAGTGATAATAGTTTTACACTATATGTCACAAAGACACGTAAACAAGAACTACAGGTATCTGTATATGTGTGACACATGATGTCAAAGTGATGTCATAATTTATATGTCCCCAACATTTTTTAAAGTGGCGTCTATTCCAAACCACAACTTCGTTCTACGGTCACAATACCAATCTTATTGCCGTTTCCACCGTTCTTAGATGTAAAGGCTTTTAATCCTTATTTTTTAGATTTTTGTTTGTTGGCACAATACTTGACCTTGTATGAAGAAAAAACACATTTTTTTGTTGGAATTCTATTTTATTTTTAGAAAAAATCATATTAACACTTTTAGAAGTTCATAATTTTTCGATACATACTATCAAATGCACCTAATTACTTCTCTATTTTTTCTTTTAACTCTTCCAATTTTTTTCAACTAATTCATAACAAAGCTCAATTAAGGAATCCATATACCTCTTCTTCTCATTATAATTTCAAGAATTTAAATTTTGGAATTGACATTAAGAATTAAAATTAAATTCTAATTCCCAAAAATTTCCTTAAATTTTTTCAAACTATTTTCAAAAAAAAAAAACTACTTGCTTACATTTTTTACAAATATTTTATTTCAACATCGTATGATGATTAAAGGTATAAAAGGAGCATTGTATAATTTATAAATGGGCATTTGAAGAATATACAACAAGATTGTATACCAATATTTATAATATGGAAACTCTCAAAACACTCACAAATTTTATTTTTATCTGAATTTAGAAAGAGTTAGAATACTTCGTAGTAAACAATTGGAAAGAATTCAAAAAAGCTAGAAGAAACTAGAGTGTAAATTATTCAAATAAAAAACATGAAACATACAAAATATATAGAGCAATATTTATTTCAACTCCGATTCTTTAAAATGGAAAACATAAGTGTACTAATTAGCCACCAAAGTGAATGGGTGTGGCGCCTTGTTGGGTGATGACAGTCCTACCGTGGCGACTCTTTAAGAGTATGTGCAATGGCAAGGAAGATGCATGTCATGCACTGTCACATCAGCTTCTTCCACACATATCATAGCATGACATGACTAAAATGCCTTGCTTTGTGAGGCATAAGTGTGGCACTCCATCTTTCTTTTTTTATTTTTTTTAAATAATTTTTTTTAAAATTTTTTATGAAAAAAATGTACAAAAAAGTAGAATAATTTTTTAATAAAATAAATAATAAAAATATTTTTTTATGTTTAAAAAACATAAAAAATTGTAAAAAAGTGATAAAAAATAATGACTTGACATTGTAGAACTTGCCACTCCATTCACTTGTCACACGCTGACTGGACTATTTTTGATTGGTTAAAATGTTCCATGTCACCGTGTGGCATTCCATTTTTGTCTTACCATTGTTCATGCTCTAAGTATTCTCTCTTCTTTCAATCAATCAAAACTTAATATGTACTCACCACAACCAATCAAAATAATCCACATGTTCAGCCCATCACTTTTCGAAGACGCTACTCAAACCCAGCTGCTTACAAGTGCCTGCGTGGCACTTCATCAAACTTTGTTAAACTCCCGTCAAATCCGCCATAACACATGGTCGTTATTAGGCACACGAGAGAGAAATGCGAAGTGCATTTGCGATTAATTTGGTCATGCTCCTAATAAGCTCGATCACATTTCTTTTAGTCATTTCTTTATTTTCTTTCTATAAACATATGGTTTGAATGCCAAGAACATTGTCTATTGCGCCGACTTTAGCTTAGGAAGTGTATTGTAATTTATTCACTAATTCGTTCAAATTAATTTAATTTGATGAACAAATAACAACACAGTTTCATCTCATGAAAGTAGTATTTAGTCTAAAAAACACTTTGATTGAATAAATAATTACGGAGTAAATTCTTTATTATTATAATAAAATATATTTCCTATAGTTTTTACCACAAAAAAAAACTTTATTAATATGAATTTATACATTCACGGATATTTTGTTACAGAATATTTATTATTTAGTACTCCGTATATAAATACAATTAATTACTCTGCAATTATCCAAGCTCGATACATAAATTTTTACTCCCTCCCTCATAAAATGTTCTTCTCATTGTTGTTTACGAGCTTTGACAGACTTTATTTTCAATCTAATTTATTTAATTGTAGGTGTAAAATTAAAAAATAAAATTTATATATTTAATAACTACATCAAAAGTTATACAAAATAAGAGGATACAAGACTATCTAATTTTATCAAATAACTAATGAAAATAGGTAAACAAAGTGATTAATGTTTGACCGTGTTAATAATAACATGGAGAACATTTTAGAATGAAGGGAGTAATGTGTAAAGTTGGTGCTATTTTCGAATTTTGTATTTATTAAATTATTAAATAGAAATCTTATTGATTAATATGAAAATTTAAGTTTAATTTGTTATAATTGTAACTATATTTAAAATTCGTTTTTATTTAATCTAATCTATTTTTTTTGTAAAATAATCTAATCTAGTTTAATAAAAATAAATACTCTAGTTAGAATGGAAATGACTGAGTAACGAAGGACTTAACCACACGACGAGAGGGGCGAAAGTGCGAAACCCTTGTCTAAAATCGGGAAATCTCATCCTGATCGCTTCCGCCGGACTCAGACCTCCGCCACCGCCGCCGCGGGAGCTCAAGTGCTTCATTCTCCCATCTCTACGCTCCAATTCTGCGAATCTCGAAATCCCCAATTTATAAGGTAAGTAAGATTATATTAGAAATTAATATTGGATATTACAGAGTAGTTATTAATGTTTGTTATTTTCTATTTAATTTGAATATTTTTTTAATTGTCGTGAATTCAATTTTTGTATTGTTATTTTATTCACTTTAAATTGACTTACTCAGTAATCTATAATTCGTATTTTGCTAAATTGTAAATCTAAAATCTGTAATTAATATTTATTTTTCAAAAATTAGGATTGACAATGCAAAGATATTTTAACCAACAACCAAGATGTGAAGAACCCAAATTTAGTGGAAGTGATAAAAAATTTAACATAAGTGCTCAACTGTCCAACCCAACATTTGAATCTACACCATCCTTATTGAAAAGGGATACGAAGAGAATGTTGGTTTTGAAACATTAGAATTGATCCTGGATTAAGAAAGAAAACTTTTGAATTACATCCGAACATTCAAGATGATATACATTGTAATTATTTTCAAAAATGACCTTTTTGACCTTTCCCTAAAAACTTTGATACCATGAATTTTATTTCAAACTAATTGGAGGAAAGAAGCGTACATTCGTTTCTTGGGTTGATCAATATCTTTGGTTGGAGTATAACATAGCGGAGAATGCCGCATAAGAGATTGCTTATTTGAGATTATAGATAGGTTTGTAGAAGAGTTTGATAGTCCATTTGATGTGCTTAACACAGAGTTGTTGAGTTGTTTTAGCTTGTATAAAGCCACGGCTTAAAATGGCTTAATTTTTTTCCAAAATCATGCATCCGCTTCAACCCACAGATCTCATTTTCACATTTGTCAGTTTTTTTAGTAGTGGTATCGATTTCCCTAAAATGTATATGTATTTTTATCTTGAATATTATCCCGGAGTATTACATTAAGAATTGTTTATTTTTTTTGTCAGCTTTTAATTTTGTGAAAAATGCCAACATTTGTAGTTCAAGTTGTAGAGCAAGAGCACAAGCTGGTCCATTCTTTAGTTGGGTCTAAATTTTTACAAAGTTTGTGTTCTGCTAATAATTCTATCCACAGCTTCCTTCTGCTCCTTTTTTCTTTAATTTGGAAAAAAAACATAACATAAATTTTGGAAAAAACATAACATAAAATTGGAAGCAAATTTTAGACATTTGTCAGGTGCTTTATCAATTAGTGGTACAAAGTATTTCTTTTGTTGCAAAAGCAATTAATATTTCAAAAATGGTTAAGTCTTTATCCACAGACGTTGAACAATGATGTCTCTGAGAAGGCGAGTGTGAGATGGGGTGCCCATAGCATGGTCCATTATTTTTTGGTCCATTCATGTTGGACACCATTTTTTGCAACATTTTTGACACCAAGAAGGGATTTACCGACAACCTTTGTCTTCGATGTCTGTGAACAGTTCACATGTAAATGTTGTCTGTGAATTACTTCTTTGGTGTCAAATGTTGTGTGCAACGAGTTTGTTTGTTATATTTAACGATTTCTTTGAGATTCTGATGCAGGCAATCCAAAGTTTGGGTCAGACTCACGTAACGATAAATCAAACAAAAAAATGGATGATAAAGTTGCTTCAAAATCTAAAATTCCAGCTTCATCATTCAAAAGGTTGGGTAGGAAATCACCATTCACTAGATATGGTCTCCCTATGATCTCACTCATGGTGCTCGGTTCTTTTGGCCTTGGCCACCTTCTTCAAGGCAGGTTGGTTCTTGTCTTTCATCGTAAAAGTTGTTTCGTTGCTTGATTATTATAGTTCCCTATGCTATGACTTGATGCTTTACCGTGTTTCCTTTCTATGTTTTGTTTTTCTGTTTTTTGAGCCGGGGGTTCTTGGAAACAACCTCTCTACTTCCAAGTATAAGGAAAGTAAAGTCTACATACACACACCCTTCCAAGATCTTGCTTTCTTGTGGGAATGACCTAGGGTTGTTATTTATGTTGTTGTCAATTTACCATTTTACCCCTTTTTTTCACACCGCCGCTCTTTTGTGTTTTCTTATTTTTTTCCTCTCTTTCGTTTATTTATATAAAGATTGATTGCCGGGGAATGTTGTGTAGCTCAGCAAGGATATTGCTAAAGTAAAAGATGATCTAGAGTGGGAGATCATTGAGTCAAGGAAAGCACTTTCGAGAGACGGACAGGTCAACGCTTATAACCCCAAAAAGATTAACTTGGAGGATGAATTGAAGGTACAAAAAGAGTCTTAATTTGAACTTCCTTTTGAATTACATGTTGGGTTTTTTTCCCCTCTAATTTCCTTTCATGTAATCCAGGCTATGAAAGAAAAGATTGATATAGACAATTATGAATACAAGAGAATTCCTAAGCCTAATGAGGGCAAATGAAAGGGCAACATTTTTATGCTGGGAAAAAAAATGGTGCAGTCCCATGATATGAACTATGAAGACAAACATCAGTTGTAGTATCTCCTGCATAAGGTATATTGTTTGGTAGCAATTTATGCCTTTTTTGTCCTTCTCAAACAATAAATTCAAACCATTTTATGGTGTATTTGAGAACTTGAATTTGGGTTTCAAATATGGATTTGATCCAAATTACTTGTTTGGGATATCAAAGAATTTGGATTTCGACCAAATTCTTCTAATTCAAAATTAACCCTACAAACCTAGACTTTTTCCCATGTCATTTACAAATTTAAGCTCGATTTTTCTTTAATTTTTATTTTTCTTTAATTCAAGCCCCCCTTATGCAACAACAATTTCATACATATCACCCGCTTCTCTTATCGCCTTTGTCGATTTCAAGTTCAAATGTTAGAATTGAAATTCTATGACTTCCCAAACAACATTTGAAATTTGAAATTATAAAATTTCAAATATTGGAATTAAAATTCAAGATTTCAAATGAATTCTAGTTCCCAAACACTACTTTAAGTTATTGACTTACTCTGTATCATTTGTTGCTTGCTAGAAGTAAACAACTAACATATTAAACCCAATATAATCTCACAGAAAGAAAAGTAAACTTTGAATAATTGAAATATAAAGTTGAAAAGAACATACCCTATATCACTATATGACTTGTCTGATTTGAAATCATCATTTCCTAACTCTAAATAACTCAATTTTACCTCTTTTTTTTTAAATCATCATTTTTGTCTGATTTTAAATCATCGATCATAAACATAACCTATGCCAAACAATGTTCTCTGCCTGAATGCAATAGGGTCAAAAATGTGGTGTGTAAGGTGGGGATTTCTCTAATATGGGTCTTGAACAGTTGGCACATCATCAAAGCATTTTATAACCAAAACTGAGTGGCATGCAACATTTAAATGTTACTAATAATTATGCACAGGCAATCAAATGTTTTGGGATGTGTTAGTTGGAGTGTCATCGATCAACATCTCTATTTATTTTTTTTTTTTTTTTATGGATTTTAATTATGAGCTGGGCTTTCTTTCGGTACTCAAGCATGCTCTTGAAGCGCCGAGCATCCACGAAAGAGTCTGGCCAACAGTGCATGAATGCCAGCTCAAGCTGGTGGGGCCAGTACGGGCAGCAGGTCTCGTTGTACCCTATCCAGCGCAGCCCCGCCCGAGCATAAACATCCGCGGATGGCTTGAGGATTGACTTTTTGCTCATCCATGTCATGTTCGACGCCACGTTTAAGGGCACCTGCGGCATGCATCGTCACACATGTTTTTGGTTTGGAAAAATTTGCGCAAATGGTTCCATAAATTTGAGATTTTACAAGAAATTGTTTAAGATTATTGTACAATAGGGCTCGTGCATAGCTACATCATAGTATTACTTTAAGCTCAATGAATCCTACACACTAGCCATTTTCATCTATACCCTTTTATACTCTTTTAATTTGATGAATCATCATACTCTTTACATCCTAAAACTAAATTCACACTTTCTTTTTTTATTCATCTCAAATTAAAGTAAAATTCTCCATTTATAATTCTCCGAATCTTTTGGAACAAATTTCAATCACATTCAACTTTTTAATACTTTTTTTTTTTAGAGAACATAATTTGATAGCAGATTAAGTATTCCCAAAGTAGGGAAGTTACTCTTTAACTTCATGAAAAATTTTGTTATGAATTTGTAAGTGATTTTCCTTGAGAATGCGTTTAGTTGGAAAGGGAGAGAGAATGTCCTCAAGGCTAATTTGGTTCACAAATTTTGGAAGGTGAGGGTTCACTTGGGTGAAAAACAAGGAATGAAACCATATTATAATAAAAACTACTCTCTCCCCCACAAAACGATTATGGTTTTGACTTTTAAAGGATTTAAAATAAGTGTATTTTGGTATTGATTTTCTAAAAATGAACTAGGATGTGATGCATAGATTAATAGTGTAAAAATGTGATGTGATAGGCACGTTAATAATTAGACTGAGTTAAAGTGTCTTTTTAATAAAAATGACAAAGGTTTTTTTAGTACGGATTAAAAAAGAAATGAGAAAGGTTTTGTGGGATAGAGAGAATATAATAAAGTAGGGGTGGACAAACGGGTCAAGGAACCGGGAGTCGGAACCGAATCGACAGGTTTGGTCTGAGTGGGGGGCGGGTCCTCCTTTCAAATATTTATAACAGGCTGGGTCAGTCCAGTCCTTATAGGTTTTGGGGTCGGCCCGGTTCTCCATTTTGAAATTGTCCAGGACCCGGACCAGACCGCTTTTTAATACTTCGTATTATTATTAGTAATTACACCGGGAACAACGCCCTTACGAGTTACGCCTTACCCCTCTTTGTCATTGTTTTGTCTTCATTTAGGTCTTTTTTTGTGTTGTATGAGTGTATGACTTAAAATTGACTATGGGGGTAGTACATTGTTTTGGACTAATGGTGAATGACCATGTCTATATTATTAATTTATTATTACTTTATTTTTTAAGAGAGTCAATTTCATAAAAGGTCCTTAGTTATAGGTCGTTTTACATATTTAGTCCTTACATATCAAATACTCCCTCCGTCCACTCTCTTTGTCCACTTACCTTTTGGCACGCCATCCAATGCACTTCTTAAATCCATTTTATCTTGTAATTTGTATATTAAAAAATTATAGAAATTATATATTAATAATCTATATGTTAAGACAAATCAAACAAGATCACACATAACTATATTTAGGCTTACACATTGAGAGAATTTGATGAGTCAAATTTGCTTAAATGAACAATTTCAAAATTCAAAAGTGGACAAAGAGAGTGGGACGGAGGTAGTATTACTAATTTAGTCACCAATTATTATATTCATTTCCACGAATGATCATTTGTTAACTTTTCCATTAGAACATGGATAAAATTATAAATTAACATTCCTTTCTCTCCTCAATTAAGCTTCCTCCCTTCCGACACGCTCCTTTCCCAAACCCATTGCTGAGTTTGAAGCTTTGAACCCAAAACCAAAATCATCACTCTTCTTTCAATTGTTTGTCTAATTGGTGGAACCCAGATTCAGAACTAGTAACCTTCATGGATGAGTTTTAATGTTTATCTTCTTTACAATTTCTTGAGACTAACCGATAAAACTCATCCATAAAGTTTATTGGTTTTGATTTTAAGTTCCACCGGGAAGACTAATACTTGTAATTGAAAGAGGAATGAACATTTCAGTTTTGGGTTTAGAGCTTCAAACTCAGCGACGAGTTTGGGAAAGAATACGAGAGAAGGAAGGAAGCTTAACTGAAGAGAGAGAGAAGTATGAATATACAATTTTATCCATATTCTTAACAAAAACGTTAGCAAAAGACCATTCGTGAAAAATGATATAATAATTGGGGACTAAATTAGTAATATTTGATATGTATGGACTAAATTCGTAAAACGACCTATAATTGGAAACCTTTTATGGAATTTACTCTTTTGAATATTAGTATCATGATAGGTTCAGATTGTTTATCTGTGGAATCGGCTCATTTCAAACAAGCCGGGTTAGGTCCATTTTCAATTTTAAAATTTTAAAAACCCGTTCCAGCCTAGACTGTTTTAATAAAAACAAACCGAGTCCGGTTTATATAAACCTTGGCTTGGACTGGCCCATGCCCACCCGTATAATAAAGACAGATTGCAAGAAAGTTGTAGATTAGATTTATAGCTTGGTGCAAAAGTGCTTTAAATTTGATCTCATCATCCACGATTTTGAGCGTTCATTAGGTCTAGTTAAGAGCACGGGCAATGACAAGTAACGAAGTGGAATGCCACATGTTGACGTGGCACATTTCAACCAATAAAAGGCAATCCAATCAGCGTGTGGCAAGTGAGCGGAGTGGCATCTCGTGCAGTGGCAAGTAACTGTTTTTGTCAATTTTTATGATTGTTTAATGCATTTTAATTATTAAAAATTATTTCATTTATCTTTTTTTAAATAGATGTACTATTTTTTAAAAAAATTATTTCTTCTACAAAAAAAATACCTGGACTGCCTCGTGCCTCACACGCTTGGCGTGGAGGAAGGCTAAGCCACGCGAGGCAATTTCTCCAAATCAGCTGATGTGGCGCAGCGAGCGAGGAAATGCCTCGCCACTGCGCATGCTCTAAAAAAAAGAGAAATGCTAGAGTCACCAACACTTTGATCACAAAATAAACAGCCTTGCCATTTGTGCACCTCATTAAATGAATAAAATGATGTTGAATAATTAGAAAGTAAACATTTAAATACACAAATGGTAAGTTTATGTATTTTGTCCAAAAATTAAAGTACTCCCTCCGTCCCGGAGTATTCATCCAGTTTTGACTTTTGGAACTGTTCATCTAAGCACTTTGACTCATCAAATTCTCTCAATGTGTAAGCCAAAATATAGTCATGTATGATCTTGTTTGATTTGTCTTAATATATATATTATTAATATATAATTTCTATAATTTTTTAATTTACAAATTACAAGATAAAATAGATTAAAGAAGTATATTAGATGATGTGTAAAAATAAAAGTAGACAAATACTCTAGGCGTAGGTAGTACCTTCTAGGAAGAAACGAATCAGGTATATTAAAACAACAGTAGGATAAATGAGAGATGGTCAAAATCAAGTACTCCGGGGTATTTTCTATGCCCTAAAAAGAGCTCCATTGTTTGGTTGACTTTACCAATTTTCATGAAGGAAAAAGTATGTGTGTGTGTGAAATTTGTTTAAAGAGCAAGGGGCCTATACGTACCTGACACTGTACATCAATCCCAAATTCCTTGTACTCCACGTTAAGGCTTTTTGTGAATTGATTTATGTACCTGATATTGCCCAAACCAAGGAAAAAAATGTTATGCAGATTTTTCGAAGAATATCATCATGAACCACCTTAAAGATAGATAATCTTAAGGATTAGCATATAAATGGACATCTTCCATGTAAAATATAATGTTGTTTGATAAACTTTTTCTGCTCCCTTGACACTTTGACTTCATAAAGTTTAAGAAATTTGTTTCCAATAAATTTTGTTTATAGAAAAAATGATTATTGTTGTCACATGCATATTTATGAGAGTACCTAAATAAGAAATAAAGTAATTAGGTATAAAGATTATTTGGGACATCAAAATGTTATGTCATACCTGCAAATTATTTTTATTTTAAAAAATAGTTCTTAAAAGGAAGTTAGCACTTCTAATCACTTGTGATAATGCATTTATTTCCTACTCCGTGTCCTAATCTTGCTTATCTAATGCATCTTACACCATTCTCATGCCTTTAATTGTATCTTTAATCGTATTATATACCTCTCCAATTCCTAAATTTTTGAGAATTTATAGAATAATAAAGTTTGGGAATTAAGGATCTAATTCCGTGAAGGACACATTCAATGACATGAGAATTATGTCAGGTAATTAGAGATTTAAGATTTAAGATAATGAAAACAAAACAAAAATCTTATTTCAACATATTAGAAATGCTAACTACGTTTAAGACCAATTTCTAATGAAAATAATTTTATAAGGATGACTCATCAAAGAAAACACATTTAAATTTTTATTCATATACCGAGGGTATATTTAGGGTAGTCGAAATGTGTAGTATTTTGACTAAAAATTTAAACAATAAAGAATTGTTTGACCCGGAGAAGAGAGGGCAATTTTTCGGAAAAAAGCTTACTCTTTGGTGGCCGCGTAAACAGCATGAAGGGGAGCAGAAGGGTAAATGAGGGCGATGCCGGAGCCGATGTTGACGACGGCGCCGGTCTTCCGCCGCAGCATTCCGGGCAACACCGCGTGCGTCACCTTTGTCGTCCCCTCCACGTTCACCCGGATCAGCTCCGCCAGCAGCTTCTCATCAACCTCGTGGAAGAACCTCGGGTAGGGATAACAAACGCCGACGTTGTTAATCAACACCCCGACGTCCAGCCCCTCAATCGCCGCCCGGATCCGGCGAACCCCGTCGTCCAGATCGCCGGCGAAGTCAACCACCACCGTCTGAATCTGGGTCCGCCCGAACTCGGCCCGGATCCAGTCGGAAACCCCTCTCAGCTTCTCAAGGTTCCGGCCGACCAGAACCAAATTGAGGCCCTTCTCGGCCAGCCGGAAGGCGAAAGCCTTCCCGATGCCCTCGGTGGGGCCGGTGACGAGAGCCCACGACCCGTATTTCGTGAGATCTTTGGCGGGTCGGAAGAAATTGACCCAAACCCAGTTGAGAGCAGTTGCAGCGGCTGCGAGAAGCTTGATGCAGCCGATAGAGAGAGGAAGAAGAAGAAGAAGCCATGAGAGTTCGGTCTCCATTATCGTTATCGGTGCAATGTTGATGCTGGTTCATGGGGGTAATTATAAATCGTTATTCCTGCGGTATAATTATTGTCGTCCTAATCTCCTCCCTTCTATTTACCTGTTAAAACAAAACCAGTTTTTAACAAATGTCACTAACCTCTTTGTTTTTTTTGTCAAAAATGTCTCTCCTTTTTTTTATTTTAAAAATGTCAACCATTAGTTTTTTTTTTATTTTGTTAAACATTACTTTGTTTTATTCAATTCTATAATTATTCTTCTGTTTTTTAAGGCT
Source organism: Cuscuta australis (assembly GCA_003260385.1). NCBI lineage: Eukaryota > Viridiplantae > Streptophyta > Magnoliopsida > Solanales > Convolvulaceae > Cuscuta > Cuscuta australis. The sequence goes on from NQVE01000192.1 coordinate 2,758,106, forward strand.
ATGTTTTTTTGAATCCTAACTCTTATATATCAACTTGTTTGTTTGGCAGAAAACATATTTTTTCAAAAACTTTTAAATTTATTTTCTTATGTTCGGTTACCTAAGCAACATAAATTATTTTTAGGAAAAGTATTATCTAAACTGGGAGAGGGTGGGGGGTGTGTTCGGGTCGGGAGTCGGGACAGGGTAGAGTTTACCTGGGGGTTAGGGTGGTAAGAACCGTCAATTTTACGAACGGGGCATCGGAGCGGCCCTGGGTCATCCGCCAATGTCATATGAACTTTGCCCTTTTACAAATGTCACGAGACTCTTTTTTTTGGCAGAAAATATATTTTTTTTCAAAAACTTTTAAATTTACTAGATTAGGAGAAAATGACTTTGGTTGGTTTTGAATCAAAACTTAATTTTTTCTACATACTCAATTATCAGTATTCTAACTACTCCGTAGTATTCAACCCCGTGCTTCGCACGGGCTGGGGATGCATGCACGTTTTTTTTGTTTGCGACATTGAGTATGTACATATTATTATAGTAAAATTTGCACTAAATAGGACTAAAAAATAATGTCTTTCCCAATGTAGGACTTAAACTTTTTTATTCCCTAAATAGAACTCAATAATGACCTAGTGGGAAGAATAATGTCCAGTAATGACTACATGAATAATGACCAAAAGTCTTACATTGAGAAATAAAAACATATGGTCCTATATTAGGAAAGTCATTATGTTTTAGTCTAGGTAAATTTCTCATTATTATATCTAGGAATTAGCGCAAGAATGCTGTCAGTGTGTTATAATAATTGATACATAAAGATTTGCATTAAAACGGTGGGGTTATGATCTAATGGTTGTCCTAATGGTTGGACCCCCCACTTCTTGAAAATTACTTTCATTGTTTGTACTATTATTAAGTTTAAACATATCATAGCATATCATCTTGCCTCAACAAACAAAGCCTCTCATTCTTGTTGAAATTCCCACTGTACTTTTACACTATATTTGGTTCAAGGAATTTGGCAGAAAAAAAAAAGAAAATGGTTTTCCATCATTTTCCTCACCAAAATGAGATGAATTTGGTTTTCTTTCCTCTTAGTACATTTTGTCTTCTCTTTTTCTTTTCCTTCCCACTTTCTTTTCTTTTCCTCTCTAACCAAAATTCTCATTTTCTTTTCCTTTCCGTCTCAAATTCCGTGAACCAAACATAGTGTTTGTGCTTTCTCCAGAATTTTCTGTTGCATAAGAAGGAAAAAATAATAAAGAGTGAGAATAATACATTTGTGATTGGTCAACACTCAGTCCTCAAAAAATTTCAAATCTTAAACTAAAAGAAGATTAATTATATCTACGAAGTGAAGGCAACTTGGCATTAACCTAATATACTGAGCATATATACATTTGTATGTATAATTTTTGTTAAGGAGCATTAAGGTACTGGTTAAAACAACGGATTAATTAATACAGATACGTGTTGACATGATTTGTACGGCTAAACATGAATCTTAATTAACAAAGCATAAGGAAACATAGCATCATCCTATTCTTAAAAGCTGGGGAATTATGCCCCATGCTTTTTCCCGCCTAATGACTATCATCTATGGACAATTGATTTTAATCTATTACATTTAATCTACGGTTATTATTAATCCATGTGTATTACTCGAGATAAAAAGGGAAATACCGTGTGTATTTAATGCATTTTTATTAATTACCAAAATTAATACCGTGTGTATTTACAGCATTATTTCCGTGTGTATTCTCGATTATTACCAAAATTAATACCGTGTGTATTTTAATCTATTAGGGAAATACTGTGTGCATTGTGTATCTATTACTATTGGTATTAATTACTAAAATTAATACCGCGTGTATTTAATGCCCAAAATTAATATCGTGCATTCATTACTCGAAAAAGGAAAGCATTGTGCTATTTGTGCATATACATATTTAGGTTTTAAAGTATTATAAAAAAAGAAATTTACTTTATACGGTTCCCACCCAAACTCACACCTTTGTGAGCCGTTGATCTTTGAGGATTTGATCATCTACCGTTGATATAAAATATTTCATTAATGTTGACCTACATCAATCTAAAAATGTAAGAATTTAATGCTATGTTATTACTTTGTTACCATTAAAGGAGGAAATATTACGGTACTCTAAACAAGGTAACAATTTCCTACTATATTATTACCTTGATACCACAAAATGAGGAAATAAATACAAAATGGCAAGAAATAAATAGGAAATGAAAAGCAATTTTTTTCAAACGGAAATAATAAAAAATAAATATATTAATCGTAATGTGTTTAAAGTTTTGTAACATGACTCAATAAAAAATCTAATATATTACATTTAAAAATTTGTACGTATACATTACTATATATAAAAATAATAATACTAATTATTATTAAATATAAAATCTATTTTAATTAAGGAAATAAAAATCAGGATATAAAATACTACATTGTTGTATATAATAAAATATTATTGATTAATATTATATATAAAGAGTTTTAAAGAGTTTTGTTTTTTTATTTACATATTTGCAAATAAAATTAATAGAGTAATGAAAGGAGGAAATAATTGTAAAAAATGGTAAAGATTAAAAAACGAAATCAGAAGCAAGCCGTGCATTATATTGTTTGGTTTTTTTCATATGCATATTTGTGAATAAAAGTTATAAAGTAATAAAATCACGACCCTATTTAATATAGAAAAAAATGCACTTAATTAATAAATATTTATATATTTTTGAAAAAAAAGTAATAAAGTAATGAAAGTAGGAAATAAATAAAATATGGTGAGAATTAAAAAGAGAAATCGGAAGCAAAGGTTTTGTTATATTGTTTTGTTTTTTCCATATTTGCATTATATTGTTTTGTTTTTTTATTTCCACATTTGGAAATAAATTATTGTGGAGATATGTCTTCATTTTTTATGTACAGATTTAATTTAATTTAATTTCATTTTAATTTTGAGACGAAAGTACTAAAAAAATTAATATATTAATGGTATTGTCTTAAAAGATTTGTAACATGATCCGATAAAAATCTAATATACTATGTATATACAATACTACATTACTATATATAAAAAATAGAAATATTTGCACTAAATAGCACTAAAACTTAAGTCATTTCCCTAAATAACACTTAAATTGTTTTATTCTCTAAATAACACTAAATAATGTCCATAATGTCCAGTGATGACGAATATTTACTTGAATAATGACTAATGCATAATGACTAAAAGTGCTACATTGGGAAGAAAAACACATGTGGTGCTATTTTGGTAAAGTCATTATGTTTTAGTGCTATTTAAGTAAATTCCTCTAAAAAATAATACTTATTAGTATTAAATATAAAAATTGTTATAAATAAGGAAATAAAATACGGATATAAAATAGTACTCGGTACATTATTGTATATACAAAATAATACTGACTACTATATAAAAAACGTTTTTAAAGATTTTTTATTTACATATTTGCGAATATAATGAAAGGAGTAAATAATTGTAAAAAATGGTAAAAGTTTAAAAAAAAGAAATAAGGAGATAATTCTATGAAGAATAATACACTAGAGATTCAAATAAATCTTATGTGCATATATTATTATGGAAAACATTATTATTACATCTGGTAATCTCGGTGCATATATTATATAATGATAATTATTTTAGAAAAAAATAATACTCCGTATATATGGAAAATACATACTATTTATAGATGGTATATTTTTATATGCACATATGATGGGGGATAACTTCATACTTGGACGATAATAAATATGATATCAATATAAATTTATAACGTAAATATGAGCCGTGCAACGCACGGGTGTGATACTAGTATAGCTAAAATGTGAGATGCTCATGGTGCAATTTCATTTCATGTGTATTTATGGTAGCTACTCGTTGCTTCTTACTTGAGACAAACAATGGATGAGCCCGAGGAATCTTCTGAATCTCTTGAACCACATGTAATTAAATTGAATGCTTGATGTTATAAAGTATTATTTTCTTCTTCTAAATTATTATTGTTAATATTATGAAGTAATATTTTCTTTTTCTTCTATTATTATTCATTATTATTATTACTACATATTATTATTATTATTTATTACAAAGTATTATTTTCTTCTTCTAAATTATTATTGTTAATATTTTGAAGTAATATTGTTAGAGAATAATAATATGTTAAATACTCCCTCCGTCCCAAAAATATTTACACGTTTCAAAAAAACTGTGTCCCACAATCCTTTACCCATTTCTATTAAAAAACCACTTTTACCCCTTACTTTTTCAAACTCTACCTATCACATCATACTTTTTTCTTAATAATCTACACATCACATCCTACTTTTACCCATCACATCAAGGGTATTTTTGGAAAGTCAACACAAAATTATCTCTCCCTTAATTTCAACTTTAGTCAAAATGGGTAACACTTTATGGGACGGAGGGAGTATTATTTATGGTTAAGCATGATTTGTGGAGAAGAGCCGTATGCATGCATGGCGCACCTCACGGAGATTTTTGTGCTCATTCCTTGTTAATACTTGTTACCTATTTTATAGCTATTCTATGTATGGTAGATGTATACAATTAATAGGTTTCCTTTGTAATTAGTGGCTATATATGTGGTAGCCGAATGGAATCAAAAGGGTGAGGCAGTAAACATATTTTCTGCACAAAACTTTCAAATATTTTCTTCTTCTTCTATTATTATTATTATTCATTATTATTATTATAATTATTATTATTATTTATAAAAATTAATTAATAGTTTCACTATAAAATTGAAGGTGCCCGACAGTTCTAAGCACAAAATTAAGGGTACCAAACAATATTTTTTTTGTTTTTTTTACATTAATAGAGATTGTGAAAGATTAATGGAGTATCCAATTTTTTGGTGGGAGTTTTAGTATTTTTTTGTTAAAAATATAGTAGTAAAACAACTAAATAATAATAAGAATAATAATAATGGTAATAAGAATAATAATAATAATAACAATAAGAATAATAATAATAATAATAATAATAACAACAACAACAACAACAACAACAACAATAATAATAATAATAATAATAATAATAATAATAATAATAATAATAATAATAATAATAATAGAAGGAGAAGAAGGAGAAATATGGGTGAGTGGTGGGGTCTAGAAGAATAAGAATAACAATAATAATAGTAATGGTAATAAGAATAATAATAATACTAATAAGAATTGAATAATAATAATAATAATAATAATAATAATAATAATAATAATAGAAGGAGAAATAAGGGTGAGTGGTGGGGGGTCTAGAAGATCGGTGTGGAAAGAGGGCGAGGAGGATGAGAAGAAGAAGAAGAAAGAAGAAGAAGAAGAAGAAGAAGAAAAAAAAAAGAAGAGGAAGAACGAAGAAATGGGGATAGTGGTGATGTGATGATGATGGATGATGCATGATGATGATGGTGCATTAACGGATAAAGGGGATAGGCGGAGAATGGATGGAAAATCTCTCCTTGGTATATTTTTTAAAAATTTAGGGTACGTGAGAGTATATTTTGAAAAATAGAGGTACCTGGCGGTTCTTACAACAAAACATGAGGTACCCAGCAGCAGTTTTTTAGAAATTGTATGCCCATAGAAAATATTATTCTAGAAACATATTTCCCCACAACCAAATGTACCATACATCAACTTCCAAAAGTTTCCAACTTCTTATATTTCTATCCAACTGCTTTGTCTGCTTTGTCCTCCTATCCCTTTTAATTACCTGTTAAAACACAGACAATTTTTAACAAATTTCACGAGACTCTTGTTTTTTTTGTAAAAAATGCCACTTCTTTTTACATAAAAAGTTCTCAGTTATATGTCGTTTTACATATTTAAACTCATTCATGAAGGTTACTGGTTTAAAGTTTAGGGTTTAGTTCTTACTTTTAAATTTACTTTCTTATGTTCGGTTACCTAAGTTACATAAATTATTTTTAGGAAAAGTATTATCTAAATTAGGAGAAAATGATGATTTGGTTGGTTTTGAATCAAACCTTAATTTTTCTACTCCAATTTCTTAGATTTCTTTCCAACTGCTTTTAGTTTTTATTATATAGAACAATTCTTTCTAGTTTCTTTCAATTTAATTATTCCAAATTCAAGTTTCTTTAAAGTGTTACTAGTTCGATTCCGATTCTCTTGATAGTGATTTAAACATTGTTTATGTGCATCTTGCATAATAATTGATGGAAAATATTATCTAGTCCGATCCAATTCAAATTTTCCAATTAGTATTACTCCTCGAAAGAAATATAAGAGTTGCTGAAGTAAAAGATGATCTGGAGTGGGAGATCATTGAGTCAAGAAAAACACTTTCAACCATGCATCCAAATAGGCCTCAAAATCTCAGATCTTTAAACATTTTCAGATCTTTCATTATTACATGTTACAAGGCCTAGGGAATGAAGCAAAAGCATTCGAAGTTCAATACAGAGATTAATTATTATGTCATTTAATTATTACACTGAGTAGCATTATATATATATATATATATATATATATATATATATATATATATATATATATATATATATATATATATATATATATATATATATATATATATATATATATATATATATATACACACACACACACATACACATACATATATATATTGTAACAACAATAAGTCTAATTGCGCACAAATATATATTACATCTTTTGAGATGTATGTGTGTGTGTGTGGGGTGTCAATTAAGAATCTCTCTTCTTAAGGGATTCTTTGAGCTGAGCTCTCTTCCGATACTGGAGCATGGCATTGAAGCGCCAAGCATCCACAAAAGAGTCGGGCAAGCAATGGATGAAAGCCAACTGAAGCGTGTGGGGCCAGTACGGGGTGCAGTTCCCGTCGTACCCTATCCAACGCAACGCCGCCTTAGCGTAACCATCTGGGGATGGAATGAGGAACGACGATTTTCTCATCGATATCATCTTCGTCGCCACATACAAGGGCACCTGCATGCATGCATCAAGAGACATGGTTTTTTTACATGAACTCATGAAATACTTTCAGAAAAGATTAGTACTCCCTCCTCCGTTCCTTTAAACCCTCCCACTTTTGACTTTGGGCAAAAATAAGAAAAGTATAATTTTGGTTGACTTTCCAATTTTGTCCCTGATGTGATGGGTAAAAGTAAGATGTGATGAATTGATTATTAGAAAAAAAGTATGATGTGATAGATAGGGTATGAAAAAGTAAGGGTATAAGTGGTTTTTTAATAGAAAGTGGAAGTGTTTTAGGGAATTCAAAAAAAACGAAAGGGAAAAGGTTTTGTGGAACAGAGGGAGTACTATCCAAAATTCAATATTTCTTATAGTAATACTCCAAGATTGCACACTGATTACAAATCCAGGTAGCTTAACAATCTACTTGGTCTCTCTAGAGTGAGCACTAAAACATTTTCTAGTTAAAATTTGATAACACATGTAGTGTTTGTGGATTGTGTATAATTGTAGGGTTTTATGGCTCTATGTGTGATTTGAGTCCTTGTAAATATTCTCTTTGAGAACTAATCTGCTGGATTCTTGGAATGCAGGTATGGTGGTTGTCTTTGTGACGATATTTACAAAAGTGATGGGTTTGAGGGAGTTGGGGTAATGAGTTATGACAGAGCAAGAACAATGTTGTTCAATAGAAAAAAAAACTCGAGTTGGAGTAGAAATAATGGGTGGCTTTTAGAAACTGATAGGATTTAGGATGAGTACGGATTACTGGATTGGGTAATAAGACGTACACTTGGGTTGAACCACATTAAAAGATTGAATCCAATCGATTAGTTAGTTCAATTCTAAAACTTATATACCGATTTTTTACTAATGGATTTTCGATGTGGGATGTACTCTAACAGAAACGATGCTCGAGTAACTATTCTTGTATCAGGTTGCACACTTGCACTATGATAAAAAGAGTAGTTTGTGTATAAATGTATATGGGGAATTGTAGAATTTATTGATGAACCTTTCTTATTATATCATTCTTAATGATGACGATGTTGATGAGTTGTTATTGAGAGTGAACGAAGATTGTATTATTAGTACAGGGAGAAATTTCTAGTGATCGAAGCAAGTTGTGAAATTGTGTTCATTATAAGCTCCGATCAAATCGGTAAAAGTCAGATTCAGGTAGAATTGTCATCCTAGTACTCCGCGATAATAAATAAATAAAAACAGGGTAGGGAGATGAAAATAATTTAAGGCAAGGGGACCTATTGGTAGTAAATAGCAATGTGGGACACACCAATGTAACGTTCGTAATACCTGACATTGAACATCAATCCCGTGTCTCTTGTACTCCACATAAAGGCACCGTGTGAATTGGTCTATGTATCTGTTGTTGGTGCCACCACCCAAACCAAGAAAATTTAGTCATCTTCTCCAATTTCATGAACCCACCTCAAACTTAGATTATTTTAGGTAGTATTTGGCAATTAGTATTTCATTTTAATTCATGTATTTCAATTCTAAAATTTGAAATCTTGAATTTCAAATTACAAGGGATGATACATGGATTTCAAATTAAACTTTGTTATGAATAAGAAAAATTTGACTCAAATCCAAATTTAGAATTTTTAAGTTTCCAAAACATGGAATTTGAGTCAAATCCGGATTCAAAATCCAAATCTAAGTTCCCAAACATACCATTAAGAATTAGAAATGCACCTCTTCACTTTAATAAACTCTTCATTCCATAAAATTCTTCATATTCTCAATTTGCGAAATTTTTGAATAGTAAAAACTGTAAAGTTATAATTTGTTTAGATCAGGGATAAAGGTTTGCTAGTACCCACATTCTCCCATTGTCCCCAAAAAAATTTCTACTTTGAGTGTTATACTCTACAGTATATGTAAAATGTGATTATGTGACCATATATAAATATACTTTAAAAAAACCTATAATAAAAAAATACTCTTTTTGTCCTGAAAAACTCTTCTTTTTTTTCATCCGTCTTAAAAAAATTCTTTACTTTTCTCTTAAAAATTCACTTTTACTCATATTAATTTTTAATATACCTATTGCATCACACTTTTACTCTATTAATTATTCACCCTTTTCTTAAAAAAATATTTTTGGAAAATCAATATTAAAATACATTTACCTTAAATCTTTTAAAAGTCAAAAGAAAAAAGTTTTTTGCGGGACGGAGGGTGTATTAATTTGGAACACAGAAGTTTAAGGCCCCTTTTGGTATCAACGTTAGAGGTTATCATTAACGTTTTTGAAAAAATTATCTAAAGGTTATCATTAGTGTTTTTGAGATTAATCAACAGCATAAAAATTTTACTCCCTCCGTCCACAAATAAACTTTACGTTCACTATTCACAGAGTCAAACTTTATTCACTTTGTTGGCCTATTTTTGTTACCCATTTGATAAAATAATATAGTCATGTCACCTCTAGTTTTGTAGATCTTTTGATATAGTTTTTTAATATGTGATTTTTATTTTAAAATTTCACACCATTTTTCATATAAAATGATTTAAAAATAACTTCAGTCAAACATCGTAACGCGCAACGTAAAATTTATTTGTGGACGGAGGGAGTATATGTTAACGTTATTTGGAAATGCTCTTCCCAAAGAACGCCTAAGTTTTGCTACATAGTAAATGTTTTTTATTGAGTGCTTCTTTGGTGCACTTTGACTTACGCTTTAGTGGCTGCATAAACAGCATGAAGCGGAGCAGAGGGGATAACAAGGGCGGTGCCGGAGCCGATGTTGACTATGGCGCCAGTCTTCCGCCGTAGCATCCCGGGAACCACCGCCTGGGTCACCTTCGTTGTCCCTTCCACGTTCACCCGAATCAGCTCCGCCATAAGCTTCTCATCTACCTCGTGGAAGAATTTCGGGTACGGATAACAAACGCCGACGTTGTTGACCAACACCCCCACGTCCAGCCCCTCGATTGCCGCCCGGATCCGGCGAACCCCGTCGTCCAAATCGCCGGCGAAGTCCACCACCACCGTCTTAATCTGGGTCCGCCCGAATTCGGCCCGGATCCAATCGGAAACCCCTCTCAGCTTCTCCGGGTTCCGGCCCACCAGGACCAAATTGAGCCCCTTGTCGGCCAGGCGGAAGGCGATGGCCTTTCCGATGCCGTCGGTGGGGCCCGTGACCAGAGCCCATGAACCGTATTTCTTGAGATCTTTGGCGGGTCGGAGGAAATTGACCCGGACCCAGTTGAGAATAGTTGCAGAAGTGGCGAAAAGTTTGAAGAAGCCGATAGCGAGGAGAAGAAGAAGCCATGGGGGCTGGGATTTGAGGTATTGTTCATAGAAATTGGTCTCCATTGTCACGAACAGAAAGCTCCCTGACAAATGAGCTTAGTGGCTAAATTAAAGGCTGAATTTTGCTACAAACAACATAGTTGTGACTGCAGTTACATACGGAAGTGCAATGGTGAAAGAGTTTTGGGGAATTCTATTTTGACACCAAAATGGGAAGCCCTTGTTCACGTGACATTGAGATTAATGTCATATGACGACATGAGATGTCTATGGGGCTCTGTAATTAAAAATGATGGTTCATACTTCACCTAATCCCTTACACCTATGACCGTCCCCTTGTTCGTTGATTGGCTACAGTGACCATTATAATCAATCGACGAAAAGAAGGGAGCTAGGAGGCAGGTGAGGTTTAGGACAATAAGAAATTCAAAACTAATGTCCTATGGGGGGGCGGTGTTTAACGCCCTTTGGGCGTCAAAAGGCAGTTGACGTTGTGGGGCGTTAGCCCCATTTCCACTACTCTAATATTAATGCAAGAGTCTGTGTTTACTTTTAATGTCAAAAGTAATGTCACAATTGGATTTTTTCTAGGGGTTTCAAACTTTCTTTCTCTGTTACGTCAGTTTTAACGTACCTCACAGATTCACAGGAAATGGGTTTGAAACCTCGGGCCTTCAAGCTGGGGCTTCAAACCTTCATTTTTTATATTTTTAAATAAACATCTTCTAAAACTAAATTAATAAAATTTAATTATATTGAAATGAGAATAATTCACAAAAAATTACATTCATTAAATTAAAAGAAATTAAAGCGACAATTACCAAAAAAATTTACATTCATTAAATTTAAAAAAAATAAAGCTACAATAATTAAAAAATACATTAATAAAAAAACTAAGGTAAATTATATTTAGCCCCTGATCTCTTTTTGTCTTCTCTCGAAGATCATACTTTTGAAGCCCGATAACGTATCAAGGTTGGTTTCCATTATTTCGATCTCTTCCTTCTCTTGCTTTCTTCTCGCCCTATCTTCTTCTCGAATATTGAACATCCGAAGTTGTTCAACCCTTTTCCGACCGATATCGTCGTGAGAAGAAACGGAAACAGAGTCGGGCCTTCCAAAACCCGAGACAATGGATTTTGCCTTCTTTCTTCTGATTGGCCGTGGAATGGGGTCCTCGTCGTCAGAATCGTCAACGTTGAAGGGAGGCCTTTGTTCAGACGGACCGATAGTGTCATCGACCTCAATCTCGGCGTCGACGGAGGATCTTTTCTTAGAGGATTCGGCGTCGGAATTGTTGAGTTGTTGCCATTTTGGTGAACGGGTTAAAATTCTCCAAAGGTCGATAGGTACCTTGCCTTGGTGCCCGTCGTCTTGATATCGGGCCGTGACAAGCCGGAGAACATCGGCGTCGTTCATCCGGCTCCTCCATGACCGAGTGCACTCTTCGTAAACTCCGATAAACTTTCGGACTTTACGGTTGATGTGGCCCCGGCCATTTGGAAGTGAGTTGGTCCCGGGTACGGTACGAGGCGTCCTTGTTCATCGCCGTAAAGAACTTCTTCTCGATACAATCCTATATCGCATTCTTCGTTTGCTCCGAACCTTTAAAAAGCATAACACGAAATTTTTTTAACATAAATATATAACAAGAATATATAAATAAGAACATAAATATATAACACGAATTTTTTTTAACACAAATATATAACACGAATATGCCCAGGCAGCGTTAAACGCCGCATTGCGCCCCCGGCGTTACATGTACTTCCTTTGCTCTTAGCATTGCTATGAGTGACCCATCTTTGCATAGATATTCAATGTTTCTTTGTCCTCATGAAAAAGGTCATGTAAAAACTCCATTTAGGATTTTAGGGTATCTATCATTGTCTTTTCTAAGCAGTTTTAATTATACAATAATTTCCATCTTATTTTCTATGAATTTTTATTACTTTCAAAATTTTATTTTATTTATAACATTGTGAATATATATATCTAAAACTTAATTAAAATTTCAAAATAAAGTACTCCGCATTATAAATAACTTAATTTTTTAAAACTCCATTTGAATGTTATATATTCTTCGAGAGAATACTTTGCTTGACCATAAATTTTATGGTTAGAGTTTAAGCATATATACGTGAGTTTGTGAGTATGAATACACTAGTAATTTAAATTGAGAAATTTACTTAAATAAGACTAAAACATAATGACTTTCTCAATATAAGATCATATGTTTTTATTTTCCAATGTAGGACCTTTGGTCATTATCAAGTAGTCATTATTCAACTAAATGTCCATCATTACTGGACATTATTTCTTCCACTAGGTCATTATTAATTCTCATTTAAGGAATAAATAGTTTAAATCCTACATTAGGAAAGTCATTATGTTTTAATCATATTTAATGCAAATTTCACATTTGAATTACAGGTTGAAACTTTAAAACTAAAATGCACAAATTAGGAGGTTTGGAACGGAAGTCACGGAGTTTAAAAAGTTAGGCAAAAAAAACAAAAACCAAACAAACCAAAAAAACGCCTTAATGGCGAGGCAGCTTTGAACCTTTTGTGGAGGTCGTGCAGCTGTGAAATTTGTTCTCAATAAGTAATTTTCAATTATCAAATTTCTATGAAATATATTTATGTATAAAAATATAGATATTCATAATGAAATGTAGTTTTCAATTATCAAATTTCTATAAAATATATTTATGTATAAATATAGATATTTATGGTCAAAGCACAATATTGGAGACCGTGAAAAGTCAAATGAGAAGAACATTTTCAGACGGATGGAGTATAAATTTACCATCTCATGTTCTATATTTATTCATTACATCAAAAGCAAAATTGAAAACTAAACTATAGAATATATAGACATCATTCATCTCAATAATCAAAACAAAAATGATTTTCCCAAAGGAAAAGATTAGTTTTCTAGCTTTAGAGTTCTAGTTTTCAATTTGTTTAAGCTCGAGTTTTCATTTTGTTCATCCCTCCTTCAATGAGGCAGCTCATATGTTGGCACGAGCTACTCATTCTATGGAGAGCGTTATAGAGTGGGTTCGCTCACCTCCAACTTTAATTTTATTGTACCTCTTCTTTAATTTAATGGATTACTTTCTTTCGAAATAAGTTCGAGTTTCAATTTGATTTTGTATTCAAACGGCCATCTTCAATTGTTAGAATATAAAAATGTTTTCTAGACCTACAATTACAAAGCTTGAGCTTTTAGTTTAGTTCATACCTTGACATAATATCAAAGACATGTTGATCAAGAAGTCATGAGTTTGAAATTTACTGACACTCAGTTCAAAAGAAAAGATTTCATGTGTAAGACTCTAAAAAGTCATGCCTACACGTGACTACATGAGAAGGCGTGTTAGGTTATGGATCTACAACCACGAGCATGAACGCTTAAGTTCTGTTTGTTTAAATTGTAAAATCATAGTTACAAGTTGGAAACAAGTAGGAGTTCGAAATTCTTGAAAAAAATAAAATGTTATGAGTAATACTCAAATAAATCTAGAAGATGAGTGTGATGTTAATGGGAAATTTACTTAAATAGTACTCCGTAGTAAAATATAATGACTTTCCCTAAATAGCATCACATGTGTTTTTTTCTCAATGTAGCACTTGTAGTCATTATGCATTAGTCATTATTCAAGTAAATATTTGTCATCACTAGACATTATGGACATTATTAAATGCTATTTAAGAAATAAAACAGTTTAATCAGGTGTGGATCCACCTTCTTGAATATGGGGGAAGATGCCCCAGTCAATTTTTTTTAAATTTTATTTATTCTTTTAGTTTTAAGTATATTGTCCCTAGTAAAAAAATAAAGACTATCCCCAGTGGACCAGTATAGTAAATAAAATGTCTAGTTAATTGTCTAAAGCCCAATCCCAAAAGTAGTCCAAATAGGCAAATATTACTTCCTTTTTAATCTATAGCAATTTTTGGTTATGAATTTAGTAAAAAAGTTTATTTAGTTACTCTAGTGATATTAAATATACTTCGTTAAATGTAATTCATTTAGTTCTCTGTATAACATTTTGCTACTTCTAAAATACTTTGTTTTATTTATTTTAAATTGTTTTATATAAAATTAAATGAAAATCATCATAATTTAAAAGCATCTTTAAAAAAATCTAGGGGCACTGATCCCGAACCCCCGTCTTAGTATCCTGCCCCCAGCCATTTATAATTTTGGATCCGTCACTGAGTTTAAGTGTTATTTAGGGAAATGATTAAGTTTTAGTGTTATTTAGTGCGAATATTTCGATGTTAATTAATAATCACATTTAATATGGTGCAATTAGATGATCATGTCAATTTTGTGACAAATGCACCTACATTAAAGGATCACAAATTCTAGCGTCAATTCTATCATACATGATCCAACATATATTTTGGACACAACCCCGACCGCGAATAACATCAAAGTTGACACCGCGACTGTTTTTGTTCAGAAAATAGAATTCTTATCCGTGCCGATGTCAACCATATATATCGTCATCCGACCTCGCCTTCCCGAAGCATTTTCCTAAGTGGTGCGTTTCGGGTTTGAGCCGTGTCATGAGTTGCAATTCCGTCTCCTTGCGTCGTCCCTCGGCTCGGATCCGGAGGCAGGCGTTGAAGCGGCAGGCGTCGACAATGGAGTGTGGCAAGAAGGAGAGGAGAGCCCATTGGAGAGAATGGGGCCAATATGGGGTGCACCTCTCATCTCCATGCCCTATCCAACCCATTGCTGCCCCTGCGTAATCTTCTGCTGATGGGATGAAGAATGAAGGCTTTTGGATTGATATCATTTTGGTTGCCACATACAAGGGAACCTGTAGTATATATATATGAACCAGCACAGAAATAATTATTATCTTTGTCCCGTAATATTTGTGCACTTTTGATTTTCTACAGTCAATCATTTGTATCATAGTATATTACTGGTCAAAGTTTGTTAATTTTAACTTTAAAAGTAAAAAATGGACGAATACTCAAGAATAATACTACTATATTTTATGAGAATTTTAGGAAAACGGAATGCTAAATAGCCTTTTTAGGAAATTAGGTAATTAATGGGGATTATTAAGTCACTATTATGTTCTTATTGATTAATTTTTTTTGATATAATGATCAATTTGCATCATTTTTTTGAAAGGAATTTGCACCCTTAATTATCTAAATAAATACCAAAAAAAATTATAGTAGTCATAGAATTAAGCAAGGAGGGCAAACCTGACATTGGACATGAATCCCACGTGTTTTGTACTCCCTGTGAAGACTTCTTGAAAATTGATCAATATACCTATTTAAAAAAATTATGAAATGAAAACACGCATTTAAGCACATTTAAATTCTCCATAGAGTTTATTTCTTTTTAAATCTCTGCTATTAAAAAAAGATACTCCTTGAAATTCTAATTTTTGATCAAATAAAATAGTTAACTATCATTTGTTTTGTAAAAGTCTTGGTGTGATTTTTAAATCTACTAACTTTTACTCTTTAATTCTATTTTAATTTTTAATCTTATGAAGTTGAAAATAAATGCAATCAAACATATACAATACTAAGAAATAAATCAAAACAAAAACTAAGTTGTATTGATTATTCGGGCTTCAAATGTTTGGCCCGTCATGACTTGGGCTTCATTTGTTTTGTAAAAGTCTTGGTGTGATATTTAGATATAGTGCTCCATAACTTTTACTCTTCAATTCTATTTTAGTTTTTAAACTTATGAAGTTAAAAATAAATTCAATCAAATATACTCTCTTCGTTCATAAAAGATTGTCACAATTTGATTTTTTTGTCAGATTGTGACATTTTTTGATAAAAAATTTAATATAATTTGAAATAATGAAATATTATAAAAACCTTATATTTCAAAACTACAGAGCATATTTTAAAATATATCTAATTTTACTAAATTTAGATTACAAGTAAATATACTTCTTCATACCCGAGTATTCAAAACGTTCCACATTTTAACCAAAAAAGTCAAAAGGAGTATTACGGAACAAATTGAAACAAAAACTAAGTTGTGTGGATAATTTAGGCTTAAAATGTTTGGCCCGTTATCACATGGGCTTCCAAATAATAGGCCCGTTTATTTTTGGCTTAAAATGTTAGGCCCGTTTTTTTGGCGCGCTGTCGCACTCTAAGAAAGAAGAACTGTCTTACGCTTTGGTGGCGGAATAAAGAGTGTGGAGCGGAGCGGAAGGGATGGCTCCGGCGGTACCCGACCCGATATTCACAATCGCCCCGCTCCGCCGTTCGACCATCCCCGGCAACACCGCCTGCAGCGTAACCCTAGTCGTCCCCTCCACGTTCACCTTAATCACCGCCTCCATAAGCTCCTCATCCACCTCGTGGAAGAATCTGGCGTACGGATAAGTCGCCCCGACGTTGTTAATCAGAACCCCGACATCCAACCCGTCGATCGCCTCCCTGATTCTCCGGACCCCGTCGTCCAAGTCGCCGGAGAAATCGACCGCCACCGTCTTAATGCGGGTCGACCCGTTGAACTTCACCCGGATCCGGTCAGAAACGGTTCTCAGCTTCTCCGGGTTCCGACCCACCAGAACCAAATTGAGCCCCTCGCGGGCTAGCCGGAAGGCGAACGCCTCTCCGATGCCGTCGGTGGGTCCCGTGACCAGAGCCCACGACCCGTATTTCTTGAGATTCTTTGCGGGTCGGAGGAAATGGGCGAGGACCCATTTGAGAATGGTCGTAGAGACGGAGATGAGCTCGGCGAATCCGACGATGAACAAGAGTAGAAGAAGCCATGGGTGATCGGAGGAACAGACGGTGGCTTGACTGGTTTCCATGGCGGAAACTAAATCCAACAGCAAATTCCGGAGTTTAGCTTGGCCTCTATGAATTATCCATCCAAAGTGGGAGAGAAGTTATTTTATTTGAAAATTAATGCGAGTAGTTTAATACACATAGCACAACCAGTCTAGTTTTGGTTTTTTTTGCAGTCAAAATTGAAAAAAAAAACTTTAACTACTAATTAATTTTTTTTAGGAATATTAGATATTAATGTAAAAATACTTTTATTATATTTTTTATAAAATATTTTCAAAATAGTTTTTCATCTAATTAATATGCTATAAATTTTTATTTAATCATGAGTCAAATTTTGAAAGTGATTTATTGCAAAATAATCAAAGGTAGACAAATAATCAAGAACGGCAATAGTACTCAATATTTGGTGTAAAATGAGAAAATAAAATTGATTATTACTCAATATTAATATACTATCCCACTATATATGTTCACTCTTAATTTTTTATAATTAAAAATAACAAAAGTGACCATTAACTAAATGAAATTCATATTAAAAACTGATATAAGAATGATTTTATTAGATTTATTTTGTAATATTTAAAATAAAAAAAATAGTTCTTTGTACTGTACTTAATATACCATTGCATATAAATTTTATGTTATTATAAGTTAAAGATTGATTTTTATTTACTGCAAAAAATATAAAATTTTCTAATACATAGAAAGTATTTATTTAATATTATTCCTTTATTGTCTTCTTTCGACTAGTTGAGCTACAAGTTTGAATTTCTTTCACTGTCAGTTGGTGTTGCACAACTGTCAAATGTAAATAGTGCCAAGAAGGTTAATCCTAAATTTAATTCTTATTAACTGCGCTGGAAAACAATTATGTTAAACATAGCGTCTCTGCAAGTATGAGTTTATGTTTCACCATTTATCATCAATCCGCGATTAAAATTTAATTTATCTTTTTTCAGTGACCGATCTGAGGTCCTCGAGGATGAAACTTTTTTTTTGAAGTTATTTCACCATCATGAATGGTGTGCTGGGGTAGAAAGAGTATGGAGAGGTAATTAAGTTAGGTACATGAAGAGGAGGGTAGGTTAATGAATTACTGAAGGATGGCAGTTTGTAAGGCATGAGCTTTGAATGTTTGCTATCAGAGCCATTTATTATTGCTATGGGACATCACATGGGTTCATATTTGAGCTATGAGGGGACCTCTTTAACAAAAAAAAATTACCTTGTATATTTGCAGTTTATGATGCTCCCTATTTCTAAAATTGTTTTATAAACTCTATTTGCAGAAGAATACTGAATTAGTGTCACTTATTCAATCTCACAGTATTTTTGTAAACTCGTACAATTCTGGGAGTATTAATGTGTAGTAAGAAACAAATATCTTTATTTATTAGTTTTCTTATTTTATTACTCCCTCCGTCCTAATTCTTTCTTCCCAGTTTGACTTTTTCCCATTTTAAATTTTTGGCTTTGACTTCAAATTTTACCCTCCTTAAAAAAGATTTTTTGAAATTTTTTTGCAATCATTCAAAATATAGAGTTAGAAGATAATTGGTGTAAATAGGTGAGGGTATTAAAGTCATTTGTCATCTTTTTTTTCCAATGGGAAGGTAGTTTTAGGACGGAGAAAAAGGAGAAGTGGGAAGAAAGTTTTAGGACGGAGGGAGTATTTCTTTATTGTATTATTGTGATACTTCGTTGTTCTTCTAATATGATTAGAACTTTCTCATGTAATCCTAATATATACTCCGTATATATTTATCCTTCATTACTCAATAAAACTAATTATTACCAAATTGTATCATGATATCGGATCTAAGGTTCTCAAAAACTTAGCCTCTTTTACATCGACACAACGTTGTTATCCTTCTCGCTCCACGGTCGACCAAATTATAGCAACCGATCCCCTAGCCTCTCTTTCGGCTGGGGTAGAACTTCTCATTCACAACCTCTACAACCTAATCTCAGAAAAACTCACAAATACAAATTTTCCAACATGATTTCTTAATGTCACGATAGCTTTAAGCTTTAACTGTTTTAAGTAAATATGACAATTTTCCAATACGATCTCTTAATGTCACGATAGCTTTAAGCAAAATTTAAGTGAATATGACAATTTTCCTCAAAATATAGTTCGATGTTTTTATCATTAAAATATGAGTTTGCATTTTGATATCATGGGGTTGTATAGCGGCATCTCATTATATTTTTTAGTACTATATATTCACATTATTTTCATTGTTATTCATATTTTTTTTAAAAAAATATAGAAGTCTTATTCTAGTACTTTCTCCATATTTACATACTCCGTATAATTTAATCTTATTCTCAAAATGATGGAATACGTCTTTTATCATTCTTTAAAATAAATATGGCTCAAGAATATAAATTGGGCAACAAACATAAACCGGCCGCTCTCAAGTTCTACTCCGTATTGTTTCAAAATCTTCCATCAATGAATCACAATTTTCATCCGGAATTTGATGTTGGGGGCCCTCTTGGCATAGCGTGCCAACAACGAAGTAAAATTGGGCCTGGCAAAATAAGAACGAAGTGAAATTGGGCCTTCGCAAGGGAGTAAAAGAAATTAAATTAAACTTTGTCCCACACCGTCTTATGGATCTACCGTTTTTCCTCTTTGACATATAATGCCAACGGCACATTGTCGAACGCCAAAGAAATAGTCCCTTTTTTTTGGATTTTGGATTTTGACATTGAAAAATGAAATGGAGTCATAAAAAGCTTTTCACAAAAATGAAAGATTGGGGCAATCCAAAAAGAAAATAAGAATGCCCTTTTTTTTGGATTTTGACATTGAAAAATAAAATGGAGCCGCAAAAATGAAAGATTGGGGCAATCCAAAAAGAAAATAATAATGATTTACTTGAAAGGGTGAGAATGAAGTTATTGAGCCAAAGCAATCTAGAGCAGTTATGAGACTGAAAATCGAACAATAATTTTGTTATACATGTCCACATATATCAAATTCTGGTGATGAATCTGTGGGCATCTAAAAATCTAACAATAAGTTTAGACTTTTTTATGCGACAAGTAAACCAATTTTGAACGAAAGATTGCCTCATCGAAGATTTTTAATAAAGACATACCTCATCTTTAAAATTTGTAACAAAATGATACCTCAAATCGTAATTATAAGAATGTAATCGAAGATTGATGTTTTGATTTAAAATATTTAAAAATAAACATTGCATTATTGGAAATTACATACAATTTTAAGTATGTAAGTTTTATTTTTAAATTCTAATTATTATTCAATAAAAATAATGATTAGTTTGGACTATTATTCAAATTAACTAAGTAAAATCTATTAGTATTCAAATGAAAAAAAATCATGGTTAAAGTGTTTAAACATCTGATTAATTTTAATTAATTTTAATGGTTAAAGACTTAGTTCGAAATGGAGGCCCTACCACTTGGTCGGTCCACAGAATATTTATTTATGTAAATTATATTCACGGAGCCTACGAAGGTTTTTTGAAAGGTATTCCGCAATCAAAGAAACTAACTATACTAATTCAGTAAGACCAAATCCTTACATACGGAATACATAATATGTGTAAGTTCGTGAGAGCGTAGCAAGAATCACCAATTAAAAGCTATGCAAACAAATCTATCATCTATGCTGCACAGAAGATGCTGCATCATTGTCAGAGCAATAGATGACAGACAATGTGCTATAACACTTTATCCGTCACAAGCACACACAAAAGCAGATGATGCACAGAGTGTTACAACGCCTACTGGGCAGAATGCTGTAACTATAAAATACGTAAAAAATAACATCAGAAATGTTAACGCAATTTGGAGAACTCTCTTACATCTACGGGGCCCATGTCCGTGTAATAATCCTTCACTAAATCACTACATGCAATTTACACTAGTACATAATAATATGACTATGAGACACACTTTTCCGAAATATTATGACAAAACTTCTAATCTAGAATTTTTAACTGGTATCATGTACAGATCTGCTTCGGCTATCACATCTCCACCGAGATCAAGAGGACAAACGTGTTGGATTTTTATAAGGAAGAACACTGCGAAGCAGTGTTTAAAGAAGAACTCGATAGTATAACGAATCGCGTACGAAACGCTATCAGATCAAAGTTATTTCGGAGTATACGAAATACTTCAATCGGATAAGACGTTAATCAAGAACGAGCACTCAAGAATCCGATTCTCAACCCATACCACGAGACTCTATTTTATAGAGTCGAAAATCCTTGTGATCGGACATGAACGTTCGCGTAGATGTACGCATACGTTCGCGCGAGGAAGAAGAGAGGTGCGAGTTTGAACGAAAGGTCTTATGCGGTTTAAGGCTCAATTTCGACGTTTATCCATTGTGTATGAGTCCTTTACCGTTTTGGACTCCGGTCACGAAAATCTTAACGATTTTCTTAAAGAAACAACCTCCGAAATAAAAAATTTCTAAGCTGTCCCGGCTCGACCCCGGCCAGGGGCTCTGCCCCTTGGACCCCGCCAGGGGCTACCGCCCCTTAGACCCCGCTACCCGGGGGCTGCCGCCCCCGGACCCCGCAGTGAATTTATAACATCGTTGAACGAGCGCGCACTCCGCGCCTCCTAACTCATTTGACAACGTCTATTTAAATTCTTGTCTGATCGAAGTAAATCCAATTACACAATAAATTAATGACACTAAAATCACCAACAAAACGTGTTTGCAACCCACTCGTTTAGCTCCGGCTCAACTCCTGGATGTCACGATCTGTTTTGGCGTTGAATATCTCTTTCTATATGTAAATCATAACCTTCTTCACATAAGGGAAACTTCGGGACGCGACATGAACGCTCTACATCAGTGTATATTCTGTGTTTTTTCCTCTCAATCTCTCCCAGTCATTCCTAAGGGCCCACTGCATTGTTATAGGCCAATAAAAACTCAATCCTAGTAGGGATAGATTAGTACAAGTTGGCTTGAATACAACTTCCTTAATCTTGATTCACAAGTAGCTTAAAGAGTTGAGATTTCTTAACACGTACAACTGGAGTTATTATCATGTAGTCACAATCCCAATAGATCTCTAATTTGGATTGCAGCTTAAAATCCCGTGCTCAGACTTCTGATCTTGAATAGTGTGTTGCAGCATCGTGCTGTAGCATCTGTGTCAGCCTCGAAAACTACACCAACCTTAGAAGTCTAAATAAAATAAACCTCTCCTAAGAAATATAGGTTTCTACCTAGTAAAAGAACTAACAAACATGAGATTCTGTTTTGCCAAAAGATTAGTCAACGCCATGGAACTAACAAATATTCATATGGAAAGCACAATCAGTCTTAGTACGAGTGTATGCAAAATGGGGCCGATGTTGGAACATAATGCTTGGCTGGCGAAGTAGTGGAATTTGGTAGGTACGTCGCTTTGGCTTTTATATACAATTATACTCCCTCAACGCGCCTAAGGTTGTCCCTTTCTGGACATCTCAAAAGTCAAAATAAAAGAACACAGGCCTTGAATTAACACAAAAAATATCGATATATGGAGTATCATCTTGGTACTTAAATTTTATTTTCATTTAAAAAATATCTAAACTTTGAAGAAATTTCATAAAAGTATCTGAACTCAGTTTCCAATTTACAGTCAGTTTACTTAGTTGTTATTCTATACGAAGTACTATATAATTTTTATTTTTGACCCTATTGTTTTTCCTATTTTCTCATATTCTCTCTCTTTTCTTTTTCAAGACCCTATATATCCACATAGAAATTAAGCACATTTAGCATTCCCCAATTTAGAAATAATTCCAATATTTTTCTTCTCAATGATATACTACGTATCATTTTCGTACTTAAATTTTATTTTCATTCAAAAAAATATCTAAACTTAGGAAGTAATTTTACAATAGTTTATGAAGTCAGTTTTTGGTTTACAGTCATTTTACTTCAGACATAGTTCTAATTTTATATGGAGTACTGTTTAATTTTTATTTTTAAAAATCATCCTAAATAAGACTAAAACATAAGGAAAAGTACCAAAATAGGACTTTCATGATATTTTTCTTGAAATAAACTTCGAATTGTGGTAATGTAGCACTATACATGTACACATTACTATACTTTTTAATAACGTACATGACCATGTTTAGTAATGTAAATGAATTTTAAGTCCTATTTCGGAAATACAAATATGGAAGTCCTATTTTAATACATTTTCAATGTTTTAGTATTACTTTGATCTTTCTCCCTTTTATTTTTGACCCTATTAGTTTTCCTATTTTCTGAGATTCTCTCTCCTTTCTTTTTCAAGACCTTATATATATCCACATAGAAAACAACAACAATTTCTGTCTCCAATATTAATAATCCATTTGTCTTAAAATTAACTTTTTAATTTGACTTTTGTGGTCAAACTTTTTAAACTTTGACTGCATATTATAGAAAAAACATTGAATTTCATATAAATTTAATATCAATATATTCATTATGAAACATAATTTTTAAAATATTTTATTCTTATAATACAGAATATATATTTATATATAAATACAGATATTAATAATCAAAGTCTTACCTTAGAGAACATAAAAAATTAAATGAGAAATTAATTTCACGACGGAGAGAAGAGTTGGCATGGAAAAGAAGATCCTTATTTAGATGAGGCCGGTTCAAATGACATTGAGAACTAGTGTCATGGGATGACCCGGGGGTGCTCCGGTGCCCCGTTCGTAAAATTGACGGTTCCTATCCCCCTAACCCCCCCGGTAAACCCCCCCACCACGCCCCGACCCGAACGCGGTCCCCCACCACCTTCAATTGCACCCCCAAGTTGATTTTGACTTTGGAGTAAAAATTTGACGGAGAATTTTTAAATATGTAATTTTACGGAGAATTTTTTAATTTTACACCATTTTTCATATAAAATAATTTAAAAAATAACTTCAGTCAAAAATCATAACGCGCAACGAAAAGATAATTTTTGAATGGAGGGTGTAACAATCAACACAAAAATTTTTTTTGAGTTTGTGGTGCATACATATACACATATACATATGATTGCAGTAAAAAGGAAGAGAAACACCACTACCCACACATGCAGCCCCTATATATATCATCATCTCTAGAGTATCGACCACCAATGCCCTATATCTTTCTTCTCATTTCTCCATTTCAGAAGCAACAAAACCATCTTTTCTGCAATAAAAAATGAATGCGGGATTAGCGTGAGGTCGAGACATGGTTTTCTTGATTAACGGGCGCTCTATACGCATCAAAATGTTCTAATACCTATGTCTGAGTATATTTGTCGAGTTTGTACTAAATAATACTAAAACACACTTTCTCCGCTTTTAAAAATATTTCCTCTTTCTTTTTTTCTGTTTTCCCCAAAGTACTCCACTTTCTATAAAAAATAATTTTTAACTCTACTTGTTCTTATCTTATATGTTACATCATACTTTTCATTAATAATCTACCTATCACATTAAGGTTAAAATTAAAAAATAACTACAAATATGCACTTCTTATTTCACACATTAGTCAAAATAAAAATCCTTTTTAAAAACAGAAAGACTCTGCCTTTTCCCAATGTAATATCTAAAACTTTTTATTACATAACTAGTATTTTTTTCATTTAAAAAATATCTAAACTTTGAAGAAATTTCATAAAAGTATCTGAAGTCAGTTTCCAATTTACAGTCAGTTTACTTAGGGGGTGTTTGTTTTTTCTGCAGGAAAAGGTCTGCGGTCTGCGGACCACTACTGTAGACATCTGCAGGAGAAGTGGTGGACCGAAGGTCTGCGGTCTGCAAGAAGAAGACTGTTTGTTTTTTTAATGTCTGTAGACTGCTATATAAATTAATGGTGGTAGTGTATGGTGGTGGTGTATGGACGATTGTGGTGGTGGTGGAGGGTGGTGGTGGACGTTGACGGAGGTGGTGGTGGACGGTGGTGGTGGTGGCGGTAGATGGTGGCGGTGGTGGTGGACGACGATGGTAATGGACGGTGACGGTGATGGTGGACGGTGGTAGTGGTGGACGGTGGCGGTGGACGGTTGTGGTGGTGAAGAGAAGTAGAAAAAAAGGAGAAGATGTTAGAAGATGTTAGAAGACATTGGTTAATGTCTTCTCCAAGAAGATGCCAGGAAGACATTTTTGAGTGAAATGTCTTCCAAAAAACAAACAAGGGGGTGGGGGGGCACGTTCGGGTCGGGGCGTGGTGAGGGGGTTTACCGGGGGGCTAGGGGGGTAGGAACCGTCAATTTTACGAACGGGGCACCGGAGCACCCCCCGGGTCATCCCATGACATTGGTTCTCAATGTCATTTGAACCAAGGTGTATTTAGATTGTTTCAAGGCGGGATGTGATCTATAAGTCTTCATTTTTGCTTTTCCTTTTTTTCATTCAACGGCAAATACTTCCTCCGTTCAAAAAATCATTTTTCCATTTATTATTTATTGAGTCAAATTTTATTTAATTTATTGGCCTATTTTCGTTATTCATTTGATAAAAAGATATAATCATGCTATCTCTAATTTTGAAGATCTTTTGATGTACTTTTTTAATATGTAATTTTTACGGAGGATTTTTTTAATTTTACACCATTTTTCATATAAAATAATTTAAGAAATAACTTCAGTCAAAAATCATAACGCGCAACGGAAAGATAACTTTTGTATAGAGGGTGTAACAATCAACACAAAAAGTTTTTTTGAGTTTGTGGTGCATACATATGATTGCAGTAAAAAGGAAGAGAAACACCACTGCCGACACATGCAGCCCCTATATATATATATATCATCATCTCTAGAGTATCGACCACCGATGGCCTATATCTTTCTTCTCATTTCTCCATTTCAGAAGCAACAAAACCATCTTTTCTGCATTAAACAATGAATGCGGGATTAGCGTGAGGTCGAGACATGGTTTTCTTGATTAACGGGCGCTCTATACGCATCAAAATGTTCTAATAACTATGTCTGAGTATATTTGTCGAGTTTGTACTAAATAATACTAAAACACACTTTCTCCGCTTTTAAAAATATTTCCTCTTTCTTTTTTTTCTGTTTTCCCCAAAGTACTCCACTTTCTATAAAAAATAATTTTTAACTCTACTTTTTCTTATCTTATATGTTACATCATACTTTTCATTAATAATCTACCTATCACATTAAGGTTAAAATTAAAAAATAACTACAAATATGCACTTCTTATTTCACACATTAGTCAAAATAAAAATCCTTTTTAAAAACAGAAAGACTCTGCCTTTTCCCAATGTAATATCTAAAACTTTTTATTACATAACTAGTATTTAAACAATCTCCAAAGACAAAAAATGTCGAGTTACGGTAAATATTTACTCAAATAATGTCCTGTAGTGGTGGATATTTATTGAACAATGTCTAGTCGGAATAGTGATATTGTATTGAAAAATTAAAAGAGTAAATTTCCAAAATAGTCCTTTGTAATAAAATGTTTTCTCAAATCAGTCCTCAATAAGTTTTAATGACCTAGGTGGTCTTCTATAATTGAGATTTATTTCCAAGATGGTCCTTCGTAAATAATGTTACTTAAATGAGGATTAATTGAGGATATTTGGATATTTTTTATCCGCCAAATTTAGAATTAATTCTTAAAATGATCATTTATAATGAAGTACTTTTCCAAAATGGTTTTTCTAACTAAAGATGTGTATTCAATTTGAATTTTAAAAGATTTTTTCTAAGTTTTAAATGATTCAAGAATTATTTATAATCAATGTATTTTTTTAAAATTTTACATTTAGTGGTACAGAAATTACTATTTCTAGAATATACTTTAAATTTGGATGATTAAAATACCAAAATATCTTCCAATTAATCATCATTTGAATAACATTATTTACGAATGACTGTCTTAAGAATAAATACGGTATCAATTATAGAGGACTATGTAAGTAATTAAAACTTATTGATGTTTGAATTGGGAAAACACCTTATTATAAAGGACCATTTTGGAAATTTATTCAAATTAAAATAAAGAAAACCACCTAAATAGTAGTAAAACATGTGTTATATCTTTAAAATAGGAGTTCAAACTTAAACTCCTCTTACTAGGAGTAATTAAATATTTTTGTTTTACAAAAGCTTAGCGGCCAGGAGCCACTCGATCATTCACTGACTTCGCGGAAATTAAATGAACATCACTATTGCTGACAATGTTTAACTAATGATAACCATCATGCATGCATAGATGCTAATATATGGCTAGCTTTTCAATCCAAACTCGTTTTCTTTTTTCTTTTTTTTGGGATTCTTTTTTATTATTATTATTGGTGCGGGTGGATTTTTTTTTGTTTTTTGGCATAGAGCTAACAATGGAGAGATTGTGTGTTTATTTTAATTGTCTTCTTCTCATAATTAATGACTTCGTAGGCTCGATGCATGCACATGTATCACCGAGTACAATTGAACTTTTGGCATTTCGCAGAACCACGTTTGTCACTGTGCATTGACATCTTTGGCATTTTGTTTTCGATTGACCTAAAGTTTTGTATTTTTGCATCTTACAATGTCATGTTTGTCACTGTATGTTGTCATTTTTAGCATTGTATTTTCGATTGATAGTGTATTATTTTTTCTCCATGTAACACCATGGCACTACACCTGTGGGGGTTAGCGATGCTGACAACATGCGACGATAACAGGAGCAAGGGGTGATGAAAGTGGCAGATCTTGGTGGCGGCAAACAGTGAGTCAACAACTCCTATTTTGGGGGTTTTATGTTTTCACTCCTATTTTGGATTTTAATCAATGTTTTACTCCTATTTTGCTTCTTAACCCATTAAAATATACTTTCTCCGTCCCTAAATAAACTTCCCTTTTTGACTTTTTAAGGATTTAAAAGAGTGATATTTTTGTGTTGACTTTCCAAAAATACCCTTGATGTGATGTGTAAAAGTAAGATGTGATATCTAGATTATTAATATGATACTATATTAGAAATTCATTATATTTTAGAACTATATATGAATAAATTAGTCAAAATTAAATTAGGCGTATACACGAGGATAAAAATGTAGGGAATGGAGGAGATTAAAAAAGGGGAATTTACCTAAATAGCACTAAAACATAATGACTTTCCCTAAATAGCACTACATATATTTTTTTTCTCAATGTAGCACTTTTAGTCATTATCTATTAGTCATTATTCAAGTGAATGTTTGCCATCACTGGTCATTATGGACATTATAGGGTGCTATTTAGAGAAGAAAACAATCTAAGTGCTATTTAGAGAAATGACTTAAGTCTTAGTGCTATTTAGTGCAAATATTTCATTAAAAAAACAAAAAAAAGTACGTACCGGGGGTTCTTTGTAAGACTCGTTCCGTCTGTCGTTGATGGGTTTCGCTGCCTGAGAGGCGGCGGTCGCGGCGGCTCCGGCGCCTTTTTTCTCATCTCTGGCCTTTGCGAAAATGACCGTAAAACCATCGGCGGAGGCCGGATTGTTCACGTCCCACTCACCAAATTTCGGCAGCGGCCGGCCTTTCTCCTGCTGTGTGCACACACACACGTACAAATGGCACAATATATCACATAATATAATCAAGTAATTCATTAAGATTGTGGTTTAAATTAAATTTGACCATGCGAAAAACATTACCTCTCAATTTGATATTTTTCGTACTAAGTATTAACCACTGTTAGGGAATATAACAATCATTTCTGAGCCACAACCACAAGCTTGAGCTTTTGGTTGAGTTGGTTCCTTGACATGGTATCAGAGCCTCGTTGACTAAAAGGTCACGAGTTCGAAACTCAGCGCCACCCAGTTTAAAAAAATTAAGGTTTCACGTCCAAGGCTCGAAAAAGACCACGCCTACACGTGAGGGGGCGTGTTAGAATATAAATAACTATTCCTGGGCCACAACCACAAGCTTGAGCTTTTGGTTGAGTTGGTTCCTTGGCAACCATGGAGTATATACATGTATTATCGAAACTCTTCCAATGACATTGACCGTTCCTACCCCTAACCCGGCCCTCTGGTAACACTCTCACCCCGCCGCGATCCAAACACACACCCTACCCCCCTCAATTGCACCATCGAGATTAATCTTTTCAGCATTGCATCACCATGCAGCTCATCAAGGACGGGCACACCCCGCAGGAATAGTTATTTACATTACATTTGAAGATTGGGATTCGAGAAACGCCCCGTCCCAACACGAGCACACCCTCCTCCTCAGCATTGCATCCTCATGCAGCTCAATGATTCTTAAATACATTATATCGGAAGATTGCGATTCGAGAAACGTTAAAAATGGAAACGAAATCAAAATTATAAAGGATCGATCGAGCAGAATAACGATTCGAAGACATGATTATATGCATAAACAATCGATCATTATTATTATCGAGACAAATTCGGAAAGAAAAAAACTTAAATTCATGAATCATGACAAAGAAGAAAATATCAAATTGAAATGAGAAAGAAGAGGGACTTACAGACGTCATTAAAGATTGGTTTCAGGCCGGAGGCGGTAAGAAGAAAAGGAAATAATAATTATAATAATCAATAAAAGAAAGAAGAGAGAGAGAGAATGAGATCGAGCGAGTTTTAAGGGAGATGAACATATATAAACGAAGAGCCTTTATAAATAAACAAAAATTATTATTATTACTATTATTATTAATTGATTAATTAATTGCATTAGTTAGCTAGATATTTAATTATTAAATACATAATTAATAGTGTTGTGATTATTTAATGTTTCTAGCTAGGCAGAAGGGGAAGAATGAATTGAATGAGTAAATGATGTGGGTGAGGATGTATTTGGCGCCCTCTTATTTCTCCTTTGTTTCGTGCCATTGAATCTACCAAAAAACAAAATGTTTCTATGCTGGTAAACGTACTTAAAATCAATAATTAACTAAAGAAATCGGTGCATATTCGTTTTCATAATTTCTCCATTAATGTGACAAGTTAATAAGAACATCCATTTGACTAATAACTTTAATTTGACTCAAAAGGTCGTCATCCAGACATAAATACCAATCTCTATAAAATATTCAAACCAAATACGAATTGAACACCACTCAAAACTAAGAAACACGAACACTATTCATCAATTAATATTTGATTCGGTACGCTCGTTTACAACCCTGGTCAGACGTGAACAGGTACCATGTGAGGATTTATGAGGAGAGTAAGAGAGTATGAATCCTCAATTTTACAATTTGATGGTAATAATCACTTGTGTTCCTACGTATTTGAATGAGTGTTAGAGTATAAAACCTTCTGTGTAGGCTACAATGGCATACTTGAGCATTTGGGTGAGAGATTTTCTCGACATGATAACAATATTTTGATGACTAAGAGATCATGCGTTTATTAGAATCTCACCGACACCCAGTTTCAAAAAAAATTTACTTCCTTCGTCCTAATTAAAATTGCTTGTTTCAGTTTACAATATTTGACTGAATTTATTTTTAAATTATTTTATATAAAAAATGGTGTGTAATTAGAAAAATAAAAATTACATATTTAAAAAGTACATCAAAAGATTTTCAAAACTAATGGTGACATGACTATATTATTTTATCAAATTAAATGACTAATGAAAATAAGAAAAGAAGGTGAATAAAATTTTACCTTAGTAAACATGCAACTTAATTTGGAACGAAGAGAGTAATTAATATTCATGATATATATATATATATATATATATATATATATATATATATATATATATATATATAATATATATATATATATATATATATATATATATATATATATATATATATATATATATATATATATATATATATATATATATATATATATATATATATATATATATATATATATATATATATATATATATATAATATATATATATATATATATCTAACTAAATTATACACATTATTCAAATGTGGAGTCGTACCAGTTCTCATTTACGAGTACGTATGTTTTTTAAATTATATAAATGCACGTAGCTAGTTGTACGGAATATCTAAATATAATCCAATAGATTCATCGAGATGTGATTAATTTTGTAATGGATATGGACCTATTAATCACGTTAGGTATGATACAAGTTATTCAATTGGATTCCTCACAAGTTTGATGCAATTTTAAAACCTTACGATACCATATTACTCTCACGCCCTAAAATGATCTTCTCAATTCGTTTTATGACATTTGACAGAAATTATTTTTTATTCATTTCATTCGATTTTAGATTTAAAATTTAAAAATAAAAATTATATACGAGTATTTTAAAACTACATCAAAAGGTCTACAAAGAGAAGATTATTTTATGACGAGTATTGACCATGCGAATAATAACTGGAAAGATCATTTTATGGCGGACCTCCTCTCGGCGGCCTAAAGCCTCTGAATACAAAGGGCTAGTTAATTATAAACACGTTGGGCCTATCTCACGATTTGCATTGGGCCCGATATCCATCAGATGGTAAGAAAATGGAGATGAAGAAAATTATGAGTGAGAGAACGCGCTTTTTTTGGAGATTTTCTCTTGTTTGGTTTGTAAAGAAAATAATGAGAAGGTAGCATTTTGATATATGAACTACTACCTCCGTCCCACTCTCTTTGTCCACATTTGACTTTTGGAACTGTTCATCTAAGCACTTTGACTCATCAAATTCTCTCAATGTGTAAGCTTAAATATAGTCATGTGTGATCTTGTTTGATTTGTCTTAACATATACTCCCTCCGTTCTCAAAAACACTTCCTCTTTCATTTTTTCCACTTTCAACAAAACACTTCCCCTTTCTATTAAAAAACCACTTTTACCCTTACTTTTTCATACCCTACCTATCACATCATACTTTTTCTCTAATAATTTATCCATCACATCTTACTTTTACCCATCACATCAGGGGCAAAATTAGAAATCAACTATAATTTAACACTTCCTTATTTTTGCCCCCAAATCAAATGGGAAGTGTTTTTCCAAACGGAGGGAGTATATTATTAATATATAATTTCTATAATTTTTTAATATACAAATTACAAGATAAAATGAATTAAAGAAGTGCATTGGATGATGTGCTAAAAGGTAAGTGGACAAAGAGAGTGGGACGAAGGGAGTATGTTTTTGTTCTAGTTACTCCCTCCGTCCCACTGTCTTTGTCCACTTACCTTTTAGCGCACCATCCAATACACTTCTTTAATCCATTTTATCTTGTAATTTGTATATTAAAAAATTATAGAAATTATATATTAATAATCTATATGTTAAGACAAATCAAACAAGATCACACATGACTATTTTTAGGCTTACACATTGAGAGAATTTGATGAGTCAAAGTGCTTTGATGAACAGTTCCAAAAGTCAAATGTGGACAAAGACAATGAGACGGAAGTAGTATATATTTTTGTTTTATTTAGTTGAGATTTATGTAGGAAATTAAATAATGTTTAACATTGCCAAATTGATATAGAGCAGCACTCCAAGTTGCTCTTAAATATTATCTCTCGGATACTACGTGGATTGACCAAACAAAAACGAGACTCGGTATGGCGATATAATCCATAATAATTTCTTTATATTTAATGTTAGTCATTTGAATAATTTTAGCATTTTGAAGAATTCCAAAAAAAAATTGCTTAGGCCCCGTTTGGTACAAGGAATTCAAATTATGGAATTGGAATTGAGGATTATAATTCCAATTCTGGTGTTTGGTAGCACAAATATTATGTGAATTTGGAATTGATAGTGCAAAAAATGAATTGAAGTTGGTGAATTCAATTCCATGGAATTGAATCTCATGAAATCCCAATCTCAATTCCACCAATTCCGTATACCAAACGGACCCTTATAGCATTTTGAATGATTTGATAATGATATGATATAATAATAATAACGTACCGATTCATTTTAAGAATGCTATGATAAAAAAATCGAGTTAGATTATTAAATAAATTTTATCTTAATCTCGTTACTAAAAGTGAAATTAGCATGTTAAATGACCAACTGACTGAACTAAGTGTTTCAAAAATAATAATAGAATAAGATTGATTGACTAATTTAATTCATTTTTTAGTTACAAAGATTGATGGACTCAATGCAATATCTTATCCTACTATATACAATGTTAGGATGGTTTTGAAAATAGTGTTCCCGCCAAAACCATCGGATAGTGAGTTCGGGTATGGACCAGGCCAAGTGGGTAGAGTGACAGGTAGTGAGTTCGGGAAAGGACCGGGCCAAGTGGGCTGATTGACGCGATTGATAGCTTGTACATCTCTAGGTCAAATCATGAGTGGATTTCTCCATAAAGACAAAGTAGTGTTAAATATATACGGAGTATATCTCATTGCTTAATGTACTTTATGTCAAATCCATTTGATTTATACTTTTCCTTTTTCCAAGCATTTAATGGATGGATTAATAACTTCGTTTTCAAAACTTTATGTCAAATCAAAATAAATAAATGAGTAGTGTATTGATATGGAATCGTGTACGTAGTTATGTTAGTGTGTGACTTGATGCAAACTTTATGTCAAATCAATATACTACCTCCGTCCCAGAGTATTTGTCCAGTTTGACTTTTTCGAGTCAAACTGGTCAAACTTTGAACTGCAATTACTCTCAATTTGTATTAAATATTAGCATAATTAATGAAATATAATTTTGAAACTTCTCAATACGATAAATCCAATAAAGTCATTTTTATATTAAAATACTTTACGGTTTTTATTTAATTGAAGCTCAAAGTTTGTCCAGTTTGACTCGGAAAAGTCAAACTGGACAAATACTCTGGGACGGAAGAAGTAAATAAATATGTAGTATATTGATATGGAACCACGTGCGTAGTAATGTTGATGCGTGGTTCGATGCAAACTTTATGTCAAATCAAAATAAATAAATGAGTAGTGTATTGCTATAGAACCGCGTGTATAGTAAAAGTATTGTGTGACTCAATGCAAACTTTATGTCAAATTAAAATAAATAAATGTGTAGTGTATTGGTATGGAATCGCGCGCGTAGTAATATTGGTGCGTGGCTCGATCGATTCAAACTTTATGTCAAATCAAAATAAATAAATGGATATTTTATTGATATGGAACCACGTACGTAGTAAAGATGGTGTGTGATTTTATACATACTTTATGTCAAATCATATTAAAGAAATAGACTCACTAAATCAAGATATTTAATGAATAGATTGATTGTCCAATTATATATATTACCTATGCTCCAAACATTTCATATCTCTCATCCCAATCCAGCCCACTTTAAAAAAATATCTCAAAAGATTCAAAGAGTATGTGGAATGCGCTTGACGAGATTGACAATTATCGAACCATTTGGATGCTTATCCTACAAGCTGTTCGGGTCTACTTTGTTCCTGCTTGGGCAAGAGGGGGATACTCAATGGAAATGATCTTTCATGATGAATACGTATAGTATTTACAATTTCTTTACTATTTGATTATATGTTATTATTATAATTTAATTTTATTATTTTCTTTCATCAATGCTTTCCCTAATTATATAGTTTATAGTTAGACCGTGCAACGTACGGGTACGAGTCTAGTACAATGAACAAATTGATTCAAAGGATATTTATGGCATTCTCAATAAGCTTAGGTGATATAGATTTTCATATCTCTCGATATCATATTTCTCTTTCGGTGTTTGGTACGACATATAAAGAATTCAAATTCAGTATCTCCATATATCAGAAATCCTCCAAATAGAGATTTGATATTTCTATCAATGAATTGTCAAACATCCCTTGTCATCGGTTACTACTGTCACTTCCAATTGCCTCCACTACCGACTCACTGATTACTAATTAAATTATGATTTTAGATCTCTTAAAATAATTTCATTTGAATTTTCAAAATTCAAGTTATTCATCTCAGATTTCAAAAGGGAGAAAGACCAAAGTAGGACTAAAACATTGAAAACATACCAAAATAGGACTTCCATGCTTTTATTCCCGAAATAGGACTTACATTACCAAACATGATCATATACATTACCAAAAAAGTATAGTAATCTGCACATGTACACTGCTGCATTACCACGATGCAAAGTCACATTACCACAATGTAAAGTTCTATTTCGAAAAAAACATGAAAGTTCTATTTTAATACTTTTCTCTATATTTTAGTCATAGTCAAGATGATTTTTAATTTCAAAACAGATAATATATGGAGAAAAAGAAAAGTCGAATTGCGCACGAGGCAGCCACGCTACCTTGAAATCCTTGGACGGATCACAAATTGCCACGTCAGCTCATCTCCACGGCGGCAAATGGCGGTTTATTCTGTATCCCCATTTTGCCCACGTAGAAATCTCATAATTACATATAAATCCTCCCCAACTTCGCCGCCTACACATATCCCAATTCGTCAATTCCAAAACATCTGCCCCCCTGTTAACACCCAAACGATTCCTTCAATCTGCGGCGATGGCGTCTGGTTTGGTCCGACGAGCGATATCTAGGGTTCCGTCGTCACCGGCGGCAGCGGCGAAGCTTGTTCTGGCAAGAGCTCACGCTTCCGAGGCGCATGCCCAGACGGTGGACCCCAAGGCGACGGCCACCTCCGACCTGAAGAAGTTCCAAATTTACCGGTGGAATCCCGACAACCCGAAGAAGCCGGAGCTTCAGGAGTACCAGATTGATCTGAAGGATTGCGGGCCCATGGTGCTGGACGCCCTGATCAAGATAAAAAACGAGATCGACCCGTCCCTGACTTTCCGGAGGTCGTGCCGGGAGGGAATCTGCGGGTCCTGCGCGATGAACGTCGACGGCCAGAACGGGCTGGCCTGCCTGACGAAGATCTCCGCCGGGCCGGATTCCATGATCACGCCGCTTCCGCACATGTTCGTGATCAAGGATCTGGTGGTGGACATGACGAATTTCTACAACCAGTACAAGTCGATCGAGCCGTGGCTGAAGAGGAAGAACCCGCCTCCTACCCCAGGGAAGGAGATTCCCCAGACCAAGGCAGATAGATCTAAGCTCGATGGGATGTATGAGTGCATCCTGTGCGCCTGCTGTAGCACATCCTGCCCCAGTTACTGGTGGAATCCCGAGTCTTATCTCGGCCCCGCCGCCCTCCTCCATGCCAACCGGTATTACAATTCTTCCTCCTCTTTACTTTTTCTGGCAATTTATTACTGTCTCTGGATTCTTAGTTGAAATGGACATGAGCTTGATTAGGGTTTCGTTCGGTAGCCTTTATTATCTTCCAGAAAATGACTCTTATGAATTGTCTAACAGGCCCTAAATTTGCTTAGGGATGCAAGCTATGTGAATTTTATGGACCTGTGATAACCAGAAATGCAATCTGGGAACCAGAATTTTAGGGTATGTTTAGAACCTAGAAAAATGCTAGGGAAAAGAAACAATTTAGGTTGAGTACAGTTATTTTTACCCTTGGTTTTACATTGGATAATACAAAGAAGAATGAAATACCTACAAAGTACAAACAACAGACACAATATAAACCCACAAAAAGTAGGATCCGAGGAGTTGTATATGCAGACCTTACTAGGCAGTGGAGAGGGAACAAAATACGAGTTATGTTTTTTTAAAGTCGTGATATGTTTTGATCTTTTACTCTTTCATATAACCCAATACGGCCTCACGAATTTTGTCTTAGGAGGGAAGATGCGTGCATGCTTACTTTACATACACCTAAGTGAAAAGGCCGAGATGCCGATTGTGAAAGGTGTGTTGGGATCAAGAAATGAGAATGAGCAAACACCAACAATAAATTTATCGTGCTTGAACCAAATGTTTTATATCCAACATACGGAGTATATTTTTCTCCTTTTTTCTGTCCCTATCGATTTCCAAGTTCTAAGCAGAACCATTAAGGCTAATTCAATTGGCACAGTTCTTCTCCAAGGTTATGTTCTTAGATAGGAATGCCTGGATATACCCTGTATAAGATTAGAGTAAGTGGGTAGATCTGTAAGCCTTAGCTTGTAGTTTTTTTCTGGTTTGGTTTTTAGGGCCGCCGTTTTCAGAAATACGCTACTAACAACAGACACAATATAAGCCCACAAAAAGTAGGATCCGAGGAGTTGTGTATGCAGACCTAACTAGGTAGTGGAGAGGGAAGGAAATACGAGTTATATTTTTTTAATTTGTGAGATGTTTTAATTTTTTACTCTTTCATATAATCGATATAAGATGAGTGGGAGGAGGAACAACCCAATACGGCCTCACAAATTTTGTCTTATGAGGGAGGATGCATGTATGCATACTTTACATACACCTAAGTGAAAAGGCCGAGATGCTGATTGTGAATGGCTTTCCGCTCAAGAAATGAGAACGGGCAAAAACCGACAATATATTTATTGTGCTTGAACCAAATGTTTTATATCCGACATGCGAAGTATATTTTTCTCCTTTTTTCTTTCCGTATCGATTTCCTAGCTCTAAGCGGAACCATTAAGCATAATTCAATTGACATAATTCTTCTCCAAGGTTATGACCTTAGATATGAATGCCTGGATATGCTCTGTATAAGATTAGAATAGTTGGGTAGATTTGTAAGCCTTAGCTTGTAGTTTTTTTTGCTGGTTTGGTTTTTATGCCCTAGTTTGTACGTGTGTTTGTGTGCTTTGGATGTAGTTGTCTGAGTTCGTACATTTGTTTTCTCTCTCTTTACTCGTACTTTGTTATTGCTATTGTGGTTTGTGCTCGTAGTTGTGTATTTGAGACAGGGTCTCTTGGAACCCAACCTCTCTATTTCCATGTAGCCATGTAGGAGTAAGGTCTGTGTAGGACACTTACCCTCCTGAGACCACCCTAGCTTGTGTGGGATTCTATTGGGGTTGTTGTTATTGTTGTACTCTGTATAATTCTTCTTCTCTTTGCGTGTGAAATTTCAGATGGATAATGGACAGCCGAGATGAGTACACAAAGGAGCGCTTGGAGGCGGTTGACGATGAATACAAGCTGTACCGTTGCCACACGATATTGAACTGTGCCAAAGCTTGCCCGAAAGGGTTGAATCCCGGCAAGCAAATCCAGAACATCAAGGCTTTAGAGGTCAACAAGCGCTTCGCCTGAGCTTGTGATTATGCTAGTTTTCATGATGTTCGTGGGTTCTAGAAGAAGTATCGACCCCCCCCCCCCCCAACGATAAAACGATTTGCAAAAAAAATAATAATGCCATTCCAATGTGCAGATCTTTCAGAGAAACAAAGAATGTTCTTTTGGCCTTTACATTAAAAAAAAGGTCTACTGCCCTTTTTCTCCTAAGTTTTTTTTATCATAATAATTTCTCTATACTCTATAGGGTGTGTTCTTGCAGCTTGTAAACTGGGCTTAGCTCATTATCATTCTTGATATGAACTTACTTGGGTTCTCCATTAATTCATTTGTGTGTTTGGTATGATAACTCCCTCCCTCCATAATTAAAACTTTACCCTTTGGTAAAAGATATTGATACAAATGTAAGAAAAAAAGAATAGACTCATTCCTTTTTAATGTAAGCATACATTTTTGTATTCATTTCGTACATTGTCCAAGTTGGACACTCTTGTACTTGTAGCTTAAAAGTTGAATAAAAAAAATTCATGTTTGAATTTATATTCAAGCATTTGAATTGTTACATTTGAATACAAATTGACTTGCACTAATTGAGTACTTCTAATTTAATATAAGCTCATGTTACTTTTTAGTGAAAGTTGATGTTTGGAGCAATTAAAAAAGAAAATAATACTCCACAAATTTTATCACTCTCCCAAAATGTGTTTTTAAATATGATTTTATACATATTTTTTTTAGAAAAAATTAAAGTGAGTATATATCTAAAATTTTGTTTATACGAATGGAAGCTAATTTAATGTTTGAATTCCTCAATTATTACTTGCACAAGATTTATGAAACCAATACTTTATTTTGGTTCTGATAAAAAAGAACCATTTTTGGTATGGTTTTGGCATACTTTATCCATGTTGAATGAGTCTTGTTAAATTCTTATAATTCACCTGAAATTCCAAAAAAAAATATCCCTTATGAAATACGCATTTTTTTTGGATTAAGAAATCAATTCCAAAGCATGAATTGGAAGCATATCTTCAGGGGAAGCCAAGCAAAAAAACTTGGCAACAAGCATTACATTTAGTTATAGATACACTTCTTTTTTCTATATGTTTTTTTTATTATTTTCAAATGTACAGATCATACACAAAGTCTATATTCTAAAAGAATAATGATTCAATGAGCAAAAAAATAAAAATAAATTACAGGTTCAAGAAATGTCGGAACTACCCTTGGAATAAGGGCAACTCAAGACACCCACCGTAACCTGATGGTATTTGTGTACCTTTCACTCACATTGTAGTAGCTCTTATGCGGTTTCGCTGCTGCGAAGATGCCTTTCGTTGCCATTTACATCCCAAAAACCCGAATGAGAAGCCCTTCGCTTGGCCTTGTGACTCTTTCCTCTTCTTTTCGCGCCCTTATTACGGCCCGAAAGAGCCATTCCCATAACAGCCAAAAACCCAACAACTGAAATGACCCATAGAACAATAATCCAAAACCTCATGGAACTCAATGTCCCATTTGTCACCTCAGGGGGCAACGATTCTTGAGAACTATTCTTGGGAACAGAATCATGCTGCACAGACTGAATCTCGTCCGAAACCTCGTCTGTTTTCCCAGATGCAACCTCATCCGTTGATTCATGAACCGTTTCTGTCTCTTTAACGGGTGGAGAATTAGGGTCCGGACAATTCATTTTCTCATGGTGTAGCCGTAGAGCTTCGTTCAACTTGCTTGCGCACTCTATGCTAAGCAAGTCGCGTTGCAGTGAGTCATTATCGGTTTGGGAAAGGGAGGTTGGATCCGGTGGGTCCGGAAACGTGGCCCGGCATTTGTTGACCAAGTCAACGTGCCTCCATTGTGCTTTATCAAAGCTCCAATTTCCTACCCTGAATTCCAGCCCATAGTGGAATACTCTGTACTTGACACCAGGGTAAGGAATGTATCCGGGATATATAAGAATCTCGTGGCTTATGACATGCCGCAAATTCAACTGTAAAATATAAGAAATGCGATATAAGAAATGCGAACACATATTATTTTCTGGACAACCAAACAGAACCTTAGATAGGAAAGGAGAAAATGCCAATAAATTTAGCGCAACGGAGTATAATTTTTTTTCTACAAAAGCAAATTATGTGAAAACTACCTCTGCTGCACCAAAGGAGTAGCCATACATCTCACTGATCCATCCAGCTTCATATATATCTCCAGTTATGTTTTTAGACCAATGGGATCTATCGGCCCGGACTTCCTCTGTTTTATGCAGCCACAACAAAGCAAACCTCCTGAGATCATCGACGTGCATGATAATCACACCTCCAACCTTGTTGCAGGCTTCAGGGTGGCGCGTATGCAGCTTTGCAAGAACATTGTCGCAACCAATCAGATAGCTGAACCATTTCAAGAAAAACCAACAACTTGATAACTCGGCAATAATAGACATATGAGATAATCACAAGGTTTTGGGGATAGACTGGCTAATCGAGTGAATTCACTGAATTCCATCTAATGCAACCCTTATTATCTCTTAACTGAAAGGGAAGATGGTATTACAAATTTTCTTACTCGTAGGGAGTTGAGACTGGTCGGTGACGGGCTGCATTTAACTCCCATGGAGTTATTGGTCCTCTCATGATCATATCTGCATCTAAGATAACAATGAACTCTGCATCAATCTTGACATGATTAAGCCAATGAAGCACTGCAGCCGGTTTATTAATTGCAGGATACCTGACATTCCATGAACCAAATGTGTTTAAAATCGATTTCCATTTTACGGTGCTTCAAACTAGCACACCAAATGTTTGCCGAAGCAGAGAAAATTTGGCATATAATTAACATAAAAATGATTTGAGTATACAAGAATTGGTGTTACGCAGTAAATGATAATTATAGCCTATTTGGAGTATCGGCATGAAAAGTGCCTTTAATCTACAAAACATATGTGGATCAGAGAAGAGAGGCAATGTTTAGATATAAAGAACATGATAAATTGTACTCTGTAATTGATTGTGAAAAACTGTGTCCTAACTTTGGTGTCTAATATCATTTTACTCCAAGCAGTCCGTAAAGAGTCATATTTCAATCACTTTTTTGTCCCCAAAAGAGTGATGTTTGATCATATGGAGCTTATTTTTCATGATAATTTAAAAAAAAAGCTAAAGGCAAGTCACACATGAAAATTTACCTAAAAATTATACCTTGATCAGACATGACTCTTTTTGGGGCATGTATCATTTTGTATTTATTTTACAGATAATATAGTATAATAATATTTGAAGAGAGCTTGTTATGACCAGCCAAAAAACATTACCAATCCCCAGTCAAAGGGTGTCGACTCATGGACGGAACATAGTGGGTTGGAGCCAAATCATGGCCTTTATATTGCTTCAACTCCTCTTCTGTACAGCTCAGAAGTCTTGTGATATTTCCAGGCTGACCACTCTGGTGGAAACTGTGGACGAGTCCCACAGTTTGCCAATCAAAGTACGGTGAACATTCCGTAGAAAAGATGGTGTGGATTTTGGGATGTGGCTTTTCGGGCTCATCAGTGGCTTGAGAAACATCAGTTTGATGTGTGACTTCCATTGTTTGCCGGCTTTTGGGAGTCAAAAGTTTTGGTCGAGTGAGGTCGGCAAATGATTTACTCTTCAAGAAACTTAAATACTTTGACCACTTTGGTTTGGGACATCCGAAAGCAGCATGTTGCAATAACAGGCCTTCATTCAACGTGTTCATGCATTCTATATTCAGCATCAGTGCTCTCCTTTTGAGAGGATCAACTTCCATTTCTTTTATCTGCAAAATGCAAAAGAGTTCATTTAATTAGCTGTAGGCTATCTTTTGAATACAAAAAATTTTAGGGAAAAAATGCTAAGAAAACATTTTTAGAAAACACGGAGGAAAATCAAACATGATTGGAATTTTGCATGTATTAACTTTATTTATATTTCAGTCTTTATATAACTGAAATATATAAATATTAGGACAAAGGTCTAAAGACAAAAAAAAAATATTCTTCACCGATTTATCTTTCCTTCCAAAGTCCCTGTTTATTTTCCTTCCTATTTTCTTTCCCTATCATTTTCTGGGTTCCAAACAACACCATTGAGCATTTATGCGAGAAAGTGGATCCTTGAGCATGATAATCCTTGTAATACAAGTGGTGACAACAACCATCCACAAGTTGAAACTCATTTACTTACGTTAAGCATCTTTATTCCAATGTAATCGGACCAATATTTAGTACATATTTCTACTGTGAATTGGTTCCATTACATTTCATATATCATTATGGCTTACCAAACATTTCCTTATACTATGTCTGGTTCAAGGAAAATGATAGGGAAAAGAAAAGAAAATGGTATGGAAAATATTTTTCTTGTTTGGTTAGAGAAGAAAAGAAAAGTGGAAGGAAAAGAAAAATGAGTAAAAAATAAACTAAAAAGGGAAAAACATTTTTACTTCCAATTTGGTGAGGAAAAGGAGAGAAACCTAGTCAAGTGCAACCAATCCATTGCTCAACTCCTCTCGCTTCTCTCCCTTCAATCCCTCTCGCTAAACTTCTCCCTCTTCTCAGCCGTGTCTTCTCGCCAAAACAACAACTACAACATTACCCCAGTGCCTCAAAGGATCCCGCCCATTGCTGGATAAGGGGTGGTCGGATGTACGCAGCCTGACCCCTAAGTTAAACATAGAGCGGCAGTTTCCAGATCTTCTTTCCATAACACATGAAAGAAAAATATTTTCCTCACCAATTTCACTAATAACCAAAAAAATAGGATTTAATTTCTTTTCCTTTCCTTAACAATTTCCTTCCTAATTCCTCGAACTAAACATAGTGTTAATGTTTTACCTCTCTAGGATAAGGTGGCTCTGGAAAGAGGCGGCCACAATCATAAACAATGTTGTCTTGATGATGCTTAAGTTTATTGAATGTCCAGTTACCGACACTGAAAGGCAACCCATAGTGCAAAAGAATAGGTTCAATGCCCTCTCGTGGAATGTAGCCGGGGTAAATCATCAAATTATCATTGATCTTGTGTCGGAGTCCCACCTGAGACATTTAAGAAAAGGTAGAAACTAAAACGAGAGAGTACACCCTACACAGGCATGATCAAGAACCAGAAACAGAGGAAAAACTTACTTCTGCAGCACCAAAAGAATACCCATACATTTCACTGATCCACCCGGAATTATATATATCACCAGTATAGTTGGTGGCCCAATGGGCTTTATCTTCTCGTACTTCCTCAGTTTTTGAAAGCCACTTGGGCGCTAAAGCCCGAAGATCATCAATATGCATGGCTAGAAGCCCACCAACCTTGTCACACAGTTCCGGATGCTTCGTGTGCAGTTTGGCAAGAACATTGTCACAACCAACCAAGTACC
The DNA here is from genome assembly GCA_003260385.1 of Cuscuta australis. Classification (NCBI taxonomy): domain Eukaryota; kingdom Viridiplantae; phylum Streptophyta; class Magnoliopsida; order Solanales; family Convolvulaceae; genus Cuscuta; species Cuscuta australis. The sequence goes on from NQVE01000192.1 coordinate 2,801,597, forward strand.
TGAAAGTTGAAAAAGATTCAGTTTGCAGTTAGAGAAAAAGATAGCACCTACCAAAAATAGAAACAGAAAACAAGTGAAAAACACAAGAAGTGACTTAACAACTAAAAAGCAACTAGAAGACTTAAGTACTGTGGATTGCATTACAGATATTCTCTAATGCAAGGCATCTAGTATACAAAATGCAAGACGGTCTGCATTCCATGCCATGTCACCCGTTGTGATCTTTTTCTGATCTCATGTTGGGAAAAACAGAGAAGATGAACAGAAAATGTTATAAAAGTAATCAATTTGCTGCATAGCATCATTTTTAAGGACAGTTTTGTGAGAGTTATCCGGCTAAAACGATCAGATCTTCATTTTTTTTCCTGAAAAACAAATCATTTGGTAACATCATGCAAAGAGGAGAATAATTCACACATCCAACAAATTACAATATAAAACCTAACCAGTCTTACCCATAATATGCAGCAATGGGTCTTCCTTTCTCGGCACCGAGCTCCCATGGCACGATTGGGCCTCGGATAATCATGTCTGCATCTAGAATCACAACCCAATCCACATTTTCTGCCTCTTTACTGTGCTTAAGCCAGTGCACCACACCAGCAGGTTTGTTGATTGCAGGATACCTGGAGACACAAAAAAGCCCTAAAAATTCATCTTCTCTGATTCCATCAAGAAACCATAATCACAATAAGATCCAATGTATATTACATAAAGAGAAAAAGGGTTCGTGTGAGTGAGGTTAAAAAAGTAAAATTTCAAAATGAATTCAAGAAATTAAAGAAGCATAAATAGTGAAGAAAGGGATTAAGCTACCAATCACCGGTCTTGGGGTGTCTGCTCATTGATGGGACCTCAAAAGTGGGAGCCAATTTCATGCCTCTGTAAGACTTCTTCTCCTCGTCGGTGCAGCTGAGGAGGCGGGTAATCGGGCCGGGTTGCCGGGATTTCCTGAAGCTGTGCATGAGGCCCACCGTCTGCCAATCGAAGTAGTTCTGGCACTCCACCGAGAACAGGGTGTGGATCCTCCATGGCGCCGCCGGCGTTTGGGGTTCCGCCAACCCTAAACTACTGATCAGCACCGCCGCTGACACTACCGCCGCCAATGCGGCGAATCTCGCCATTACGCACGCAGAAATGGGAATAGCTCCGACGATCAGAATTTCATGTTTTTGACATTTTTTACTGTGTTTAATTTCAGCCTCGAAAAGTCAAATATTTCTTTGAGTTTTTTTTTTCGCTTCAAAGTTAGGTACTCCTCCCTCTAAAAAATAACTACACTTTGGAGTTTGGATTCCAAAGTCCAAATAAGGTGTATTTTGATTAATTATTTTGCTAAAAAATCAAATAAGAGTAAAATATATAGGAATCACATTAAATAAGACTAAAACATAGAAAAAAGTATCAAAATAGAAGTTTCATGTTTTTTTATTCTCGAAATAAGACTTTGTACTGTGGTAATGTGATTATAATGTGACATTGTACATGTGCACATTACTACACTTTTTAGTAATGTACATGACCATGTTTGGTAAAATAAATGCATTTTAACTTCTATTTTAGTATATTTTCAAAGTTTTAATCCTAATTTAATCTTTTTCTCTAAGACATAGAGAAAGTACCAAGAGTTCCATGTGTTTATTCCCTGAATAGTACTTTCCACTGTGAGTATTTTATTATACTCTTTTATATTGTACATGGTCATGATTGGTAATGTAAATACTTTTTAACTCCTATTTCAAAAATAAAAACATGAAACTCATATTTTAGTATATTTTTATTTTTTTACTCATATTTTAATCTTTTTCCCTCTGATAAAATAAAGTATTTCTAATATCTCTTATTTTATAAATTTTTTAACATATTTTTTATATATGTAAGTTTAATTAGACCATTTCATTTGTTTTAACTTGTTTGACTATACAATGATAAAACATTGGAGTATTTCATTTGTTTCCGTCTACAATTTATTTTTAAAATTTCACCATTTTCTGGATAAATTAAATTAAAAAATAATTGTACTCAACCATTATAGATCTCAATAGTTTCGGCAAAACGAAATAGAGAGAGTGAATATACATGACACTTAAATCACACCCAAAAGTATAAACAATATAGACATGTTTTACCGGTTACAGACACTGTAGAACAGAGTAAGATAAGATAGACTACAAACACATTTTAAAAGGACCATTTATATTCATTTAAACAAAATAGTACCTTCTCTCCACTATTTTTAATAAGAAAAAATTATCTCAAATAATTCCACTTTTTAGTGCTCTTTAAAAAATAATCATACTTTTCACTCTTACCAGAAATAATCCCACCTTCCCGCATGTGTGCGAGTTTTGGGTCCCCGTTAAAAAACTAACGGTCACTTAACGGAAATTTTGAAAAATGTCCGTTTTTCACAAATAAATGAAAGGTGGGATTATTTTAGGTAAATTCTCCCTTTTTCGTTTTTTAATTTCTTTAAATGTATTTTTATTTTATTTTTTTGGAAAAAATACCAAATTTAAGTGTTTTTAGAGTGAAACTAATTGTTTTTTTTCAATAACCAATAATATGGTAATAATTAGAAAATAAATTATTCCACACAATAGAGCTAATTTATTCACTTCATAACTAACTACTCCCTCCGTTTTGTAAGTTGCATTTACTGTATTTTTCTTGAGCTGCACTTCAAATTATTTTTTGATACTACATTATTATTATTTTTTTAAAAAAATGGCACTGCAAAACTTATGAATATTTTTCGATAGTTCTATATAAATATTTTTTGTGAAACAACATTACAATAGTTGTGAAAATAACACAACAATTTTTTTCTCTAAAATAGAACTTTTATTTTTATAACTCACTACATTTTCTGATGTATTGCAATTTTTCCATGAACACTCTGAAATTTTTATTGATAATCTTATATTGCAATAAAATTTTCTTTCTAAAATGGAACTACCCAATTTGTGATTTTTTTAATAATTCAATACAAATTTTTCCCCAAAATAGTAATTCAAAAGTTGTGAAAATGACACAATATTTTTTTCTCCGAAACGGAACCCATAAATTTTATAAATCACTACAAAATTTGTTAATCGTTAGACAAATCTCTAACAAGAGTGTATTGTTATATTTTTAAAAATATTAATTTTAAATTCAAAACTAAAAAAGTAAAAAGTAAATTTTTCTAAAATAATCCCACCTTTCATTTATTTGCAAAAAAGAGGCATTTTCAAAAACTTCCGTTAAGTGGCCGTTAGTTTTTTAACGATGACCCAAAACTCGCACACATGCGAAAATGTGGGATTATTTCCGGTGACAGTGAAAAGTGAGATTATTTTTGAAAGAACGCGAAAAGATGAGATTATTTGAGATAATTTTTCCTTTTAATAATCACATGATTCAGCTTTTGGAGTAAAATAAGTTTTGTGTTTGGTAGAAAATTTGATCGATAAAAGTAACCAACCAACCAAATAGCTCTATAAATCAATACAGATTTACACAAACTGAAGAAATCTGCACAACCAAATAAATACGGTGGTTACAATGTCTATAATGAGAGACAGTCTTGTAACAAACCATTTTTTTTTGTGAAAGCCAAAATCTGTTCTAACAACAACACTTCAACAACCCCTTTTAGTTTTCATCAAAGATTCAAAATCCCGGAGCAAGGCGTGCACTAAAAAAACCGAATAAGAAAGGACGATAAAAGAGTACGCGTAATAAAATATACGGGTAGTATATTCGCCGGGGATTGTACAACTCAATAACAAATTGAATGAATGGAATCGTGTCCATAACACCGAAAACGTACGGGATTTGTTGTTTTTTTAAAAAAAAATATATATAAAAAAACCCTATTAATTTCTACACTCGCTCGGGCTAGTCCTCTACTTAACCCAAAGCATCAACAGACACAAACATATCCACGGTAACGTAAATATGTAATACATACAGAGTAGTTCCATTCTTGGTCCAGGAGGGGGCGATCACACTGAAGCGGCACGCTTCGGGCCCAGGCAACCTCGGGGTCCCATCTTGGTCCATTATACTGCAGACTGCAAAGTTCAAATGGTGCAGTTTTAAGAAGTTTGGCCCATGATTGTCCATATGTCTGTCCCTGAGTCTAGGCTCAGTACGAGAACTCGTGACCTCGAAGTGAGATGTGCTTCTTGACCCATATTGCAATGTCCTCGGCACAGGCTTGAGCTTGAGGGGTCTTGAGAAGGATGTCTAGTGTGGCAAAATCATGAACTGCGTCCTTATAATCTAACACCGGTGCGTCAACATTTACCTTCCTCAGCTCCTCTGAGTAAGCAATGGCCCTATCCCTCATCCAGTCATGCTCCGCCACTATTGTCAAAGTTGGTGGCATCCGTTTCAGAGCGGGGCCCTTACCCAGGACTAGCGGGTTGGAGGCTGGGTGGTCCAGACTAAATTGATCCTCGGGTAGTAATAATTTCCATGCGAGTATACATGTGGCCTTGTCATAGAAGTAGGAGTTTGCAAGCTTTATCTCAGAGTGAGTGGGAATGCTTCCAATGAAAAAAGGGTACATTAGAACTTGTGCCACCACCTTCACCGGGTTTAAACGCTTGCCTGCCTCTATGGCTTTCCGAGCCACGTAATCAGCAATATTCCCCCCACAGCTCACTCCAAGGAGAACACATCTGCATAACGCGCCAAACAATGTTTATAATAACATGCTGACATGAGATAGTTGTGGAGTTGTAGAAGCATTCAGCTTTATGCCTTATGCTATGTTAACAACTAATTCAACATGATTTTTAAAACAGTAATTGACATTATATTGTTAACTCAAATATAAAGTACTGGAATAGATTAAACTGCATATGATTCAAGCAGAGGAACATAACATTCATGGAGCAGGCAAGGAGTAAAGACGAAGTAAAATGATTAAAAAATATGCTTCAAGTTTTTTTTTTTTTTTGGGGGGGGGGGGGAACTTTCTTTGTCCCAAAAAAACAACAGATGTTTTCAAAAACTTTTTGACCAGATAACTAACTTCTAGTAAAGAAAACTTTAATTGTTAGTTTTCAAGTAACATTCAAGAATGGGGTTATAACTTATAACTGACAATTCATATGCAAAAGCTTTTAACTTGATTGAGTTGACTAAGCATAAAAACGTGAACCTCTCCCGAGCAGGAATTTTTCTTGAGACGAGGGAATACTGAGTAGTGAGTACTATCCGAACAAATAACAATTTAAGAAAACAAAAATCATTGAGGTAAATTGGCTGACTCTCAATGAGCCAAGAAACCTCAAACAAAACTAAAGTCATAGGAATTTCAATTTGGTTCTTTGTTTAATCCATGTCACCATCCATACTATTCTCTTTGAACGACGGAACATGATTCTCCCTTTTGGTTCATACTTCATACAGCCTACCCCATGTTACTAGGGACATAAGTTTAGTCGTTGTATCATACATACTATGCTCAATACTTAGTACCCAAAATGAAGCATTGAATATCTATGTGGTAGGTTTCTTCATCAATGACATGCATCATATTGTTCATTTCCTAATGTACCGCATTACTGTGTAGATTTGCATACCATGTTATATCTAAAACCTAGAAATTTGGTGAAAATTGTAAGTGTTCTTTGCTAGTTCAATATTTAATACATAACTCTTCATGTGACTCAGAGTTTCAGACAAAAGCCATAGTTTTTCGTGGATACTTCAAAACAAAGGAATAAAATTTTTCAAACAAGGGTGAATGGAGCTCAGGTTTTATACTATACCATGTTCCTAATTAAGTTCCATATATTTAAGAGCTTAACTATCCACTGCCCTTGAAACTACCATGTGAACAATATCATAAAACTATGTTGTGGAAAAGTGTAACAGATACAGAAGGAAATATTCAACGATCACCATTTCTCCGTGTTAAGATTTATAAGATGAATTTTAAAACGCAGCAGTTTTCACTCTTCTGTTCAAGTGAGAAACAAAACCCATTTCCTAACTAGTTTGAAAGCTAACCTTGATGGATCACCATGAGCAGCCACCCAAGGTTCCACCATTGATGCTCCAAAGGCATCTGCAATTTGTTTGCTCCCCAAAGAGGACTTGCAACATTCAGCCAAATTAGCTTGCTTAGCCACCCACTGCAGCACCTTCAACCCATCTTCAAATGCTGCCGGAAATCTATTCTCGGGAGCTAACCTGTACCCAACAGCCAATACAATCACATCACAGAGCTTCGCAATCCTTCTGCAGAAGATATCGTTCGCCACCGAATCCTTGCTCCCGGTCACAAAACCGCCACCATGAAATTGTAGCATCACGGGCAACTTCCGGCAGTTTTTGCTGGCAGGTGAGTATCCTCTGTAAACCCCGTTATTGGATGCCAAACTGAGATCATCCGCAGTGCACCCGTAGCTATTTCTCCTATGATTATTGTGATTAAAAAAACTCTGGTCACCATTCTCCGTTCGAGAAATCGCTCCATTGTTAGTGGCAGGAGAACCGTAGCTGCTCCTGCGATGAACTGCCTGACTCGGATCGGATCCGGGAACCGAATCGGACTTCCGCACAGTAGCCCTAACCTTAGATTTAGCTTGGAGCCTGGAATCGGAATCGGGGGAATCAAGGCAGGTTTGGGGAAGGAAAACTCGAATGGACAGAGAAGTTAACGGATCAATGTGAATGTCCTTGGTGGCGACTCCGTCGGTGAACACCGGATTCGCGGCGGCGATGGACTCCTCCTCCGGCCGCGAAGTGACTCCAAACGCGGCAGCGTCGTGTCCGCCCACATTCTGGCTCTGAATCCGGTTCTGCAAGCGATGCTTCAGCATGAATTTGAAGAAAACACTGTAAAGCTTCACGCCGACGCTCGGCATCTTCCTCTCTCCGGGAGAACACCGAAAAAGAAGAAATCTTCAGGCGTTACAGCATGACATTGAAGGATTTCAACAGAGAAGATTGACGAGCAATGATTGATTAATCACTGCATCACAAAGATTCAGATTGCGGTGTTGGGATGCTTTCTTCTCTTCTTTTGGATTTTCTGCTAATGTAAAATCGTAAACCCTTTGCCGTCTTTCTTTTGCTTATACAGAGGATTATTACAGTTAAGGAATCAACATACCACCCCATTTCAGAAAATCATCAAATCACTATTCAATTATTCGTAAATGAGTAATGAAGAAACACGGTACAATTATTGCGGTTAATAAGTACTAGTAGTTTTTAACCTATACGTTGCCACATTAGCTATAAATCAAATATTCTTTCATAGAAGTAAGAAAACTTACATAATAGATAAGTCATTTGAAAATATTCTTAAATAGTGAGAGATGATTTTATAAATAATCTAATAAAAATAGAAAAACGAAACAACTGACTTAAAGTTAAGTATATATGACCTAGTTATTTTTTATGGCTTAGAAGCACGTTAAGTTGTATTCTCTCGATCCTGCAAAATCTTTCTCTTTTTTATCCATTCCAACAATATTTATCATTTCTATTTAAAAAGTCCACTTTTGTTGTCTTGATCATTTGTTTTTATGGAGAACACATTTGGATTTATATCCACAAGATTTGTCAAGTTTCTGATATTGGATATCAAAATACATTCTATCTCGATCCAAAGCCCAATAATAATATATTATATTAAAAACAAATTTGTTTACTTGAATAGTAATTCAATAATAATTTGAAGGTATATTTTGGGGCGTTACAGTATATTTCAAATAATATGAGATATGATTATTCTTACTAAAAAATCAAAGATACCAAAGTGTATATTTCAGATAATGTGAAATCGAAGACTTATTAACAGAAAATCAAAGGAATCCAAGAATAATTTTGGGTATTTTGCTTGTGAAGTTAAGTATTTTTCATTAGGCTATTTGGTCTTGTGTGATCCCTCACCCCCATCCCGCCATCCTATTCTGTGTCACTGAGCGCCATGTCATTTTTTTCTCTTTTCCGTCATAACCCGTCACACCATCATCACACCGCATGGGTGTGGATCACGCCCATCACGTCCTTCTTTTTTATTTTTTGAAATATATTTAAATGAAAATGACTTCAAAAAAAAACATTAAATACATATTTCATTAAATTTAAGTCTAGAATTACATTGACATAAAACAAAAAAAAGAAAAACCAAATAAAATTAATTTACGTTTTTTAAAATTTAATTAAACAAAAACCTAAAAACTTATATTAAAAACAAACAAAAAAAAACTAAAAAAAAGTGAGAATAGAAAGTAATTAAACAAGGAGAAGAAGATAAAAGAAGATAAGGATGAAAAAAGGAAGAGAGAGAAAGGAGTGGAAGGCTCTCGTTGGTATGATTATGAGGATTAGATATTAGTGTTAACATCTTAAAAAACTATCTGACGATAGTCTTTAACGTTAAAGTTTTAAAGATTAATCTACACTACTAAAATTTTATTTAAAACGCTAATGCTAATAAAAAAATACTGTTCTCAAACAAGGCCGAAGAATAAAAAAGAAAAAATGATTATGGTGACCTGTGACCGTAATGGCCATCACCATATCACGGTCTCACATGGGGGGGGGGTAGTGTTTCACGGGGTGATGGGGTGAGGTGGCGCTAGGTGACCATCACGGTGCACTACGCCGCCCCACACCGTATGGTCATCGGTCATCTTCTCCCAACTTATTTTTTTTACTTATTACTCTTATTCTTATTCGAATCATAACAGATCAGAAATAGTTTTAAATATAACTACATTAAATTCAGATAAAACTAAATCAGATCCAATTAGACTAGATCAGCACTCATCTCAATCAGATCAGAACTAATCAAGTGAAAGAAAACATTAGTTTAGTTTTCTTGCCACCAATGATTCAATGCCATGTCCTCACCCAGCACGATATGAGTAAATGGAATAAACAGTAGAGAGAGAGAACAAAGGAAAGCTCCGTGAATAGAGAAATGGGTAGAGAGAGAGAGAGCAGATGGGTCCCATAGTATCACGTTATTAACAACGGGTAGAGGAGAGAGAGAGAAAGAGAGTTTCCCACACTAACCTTAAAAATAACGCCAAAGTAGTTTCAACAAGTTGGTTTTTGTTCTTTCATACTCCGTATTTTTCTTCATACTTTGTAATTAAGTTATTGAGGGAGTACTTTATTCATTCTAAATTAGAGTAATTTATGTTAAAATAAAATGTACAATTATATTATTCAAAACTAATTCAAAAATTCTTCAAAAGAATACTCCTTCATCTGAAGATTATGTTTTCATTGTAATTTACGATGTTTGATTCAAATCATTTTGAATTTAATTTATCTCAAAACCAGTGTAGAAAGTTAATTTAAAAATCATATATTTGAAAACTACATTAGATGAGCAACAAAATAAGTGGTAACATGATTATTTTATCAAAAATAGATAAAAAAAAAGTGATTATATTTATGTGAATGTATTTTATGGATTGAAAGAGTTCGTAATAAAAATATTTTATTATATCAAATGGTCAACATGCTTACAAATACTAGTATATGTTATCGAGAGATTGTAATAGTATCTGGAAAAATTAGTTTGGGGCGAAAGGAGTTATTCATTCATAGAATAATATTCCTTTTATTCCAAATAAAATTGCGTATTTATAATTCATAAAATAATAAAATATATGATGTCAAAGAGTGTTACCACCCAGTATTTGTTTGGTTTTGGCTTTTTAGTTAAATAGAAATTACACAATTTATCAATTAGAAAAATAATATTTTAAAAATATTTTACAACATAGATATAAAAAAATTATTCTTATATTAATATCTAATACTCTAGTATAAATTTTATTTAGTTAATAGCAAAAAATTATCAATTTTGATTGCAAAAACTCAAAATTAAACAAATATTCAAAGATACGTGTAGTTATGCCAAAGACCGACATTATATACTACCGTAAACACTTTTATTTACGGACAAACATAAAAAAATTATTTTGGTATAAGTTTACCATTTTGGTCATATTGAACTACTTTTCTTTTGGAAGAATGAATAATTTTTTAAGAAAAGTTAAAATTTGTGCATTAAACAAAATAACGTGATAAATATGTTTAATTGGTCAAATTAAATATTTTAGATGACATAGTTATTTTATTTTCTAAAAAAATCAAAATGCAAATTTCAAAGTACAAAATTTATTTTGAAAATGAAGGATTGAAAAAAACAGACTAAAAAAGAAAGTAACACAAAAATTGTTTTGGGAAAGGAGTGAATTAAAGTTAGCATTACTATTTACTACTCCATCTTGTTATCATCAAAGAATAATTCCCATAAGGCTTTCCTCCCCTTTCACACTTTTTCTTTCTTTTTTCAGTCTTCTTTCAACTCTTCTTCTTCTTCTTCATTCCCCTGCCGCACACATCTAATGAAAGCCATCTTCTTCCTCACATCTCTGCTCAGATGAAGGCCATGAGAGGACAGGTGGGAGATGCTACAGGGAAATACCCTTCCAGTGAAGGGAATGGGGAGGTGAACGGGAGGGAAGGCGGAATTATAAAACACAACAGAAAGTGCAGAGATGTGATTTTTTTGGTCATCTTCATTGCTTTCTGGGTCTCCATGATTGTCAATTCAAGCTTCGGATTTAACCAGGGAAACCCTTTGAGGTATTATGAACAGTAACAACCCCCCCCCCCCCCCAAAAAAAAAAAAGCATGCTTTTTTGGGTATTTTCCTTCTTATTTACTCTTTCTTGTTGTTTACACCTTTTTATTTTTATTATTTTTTAAAATTTTCATCTTGATCTAGTTTGGGAATTTGGGTTGATTTTATTACCATAAGAAGGTTTAGTTAGCTGTTTTTGTATATGTGACTTGGGGTTTATGTGCCCTTTGTATGGCTCCGTTTGGTAGCCTTAAGTTTCTCATTAGCAGAACAAGGAGGATATGAAGGAAAAGTAGATTCTTTACTTGCTTAGAGCCAGTTTAGTAAGGCTTGTTTGCTCAATGAATTTTGTGAATGGATTTTTTTGGTGAAATTAATTTCAGTGAACAAGTAAAATGGATTTTTCGAATGAACCGTATAAGCGGACCAATGCTACCAAACGGAGGCTGAAGTGGAAAGCCAAATAGTTATACCAAACAGAGCTTTATTTGGTTGAAATGGATGTTAAATAACATCTTTTGTTTCAAAATATTCACCAAATTTACTGAGAAGAAGTACAAATGCTCTCTATAGACCTCACCCTATGTGAATTTACTGGGTCTGTTGTTGTTGTTAATGTTTTGTTCTCTAATGATGTGTGACATTAACTGATGATGAATATGAATATGAATGAATGAACCCTTTAGTAAGTTTTGGAGGCATTTATGTTTGTTGGGGTTTGCAGGTTAAGTTACGGTCTGGACTATAAAGGCAACATTTGTGGCGATAAACACGCAGACCCAAACCTTCACGAGTTGGATCTCAAATATTGGTTAAACCCGAATGAGGTTTATCAAACTAGTTCAAAGGACAGTGATGCCAAGCTTGCAAATGCCCGAAGCATTTGCTTGTTGGACTGTCCTACCCCTTCAGATGATTCACTGAATTGGGTATGTGACTATCCGGAGGGCGACCTTCGTCTCTCGGTTGATGATTGGGTTGATAGAAATTATGACTATTTTGCTGACCTCACTCCTGAACTAAGGAACACTTCCCTTCAGCTTCAGGGTCCTTGTTACCCTGTCATATTTCCTAGCATTAATGGTGAGTTATTGGTTAAACATTCTGCTTAGAGTATAAAACCTTTTCCGGACCTACAACCACAAGCTTGGATTTTTGAGTTTTTGTTTATGCTTATTCTAAGGGTATGTTTGGATTCTGATTGAATATGTTTGTTATTATACTTTATTCTGTATGGAATATAATGTTGTTGAAGAAATGTTTGAGTGTTCAATGTGACAATGTGTTTCACTTTATATCTTTCCAGTTTATTGGAGCTGTCAATATATTGCCCGTGCATCGAACGTGTCTTTGAGGCATTGGAAGGAGATGGGCGGGGTTGAGATTTTTGAGGACATTGCAATAGATAAAGCAATTCATAGGTTCATCAACTCCCGATCATCCGTCTTTAAGGTTTGTGCAGAGAGTAATATTGACATAAGTATTGTTATAAATTCACTTGCCAAGAAACCAATATACATAGTTTTTGGCGTCGCATGAAGAAAAAAATGGGCGATTAAATCCAGATGGAAGGAGTAATTGTTATAGCAACTGTCTTTTTTTTCTTTTCATGATTTGAGTATTTGACATATGTTTGCAGAGATATGTTGCTGATATTGGGAAGTCATGGCTTGTCTTGATTGTTTGTGGAGGCCTTTTGCCAGTATTCCTATCTGTCGTCTGGCTTTTGATGATTCGGCACTTTGTCACCGCCATGCCGTGGATAACAGTTTTCTTGTTTAATGCCATCATTATAACTGTAACAATGTTCTTCTATTTAAAAGGTAACGATGCTATTCTATTTAACGCCAAACAACAACAACAAACCTAGTAAAATCCCACACAAATTATTATTTGTTTCTTCTTTGTACGCATCTTTTTTGGAGTAGAGGTAAGATCTCCGTACCCCTTCAAAAACTCTACTGTTATGTGGGATATACTAGAGCTTGTTTGGTTTGTTATTAGTTCCTTCTCTCCTCATTAATCACTCTAATGGAATATTGTATTAGCCCTTATTCATTTTTCTGCTGTTTCCAGCTGGATGGATTGGAAATGATGCAATCTCTCCAGTCATTGGTGAACCGGATCCATATTATCATGTGTCCGCAAGGGTATACTTTATTTCTTCTTAAATCTAAAAAATACTCCCTCCGTCCCTAATTTAGGTTCAGAGTTTGCCTTCATGGAATTTGAGAAAATGTTGAAAAATTGTCGGTATGATTTTTTTTTTCAAATGAGGAAAATCTTTTCTTTAAAAAAAAGGAAAAGTCTAAACTTTATTTTGGTGTGAATTAAGGAAAGGGTAAATTTAGTTTGGGGATGGAGGGAGTAATTATTTCTTAATTGTTACATTTACTTTGATTGATTATTTATGCCATGAACTCACATGATTAACTGTGTAGGAACGAAGCCATCTCCACATTGCTGCTGTTACTATGACTGCTGTTATGGCCATATCTCTGTTATCGTCTATAGCAATAGTGAGACGCATCTTAATGGCTTCATCTGTTCTCAAGGCAAGTTTCACTACATTTTTTTTCTAGCTCTATATATTACGTGCCGGGAACTAAAACATTGTTAATAATGATTCTTTTAGCCCCATTGGCAATGTATAAAGTTGTAACATTTGGTTGCCAAACATGACTAAACAGGTTGCTGCTAAAGTCATTGGAGAAGTACATGCCCTAATTATATTCCCCATAATCCCATATTCCATCCTTGGGATCTTTTACATTCTCTGGTTTTCAGCTGCTCTCCATCTCTTTAGTTCCGGGCGAATTGTCCAGAACGACTGCAACACCAATTGCTGTGCTTATGACCTCAAAGCCAAAAAGGTTACGTGCGACCGGTGTTGTGGATACACCATCCAACCGATGCCGCATAGAACTGCTGCCGTTCTTTTTCACTTGTTTGGTTGCTATTGGGCCACTCAGTTCTTTGTTGCGTTCTCGTCCACTATCGTCGCGGGCTCTATTGCTTCTTATTATTGGGCCCAAGGCGAAGGTGAATCTTCGGTGAGTTGTCGAAGCTTTTTACCTCTTTCTTGGGCTTGGGCTTTCTTAGCCCATGATCTCATTTTCTTTTGCAATGCAGGTGGAGATTCCATTTCTACCGGTTTTCGCCTCAATGAAACGGCTGATACGTTACAACCTTGGGTCAGTTGCTATTGGATCTCTGGCAGTGTCCTTCATTGAGCCCGTCCGCTCCATTCTCGGAGCTCTTCGGCGAAAACTTAAAGGCTCTGATTCTGCACCAGAAAACTTTATTGGGAGGACGGCATTCCATGTGTCGAAGGGTTGCTTGAGATGTGTTAGCTGGACCATCAAATCCGTGAACCGTAATGCTTATATTATGGTCAGCTCTCTCTCTCTCTCTCTCTCTCTCTCACTCACACACACACACACACTCACTAACTCACCGACAGTGTCATCCTTTGTGTCAATCGTGGGTCAAATGATATTGATGCAGATAGCTATTACTGGGAAGAGCTTCTTCAAAGCATCGGAGATGGCAACAGAACTTATTATCAGTAACATTCTGAGGATAGGGAAAGTGAATGTCATTGGCGACATAATTCTCTTCCTAGGGAAGCTACTCGTGAGCCTTGCAAGCGCTCTGTTTGCCTTCCTCATGTTGGATGCTCACAAATACAAGTCCACCAGTGAGAAGATCTCCTCCCCACTTTTTCCCGTTCTGGTAACGACACTCACTCTGCATTAACCTTGCTATTATTCATCATCTTTTCGTATTTGATCATGCACACATGTTTGAGTCTTAGTTTGTAATTAATGCGTTTTTTGCGGTTTGCCTTAGCTTGAAACATGTGCTTGAGTGTGTTTTGTAATTTGTGCGTTATGTCTATAGTTCTTAGAGTCGCAGTTTGCATTTTTTTTGTCTATGTTTGTACGTTGTTCATGCCTCAATGATATAGTGCTCAGAATGTTTGAAGCAAAGATGTTTCTTTTATCCGCCACAGGTGTGTTGGGGCATTGGATATGTTGTCGCAACCCTTTTCTTTTCGGTGGTTGAGATGTCAATTGACACAATCATCCTTTCTTTTTGCCAAGACTCGGAAGAGCACCAAGGGAACGCCCAATTCGCCCCACCTCTTTTGATGGAGACTTTTGATAGCCAGAACGAGTTTCAGAGACTAACACAGTGATCGTCTTGTAAAACCCCACACCCCCCAAAATGTGTGTCGGTTTAGAGCGAAAGTGATTCTTACTCATGTTCTGTTTTGGCCCTTGTAGATTAGACCATGGAGACAGATTGTATGCATTTCACTTTGGTCTGCAATCCATCCATTCTTCTTCTTTTGACTTGGGTACTTTAACTGTATATATAGCTTCAAGTCATGACCTTCCAAAATTGGTCATCACATAATTGAAACCCCAAATACCCCCTAAGGGTGGAACTGTTGCAGTGCTTGGAAAGTTGAAAAATGGCTACCAAAAAACTTGTACCTTACATTGCAATCTTTTACTCAATCCCATAAAGTTTGAGTCTCGAAGCCTCATAAAAAGATCTGAAAGTACATTTTTTTTCTTGTGTGACCCCATTATAGCTGAAGAAGATGATTTGCCCAAAAGTACTTCATCTAGGAAATAAGAATGTAGTGAAAAAGAGAAAGTCTGGCAATTTGACAAAAGAGGAATGTGGTCATAGAACAGAGGTGGAAGGCCTTTTGAAGAAACTGAGCATCTTCGGGTTTATTTCGTCGACCTTTATGACCAAAGTCCTCCCGTTCTCTTGCTCACTCCAGGCTATCGACTCCCCCTCCAAAAGCTTCATTATCTGCGTGTCAAAACCTCGACTATTATAAACAAAACAAATGCAATTCCAGACATACATACCTCTCCATCCCGAGAACTACACAAGCTATTTTTACTGTCACCAAATTGAAATCATATTTTCCACTTTAGTCGACCCAAAATTGTAGCCACACTTCTCACATTTAAGAAAAAGGAGTTTTGCCAGGCAATATTTGTCTTCTAAGTGAATTCTACTCCCTCCGTCCCATTTTATAATGCCTGTTTCAGTTTACGATGTTTGACTGAAATTATTTTCAAACCATTTTATATGACAAATGGTATACAATTAAAAAATAAAAATTACTCCCTCCGTCCAAGAATAATCTTCCTACTCTACCTTTTTCCCTGTCCGAAAAAAATCTTCCTACTCTACCTTTTCATCCCAATTCTTCCTAAACTACCCCTCTTGTTAAATCTCAAATTATTTTTTTGCTTTCTCTCCCCTTTTTTCTCGGCCAAAGCCCCCATATATCTCTATCTCACTTTCCCAACTCCCCTCTTCTTCTTCTCCTCCTCTGCCGATTCTTCTTCTCCTCCTCCTCTGCCGATTCTTCTTCTTCACTTCTTTTTCTTTTTTTTCTCATCCTCATCTTCTTTCTCCCCCCACCCCCTCTTCTTTTCATACGCCTTCTTTTCTTTCTCCCCTCTCTTTTTCTTCTTTTTCTTTTATATCTCTGCTAGATCTATGAAGCTGAGGTGACAGTGGATGGACTACATGGCGATGATAGACTAAACATCGGTGGTGGGAGCTGAGTTCGTGGTGGATCTACGGTAGATCTGTGTTAGATCTGTGCTTAATCTTCTTCTCATCTTTCTCCCCCTTCTTTTTTCTCTTTCTCCTAGAGATGGTGATGGTGGTGGGTGGGGACGATTGTGTGACTGATGGGGATGAGGGGGCTATCGGCGGTCGGGGTGGAGGCGGTGATGATGGGGCTGTCGGTGGTCGGGGTGGAGGCGGTGATGATAGGGCTGTCGGCGGTCGGGGGTGTCAGTGGTGATGATGGGGCTGTTGGCGGTCGGGGGTGGGGCGGCGGTGGGTGGGCGATGGTGGGAACTGAGGCGGGGGGTGGGTGCTCCAGCCTCCAGGGGTTCTAGGGCAGTGAGGATCATGAGACTAGGTATTTTGGACATTTCCCTCTTAAAATCAACCTTCACTAAAAATGAGGAAAAGTCAAAGTAAGAAGTTTATTTCCGGACGGAGGGAGTACATATTAAAAAACTACATCAAGAGATCTACAAAACTAGTAGTGACAATAGTATTTTACTTTATCATATTGCTAACGAAAATAGAGAAAAAAAGTGAATGAAGTTTGACCATGTGAACAGTAAACATGCATTATAATTTGGGACGGAGGGAGTAACAATTATTTTTTACTTTTCAATATTTTTGTTTAAACTCTGTAAAGCCAAAGAATGAATTTTATTTAGGAACAAAAGGAGTAAACTTGAAAGACTTGTATTCCTTATTTATCATGTTCCTTTTAATTGTCATGGTTTTTATGACTAAATCCTAGCCAATACGGATGGGAATAAAAGAAGAGGCATACCAAACGCTTTCGACGACCCTTGGGATCATCCTCGTTGACCCCAACAATCACCTTAAGATACTGCAAAGCTGTCATTGCACAAATGAAAAATTAGAGCTCAGGGATTTCATGAAGCTGGTCTAAGCAACCCTCACAAATAAGATGCTCGGTATAACATTCGACAATGATATCACTTACATGGGATACCCGTATAGGTATTTAATTGAAGTTTCAGGAAGCGAACCGCATCCTTTGGGTCAAAATGACGGATATCTAAGATTACCTCATCCTTGATGGATCTGCAATTGACACACAACGTTTCAGTTTGCACCCACAGATGAAGCAGAAAAAAAACGAAGTTCTTGAAATCAGAAAATTCAAGGGGAAAAACACACAAGGAATCATGGAAGAAAATTTGAAGTCTAAAACTAAATAAATTTACTATTTTTTAGTGTCAATTATATGAAGACTACGAAAACTAAACGTAGCACGACAACTTCCCCTGGCAAATTTTCCCTTTTATCAATTTTCGGGTTTCAGGCATACCTTAAATGAAGGTACCAAAGTTCTTTTTCTAGTTCTACCTGGGTTCAATAAGCTTCTTTGCTGACTTTTCATCTGCTTCTCGAGCCTTCATCCTAAAGAAATTCCCCTTTCACATCACCAAAGCAACAAAATATGATTAAACTTGCACCACAAAACCCCAGTCCAAAAAGAAAAAGAAACAGAAAAATCAAACCTTATCCATCATCCAAACATCTCAGTAGAAAGTTGGACTGCTCCATTGTCATTCTCACATTGAAGAATTTATAAAATGAGAATAGTTCAGAAGACTTTGAGTAGCCAGAAACCATACCTCATCTAGAAGGGTGTATGCTCTTGCATTATCTTTTTTAACATATGCCTCAAAGGCCTAAACAATATTTTTATTATCAAACTTTTTTATACAAAAAATCAATCATTCAAGTCTTAATCAAATAACAGACAACGAATCTGTTTTCCATAAAATAAATTGCAACTTACAGCCTTGTAGTACTCCTTCATTATAGCCCAGTATTCCTTCACTGCTTTTCTAAGAACTTCATAAGTTTGATCTTCCTCATCATCATCTTATTACACAATACACCAGAAGAAGATAAAAGAAAACATAATTTTTTCAGTAAGAAAAAACACACCAAAAAGATTTACAAAAAGAATATAATACCCAACCGAGAAGCAGATCAAAGAAAATAATGGCCTTATGGCCCAAATTGGCATACAATTGTTAGTTAGATGTTTATGTCAATTGCTTGGGTAAATGTTTGTGTCATCTGTCTGTTATACCGGAGTAGCTGTTTAAGAAAGAACTGTTTGGTAAGATGAAAATTTTGAAGGCAAAAAGTGGTGAATTGAAAAAGTAGTCTTCAAAAAACTTGACAATTAACATTTTTGAAATCCAGTTTTTTAAATCCCAAAAAGGTATATTAAAAAACCGCTCACCAAACAATTTTTATAGCTGTTGGACTAGTCATAACACCAAAAAAACACGTTTCCAGCCAAAGTTGTGAGCCAAACAGGACCAATACTCACTCTGTCCCATATTAAACTTTCCAAATGGAGTTTAAGAAAAGTAATGAAAAGTAGAATATGTGTAACTGAAATTTTTTTAAATGATAAAGATTGTGAGCCACATGTTCTATTCCTTAAGAGAAAATGGCTGGATTGTGAACTGTGAAGTTTATTTTGGAATGACAAAAAAGAGAGGTGTGAAGTTTATTTCAGGATGGACAGAGTACATAGTTTTGTTGCAAAACCAAACCAGAAGTCTTGGATGAGATTGAGTGGGCCATCTTAGCCATACTGTTTTCAGCTGATGTTTCTTCAATAAGCAGTTAAGTCTCACACTTGTTTACAGCTCCAATTGTCACTAAATAATCATATTTGAAAACAGGAAAGTCATTGATATAGTGTATGGAGTGCTTACTCATTTCAGAGGGTCGTTTAAACACAGTGCGATGTTCTATCGGTGGCAATCTTAATGGTTTGGCCACAGCATTTCTATTTTCCCGAACTACTTTTGGAGGGGGAATTATTTCAGCCTCCTCAAATCTACCAGGGAGAACAAACAACGATCCTAAAATTTCTTTTTGAACTTCGTATTTACTTCTCCCCTTCTTTGCTAACTGGCAGCCCTTTCCAGTTGTATTGCTGCTGTTACAAATGTTTGACCTTCTATGCATCAATAAACAATTCAATATCCACAAAATCTGTTACAATGATTCTTCTGTGAAACACTACCAGCCATAAAAACAGCATACCTTCCAGCAGGACATTGAGATGATTTTGATTTGAGATTTGGAAGCTGCTCAGTCAGATGAGATGGTAGTAAAGGTCAAACTACATGAGTTACTGCACTAACATACATAGCAAATAATATCTCACACAGGAAACAACATACATATAAATACTCTATCTCAGTCTAGAAACTTGGGAAGGCTAAAGGAAAAGAAAAATAGAACTGTAGAAGTAATTCTTTTCCAAATTGTAACACAAATTTAAAGGTTCAGTTTATGTGGAACTTCATAAGCATTAGCAGCTAGGACACAATGAAAGAATTTCATTCTTTAAAAGTTGGTACAACTACAAGCACCAGATATCATCAAGTAAAACATACAAAGTACTTCCCAAAGGCAAACCTACTTTTTCAGAATTTGTGCTGACAATATCACCACATTTCCCCAAAGTTGCTGCTGACATATCCATGAGTTTATCCATACTCTGTATGCCACCAAAAGCAAAGAAGATGTCATGCACCCACAAGCCAAAATCAACTCTTCATAACAATTTAATAGATCAGTAAACCGATGCTGGCAACCGAGATCTAAAGATCAACTAAATGGATCAGGAATTTACATTAATCAGCTCGGAACTGTGTTTCATTGGTTGTTGTATTAATTTTTAAACTACGTATGTAGTTGTTACATATCTACACGTACCTTATTCACATCATATCCACATTGGCCTATAAAAAGATCAATAAATTATTTGATTAGATAAGTGACAATGGCAAGACAAGTGACACAAGGACTAGGTAATGTAACTGAGACAATAAAGCCCCAACTAACAGAACATTAGATGCAACAAATGAAGTCATAACACTATATTGGTTTTGAAAAGATTGTAGGGCAAACCCCAACAGACTATCTTGTGTTTTTTTGGTTGAAGGGTGCTACAATATACTAGTAAGTAGTATCATTTTCTACTTGGTTATAAAGTAAACCATTTTCTAGTAAGTAGTATCATTTTCTACTTGGTTATAAACAAGCCACAAATTATGCACTAGTAGAAAAATATACAGTTTGCATGGGACTCAAAATCGTAGAAGACCAAAATGCAATAGGGACATAAGAAAGCATCATCATGAAGAAATATCATATCACTTTAAGAAGCTCTTGCATCTTTTTGAACTGTAAATAAATATGCAAAATGGATAATATTTTGAGCAAATAGCGCAGTGAACATGAACTGGCATCCGTTCCCACAATCCAAAAATACTCCCATTCATATGAAATCCAGCGAACAACTTGAAACAGTACTTAAGTATTCAATGAACAAAAAATCATACTCGTGGCCATACTCTTAAAGCTTACCAACAACATCGTGGATTGTACTAATATCGAGAGAGAACCCATCTCCAAGCATTTTAAACAAAAATTCCTCAATATCGAGACCGAGGGTCTCAGTCTTTTCTGTGTCTTGTACACTGGATTCGTCCTTCCATAACTCAGAGAAAGGAATGTCATCTGAATTTAGCTTCAATGGCTTGGTCGGCTTAGATGCTTCATCCTTTAGTGATTTTGGCCCATCATATTCTCTGCGAGTCACATTGGGAACTATTCCAGTTGATGCTGCACACCTTTTTGGCTTGGATAAATTGATTCGGTCTTTCTGTAAACAATAATCTAACGATGCAGTAGATGTTGTTTCCATGCTGTCATCTTCAGAATGTGACTCAAATCTTGAAGTAGTAGATTTGGCATCTTGTAGATTACATAGTGTGTCACCAGCTATAGAAAGATTACGACCTGCTTCCCAATATGCTGCAGCTATATCTTCAAGCGAAACAACAGAACCAAATGTGTGATACAGCTGCTCAAGATTCTTGTCATCCTCATCGCCAACAGAAGAGCTTGAAGGAAGCCCTTCCATGTTCACCCTTCAGGAAAATGAAAAGAATGAGTTAATGGTATATGAATTCTAAGTTCTAAAAACACCCCAATTTCCTACTAAAGATACATTGCCTAAATAGTTCGGCTTTTGCAGTTTCTTCAAACACGTGTAACATTTGTCAATGTAATCTAAATCCACACTCTTAAAGTGACACAAATTACATAAATAGACACAAATTACATAAAGAGAACATCACAATTCACAAACAAATTCCGTTTTGAAATGCTCCATAACTTGCTGTCACTTCAAGGTTTTCCCCATAAATAAATGCCTATTTCAATTTCAAATATTAGGAAAAGCCTGTTGTTTACATTTCATATTTCATATCCTAATGTACCATACTATTTATATGCGCCATAGGTTCCTGGAAACCAATTTCTGATCAATCATTTTCCCTAATCTACATTTCATAAACTAAACCCCAAAACTCCAGTAACAACTTCAGAAATTTGAATTTTGAAAGGGTTTTTATGGTCGATTTTCACGATCTATCTATGATCGACGATAAGAACTCAGAGATAAACCATTATTCCCGGGATAAAACAAAAAAAAAAAAAAGCTAAAACGCAACATCAGGAATCGATCGGTACAAAGGAAGCGAAATGGGCAGATAGCTAAGAGAGAAAATTTCATACTCGAGCAAGAAGACTTCCTTTCTTCTTCTAACGGCTCTACGATATGCTCTGCCGCGTCGGAAAGCGAGCGGCAACAATGGCGTCCACACTCTCAGCACAGAAGAAAACTGAAAGCAATGCTGAACGGCGGGCTTTTGGCATTTATGATGCTATGCTGCGATTCATTTGAAAAGAGAAGGTATACTGCCATTGTTTATGGCTGAAGGGTTTTTACAGGGGTTTGATGATGACTGATGACATTACATTTCCTCTGGCTTTAGCCTTGGGGTTTCTTCTCCAATAAGGAAAAGAGTCTAAGAACCAAAAGTCTATCCCATGATTTTGATAATTCAGGTTGACATAAAATATGAGTAGAAAACGTTTAAATTGTACTACTACCTTTGTCTTGCATGTTTGCCTTTTTCAAAATAAGTTGCATGTTAGTTGTTTTCTTAAACGTTTAAGAGTAAAATACCTAAATTAACTCTAAAATAAGTCACTCTTCTTCACATTATCTTTTCATTCTTCATCATTCCTCTTAAAAAGTACTGACAATTTCTGAAAATCAACTCTATTTTTTATTTTTCTTAAATATGCCCAAAAGTCAAAACGAGCGATTTAAAACGGGACGGAGGGAATAGTATTTTCCACCAGTGTGAACCATGTTGTACAAATTGAGGTACACTCGATATATTTTCTATCAAACTCATCCTCATGTCTGTGTCATTGGAACTCGAACTTGCAACTTTGTAGACCGTTGCAGACTTAAAACACTCAAGGTCTTTACAGTTGAACTATGTCCGTTCTAATTATTCATTTTGTTACATAAATATTTTTGTACCAAAATATTTAGAATATTCAGCCAATTTAACTTTTTAAATAAATTTTATCATCAATTATTTTAAATTTATATTGCATAATACTTTTGTAATGCTATTAATTTTTTTAATGTTTTCATAAAGATAAATCTAATAAAAGCATTTTTATAATACTTTCATCCCATTTTAATATTCCTCGTTTGACTTTGAACAAATTTTAAGAATAGTAAAATTGCACGGTTGAAAATAATACAAATGAGAGAAAAATAGTGAGTAACAACAATTTTTCATAAAAAGGATAAAGGAGATTAATTTGTGACAACCCAAAAACAAAATAAGATTAATTTGAGACGAAAAGAGTACAAATATGTAATATATTTATTTATTTTTATAAAATTGATGATCAAGTTTTGACCAGTTTGATTCAAAAACATGGAGTATCAAATCGTAAAAACACTCTCAAATATGGTAGTGTGAGTGATGGGTGTATCAACTTTTGACCAGTTTGATTCGAAAATATGGAGCATCAAATCATACAAATACTCTCAAGTACGGTAGTGTGAGTGATGGGTCTATTTACACCCAACCGTGACCCAGTTCTTGTCTACTAGAAATCTAACCGGTAGATTTCTGGATTGATACGATAAGTAAAGGAGACAAGAAAAGTCGACCCGGTCAAAGTATCAAGAGGCCTACTCGGGTATAATCTCCGTGACCAGGTAAACTTGAGACGATTCATGAGGCAGCTAGCCTGACCTTCAGAGTTTACCTGGACCTAGCCGTGGAGAGGTCGGTGACCTTATTAGGTTGGGTCTCAGGCACCTATTCGACGTAGCAGTAGCAGAGAGAGCAAAGTGTAGTGACCTGGTTTGAGTGTCTCGAAGACTACCCGAGTGCAACATACATAACTGGGTGAAAACACAATATACCTTTGAGAGATTGCCCGGGTAGCTTTAGACCAGAACCTACCACGGTGGATTCCAACCTTGCACAATGACAATAGACCTACCGCGATAATCCAGTAGTATTTACCCGGTGATGGGTGAATTCCACCAATCTACGACCTCGGTCGGGTCTAGCCAAGAGCAACCGGGTGAATCCCGAACAACAGCAACCAGATAACTTGGATGGATATGTACTTGACCAAGTCCTGGATGCAGACCACATGGGTGACTTTGAGACGACCGATCACGTAGTATGGCACTGTAGAGAAGATCCTCGAATGACCATGATATCCCCTTTAGGAAACCACCCGGGTGGATTTTCAAGGCTTGGTGTACTAACATGATAATGACCTAGCATGATTGAGTAGAGATGAGACAAATCGGGCAAGGCCCAAACAATGCGCACCAGGACAGTTTGGGTGAATCTGTCCACGGCCTGAGTCAGGTCCAACCTGACCACCCGAGTGACCCATGGGCGACTGGTCAAGTGGCACGACACAGTTAGATCCTCGAACGATCACATAACCTCCTTCAAAAAACTACCCGGGTGACTACTTGGGCGACCAGTCATGTAGCTTTTTGCCGCAGAGGATTTTCAAGTGAGCAAGACAGCTCGCCGAAAAACCGACACGAGCATTTTTGGGACTTGTGCTGACTTGCACGTGATGACAACCCAGCACGATTGGTCGATAGCGGCTTGGAAGCAACTCAACCAAGCTAGATTCCTCTGCACCAGCAGACTTTCCCAAAAATTCCCACCCAAGCACTACGCGCCAAAGAGGACATTCATAGAGGAAAGCATATAGGAATGAACAAACACTACAAGACAAGGAAATGTCAAGTCATCACATGGCCAGTCATACATGCCTGCCACCATGTCCCCTAGCTTCACTATAAATATGTTTGTAACCCTCCATAAAAGAGATCGGATTCCCTCTGTCTAAAAGCATATTGTGTAATATCTCCCTATGCTCTTCCCATAATTAATAACAATAGGACTATAGGTGCTCCCACATACGGTCCCTCCGGTCAACTCTTGCCTACTCTGGTCTGTCAATCTCTAAACTCACCAAACCACCCTAGACCCGGTTTAGAATAGTTTGCCCGAGTGGTAATTTACACCATTAGTGAAAGTTTACTAGTAATCACACAAACTTAATGACTTACTCCGTATGTGATTGAATTATGTACAAAGGGGTGTCATTGAAGAGGTTACGAGTGAGATCAAATCATGCCAGAATGGGGGAGGTTTGTCAGGGGTTTAGGTTGTAAATACTGTCAATTTTACAAAGCAGACGTTGTAGATAACTCAATTGTGGCTATTACATTATATGACATTGAAAGTCAATATTGTGGAGTATTATGGTGAAAACAATTATACAAGTAGTGAATGAAATGATCATATTATAAATGTCAATAACAATTACTCGTATATTCTCACGTTACAAAAATATAAGTGATCTGGATTGAGTTGAACACTTTGACTTTAGAATGAGTTGTGACATATCCCTACTCTCTAGTACATATAAGAATCTCATATTATAGCCATTATTTTTCACCTGAACTAAATGATTATAATCTGATTAGAATAAGTTCTAATTTGATCTAAATGTAATTATATTTAAAGCTATTTTTGATCTAATCTAGTCTGATTTAAATAAGAAAAAAGTTAACAAGTATTAAGAGTAAATTGAAGAGAATATGACCTAAATATTGTTGGTGGTCATTCATTGCCATTGTGAGAAATCAAATTCGATCGTTATGCCTTTTTACACTCATATTGGCCAACTAAACAATGTCCCTGAAATATCAATAGTCACATAAACAAGTTTACCTAGTACTTAAGAACCTTTCAAATTTTCAATGCATGTCACTTTTACATCTCAATACTAGAACCACATCTTTTTTCTTCAAAATTGAAACATTGAACTTGCAAGACGAGTGATTTCATTCGAAAACTCTTGAGTTCTACAAATGCAAATTAAAAAAAGAACATTATTTCTTGTTTTGTTTAGCCAGTTAAGAATTGACAAGAACAGGGCAAGACAAGCCAAGAACCAGGCGAAGGAATGGGAGAATGGCTGCTGCAGTCGATCAAGCCGCCAGGCCGACGAGTTTCTCGCTGAGTTCCCACATTTTGCGGGCCTTGTCGGCATCACTGGCTTCCTGAGACAGCTGGTTCTCGAAAGAGGCGGAGTTCTTGTTCCAGCTCCAATACACCCCGGACTTGGTCAAGCTCGGGTCGCTCACGACCTGAGCCAGCCTCTTCCCGGCCTCCTCCTCGGACACATACCCTTTGGTGACGTACTTCTGGAAGGCCGGGAAGAGGGCCCGGAAGAGCGGGATGTGTTCCCTGAACAGCCCCGTGGTGGCGATGCACCCTGGGTAGAGGGAGGCGAAGGTGATCCCGGTGTCCTGATGGTACCTCCGGTGGAACTCTTGCATTGTCAGCATGTTGCACACTTTGCTGTCCTTGTAGGCTTTTGCCCCATCGAATGCCCCTCCGTCGATCATCGCCGAGCTGTTCAGTCCGTTTAGCCCTCCGGCGAGACCCCTCAGGTCCCCTAAGTTCGCCTTAGGAGGGACATTTCCGGCCAATGTGTTTGTATTTCCTGAAGACACATAAACATAAATTCTATAAAGTTCAAGAAAGTTTTTACTCTAATACGTCAAATAATCTATCAAAGAAAAAAACCCATATTACAAGTTTGAATTTTTAGTTGAATAGACGGAAACCTGTGATTGAGCCAACAATTATGAGCCTTTTGGAAGGGTAATCGGACTGTTTCAAGTGATCAAAGAGCAATCTTGAAAGCAGAAAGTGTCCCAAATGGTTAGTCCCCACACTCAGCTCAAACCCCTCCGCCGTAAAGGTGGGTTCTTTGGCCGTCGGCAAGTAAACCGCCGCATTACAGACGAGAACATCAAGGGGGCGGCCGGACCGCCGGAAGTTCTCCGCGAATTGCCGGACGCTGTCAAGGGAGGCGAGATCCAAATGCATTATGGAGAAATCCTCCCTCCTCATCCCCACCGATTTCGCCGCTCTCTCCGCCTTCAAGAAGTTTCTGCAGGCCATTACCACGTGCCATTTCCCGGTCTCCGCCAGAGCCTTGGCGGTGGTGAGCCCCAGGCCGGAAGACGCGCCCGTGATCACCACCGTCCCCTTTCTCAGCGTTTTCTTGCCGGAGACTTGGCCGCTGGTAACCCCGGGATCCGCCACCATTGTCTTAGCTCTCACAACCCCATTCCACAATTTTCTTTCTCCCTGCAAGGAAATCTTACTAATTTTCCCCTAAATCTGTTCCAAAGATTGAATCTTTGAACTTCCTGTGTGAGAATCGTACCTTGATTTTGAGTGATGAGAATCTGGAATCGGATTTGGAGTGGTCAAACAGTGAAACCCCAAACAGGGTTGAATCCTTCAGTGTTGCAGCCATGGCTTTCCCCTGCAAGAAAACAGTTTTTTTTAAAAAGTTGAGCTTTGCCATGGAATCATTGATCTGTGGGAGAAAGCACATAATTGAAATATATCAGACCTCTCTGGGAATGAAAAAAGTGGAAGGAAGAAGGGTAGCAGCCTGGAGGGCCATGGGCATTTCTGGGATATTTTGATGATAGGTAAGAAACTTAAATGAAGTCTTGAGTTCTTTCTTGGCCACAAATCCTTTCTTGATTGACAAACAGACCATTATATACAAGAGATAAAATGGTGGGATTGGGGGCAAAACTGTCATTTGCGCGTGGATAAGATAATTTCATCAATTGTGAGCCACCAATGAGGGTGCAGCCATGGATTTGCTCTTCTTTTGAGTGGGGTAAAGGGCTCTATATCCTAGGCTACCCTCTTCACAGGTATGGGCTGTAGCATGGCAAAACCACTAAAGGATATGGTTTTGCCTATTTGAATTTTTTTCATTCTTTTGCTATTTTGTCTTGGTTCAATTAGTCTTCATGCCCTAAAAACTTAAAAAGCATTAAACATATTTATATTCTAAATTGATAAATATGTTAATGTTTTAATGAGATTAACCGATAAATATGTATAAATTTTTGTAAAAACTTCCTAAGCAACTTTGAGGAGCCATTTTTTTGAGAGAATTGACTTACTCATTCGGATCATCACATGACTATTACCAAAACTCAAATTTTGAGATTTAGGAGTTTTTATCTACTCTAGAGTCTGAATCACGATTAAAATGCGACCTGTTAAATGAGTCAAATCCCTCAATGCTTAACTTTGATCAAAATGAGACAATCCCATTATCCCAACCATTGATGACCCCATAACATTGGATGGTGTCCCCAAAAGCACAACCATAGATTCATTTCCCAAATTGCCTAGACTGATCTTTACTTCTCATTTAAAGTAGCAGACTAAAATTTACCCAAGTAAAAGATGATTAGTCCAATCCAAAGAAGCACCACACCAAATCCTGCAAGAATTTTGTTTAGTTTCAACAAAAAAATTTATGATCATCCACTCTCTACAACTGGGGATTACAGGAAAATTATCACTTTCTAAACAAGTGTACAACTTACAATCACCCCCACCTTTTAAGCATCAAACCACATGTTTTCTTCTTTCTTTTCTGTATATATACTTATTACGGAGTATATATTTATATATATCATCGCTACTCTTTGAAAGCACCTCGTAATGCAGGCGCGATTTACCTAATTCCCATATCCAACTGGTACAAGATATCTTTTTTTTAAAAAAAGACCTGACTAATAGTATTACAAATCTCATCGATCTGTACAAATGCTGTTCAATCGGCTCCTTTCGCCAAACTAAATCCGTATTGGCATTCCAAAATTCTGGAAAGTTCTGATTACGCCTCGCGCACCAGCGGTCACAATGACCAAACCCAGACCCGCGGGCTTGGTCTGATTCAACAACCCGTTGGGCAAGTCAATGCTTGCAGTTATTGGAGTGTGTTTTTCATCAAGCCAGGCTGCTGATATTTTGTCAAGGAAGTAGCTGTCTGTGGCACTAGATATGGTTCCATGTGACGGTGACCGTGACCGTTGATTCCCACAAGTCTCTTCGACGGGTGACGTTGGGTGGTGATTTGCAGCGGAGACCTCGTCCGTAAGATCAAGTGGGCCACTGTGCTCTGCAGAAGAGATATTGTCTTGAGATCTTAGTGGTTCACCTGTTCTAGGCCAAGGAATGGCAACAGAAACATCTTGACAGTGGAACTGTTCATAACTCTGTGTGAGGGTAACCCCTTTGATCCGACCTGGCTGAGAATCATCCTCGTGTTTCCAGACATACACATAAGAGTCCTCGCTGGCGCAGACCACATACCTCCCGTCAGCAGATATGGACGCAGAGATTTGGCTACTTGAATTGTGAAAACCTGTCAATTTGTATTACACACTGTTAGGAAATTCATATTAGTAACCTTCATGGAAAACCCAAATGGGCCATTTTACAAGATTTAGTGTGTGTCTGGTATGAGTTATTTAGGTGAAATGGTTGAACATGCACTTTTCAGAACAGATACACATTTTGTAAAGCCGATTTCAGCCAAAAAAGGTAAACCAAAGACTACTTTCTGTTTAATCTTATTGTTCTATATATCAGAAGAATAAGCCGATTAATACCACCTAATGAGTCCTCGTGCTAGTTTGGCAGTATGCTTTACAGTATGTTTATCAGCTTCATAAGCCAAATTTCTGCCACACTACTATTCGACTGTTGGTTAAATTGGTTAATAATGAAAGAGAAGTTTCTTTTTGGGCTGAATTGAAAGGAAGTTACATTTGTACCAGTGTTTTAACTTTTTAGATACTCTGTACTTGTTCGATTTATTTTAAAGATACACTCAATCTTATTTTTAAGCCATACTTTAACCTGTTTCAACCAAATTAACCATTGGTACACAAAATCATACGGAGTACTATGTTTTGGGTAAATGTTTCTAACTATTTTCCGTAATGTAAATTCAGTCCACGGATCACAGAATCTGGCAGTTTAATGTACCTTTGAACTTTTGAACCAGATCGACATCTTCAATAACCCGAATTCGAGAATCTGCAGATGTCACAAGCACTTTTGATGTACTTCCAGGGACAAACTGTTCGCGAAATACGGATTTGTAAGAAAACTGACATTCCAAAGCACAAATCACTGTAAATTCTCATTCCAACGCACAAGGCATTCATTACCTCAAAACCAGTGATTTTCTTCTGATGAGATTTTTTCTTCTTAATCTGTAGATGAATTTGTCCTTTCTGTTGCAACTTATTTTCTGAAAATTGTGGAATGACAAATCAAAAAAATCATATATCAAGTTGTGGATACTTTATACTACTAACTCAAGAGAAAAAGGAGGGGTAGGGGTGAGGGTGAATGCAAACCCCCAAGTTGGGTTAAATTTTGAGTGATACCTGATGTGTCATACATGTGGCAACTCCCCTTATACGAACCAACTAGTGCACCCTTCATAAAACGAAAAACAAAACGCTGACAGTGAAATTTTTATCACATGTATTAATAATTGATCGCTTTCAACCAATTACAAAAACAGTGGCAGGGAAACGGACAACACTGAAATAACAGAAATATATAAATGGACTTCTATTTCAGATTTCAGTTACAGTAACACAGTGCGCCCTTCATAAAACAAGAAAATAAATATTAAGGTTCTGTTTGGTAGAGCTTTATCAAGCTCATTCTACCGTACACAACTTTTGACTTGTTTCTAGTTGTTTGATGTTACTAAATGCTTTTTCTTTCAGAATACAAAGTAATAAATTCTGCACATTAAGATGTATCAGCCAAATAACTCTTAAATCATACCCTAAATGGATAAATGCATAAAGTATGTCCTCTGTTTAAGATTTCCAGGTACAGTAATAATGACATGTACTATGATAACAGGCACCTCACCTGACCATCAGGTGTATAACATGCAGCAGTAACCATCTCATGCAGATCACTCCAATCAACAACTTGCCGGTCAGGAATGCTCCAAATGCGAACCTTAGCATCCAGGGACCCACTGATGAAGAATCTATCATCAACAGGGTTAAACTGGATGCAAGTCACTGTGTCAGGCAAATCCACAGCTTAGTCAATCAGTCCATTACTTAGCTTGCTTGTAAGAAAATAAAAAAGTGCAGCCCTCACAGCCTACCCTAAGGAAAGAAAACCAAGAGATCAAATATAGCAAAATAGAACTTCATGTTCAGGCACTTGCCGTAGTCACTGTGCGAGAAGATCTTCAAACAAGACTTGCTTGACAAATCCCAGAGGCGTACTGTTTTGTCCATTGAAGATGAAAGCAAACACTGCAAAACAAGTTAGGATATTTAAAGTATCAATGAGTGTGTCTTGAAAATACTGAACAGAAACACTTTCCGAGAAAGGAATCAAGTTTACTTCAATCAACACGTGAACCCAACTCCCAAAGATTCATAATTTCATATTCAGGAATTTCTATTTAATTCCAAGCAAATCTAAAATGTTAGTGCGTACAAGACCAAAAATAGGTTACAGTGTCATATGCTCATATAGAGTATTCATAAACAATAGAAAAAGCAGCTGCGTGCCTATTCGTGAAAAATAATGAATATATGGCACCATATATATTGAAACCACATCTCTTTCAAAAGGAAAATCTAACAACATATGCATAGCTTTCCTACTATATCATACTCCGTGTATGTCATACTTTTCTCCATTGAGCAGAAATTTGGAACATATATAAGGAAAATAGTTTCAGAATAGAGAACAGCCAAAGAGTTCAAAACAGAAAAAGTGTGTCTTAACATTAAAATTAAAACTGTTTAGCATTTAGTATATCTAAACAGCTTTATACAATGAAATAATTCCTTCACATATAGTAGTATACAGTGACATATGTATCTCATGTGACCATACTCAGTTCAAAGGAGAGATTCTAATACCATACTGACCTACAGTCCCTACAACAAGATAAATACTCCATATAAAGATACACACTAGAAACTTCATCACCAAGGCTCAAGCACTAACCCCCAAGGCAGCATATAATAAGGTTTACATTGTATATACTCATGGTTTTAATTGAGGCTCGCCTCAAGGCGAAGTCCTAACGAATTCCCTTGAGAAGCGGATGTGTCACCCAGATGAAGCTTGGGTACTACTGAAACGTAAAGGTTGGGTACTAATTACTAAATATTAGCAATGCACCCTTTACAGTTCACACATCACGTAGAAGGTCGTATACGGCTGGGGGGCACTGAAAAAGAACAAAATATACTACCAATATATTCAGAAGATTATGAAAACTGTTTTAGATAGACAGGGTTGGATGATAGGGGATAATGCAAATCTATACATAAGCAATCCTAGTAGATAAACAACTACATTCCACACGACTGCCAAGCCGATAAATACATGAAAAATGATAATATATGTAGGACATTGATTCAATGATTTAAACATCACAATGCCAAATGGAAAAGTCAAAGTTGGAAACAAACGAAGTATATCATCGAACCTGAGATTTGGACCAGGAGAGGTCTAACACGGCATCTGCATGTCCATGAAGGGTACATATGGTTTTTTCTGACAGAGCAAATACAGTCTTTGGCACATAAACATGATCAAAGCTCACTGATTTTCTGCTCATGTATGATTTGCCTCTTTTCTTCTTCTCAGTGTAGCCATCCAAATTTGGTGATGCAGAATTTGGCTCGGAGGACCCGTTTGCATGTAAGAGAATGTTCAAGCTTCCATCATCAGGTTTATCCAGAAGCAAGTCACCTTTATTTTCTGTAACCTGCCAGACATGTATGACACAGTCTTCACCAGCACTGGCGAGATAATTCCCATCCAAACTAAACTTAATGCTCCAAATGGAACCATTATGTGCCTGAATTTCCTGCGTTTTGTAGAGGGCTGAGAATTCTTTACAAGTTTTCCCATACTGTCGGACCCGAACTCTCTCTGGCCCATGGAAAGACGCATCTTGACTATCATCAGTTGCAGAGCTTGACCTCCTTCCACCCTTCTCGGATGATGTATCCCTCTCATCACTACTCCTGCGATCCTTATGACCAGTCACGGAGTTCGCAACATTCCTAATGCTCTTTAACCAGCCCCCCTTCTTCTTCAATTTTGAACCACTACCACCACTATCATTTGCATTGGAATCCAATCCATCCTTATTCCTGTCTTCCACACTCTGCCTTCTCATCAGTTCTTGAACAATCGGGGAAGTGCCAACACACATCTCGAATTCTTCCATGGTCAGTTGCCTTCCAGTACCTACTTCCTTGAGCTTGTTCCACATCCCATCCTCCCTCACCTCATTCACCACAAACTCCTTCCCATTATCAAGATCCTTTATTGTACACACAGTTTCTTCAACTCCAAGAACAACTCCATTGGAGCTCCCATTGTGCAATGACTCGCCCTTATACTTGGCAATGGGGGGCTTATTTGGGGAAACAGAATTGGTATGGGGAGATCCATTGCAGTTCTTCAATCGATCAATGTTACTGGCACTCCTGCTGCGGTATTGACTATTATTTACAGATATGCTTCCACCATCATTGGTTGACCCGGGTGCTGGTGATAAGGAGACGGAATCAACAGAAAGAATTTCACTATTTTGATGAACAAGTGATGAAGAACAGGTAGAATGACTAGGAGAATTACAACAGCCAGTAGATCTCGATCGGACAATCCCTGATACACTACTAAATTCACTAGTACTTCCGGAATTACAATTATCAACAGTATTAGAAAAACCTTCTTCGCGGACTCCAGTCAGGCATTTCATATGATCAGACGACGGCGATCCACCAGTACTCCCCGTATCCTCGCCGGCATTGCAGTCAACGGCAGGTGAAGGCGATGTCCGGTCGCGCAGAAGAGACGAGTCGCAGTCGAGACCGAGCAGGCGGAGGAGGCGGGTGCGGCGCTCGCGGACGGAACAAGGGCGGGAGATCCAGACATCGTAGGCGCAGTGAGGCGGACCGAACCCGGGTTGACAAAACGGGTCGGGGGAGGCCAATCGAGAAATCGGATCTTCCTCGTCTCCGGAAGGGGAGGTGGAGGAGCACGAAGTGTCGGCGGAAGAGAGGAGGCGGTCAAGGGAGTCTTGGAAGCACTCGTCTTCGTCTTCTTCCTCCCGCTGGGCTCTGCTCATCGTTCTGCCCTTCCTGGCCGTGACGCCCCCATGAAAAAAAAACGCCCTGCCGCCGTGGACCTATCCAATCCGGGTCGGATTCCCTCCCGCCCCGCTCATATTACGCGCAAATAAATAAACAAATAAATTATTATTCTTCTTCTTATTAATATTATTATAATTACTCCGTAAATATGGAGCGAATGGGGCGGAAGACAACAGCGTACAACAATGTCCGATCTATGGGCGTGGGGGTGGGGGTGGGGGTGGGGAGAGGGACAATAAACGGTTTGTGGGGTTTTGGGGGAGAATGAGGGTGGCGGGAGTGGGTGGGGGGAGATGCTTTTGTGTGTGGAGGGGAAGGGGAAAAGTTGCCATTGGGTTTAGATAAATGTGCATAGGAGGAGGAGTGAGTAGTAAGTAGTAGATGGATGAATTTAATATTGCCAAACAAGTGACAAGACAATGTGGGGAGGGTTGGCAAATCTATCTCTTGTTAGGACTTGAGTAGTGCCTTGGCTAATTATTAGGGTTAAGGATGACCTCCATCTCGAAAGATGTTCTCATATCTGCTCGGACGGTCTTTTAGAGAAGGTAAATTAAATTTTAATCAAAAATTAGTAACAAAGAATATAGTTTGTACTTACTTGAAAATGTTCTATGCTTAACATAATTGGTTTCTAATGCAATGTGAAAATTTAAATTTGAATCTACCTATTTGGCACTCATTATCTTTGTCTACTGCGCAACGGACACTGGGATGCTTAGATAATCCTTAGGTGTATGTATCACTCATAAGTGTCTCTTGTTAGGACTTGAGTAGTGTTTGTGTAATAGTTAAGGTTAAGGATGAGCCACATTTTAGAAAACTTTCTCATACCTGCTTGGACGGTTATTTAGAAAAGGTAAATTGAATTTTGATCATGAATTGGTAACAAATATTGTAGTTTGCACCTGTTACTCGCAGATGATCTATGCTTAACATAATTGACTTC
Organism: Cuscuta australis; assembly: GCA_003260385.1. Classification (NCBI taxonomy): domain Eukaryota; kingdom Viridiplantae; phylum Streptophyta; class Magnoliopsida; order Solanales; family Convolvulaceae; genus Cuscuta; species Cuscuta australis. Next base: position 2,836,301 of record NQVE01000192.1, read on the forward strand.
CGACATAGTGTCAAGAATAGAACTCGAGTCTACCCTTAGACAATTTTTACCTTTGTCAACTGTGTAAAGCCTACCGGCATGCTTGGATAATTCTTAGGTGTATCACTCATAAGTGTCTCAAAAATTATAGTATGAGTCAATAAAATTAGCTGAATATCATTCTCTGTTTACGCTTTCTTCTATTCTGTCCAGCAATGTTTTTAGTCTATATTAAGGTTCTAGAGAAAAATTTATAGTAGCATTCTCTAAAGACATCAAAAGATTTTGCTTGATTGAAGTACTCTTGTGATGCCCTCATATAGAGGAACGTCTTTCGGATCTGAGATGGGTTCTAGCCTCCGAATTTCTACATCTCTTGAGCGTCTTCTTATATGACGTATCTTGTTTCGATATTGGTCCATCTTTCTGCATACATCCTAATAGTCTCTGTGGTATGGCTATATGTTCCTCCCCCAGGATCCTTCAAACATCTTTTGAAGACAAACTTCATGCAGAAGTATTTTAAGGATATAATTACCTGCATATCCTTCAACTCGAGCATACAATAGTGTTATAAGCACAACCAATGTTGATGATTGCGAATTCCATGATGAGCTCTCTCCTATATGGATACATCTAAATCAACGACACAATGATTACCTTTGATTTTGAAAAAAAAATAAACTTAAAGAACGTTTTTTATTGTATTCCATATATTCAACGATCCCGCCGGTCACACTCGGTTATTCCTTCCATTTCAAAATTTACTGTGATTACATTGTGATTACATGAAATGACAAAATGTTAAAAAAATATTAAAAGATAAAAATGAATAGCACTCTTTTTCTACTCTTTATCCACTTTCCAAATATCACTCAAAATATGTCTCTTTCTTTAACAAATTCCAATGACATTTTTCCACTTTTCACAATTTTTAATAAATTCCATGAATGACCAAACACAGAAATTTTTTGTTGAACAAAGGTACGGAGTATAATTCCACTAAAAAGAAAAACAAAGAAACTTTCGTGATGTGAGAGAGTGGGGGGGGGGGACAACACAAGCAAACCCTTTAGGCTTTTAACCACCCCAACCATAATATGTCATCTCGTAAATACTTCCTCCCCTTCCTCCTCATAGATCTTCTCAATAGCCTTTTTTCTTTGTCCACAATAGATCTTCTCATTTCATTTTTTAACAATTAAAATACCATAACTACCCCCACTTACTTTATTTATTACACCTCACCCACCTCATGTAATACACTTCACCCATATTTCATTAAGGGTATTATGGTAAATTTTCACTTTTTTTCAACTCTCCTTAAAAACCACCAAAAGTCAAAATGAGAATAGGGGGACGGAGGGAGTAATTAAATACAGTGAAAGTTTACCGTGCATCGAAAGAGCCATTAACACTACACACAAATGCTGTAACAAAAAGATAGAATGAGAGATACATGTGACACTACGACACACCCCAAATTGCTTCTTCAACAAAGTTTTGACACTGTCCATCAGGGATCCAAAATGACTGAGAAAATATGACTCTTAAGGTGGCGTGATCATCTGTAGCCGGCGGCACCGCCAGTTTCTACAGAGTGTGGTCCGACTCCGGCGCCGCCTTTAGCCTTGGAATAGTTAGTGTAGTAAAACTCTGAGAGTATTCCCGTGAGGAAGATGAAGGCAGCTCCGGCAGCGAAAATGCCCTTTCTCACCGTCTCGCAGGAGAGTGTCGTTCCTCGGAATGATCTGTACTTGGTGTGATAAGCATTCCTCACTGAGCCAGCCAGCAAGAGCACCTCCGCAATGAAGAATGAGACCCTGAATTCCAATTTATTAAATTCAATACTATGTATATAAAGTTCCTCGATCTACTAAGGCTATGTTCCGGAACTACATATGTGATTAGCGTTAGCGTTTTGAATGGTATTTAATGGTGCAAGTTAGCTTTGAAAATGCTAAAGTTTTGAGGCTACACTTGGGAGCATTGTATGTGTTTAGCGTTAGTTTTTTGAATACTCCATAATATTTGCGGTTTGAGCTAAATTCGAAATTGCTAAAGTTACAACACACCTCTTCGGATAACATTTTGAACATGTTAAACTAAACGCTGATAGATCTACTAAGGCTACGTGTTGGAACAATGTGATTATTGTTAACATTTTATAAATAATATTCCAAATTTGATAGTGCTAATTACATTTGAGAATGCTAACACAAAAAGATACCATTGGATGACATTTTCAAAACGTCAAAGCTAAGCATTGAAGCTAGTGCCAACCAAAGCTAGCTGAAAAGTGGAGCTCTCTCACACGCTTTTATTTTATATTCACTGTCATCCTCTCCCTTAGTCGATGTGGTATAACTCAGACAACAAAAACTATACAGATGCATTCAAGACTTAACAATTACTAATGGTCTGATACCCCGCCACCCGCCACCCCCCACCCCCATTGTTGGGTAGTAATGGGCCTATCTCAACCCAAACATTGGGGGTGATCTCCCACCACCTGCAGCCATTTCCACCACTGATGTATCACATAGAGGTGGACCAGGTTCCACTTCAAAATTGGAACCAGACCTATAGCCCACTTGGTGTTCGTGGGAAAATTGGAGAGCTTCTTGTTCCATTTCTAATCGTTTTTTGTTTTCTGAACAATAACAAGCGTGAGATTCACAATTTCTACAAGTTCATGCCTAGACTAGTAGACTATCACAAACCAAAAACAACAATTCCAACAGTTACAGAAAGGGGCAAGTTATAGCATACCAGCACAAGAAGAAGAGGAGAAGAGCGCAAGACCGCGAGCCGCCGGGACGGAGAGCCTTCCCGCAGCAGAAGCAGCGGCTGGCCACCATCACAAGAGCTTGACAAGCCAAGAGCAACAAGAAGGCGCCAACACCATAGCCAGTGGATATGTCAGATTCATAGACGCAGTAATCATAATTCTCCACTTTATTCGTCTCAATCCGCGCCTGTAAACCCCTCACATAATCAGCGAAGAAGAAGAATTCGAAAAACACAAATTAAATCCACACACGCGTTCGAATCCGAATCAGAGATCAAACGAAATCGAATCTATATGAACACGGAACAAAAAAAAAAAGCTCGAATCAAAATAATTGAACCGTTCAGGAACAGTGAAATTTCAGGATTCGGATGCGCTTACCGTGCTTCTCCTGCGCTCGGCTGCAATGGCCAGACCGAAAGCAACGAGATCGAGGATAAAGACGGTGATAATTAACAGCTTGGAAGCCATGGAAGAGTGGAGAGAAGAAGAGAAGCTTCAGTTCACACGGCACTGGGAGTATGAAATACAGATCTGGAATTGCAGATCTGGAAATCCTCAAGCTCCCTCTAATAATACTCTGTAATAAGCAGAGGTGCGCCAGCATGGTGTCGGTGCTTTAAACCCTTATTTTCCTCTTTTCCAACACTAATTATTCGCTTTTTCCATGCATTACATACTCCCTATTAAAGAGTAAAACTCATAATATTAACACTTTTCCCGGAATATCATGTGAATGAAAGTTCAAAGAAAATGAAAATAAATGTTTGAAACAAATAGAGAGGAAAAGAAAAAAATGTGGACCAATTAAGATTTTTCAAAAAAGAAAATAGAATACCTTTTTGGAACGTCTCGAAAATAAAATAAGGAGTCTTGGAGACGGGGGAGTAAATTTTATACTTTATGCGCATTTAAAAATAAAAAAATGTCCCTGATAAGAGTAAACAGTATGTAAAAAAACATCAAAATAAGAGTCATAAGTGTTTCAGGACAAAATAGAAATATAATGACAATATGATTGAAAAGTGATAAAATTGTAATATAGAAATGTTATGATTCAATCGCTGACGGACCAACGGTCAACGTCGGCATTCGGTGAAGCTCACATGTGACCGGCTGCAACGGATGATGACGTGACACTGATAGTGTGAACATATAATAATGATGATGATAATAATAATAATAATAACAACAACAATAATAGTATTAATATTATTATAGAAAACACTTCATTTTAGAGTCATTATTTGGGTAGAAGAAAATATTGAAAAAATAAGAATAGTTACAAAAAATCAAAACAGACGATTTAAATTGGGACGGAGGAGTATAATTTTTCTACTTTTGTCTGAGACCTTTATTGGTGATCACTTCTCAAGTGTTCATGTAGAGTGCTTCTTTGGTGCACCTTGGGTGCATATTATCTTTGAAGACCTTCTCACATGATTTTTTTAATTTTTTATTTAGAAAAAACCAATTCTTATTTAAGTAGTAAAGAAAATATTGAATTTTCTCATATGTAAGTTCATGGTAGACTTTATTAAATCCACCATAAAATTTGTCATTCATGTAACACTCCAACCCACATAACTCGAACCAACGGATTAACAAATTGGGGTTGCTACTTAAGTGGTGTTCACATGCACAATATTTAAAATAAGACATTCATCCATAAGAATTTTAAATAAACACACGGAGGAAACAAATCAAACATTGTTTAAGTCTTAAAAACAACATCATCAAACATCCTTATAATTGAAATAAATAAGTTTAACAACAACAACAACAACCCAGTTAAATCCCACAAGAGTAGGGTCTGGGGAGGGTGTGTGTACGCAGACCTTGCCCCTACTTGAAAGTAGAGAGGCTATTTCCAAAGAGACCCCCGGCTCAACGTCGAAAGTTGCATTGCTTGACTAACTGCTACTTCATTAATTAAAGAAGCGCAGACAGTTTAGAGATCCATTTTGATTTATTCCATCACACCCCAAAGCCAAAAAATGGTGAAATTTTAGCTCCATCGGAGATGATGGAAATAATTAAGTTTAACATAATAATTAAATTAAGTCAGAACAACTTTGGATCATCCACTTCGCCAGGCATCACTAACTACTGAGTTGCTCATCCAATCTTTGATTTTTACATACGTGCAGTCAAAGACAACAAAGGTTACACGCTCAGCTGAAAGCTGAGTGAGTAACTAACTTTCATACGTACGTTTTTAACTCTCGAGACCATCAGGTGTGTGATATGTGTATGAGTTTGGCTTCTACTTTAAGTGACCACTACTTTGCTATGGTTGACATGTCAACTTCTAATTTCACCACTAATATTTTGCATATAGAAACACTATTGTGGAGAAATAGAGACATGAGATGTTTTAGCTTTCAATCTATGTATTTGTCTAAAGTGACACTTTGAGCTGTGGAAATGTCCCTAACGCCCACCGGCGTAATTTCAGGTGGCTTTTAACGCGTGGGAGCGTTAAACACCGCCTCCTCCAGCGTCAACTGGACGTTAAATATTTTGCGTTAAAGGTTTGGCGCAACAAGCTACAAATTTTGCCAATAGCCCCCTCTCCAACGGTCCAAATTAGAAAAGGGCAATTATCATCTTTTCACAAATATGGTTTCATGGATAAAAAATGAGATCTTTTAAAAAAAAGTCTAAATTTTTTATTTTGCTTTTGTGAGATAAATAGCTCATTTTTTAAGTGATAGATTCACAAAGTTTTCTTGAAAAATAGTCGAATAACAAGTCTACAAACCCAAGTGATATTTTAATTGCGAAAGTACAGATTACGTGATTAAAAATCAATTCACTTTCTCTCATGTGACTATCTTTTCTCTCATTTGATTATCTGACCGTTTTCTCAGACATTTCAAGACCCCATATATTGAACTGAAGTGGACCCAATCAAACTTGGTGTATGACAAACATGTGCATCAACTTTACACTTCACAATCAAAACTCAGTCATGTCACACATAGAATTTGATCAATCAAGACTATTTGGTTGATCAATTACAATAAAAGGATAAAATAGTTTAAATAAATGCACACCAATCTGGTCATGATGAACTATTTAATTGGCATTTGATGTAAATGGAAGAATGTGCCAACTGGTAAAACACTCATCCCCATAAGTATACAATTTATTTCCCCTAAAAAGACCCAATCACAACAAAAACTGCCACTCCAAAATAGCAAATGATTTTTCAGTGCTCACTCTGTTCAAAATGCAGACGATTTTCGCTTTGTGGTGTCGCGAAGAACAACAGCCTTGGTCAGGAAATCTGTGTACCATGAAACAGAGTGCTTTGGGATCCTACGCAACGTGCCCGGTTCAACATAGTACAGCCCGAACCTCGTTGCATAATCTTCCCACTCAAAGGCATCCATCAAGCTCCAGATGAAATATCCTCGTACGTCCGCCCCATTCCTACCATTAATGGAGACCACGAACCGTATTAGTCTCTTAAAAAGAGTAAATGGAAAAGGGTTACCTAAATTTTCAGATGCCCAAATAAGGAAAGTTGTAAAGTTCATTCAAAGACATGAGAGTACCTATTCACAAGTTACACAACACTTGTTTATTTTGTTGCTTAAAGATCTTTCATTCTGTTGCTAATAATAACACTTCAATGAAAGAAAAAAAAATAAAATTGCTGAAAATGGCACACCATTTTTTGTGTATATACCCAGAGCATGCATATTATAAAATTAGTGTTTACTATAAACACATTTACGAGTAACATAATACTCCTTACTCATCAGATGTAAAGAAATGATACGCACGTATATACCTTATTGCTCGGGCCAAAAAGGAAAGGTAAGCTTTATGATACTCTATTCTCTTAGAGTCGTGCATGATACTGAGAGCTGATGCTGTCTTGTTTGGTGGCGCGTATCCTACAATACACAAAGAAAGAAAAAACAAGTCGTTTATGTTAAGGAACAAAACACAGGCCAGAGGAAAAGTTTTTTACTCTAACAGTGTATGATAGTTTAATGAAGATAATTGTGGTAAAAGAAGCAATATGCATTGTTAAGAATGTACTCACCATTTTCAAGTATGAACATTGGCTTATTGTGATACCTCTTCTTAACGTAATTAACGATCTTTTCCATTCCTCTAGGAACAACAAAAAATCGACTGACGGCCATCTGTTACGACGATACATGAAAAGGAATTAAAAAAATTAGTTGTGAGGGAAAGATAATTGGAATTGGTCTCAACTAACCCAACAGCAACAATAAACAAAAGCCCCATAAATGGGGTAGAAAGAGGATGCTTTTGGTTGAGTTGGTTCCTAAATAAATCCTACCCTTTATTAAAGAAAACATAAAAAACGCAATTCTTCATACCTGGTCCCCGATAAAGACGCCATCTTTCTCTCCAGTAGTATACAAGAAACCGTTTATCGTTCGGTTTCCACCTTTTGAGCAGGTAGATCCAGTGCAATTGCACCTTGAATAAAGGCAATCTTTTGCATACAAGGTGCCATAATGGTTTATGCCAATGAAGTCGACGCTGTCTTTTAAAAGGGCTTTTTCCTCTAAGGTGAACTTTGGTAATTCACTCCCATGATAGAAACGCATTTCCGGGGGATAATCACCAAATACTGCTGGATCAAATGTCCTGTGTTCCATCACACCACATACAAGTGTTTTCTCTATAAGAGACATTTTCAATCAAGAATTTGTGAGACCAAAAAATGCAATTTACCATAGCTAAGATTATAGCAAGACATACCAAGCCGCATTAAACCCTAGTGCCCTACTTACAGCTTCTTGATCATGTGCATCGTCATTAGAAAAAGGTTCGTACATGAACATGACTTCACTCATTCCAATTAATCCACCTTGTTTAGTCTACATTTATATCATTTTGGCTGTTTTAAACAATGAAGCAAATCTCAAATAAGGATAATCAACGATGGATTGGACACTTGCCTGAAACTGTTCACGGTACACCTTCACAGCCTTGCCGTGCGCCAACAACATGTTGTGCACGGCAATAAGAGGCTCAACATCTGAATTGCCCGAAGAGCAGTTTCCGTAGGGGGGTGAACAACGAGCAGGTGGGTATTGTCCCCACTCGTATGCCCTCACTGCAAACAAGTTTGGCTCATTGATAGTGACCCAATACTTCACTCTATCTCCGAAACTCGCAAAGCATATTTGAGCAAAGTACACAAAGTCTTCCCTATAGAAACACAAATGGTGTCAAACTTATTGTCATTGAAAATTTCATCAGAAAAGGTAAACCTTATGCAATTATTAGTTCTGGCGCGGTTCTTTTTTGGCATCGAGCCTTGGTGTCAACATATGACACTGCACCATTCGAGGGGCCTACAGTCCTCAGTGGGTCCAGTGTCAAAACAACTGTAGTGTATTAGACTATTAGTTCATGTGTTGTTGGGATATACTAATCTTGAAGTGTTTTTGCTTAATTCTTAGGTTCAATTTGCTCGTTTGAGCCTAACTAACTCAATAAACCAACAAAAAACAAAGGGAGAAAACCATACTGCATCTCGGAACTCATCCAACCTCCGTATCTATCCTCGAGTTCCTGGGGATAGTCATGGTGATGTATAGTTACAAAAGGTTTTATTCCTGCAACTCACACCAGCAATTATCTTAGGTTTTCCACGATAATACCGTCGTGTAAAGCAAAGAGAAACGAACACTCCATACATTACCTTTTGAGAGGAGATAATTTATGAGTTTGTTGTAAAAGTCAATACCAGCTTGGTTTATGCCACCGAATCTCCCCTCTGAGACAAATCAAAATGTACAGTCAATGGTGGATAAGAATTTTTCCTAAAAAAATATGTAGTAAGAATGAATGGAAGAAGGAAGTTCAAAAAAACAAACTGGGTAAGATTCTGGCCCATGAGATGGAAAATCTATATGCATCCAACCCTAGAGAGTGCATCAGGTCAATGTCTTCCTGCAAGCAATAGTACAAAACGTATCCCCGCCACAGCGAAACTAATTATTGAAGTATATCACATTTTCATTCTCTATCGATCCATGCATTTGAAACACAAGTGTACTTATAATGTTACTCTCAGTTCAAGAAAATAAATTGAGAAAACTTAGTTAGGTATCAAGATATAAGTGTTCTTAATAACTTAATACTAATTTATTTTATTTTAAAATCAGGCATCGTCTTCGAGCTCTACTCAGACCCGAGGGCTCACACGGGCCATGCAGGCTGCACCGCAACACGTGCAGCATCAATACAGTGTCTTGCACCAGAGCCACCAGGGTCATTTGGTTGGCTTCCAGCCTGTTGTGCCCTCTTTTTCACTGCCACACATAGTTTACCTTCCTCCGTGCGGTGCGTTCCCTAGTTCATGGTCTGCGCCTCTTTTTGGACATCCTTGTGTGGTTACCTTCATGCCCTACCCAATTCAAACTACACTGGTCTTACCCTACCCAATTCAGACTACACCTAGTCTGAATTGGGTAGGGTAGGACCAGTGTAGTCCTAGTCTGAATTGGGTAGGGTAGGACCAGTGTAGTCTGAATTGGGTAGGGCATGAAGGTAACCACACGGGGCTGTCCAAAAAGAGGCGCGGACCATGGACTAGGAAACACACCGCATGGAGAAAGGTAAACTATGTGAGACAGTGAAAAAGAGGGCAACCAAGTGACCTTTGTGGCTCTGGTGTGGCAAGGCATTGTATTGAATTATTGATGTTGCACGTGTTGCGGTGCAACCTGCATGGCCGGTGTGAGCCCTCCGGTATGAGCAGAGCTTGAAGACGATGCCTGATTTTAAAATAAAACAAATTAGGATTAAGTTATTAAGAACACTTATATCTTGATGTCTAACTAAGTTTTCTCAATTTATTTTCTTGAACTGAGGGTAACATTATAAGTACACTTGTGTTTCAAATGCATGGATCGATAGAGAATAAAAAACATCTCATTATTGAAACTAATTGTTCATGAGACTATAATGTCAAAAAAGATGCAAGAAAATTTCAAATCATACAAAGCGAAGCAGTGTTTGGTACGGAGGAAATTCATTTTCATTTCCGCCAAAAAAAAACAGGTAAATGATTTTCCTATTTTGCCTACCAAAGTCTGGAAAACAAGAAAATCTTGGAGAATCATTCCTTCTGTACCAAACAATGCCTTAATCCCAAGGAAAAAAAAGTAAGGAAGTAACAGTACGGAGTAACGATGGTAGTGATCATCAGCCACATCTCCATTTCTCCGATCTTGCGTTCTCCCTGGTTGATCATTAGTTTAAAAATGTGATAATATACTCCGTAATACGTTTATTAGGCTTCCAACTACAAGTTTGAGACTCTTAATCTTCTTAGCTCATGCAGTGAAGAGTGAACACACTGTTAGCTGGCAAGCATGGCACCGACAATGAACATAAGCATAACAGCTTTCTTAATCTCCTGATAACTTTTCATTGATTAGATGTCGCAAGTTCAAAACTCACTACTACATTAAAAGTAAAACTAATGTTCGCTTCAACGCTAGAACGAACAAATATCAGCACGTGATGGGCGTGTTATACTACTCATCAGATCATACATTGACTTCAAACTTGAGCATTCAGTTGATTTGAGAAGAAAAATTACAGACTTGATACTCTACATTTAAACGAGAGAGACGATTGATGAAGAAATCGAAAGAAATTACTACTTAAGTACCACACATTGGAGAATTTAGAGACAGATTTGAGTGATCACAACAAAACCCTAAATTCTACCATAAATTTACCTTTGGAAATGAAAAAGGCATCCCAATTGTTAATCCCTTTACCATCTTCGAGATAGCCTCCTTCAACCTAAGACATGAAAATCTTCAACAACCTGTCCAGAAGAAGAAAGAAGGAAAAACACCCAGACAAAGAAAACGAGGAACAGAGCAGAAACCTGGTAAGCAGAGGTGGAGGCGCCGAAGAAGAACTGATCGGGGAAATCGGATCTTCCGATCACAATGTCATCGGAGACGATTCCAGATTCTTGGCCAGAAGAGGAATCTGGGGATTTTAGAAGGAGGAGAAGAAGAAGAAGAAGGTAAAGGAGATTGCGAGCAGGCATCATCATCATCTTGTTGGGGAATGCTGATGATTAGAATGTGACAGCCACCACCATTTCAGCTCAGCTCAGCTCAACAACTCCTATATTCAGTAGCTCTGTTGGATATTGCCAGGAACAAAGGTTGGTGGAGGTGGAGCCATGGAGGTCACTCACCTACTCACTCACATTTCCCATTAGAAAATAAATACAGAGTACAATCATACAGTGTCCTTTTGGCTTTTATCTCCAATTCAGAATGTGATTTCTCCATTCTTTTTTTGTTTTGTTTTTATACAAGAGGATACTACATGTACCTACACTAAAGGTATGCACCAACATTTTGATGGTTCACACTGGCACAAAGTGTTGGTGCGTTAACAAAAATTTATACTGACACAAAGTATTGGTGCGTTAACAAAAATTAGCATTATACCAACACAAAATGTTGGTGATCTCTGTGGTGTACAAAATGGGATATAAATTCTTGGGGTACAAATAAATTTACCCTTTTAAATAATATTTCATTTGTACCAACTTGAATTGTCAGTTTTTACTTTTGACTTAACAACATTTAAGTCAATATATTATTTTATCTAATGAGTAACAAAAATAAAAAAAAAATGAATTAAGCTTGACGGTTTGAGTTGAAAATATTTAACTTAATTTAGGACGGAGAGACTACTTTTATAACATTTCGTTTATTATTTAAACTTAAATTAAATATTGAAGAACAAAACTAAAATGTTAGTAAAAATTTATTATCGGAACACTAAAAATGTGTTGTAATATGTCTTTATAGGAACATATTAAATATTGAAGAACAAAACTATTATTAAAACATTGAAAATATATTAAAATAAAAGTTTTATATCTTTATTTTTCAAAATTAATAATGAATTTAAAAATATGGGGCTTTAAAATTTTAGGGATCCTGTACGATTGGTTACTTCGCACACTTTCTGAGCCACCAATGATTAGAGATAGTGAAAGATCAAAGAAAAAGAAAGGAAAAGTATTAGAGAGGAATAACATAACATAGCGTCATGTAGGTGGTGCACTGCGTGATAGGTCACACAACCTATAACAAGCTAATGTTTTTATTTTCTATATATGATCATGTTAAATATTTTAGAATAAATATTCTAAAATAATAAAATAGGGCCTAAAATGTAAATTTCATACTGGGCCAATTTCATTTTTTCATTTTTCGAGGGTGGCCCTGTTTCTAATACTCCTTATATTGTACTAATTTGATTATTAAAATTTTTATTTTATATATTACTACATATTTTTAAAAGTATGATATCTTATTTTCAGGGGTTACATCATACTTTTAAATCGTTGCACCCATACCCCATCTAATCATTTTCTGGCCATTCTTCATGCAAAAAAGGGTGCACTAGAGCCACTTTCCCAAACCATGGGAGGTACTAATGCTCATTTCTAATTTTTCATTTATTTTTTTTCTATATTTTTTCTATTATTTGTTTCTTTTATTAACCAAGACTTTTTAAATTTTATTTTAAATTGTTTGTATAATGTTCTTAAAGTTTAAAATTATTTTCGTTTGAAAACAAAATAATTAACAAATAATGCATATCTTCATCTCAAATTAACAAATTTGTTTTCCGAAATAGAAAAGTAGAGAGTACTTTTTTAGAACTTCAGAAAAATGAGGAGTAAAATAAGAAATAAAATTAAAAAAATAAAAATGACTATCCTTTTTGAACATCTCAATTATAAGCACTTTTTTAGGCGTTTTTAAAATTTGTTTTTGTATGAGACTCTCCTTTACATGTTTCAATTTTAATCATTTCATTTTTTCATATTTTCATTCTGATTTTTTTTAACTTACCAAAATAATTATTCTAGAAAATAAAAATCAGAAATGTTTAATTTGAGATAGATGGAGTATTTTTTATTTTTTGGAACATAAACAATTTTGAATTTTAAAAAACATTATAAAAATTTGAAAAGAAACTTTAAAAAACTTGTATAAGAAAAGGAAACAAAGAGATGAAAAAAGTTTTAAAAAATGAAAAAACAAATAATAGAGGAAAAGTAAGAAATGAGTAGACTTCAATTAAATAAAAATGATAATGCGTATTAGTATAAGAGCTATTTCATTAGACTTATCTTCAGGGCCGGCCCGAGGGTGAGCAAGCCTACCGGACCGGGCCCAATTATTTAGAGAGCTCAATTTTTTTTAAATATTGTATATATATTAAAAATTAAGATACCAATATTCTAATGTGTAAAGTGGGAGTCAACCTGAGTATTTGATGTGTAGAGATGTTTCATCCACTTAAACTACAAAACTTCTTGTTACAAAAGTCATGCAACAAGATACATATCTAGTGTGTTGATTTCATTAAAACTTCTAGTTATTTAGAAAAGGAAACATAAGTAGTATCTAAATACTTGTTTTATGAGCTTATTAAAATGTTCAAAAAAATTATTAAAATTGTTTGTGTTTTATCTAAAAATTAATTTGAATACTTATACCTAAAATTTATTTTTTCTTCAAAAAGAAATACCTAAAAAATTGTTATCAGTACAAATTAAGAAATACTCCGTATTTATTAGTTATACTTTAATATATCAAAATTAATTTTTTATTATACTTTTTCTCGTTTCAATCAACTAAATATAAGTGTGACAGGTTACATATAAATTATGGAGTATTATATAAGAACACATTACCTATTATCTAATGTTTACTTTTTTAAACACATGAGTGCTGCCTAATTATTTTAGTATTTATTAGATATTCATTATTTATCTTTAATAGTAATAAGAAATAATACAAATAAAAGATATAAAGTGTATCGGTATATGCAAAATTATATTGAAAACTAGATGAAAGAGTGAAAAAACACAAATTAAAGTTCCTTGTTAATTAAAAATATCTAATAATATAGATAAAATATCATTCTTTTAATTATAGTTGACCGAGTCGACTGATTAACCCTTGACTTGCAAGCTTGCCTAGGTCAATATTTGGTCCGATTTTCAAGACATTAGCATGATGGGGTAAGTAGATATAAGTTCTCAGGACTTCTCACTATGATTTTGTCATTTTACAAATTTTGTAATGATACTAGTATGCTAACTGGCATTTAAATATAATTATTTCGCACACTTTAATTTATTAAGCCATTAAAGATAAAAAAATTAGGCTTTTTTTGTTTCGGCCTAGGCCATCGAATTGCCAGGACCGGCCCTGCTTCTCTTGTTGAATCTATTACAAAGGTTTGTAGAGTATTTGAATAATACTTTTATCGGTGAGGTTGTAGTGATACCGGAGTACGGTGTCACTCCGGTGCCACTGTGTTGCATAATATCCACATATTTTGTGGGGGGCTTACGACGGGGTTGTGATGAGGGTGCAGGGGCGGGGGTAGGGTAGAGGTTTAGAGTTGGGTTGGGGGTAAGAACTGTCATTTTTGCAAACGGAGCACCAGAGCCCAAAAACGCAGTGGCATCGGAGTGGCACCGTACTCGAGTGTCACTAGAACCCCACCTCACTTTTATACTTTCTAGTGTTCGAGTACTTAAGCATTCTAAAATGACCACAATTCATTATAGATGATAATTATTCAAATTTTCTAAGTAATTTTGAATACTTAGGCATTCCAGAATATTCAACATCATTTTTAGAATTTCAGTACTCTGGGATCTTAGAACTCGTTTCACCTTATATCAATATTTGCATCTAGTAGTCTTCCATAAATCTAATTATCTAATATAATTGAACATATTAAAATTATCAACAATTAATTATTCTATTAAGGAAAATAAAATTTAATTAATTTTTTTTAAGAATAGAAGCTCGTCTTATCTTGAACGGAAGATCTGATAATCAACACTCAACCCTCTAATCACTTAACCACAATCGATCGATCATAATTTAGCCCTTTGCTTCTTTATTTAAGGTCATGTTCTTTATTTTAAGTTTTATTTTCAACTATTAAACTTATTCTTATCAGAACCACATCAATTCAGATATGGTCAATTTATATTAAATCTGATCCTCAATAATTTTAAATTAAACTATAATTAGATCAGAGCTATACAGACAAGGTAAGATTAGTTTTACAAAATTTAGATCAGATTCAATACGTTCAAATGAAATTAACGCAACCTTGCATATTAATCGATTTCCACTGTTGATGTGTTAATATATTTCAACATAGTTATATATTCTCTCAAAATATAGTGTTTACGTTTTTCCAGACTATACCAAAATAGTGGTATGTAAATTTTACAATTCTCGAATTTTATATTAAAGAGTGATACAATTTGATAACAATTTGATGTTCTTATTACAAATACATATGGATTCCTAATTAAAGTGAAAACTAAAAAGACAAACTAAAGTAGGTAAAGTAAATACAATAACAACGTAATATGGAAAGTTAGAAAGTGTTACACAGGTGTTGCAGAGTACCCAAATCAAAATAATAGTATTACAAAGTACCCAAATGAGAAAAGTGGGAAGAAATTAATGAATTTATAAGCTTTTGAGTTGAACTTAATAATCAATTGGATTCAATCATTTAAGTAATTCAGCGTAAGTGTTTTATGACCGAGTCTAGAGACCTTTATCCCATCATAAATTTTATCATAGTATCAAAGTAGATTTTGTTCATCTTATTTGTTTAGGTGTATGTATAAAAGTTCATTCCTGGTGGCACGTTTTTCATTTGTCTGCATGAAAAACAGCCCATGACACATTTAACCTGATTGTTCGTGGTCCTTTATGTTGGAAATTTTTAAAGTAAATTGGACATTTTCGGACATAAAATCGGTTGGGTCCACAAAATTATTTTCCAAAATAATTATGAACGATTAATCTCGTAAGTAAGACGAACGTCTTGATATATGACACGTCATAAACGGTGCTCGGGTGAATGAGAAATTAATTCTCAAAGTTGAATGCTAAGGTAGAGTAAATGCCTTTGTCCCACACCGGTTTCTAAACCTTTCGTATTCTCATATTTAAGCTTAGGCTTTGAATTGAGCTTATGAAAGGAACAAGAAGAGGACTCCTCGCGCGCCCGCCGCCGCCGCCGTCCGGCTCGGCACGTCTGCAGCGTGACGTGGCTAAATTTTTACGAGACCGAATTAAACACGCGTGGACACTTCGTAATGCCGTCCAAAGGATTGAAGCATGCATGCATTACGGACGAAGAGTCACTCGACTCTTCGTAATGTCCGATGGTCCTACGAAGAGCCAACTTCCTCTCCTATAAAAGGGAGAGGTTGGCCGCAGAGATAAAACAAGCATACACTCGAAAATCTCTCTCTGTCTCTGCATTCCAAAAGTTCCGATAACTCCCCAACTCCGGTCATCTTCTCCACCGATAGCTCTCCGTCATTCTCGCTCGCCGGTGCTCTGCTCTACCGCTCTAGACTTAGCACGTTGCGGTTTTATCCTGGGAGGAGATTGCCCACGTTTGTCAGTGCGGGAGGCGGGCAATACTACCTTAAGGAAAGCTTCGGTGACTCCGCTTTCCTAACCTACACCTCGAGAAACTACTCCGGTGAATCCCATTTTCCGATCATCTTCTCCGTCACGGCCTTGCTGTCTGTTCGTGTTCCCCCAGTCCGTTCGAGCTTCCGAAGACTCCAGTTTTATTTTTCTTTTATTTTTGTTGTAAAGTCCGAACGTTTTATAAGTTCGGATTATTTTATTTTCCCGCTGTAATAATCAACAATCTTAAGGTAGTATTATGGACTTCAGATTCGGCATCGCGGGTTCCTCCGGCAACGGAATGAGTTCCAAAGCTCCGGTCGAAACCTCCTTTGTCGCCATGGTTGTGCCTTCCTCACCGCTGCCCTTCGGGTCAAGTGTGGGGGCCGCCACCATGACGTCATTCTCGATGCCGAGCTCGATCTTCGGGTCGGCCCCTCGACCCATCCCCAGGCTCGAAACCACGGGGGACTACCCCGTCGGTAATTTGAACCCGTTTCTCAGACCGACTATGGCTCCGGCCTCAACGGTCAACTTTGGACCGAAAGCGGGTTTCCCCGCACCGGTCAATCCTTTTGTTGGACCTCATTGGGCGAGCAATGGGCCTTTCCTCTATACGCCCAATGCAGTTGGGGCTATCTCAGTGCCCGCTAGCTCGGTCCAAAGGCCACCGAAGTTCAATGGCACGAACTTCAAAAATGTGGCAACAAAAGATGATGTTCTTTTTGACCGTCCTGTGATTTGTTGAGTACCTGCAGCAAGATCCCCCCCAGCCCAATGAAGCCAACGACCCCCTTCTGGCGATGGTGAACCAAGCATGGTACCACAACAACTATCTCGCCATCAATATTATTCTTGAAGGGCTGGGAGATACGTTGTACCCCGTCTATGCCGGTGCCAAGCTTGCAAAAGAGCTTTGGAATAGCTTGAACAAGAAGTATCAAGCTGAAGATGTCGGCACGAAAAAGTTCATCATCGGGAAGATGCTGGACTACAAGATGGTCGACAGCAAATCTGTTGTCGCCCAAGCTGAAGAGCTTACGATTATCTTCAATAAATGCAATGAAGAAAAAGTAGGCGTCAGCGAGGCCTTCCAAGTGGCGGCCATCATCCACAAACTTCCCCGGTCGTGGGAAGACTTTCAAGCCGACCTCAAGCTCAAAAGAACGGAGCTAAACCTGGAGCAACTGCTCACGCGGTTGAGAATCAGAGAGGAGGGGCTTGCCAGAAGAGGTGGAGGGGCGAAGGCGAATGTGGTAGAACATCCCCACATGGCGGGAAGGACAAGAAGAAAATGGGTCCTAAGGGTGGTGTTTCAAAATTTGCAGGGAAGTGCTACAATTGTGGCATTACCGGGCATCGTTCCTCCGACTGTAGGAAAAAGAAGCCACAGAAAAACAAGAAGAAAACCACCGAAGCTATGTGTGCAGAGCTCGACAACCTGGACCTCTGCGCAGTCGTCACCGAGGTGAATCTCATCGGGTCAAACCCGAGGGAATGGTTTGTGGACACAGGGGCCACACGTCATATTTGCTCCAACTGGAGCATGTTTCACGAATTTCAAGAGACCTCCGGTGACAAAGTCTGGATGGGCAACTCGGCCCAATCCGAGGTTCAAAGAGTTGGAAAGATTAAGCTAAAAATGACTTCCGACAAGGAGCTAACGCTTAACGATGTGCTCTATGTGCTAGACATTCGCAAGAATTTAGTGTCGGGGTCATTGTTGATCAAACACGGCTTTCGGATGGTGTTTGAATCAGATAAGCTAATCTTATCCAAGAAAGGGATTTTTATTGGGAAGGGTTACATTTCTGATGGGCTTGTCAAGCTTAATGTAATGACTGTTCATGAAAAGATCAATAAAAATCATGTTGCTTATGTGTGTGAGTCTTCTAGTTTATGGCATGGTAGACTAGGACATGTTAATTATGCATCTCTCAGAAAATTAATTAACATGGAACACATACCTAAGTTTAGTATTGACTTAACCCACAAATGTGAAACTTGCGTTGAGGCTAAGTCAACTCGAAGTTCGTTTCAAACGATCGAACGAAATACTCAACCTCTAGAGTTGGTTCACACCGACTTGTGTGATTTTCGAACAACGCCTTCAAGAGGGGGTAATAAGTACTTTATTACCTTCGTCGATGATAGCACGAAATATTTCTATATCTATTTACTAAAAAGTAAACATGAAGCGTTAGACACTTTTATTCGATATAAGATAGAAGTGGAAAATCAACTCAATCGCAAGATAAAAGCATTGAGAAGCGATAGAGGTGGTGAGTATGATGCTCCACTTAATGAGTTTTGTGCATAACATGGAATTGTGCATCAAGTAACCCCACCGTATACACCACAGTCTAACGGATTAGCGGAGCGCAAAAATCGCACTTTAAAAGACATGATGAATGCAATGCTGCTTAGTTCTGGATTACCCCAGAACATGTGGGGGGAGGCCGTTTTATCAAGTAATTATTTACTAAATAAAATACCTCGTAAGAAACTTGACAAAACTCCGTATGAACTTTGGCATAATAGGAAACCTTCCTATAAGTATCTCAAAGTGTGGGGGTGTCTCGCGAAAGTACTTGCACCACCACCAAAGAAGATGAAGATCGGTCCAAAAACAGTTGATGGAATCTTCATCGGGTACAATAGTATGCCGTACCGGTTCTTGGTGTACAAATCAGATAATCCTGAAATTTACAAGAACACAATCATTGAGTCACGGAATGCAACGTTTTTCGAGCACATTTTTTCGTGCAAGTCAAGTGACGAAGCCAGTTCGTCCAAACGTTCTCATACTAAGGTGATGGATAATGATGATCCAAGTCAGTTGAATTCCGATGACGATGATGAAGTCGAACATGAGACTGAACTGAGACAAAGTAAAAGAATACGAACTGAAAAGACGTTTGGTTCTGACTTCATAACATATCTGATAGAATTTGACAAAGGAACTTTGTCATTTCTAATGGAAAATGAACCCGATATTCTAACCTGTTTGGTAGAAAAGGAACCACGAACCTATTACGAGGTTGTAACCTCAACTGAGGGACCTCAGTGGTGAGAAGCCATAAAAAGCGAAGTTGATTCTATTCTTCAGAATCACACGTGGGAATTGGTTGATCTTCCTCCGGGGTGTAAACCATTAGGTTCTAAATGGGTCTTTCGGAGGAAAATGAAACCTGACGGCTCCATTGACAAGTACAAAGCTAGACTTGTGATCAAGGGGTATAGCCAACGCGAGGGCTATGACTACTTTGATACTTACGCGCCTATGACTAGGATAGATTCTATCAGAATGATCATCGCATTTGCATCCGTACGAAACCTGGATGTTACCAAATGGATGTAAAGACTGCTTTTCTAAATGGCGAACTAGATGAAAAATCTATATGGAACAACCCGAGGGGTTTAAGGTTCCGGGCCAAGAAAAGAAGGTCTGCAAACTTGTGAAATCATTATACGGTCTTAAACAAGCGCCAAAAGTATGGCATGATAAGTTTGACGAGGGAATGATGAGCAACGGTTTTAAGATAAATGAGTCGGATAAGTGCGTATACTTTAAGGACACATCTGAAGGGTATGTCATTTCATGTCTGTACGTAGACGACATACTCATCGTTGGAAGCAACGATAGGATGGTCAAGTCCACCAAGGACATGTTGAACGCAAGATTCGACATGAAAGATTTGGGTCTGGCTGATGTGATTCTTGGAATCAAAATTCTAAGAAGACCGGATGGTCTGAGCTTGAGCCAATCCCACTACATTGACAAGATCCTTGAGAAATTCAACAAGGATGATACAAAGATAGCTAAGACGCCGATAGACGTAAGTGTTCACCTTGCTAAACACCGAGGGAGTAGCGATTCTCAGATAGAATACGCTAGAGTCATCGGAAGTTTGATGTATCTAATGAGTTGTACACGGCCAGACTTAGCTTGCACCATTAGCAAACTAAGTAGGTATACGAGCAATCCGAGTGCTGAGCACTGGAAGGCCATAGTCCGAGTAATGAGATACCTTCGGTATACTCGAGATTATAGCCTATGCTACGTCAGGTATCCACCCGTACTGGAAGGATACACTGATGTCAATTGGATTGCGGATAATAAGGATTCAAAATCCAGAAGTGGATTTGTTTTTATGCTAGCCGGTGCAGCTGTTTCCTGGAAATCCTCAAAACAAACGTTAATTGCCAGATCCACCATGGAGTCTGAGTTCATAGCACTAGACAAGTGTGCAGAACATGCCGAATGGCTTCGGAATTTACTTGAGGATATTCCAAACTGGGAAAAACCAGTTCCTCCTATTTGCATTTATTGTGACTGTCAGTCAGCAATAGGACGAGCTCGGAACAAATTGTATAATGGTAAGTCTAGGCACATTCGTCGAAGACACAAAACCATTAGGCAACTTCTCAACACGGGTATTATCTCGATTGACTATATCAAGTTAAAGGATAATTTAGCGGATCCATTAACCAAAGGGTTAACAAACGAGCAACATGAGAAGTTAGTGGTAGGAATGGGTCTGAAAGCCCTACCTTTGCTGGGAACGTTCCATGAAGGAAAACCCAACCTGGGTGGTACCTGGGTTCAATGGGACAACCTACCTGTGGAATGAAGCACGGTCACTGTGGGGGCAAGCCGGATCACCGACTTAACACCCCTCTGTTCCTACTGAGATATGGTGACTCCCAAAAACGATGAGGTTAGCATGGTGCTTTAATGATTCTTGAACTATGGACAACGAGGTCCAAGTGGAGTAATCGGGATACTCTTAGAAGAATCACCTATGTAAGAGTAAAGTGCGGTCACTTCAACAGAAGGATTTTGGGCTGATCCTGTGTGACACTCTCGCAGAACCAGATGCGTGTTCCACGACTATAATGGGCACACCCATGAGAACGGAATGATGATCGGTTGAAACTTGTGTATTGTATATCGTCGTTTACATAAACGGCAGTACAGTTCAAAGACATCACGTTCTACTCAACAGCCAGTAGAGAAGGTATACTTTATAAGGAATAGGTTCAAAGGCATAAAACCTACCTACTCTTGCAGGTTTCAACTTCAGAGTTGTTGCCAATTACATGAATTAATTTTCATTCATGTGGGGAATTGTTGGAAATTTTTAAAGTAAATTGGACATTTTCGGACATAAAATCGGTTGGGTCCACAAAATTATTTTCCAAAATAATTATGAACGATTAATCTCGTAAGTAAGACGAACGTCTTGATATATGACACATCATAAACGGTGCTCGGGTGAATGAGAAATTAATTCTCAAAGTTGAATGCTAAGGTAGAGTAAATGCCTTTGTCCCACACCGGTTTCTAAACCTTTCGTATTCTCATATTTAAGCTTAGACTTTGAATTGAGCTTATGAAAGGAACAAGAAGAGGACTCCTCGCGCGCCCGCCGCCGCCGCCGTCCGTCCGGCTCGGCACGTCGCGGTGAGGCGCGTCGCGCCCGCGTCTGCAGCGTGACGTGGCTAAATTTTTACGAGACCGAATTAAACACGCGTGGACACTTCGTAATTAACGAAGTGTCGTCCAAAGGATTGAAGCATGCATGCATTACGGACGAAGAGTCACTCGACTCTTCGTAATGTCCGATGGTCCTACGAAGAGCCAACTTCCTCTCCTATAAAAGGGAGAGGTTGGCTGCAGAGATAAAACAAGCATACACTCGAAAATCTCTCTCTGTCTCTGCATTCCAAAAGTTCCGATAACTCCCCAACTCCGGTCATCTTCTCCGCCGATAGCTCTCCGTCATTCTCGCTCGCCGGTGCTCTGCTCTACCGCTCTAGACTTAGCACGTTGCGGTTTTATCCTGGGAGGAGATTGCCCACGTTTGTCAGTGCGGGAGGCGGGCAATACTACCTTAAGGAAAGCTTCGGTGACTCCGCTTTCCTAACCTACACCTCGAGAAACTACTCCGGCGAATCCCATTTTCCGATCATCTTCTCCGAGGTCACGGCCTTGCTGTCTGTTCGTGTTCCCCCAGTCCGTTCGAGCTTCCGAAGACTCCAGTTTTATTTTTCTTTTATTTTTGTTGTAAAGTCCGAACGTTTTATAAGTTCGGATTATTTTATTTTTATTTTCCCGCTGTAATAATCAACACTTTATTGGTCCTTTCATTTAATATGAAGGGAGACTCCATTTGCAAGTTATCAAAGGATTATATTCAAAATGACCGATTATCCACTTGAAAATAAGTTTTACAGATTATTCCACGTCAAAAAAGTCAAAAAGTAATGAGTATAAAAGCTTATGAGTTGAACTAAGTAATCGATTAGTTCACTTGCAAAGTTTTTTAAATCAATGAGTATATAAGCTTTTGATGAGTAAACTAATGAGTATATAAGTTTTTGAGTTGAAAAAAAATCATGGGTACTCAAAATGACCGATTGTCCACTTGCAAAGTTTTTAAATTAAAATTATATTTACTCTTTTGAAAAAAAATAAAATGAAATAAACAGTGCATAGTTTTAGATACTTATCTCAATTACTTTTAAATTAATATTCTCTACGTCCACAAATAAACTTTACGTTCACTATTCACAGTGTCAAACTTTATTCACTTTGTTGGCCTATTTTCGTCACCCATTTGATAAAATAATATAGTCATGTCACCTCTAATTTTTATTTTTAAATTCTACACCATTTTGTAGTGTTTTCATATAAAATGCTTTGGAAAAATAATTTTAGTCAAACATCGTAACGCGCAATGTAAAGTTTATTTGTGGACATAGAGAATATAATTTATATAAATTTTTCAAAATAATTACATAAATATGCATCATAGAATTTATTTAGTATTTTAACGGATGCGACTATCAGTGTCCAATTCTTTTATGGTTCAAACAAATTTCAATTTTGCAAGTAGAAAGACAAAAGAGGTGGAATTGATGAATTGAGGTTTGCTTTTGAAGTGAGTGCGAAAGGTTAGCTGAGCATAGCGTGCCGCGCGTCCACTCCACTCCAGTCTGGCAAAATTACTTCATCCGAAACGTGCCGCTTTGTTGAGCTGTCACAAATTTATATACTCTCTCCCTCCCCAATTTGATTAGAAATTGCGTGTTACGGAGTGAAATTTTCTATTTTTTGAAATTATTTTATTTAGAAATTATGATATCAATAAAATATAAGAATTACATATTAAAAAACTACGTCAAAAGTTCTACAAAACAAGAGGTGACAACAATATTTTATTTTATCAAATTCTTAATGAAATCGCGTAAACAAACAAAAGTTATCGAGAAAAGAGAAAAAAAATTGTAATCTATTTAGAGACGAAGGGAGTATTAAGAACCAACGTTTTGCATCATCTTACAATGCACCCTTCAATATTACGCCGTATTTTGTTCAAAAAAATTAAACTAGACAAATTTTATGTGTCCGATTTAATTGACTCATATGTCTCCATCCTTAAATGTTTAACATATTTCAAAAAACGAGGCAAAATATCAAGTCTTTTCAACTCGTTTCATTTAAATATTGGTATTGAAATAAGAAATAAAAAAATAAAATTTACATATTTAAAAACTACATGAAAAATTCTTTGAAATAAGAGGTGTCAAAAATATTTTATTTTTATCGAATAATCAATAAAAACATATAAATAAACAAAAATTCTCATGACTGTTAGAAAAACAAATGTGGAAGGAAGTATGTCACATTAACAAGCATTCAATTAATTTTTCATTTGTTTTAAAAAAAATTGCAATTTATTTTTTGCTTTTGCTAAATTGAGAGGGATGTGCTGACTCGTAATGTTTTTCTTAATTTCTCCACAATATTGGATAAATTTACATGTACCCCAAAAATTATACCCGGACTGGAGTACCTCAAAGCTCTGCGCTTACACTATTTGTCAATGTAATTTACATTGATAGAAAATATCAACACAAAATTTTGCAATCACACTAATATTTTGTGTCAATATGAGTTCTCAAAATGTAAACATAAATATTTACACATTTAAGAGATACAATCTTTAGGGTACATTTAGGTCATGTTCTCCCTGACTTATTTTTTACCTATTACTTATTTTTGATGGAATTAGATCAGATCAATATTAATTTTAAAGATAACTACATTTAGAATAATCAAAATTTATTCTAATCAGATCAAAACTAATCAAATCAAATAAAAAATAACATGACCTTAATCTACTTTTTACCCCATGGGGGAGAATATTTAATGGGGAAGCGCATCTTAGATAAGAGCAGACCGACTAATAAATAAGTCGGCCACGCTTGGTGTCACTTGAATACATTAAGTGGCTAAGAATAGAAAGCTTTGAAACGTTGGAACTTGGAACCCACACCATCCACTCCTAAATACACTATTTTCAATTCAAAAAATGAAAGTTTAAAATACTCCATCCTATCTTATCTCATAACAAAATTTACAATTTTTTTCGTTTAAACCGAAAAGAATGCGTGTGGCATTATATATTGACATTTTCAATTTTTTTCGGTATTATATATGTTAGTATTTTTGGCATTATATTATGTAGGTTTTATTGGTGAAAAAGCTAAACTAAAGTGATTTTCACAAAAATTGAAAGCAAAAACACTTTATAACTGGCTCTCCAAAACAATGTTCTATATACAAAATAGTGGTAGAAAAAAGCAAAGACTGAGATGCCAAATAGAGTAAAATTATTTCCACTTAAATGAGAGGCTAAAATTTTAAAAGCAACACACTATCAAACACCTTCATAGACTTGGAACGTAAGAAATGTCAAGGGGCAACTTCGCGTGAATGATCTCACAGCACATATGATACATAATAGGGTGTAATAATTTCATATCAAATAATTTTATTTGATCCATATAAAAGGCATAGTTGTTTTTTGTTTTAGGATAAGAATATGAAAGTTTTAGTTTTTTCTCTATATATTATGTTTATTTTAGTTATTATTTCACCAAATTCATAATATTTGGTGAATGCTAGTAGGTCAAAGTAAAAATTGTTTGATACTAAAAGATCCTATTTTTCCCTAAATAGGACTAATTATGATTTTTTCTCTATATAAGAGTTGTTTGTTTTTAGCTTCCAAATTTACCCTTCTCATTGTATGATTTCCACTCTACCATCTTTTTTCTTACTTGTTAAGAGTCTGTTCTTCAAAGTTAGAAAAGCTCAAATTAAAAAGTTTTTATATTCTTACAAATTAAACAAGTCATTAACGTGCCGGAAAACATTGGAATTAGAGGATATATAAGACTTCTTTCACTAAAATATCGGATACTTATTTAACTATTCTAGGGATGCAAATGAGGCATGATGTTCATAGACTTTAACTAAGTTCAGACTGAAAGTAAATTTAAGGAGTTGACGCATCCAAGCCATTATATATGAACACCATATATAGTATTGACTATTGATTGTATTGATGTACACGTCTGCTGTAAGATGAATATATATGTTATTACAGAACAGAGTAACTGAGTAATTAAAGTAAACAGAATACGTAAAGACACTTAGATTTAACGTGGTTCACTAACATTGTAATGACTACGTCCACATGCAAGAACGAAGGCGGATTGTATTATGACAGCGGTTTCAGAGTACATGGATAGTTCTTGTGCCCTACGTCTATATAAACAGGCACACAAAACGGGCTAGGCCCAATACAATAATTAGAGCCTAATACAACAACATGACATACAGTCATGGATAGTCAACGAGACCCTCGTTTGCTTATCTGCGTATAGGAAACACAATACATATTCAAGGCATATTAAAAATATATAAGTGAACAAATTAAATCCCTTAATTCATTCGTTCCATGCCTCAACCTCAATTTCGTTCCCCAAGCCACACATGCCACCTCAAGTCAATCCGCACCCATCTCGTTCATGGATCGTCGTATGAGTCTGAGCCATATGGCTCGACCTCGAATACTCGGTCGTCGAAGTATATATATATATATATGGACAATTTCGGCTATATATATATACACTCTTTTCATGTTAAATGGATAGTTTTTTCCATAAAACTAACCATGCATCAAATTTTTCTTTTATGTATTTTAAAATTTAACTTATCAATTTGACATTAAGGATAAATACACCTAAAATGAAAATGGATATATATAGTAACCTCTAAGAAATGATATCAATGTTCACACTATATGTATAATCAAGAACTCGAAAAAAAATCCAAATTACTCCATCCGTCCCGGAGTATTCGTCCAGTTTTAATTTTTAGAACTGTTCATCTAATCTCTTTGACTCATCAAATTCTCTCAATGTGTAAGTCTAAATATAGTCATGTGTGATCATGTTTGATTTGTCTTAACATATAGATTATTAATATATAATTTCTATAATTTTTTAAAATTCAAATTACAAGATAAAATATATTAAAGAAGTGTATTGGATAGTGTGTAAAAATGAAAGTGGACAAATATTCTGGAATGGAGGTAGTATATAGGATAAGACTTTCTTTAACTAAAGGAGACTATACTTGACCACGTGTGCAAATGTACAAACCAATCACAATCAAACACAACCATTAACAGTCGTATATTTTGCTTTTTCCATTTATTCAAAGCTAAGCTTTGACCTACGCACCCAATTAACTTTCACTTCATCACAATCCTCTTGTTAATGACAACTTCGTTACGGCTTAATTAATTGTTCATTTCGCCTAAACGACGTTGAACTTCATTTTTGTTTTGTTTAAAAGAATTCAAAAAAAACAGTGAAATTTTTTGGTTTGTTTGATTAATAACTTTTCCATCATCTCCGATGGAGCCAAAATTTCACCATTTTTTGGCTTTGGAGTGTGATGGAATAAATCAAAATGGATCTCTAAACTATCTGCGCTTCTTTAATTAATGAAGTAGCAGTTAGTCAAGCAATGCAACTTTCGATGTTGAGCCGGGGGTCTCTTTGGAAACAGCCTCTCTACTTTCAAGTAGGGGCAAGGTCTGCGTACACACACCCTCCCCAGACCCTATTCTCGTGGGATTTAACTGGGTTGTTGTTGTTGATTAATAACTTCTCAAAATGCAAAAACTAACAAAACTTCATTTTCTAAGGTTGTTATCAAAGGAGAGTTTCAGCTAAACATTTTTTTGTTAGGAATGCCACTTGAATTAGTTATGTTTAGATATGAAGCAAAATTGCAAAATAAGTGGGGATGGGATTATATATTTTGATAAAGGAAACTATGAACTCTATAAGAGTATGCATGGAGGCATAGGGCCGGGATCGTGCATAGCTTCACTCCAATCCCATATTAGAATGATATTAATCGTTCCACGTTAAGTCCGTACGAATTTGTTTTTTCAACGCCTTTCGAAAAGTCTTATACTAATTAATGAGCTGGATTGAACCATTATGTTTTAGTTCATTTCATTTGCTTCTAAACCTCCAGTGTGGGACTTGGATGAATTCCAACAGGGGGCAGCAACCTCGATATTTTACATTTCATTAGTTTTCAAACATGGAATCAAATAATTAAAACAAAAAGGTCATAAAATAGAAAAACATAGTTTACGAAATATAATACTCCCTTCATTTTCTGAAACGATTCCTGTTTTGGTTTGGGAGATTTTTTTCCATAGTTTGACCCTGTAATTATATCTTTATCATCGAAAACAAAGAAAGACAAATCATTTAAGTGACGTATTATATCATTTGAATAAAGTATATTGCAATGACTTAATTTAGATATATTAGTCATTTTTACAAAAATAAAAATGTTTAGGAAAACAAAAAAAATGAAAGAAGAATTGCTTTAGGAAAATGAGGGAGCATTATAAATAGTTCACTTTCAGAACATCTTTTGGTCTATGCTAATGTTTAATGACGAACTAAGGGTTTATAATCCTAGGGGTACACCAAATAGGGCTGTTCATCGGTCTAAGACCGGACCGAATCAGACCAATCCGGACCGGAACGAAGACCGAAATGAGTAAATTCAAGGACCGAAGACCGGACCTAAATCTACTCGGGTTTGGATCGGACCGGACCAAAATATTTAGGACCGAACCGGTCCGGACCGTTTGGACCGAAAAAAATACATTTTTTTTTAATTATTTTGATCAATTAAATATATTTTAGACTTTTTTACTTTGTACCTTTTGAAATAGAAAATGAATAAAAAAAAATATGCAACCTTAAAATAGATACACAATATGAACTACTTCAATGTAGAACCATAAAAACAAATAAGAAACGTTTTTTTAGATTTTTTTTTAAATTACTTAATAAAAAACCTTTTTAATTAAATAAATTAAAATATCTATTAAAATAAAGCATTAAAGTGTAATACAGAACTTAAAAAGTAGAGTTTTAGTATCTAGGTCTTTTAGGTCCAGTAGGGTCATTAGGTCCAATCGGTCCGGACCTAAATCATTTCGGGTTTGGACCGGACCGGACCGAAACCCGAATGCCTAAATTTTCTGGACCGAAGACCAACCCAAAATCCATTCGGTCCGGGTTCAGTCTGGACCTAATGGTTCGGTTCGGTCAGTTTTTTCGGTTCGGACCTAAATGTGAACAGCCCTAACACCAAAGATGTACCCCAAATGTCCCCCACCCCCCCTTAACCACAAAAATTGGTAAGTAAATTTAAAAAAACTAAATAAATAAAAATCAAATAAAAATGGATGGTGAAGAAACATGTGGTATACATTTGGGGTATACCAAAGATGTACCCCTAGCATCTCCCTATAATAATTACTCGTACATTTTTTGGTGAACAATGAGTTCGACTTTTTTTTGCGTAGTGACCCTTATTTTATCGGAACTCTTTTAATGTAATATTTTTCTGAGGCCTTAGAATATTTGTCCAATTTTTACTTTTTGCATTCAAAAATGATAAACTTTGATCATCAATTATATAAAATTTATATATTTTGAAAGAACCAACAAACTCAACCTAAATCTCAAGCTTGTAATTGTGACCCAAGAAAAACTTATTATATTATAACATTCTCCTCGCGTGCACGCGTGACTGCTTCGAGCCTTGCACGTGAAACTTTTAATTTGTTTAATCAGGGTGTCATTGTGTTTTGAACCCGTGATATCTTATTAGTCAATAAGATTTTGATTCCATATTAAGGAATCAGCTCAATCAAAATCTCAAACTTATCATTGAAGTCCATTTGTAAGTGCTCACCTAGTCCGATTTAAAATGGTTTGGTTGTCCAGTTCAGGGTGAGTATTAAGTGGTATCTCACATCAAATATTGAAAAAAATATTTATGGCTTTATAAGCTCTTGAGTTGAACTAGTAATTGATTAGATTGAATTTTTTTTTAATATGTTCAACCCAATTAAGTATCTTATGACTCAATAAAGTTATCCTCACCTCATTCTATATTCTATCATGGTATCAGATCAGGTTTTGGCCCACCTCGTTTTTCAAGGTGTCGATCTAAACGTTCATTCCTACCGGCTCATGAATTTTTAGCATAGCTATCCGTGGCAAAAATAGTCTTGGCAAATCTAACACAATTATTTGTCTTGAAGTCACTACCCAGGGACTCTTGGTTTTACAAGTGTTGTTGCATTCTCAAATACTGGATTCAACGAGAAGGAATGAATTCCATTTGTAAATGGTCAATCAGATTGATCGAAAATGGTTTGGTTGTCTACTTGAAAGGAGTGTTAGAGTATCTTACATAGAAAGTTTATCAAAGAGAAAACTAATCGATATATAAATTCTTAAGTTAAATTAAATAATCGATTAGATTCAATTTCTTAATTTGGTTCAGCCCAATTACTTTATGATCCAATTAAGGAATACTTTCTTCATCCTAAATCATCTATACATTATTTAAAAAGACATGAATTTTTTCCCGCCCATGCATGACACTCATATATGGAAAGTGTTGACAACATAAATGGTAGTTTAATTATTTTACCTTAATGTTTTCCTTCCATTTCAAGTATGTTTTTATTTTTATTTTTATTTAAATCTTACACCATTTAAGCATTTAAATTAAATAGTAGTGAACCATTGGGGAATTGAAGTATGGAAATAAAATACACTGCATTTAAATATTAAAATAAAATTTAAAAATTACAAATTAAGAAAGTATGGGCAGGATTAAAATGATTTATTTCAAATAAACTACAAATTAATTATTTATCATTAAAAAATATTATAATTTACAAGCACAAACGCGTAAAAATGGTAAGTTTTCTAAAATCACTCTATTCTTAAAAGCAGGTAAATTATTTTCCCGCCCAATGCACTCATCTCCTCCGCCGTCGATATGAAACAACAAATAAGATCTCTGGCTATGATTGGTTGTGTAATATTACCTATTTAGAATGATAAATTAAAGAAAATTTTGCATCATAATCACTCTATTCTGATAAAAAAAGGAAGGGAGTAATTTGTTTCCTAACCAATTTCGCCTAATTACTTGATTGTGATAAAAAAAAGAAGGAACGGTGCAAGAGATTTTTTATATTTTGTTTCCTTTTTAAATAGGTAATTATTTATGCCTAATTATTACTACTATTATTATTATAATTACTTGGGATAATTTACGCCTGATTATTTTATCAAAAAGTAATTATTTATGCCAAATTAAATAGGTAATTATTTACTTAATCACTCTATTCTTAAAAGAAAATACTTTTAAGAATAATAGAATGATAAATTAAAAGAAATTTCGAATGCATAATTACTTAATTTTGGTAAAAAAGGAAGGGACTAATTTTGCAAACAAGATCTACGTTGTTTCCTTTTTAGAATAATTTTGCATGCATAATTAATTAATTACTCTATTCTTATTTAGAATGATAAATTAAAGAAAAATTCGACTGCTTAATATATTTCTAAAAAGGAAAAAAATATAAAAAATATTATTTATATAAACTTCTTTTATACTACCGAACTTTTTTATTAAATTCTAATTGATATAATAAAAAAAATGATTACCATTCAACTAAAAATAATATTTGTCCATAAAAGGTAATAATCACGTTAAGTTGTAAATTTTTTAATTAATGCATTAAATTTACAGTTTCGTAATTTATGTAATTTCCAATTAAGAAACAAACCATTTTAATCATACAAACCATTCGTTTCCTTTTCGGAAAGAAATCAAATCTAAAAGAAATGTCAAAGTAATACATAGAAATGGTGGTACATATAGTAAGTGTTGAATAAATAAATGATAATTAAATCATAAATCACCGTGTAATAAGAATAGATCATGTATTACCGTGTAACAAGAATAATAATATTAATATATCGTGTAATAATATTACCGTATTTAATCATTATTAATTTATTACTATGTAAGAAGAATGATAATAATATACTGTGTAATAAAATTACCGTACTTAGTCATTATTATCGTCTAATAATTATAATCTAAGAAGCTTTCAATTTAAAAATATCTACATTTAGAGAACATGGCCAAACTTAATATTACCATATTTAATCATTATTAATTTATTAAGGTGTGATTATGTTAAGAAAATAAGCTTTCAATTTAATTATGTTTCCATTTAGAGATTCGGTGCCAAATATTTTATAAAGAATTTTAAATATACAAGTTTATGCATTTAATTAGGAAGGCACAATTAAAAAATTAAAATAAAAAATAATAAAAGAAATTAAATATAAAAATATGTCAAAGTAATACATAGAAATGGTAGCACGTATGTAAATATGTTAAGTGTTGAATATAGAAATAATAATTAAATCATAAATTACTTTGTAGCAAGAATAAATCATGTATTACCGTGTAGAAAAAATAATAATACAAATATACCGTGCAATAATATTAATGTATTTAACCATTATTAATTTATTGTCGTGAAAGAATAATAATAATAATATATCGTGTAATAATATTATCGTACTTAGTTATTATTATCGTGTAATAATTCTAACCAATAAGTTTTCAATTTAATAATGTTTCCCTTTAGAGATTCAGGTCTAAATGTTTTATGGAGACATTTTTTTAAGAGGTGTGCCTTTAATACATGGAAACATATTGAATAATATATACCTTTATATGTTGAACAATCAACCATTGATTAATAACTTACCCGGAAAAAATTAGATGCATGGAAATAGAAAAATATTTTAACTTTTTTCATACTTTAAATGCAGTCATTCTCAATCACTAAAGAAGTCTTTAAATAAATAAATGTTTTAAAAGTTTAATATATAAAAAGTTTGATATATAAAAATTATACGAGTAATGTAGAAAATCATGAAGAAGTCTTTAAATAAATAAGTGTTTTAAAAGTTTGATATATAAAAATTACTACGAGTAATATAGTTTATAAATAAGTCTTTCGTTATTTGTAAAACAATTATTTTTTGTACCTTAAAATAATAAAATCTTTATATTCTACTCCCTCCCTCTCAAAAGAAGTTCCCTTATTGATTTTTTGGAAAATTAAGGGAGGGATATTTGGTGTTGACTTTCCAAAAATACCCTTGATGTGATTGATAAAAGTAAGATGTGATAGAGAGATTATTAGTAAAAAGATATGATGTGATAGGTAAGGTATGAAAAAGTATGGGATAAAAGAATTTTTTTAATAGAAAAAGGAAGGAGTTTGTGGGACAAAGAAAAAATGAAAGGGGGAGATGTTTCAGGGACGAAGGGAGTATTAGATAAGAAATTATATCCTTCAAAAATGATCTTAATTTAGTAATATAAGTATGACCCGTACAACGCACGGGAGTGATGCTAGTTTTCATATACAAGTATTATATGTTGATACTAGCTAGAATATCCTTATAAAATTTATTTTGTAAATATTTTCAAAATACTCCATATTATTTTATCTATTTAATACATTCTGTAGTTAAGTTCATTAATATATTAATGATCAGTCTTAGTTAAGTGAAAAAATTAAAATGGGATAAATATTATGAGACGGAGAGAGTAAAAATTTATTGGGTCCCTTCATGGATGAGCGTTGAGTTGTATATTTAGATTTATAATGTTTGGATGAAAATTTGTTTAATTGAATTTATCTAAATATTGGTGTCAAGTTAAAAAAATTATGTATCTAAAAGTTGCGTAAAAAAGTCTACAAATAAAAACAACTAGTCAAAAAAGTCCATGAGCCAAAATTAGAGCTTGTTTATTTTGTCTGGTCTAATTTGATCTGATATAAATTTATTAAACCTTGATCTGATCTGGTCTAATATAATGTGATTCTGATAAGAATAAACAATACAATCTTCGTCACGAAGTTGATTACAATTTTTTAGGATTTATCTCTCAATAACTTTAATTTTTTTGAAGTCTCTCAATAACTTTAATTTGATTGTGTATTTTCACGGTTATTTAATACTCCCTCCGTTCCCAAATAAACTTCCTCTTTTGTTTTTTCTTTGTCCCCAAATAAACTTCTCTTTTCCCTTAAAAAACCCCTTTTACCCCCCCTTACTTTTCCATAGCCTACCTATCACATCATACCTTTTTACTAATAATCTATATATCACATCTTACTTTTACACATCACATTAAGGATATTTTTGGAAAGTCAACACAAAAATATCCCTCCCTTAAATCCTCAAAAAGTCAAAAATGGAAGTTTATTTAAGAACGGAGGGAGTACAATATTCTTGTAACATATTGTTTTGTAAAACCTAAACGTAGTTTTTTAAAATATAAATTTTGAAACAAAATATTTATTCTTATACCAATTAATTTCGTAATAATGCAGGAATTTGTCTCGTAAATGTAAAATTTTAATCAATTTTGACACGGAGAGTGTAGGAAAATATTTAGTGTAGGAAAATAATGCAGGAATTTGTCTCGTAAATGTAAAATTTTAATCAATTTTAACTTAATATTTTGCCTTGGGAATATAAGTGTGGCAAATATTTAGGGACGGAAGGAGTACATAACTACAATGAAAACCAATTAATCTAGACCAAATCTAATCAAATTAGTCTCTAATAAAATCAAATCAGATGTAATAAGAGGATGAACCCAAAGTCTAATCTCGAATCAATTAGGAGACTCTGACAGGCCGCAGAATACTATAACGGGTGGGGGGGGGGGGGGCAAATAGGTGAGTAGTCGGTAGCTATCAGCCTATCACGCGCCAAATTTTAAAAAACGTTTCTTTTTTCTTACTTAACCTTTGTGACACGTGTATGCACGTGTCCTTTCTGCCTGCTCTAATTTTCTCCGACTTCATTAACCCCTTTAAAAAAAGCATTAAATAGCTGTGTACTTTTGATTTATCCACACTATTTAAGTTAAAAAGCATTAGGCCTTATTTTGGAGCATTTTTATTAAGTTTATCAAGTTGGATAAAATATTAATGGTGTAAATTAATTTAAATATTAATGGTGTAAATTAGTTTTGAAAACGCTAAGACCAAGTGAATGTTAACCTTTAAAGCTGATCTCAAACAACCTAAGACCAAGCTAGGACCTTAGTCTCTATAGAATTGTTCTTTTTGAATAATGTGTAAAATTCTATTTTTTTAATTTATTACTTCATCTGTTCTTAAATAAATTTAACTCTTTGATCAACATAAAAAATTCCATTTTTAAATTTATTTTATTCAAAAATTAGTATAAATATAAAAAATAAAATAAGAAGTGAAAATAATATTTTATTTTTATCTGAAAGTAGCTGCTTCTGGTAGCAGGGTCCAAGGGGCAAAGCCACTGGTCGAGGTCGAGCTGGAAATTTTTTATTTTGAAAATTACTCCGTATTATTTTATGAATATCCTTTAGATTTTCATGGACAAAAATCGATCAAAAACACATTGTATTCGAGCATATAGATATACGTTCAAAAACAGGCCAAAATCGCATGCAAGTCTTCCTCACGCGAAGAGACATGTCTGGTCACTTCTTTGTCTCTGCAAATACAAGGATGCACGATATGATTGAGAGATAGCTTTCCCATACTTGTTCTCGAATTAATATTTTGTCCGATTGAAGTATTTTGGTATATCCAAAATAACTTTAGTCTCAAAGCGCGTTCATACTATAAGTTCGTATATCATTTTTATTACGGTGTGAAGCAACGTTCCAATTCATCTTCATGGTCCACCAATTTTGGTTTTGTCAGACTTTCGACCATTGCAAGGATTTGTAGGAGATACGACCACCGTATCACACACCTTACATTATAAAGCAGAGTGCCCCCAATAATATGGGTTAATTTTATCCCCACTATCGAGTGCACTATACTACGCCCTATTAATTTGCGCCCCTTAAAATCATTCTTATTTCTATTTAGAAACTACTTTTACCTCTTACTTTTTCATACCCTACCTATTACATTATATCTTTTTACTAATAACCTACACATGACATTCTGCTTTTACATATCACATCAAAGATATTTTTGAAAAGTCAACACAAATAAATTATATCTCTTTATTTTACTAC
The DNA here is from genome assembly GCA_003260385.1 of Cuscuta australis. Classification (NCBI taxonomy): domain Eukaryota; kingdom Viridiplantae; phylum Streptophyta; class Magnoliopsida; order Solanales; family Convolvulaceae; genus Cuscuta; species Cuscuta australis. The sequence goes on from NQVE01000192.1 coordinate 2,871,987, forward strand.
TTTAGTCAAACCGTCTCTATCTTTATGGGACAGAGGGGTATGTTTTATTACTATTTACTACTCCCTCCGTCCCTCATAGTTCTTCTCATTAGCCCTTTTTGTTTGTCCCACATAGATCTTCTCATTACCTTTTTTAACATTTAAAATAACACAACTATCCTCACTTACTTTATTTATTATACCTTTTCCACGTTATTTAATACACACACCCATTTTCATTAAGGGTATTTTGGTAAACTTTCACTATTTTTCAATTCTTCTTAAAATCACAGAAAGTCAAAACGAGAAGATATTAGGCGAACGGAAGGAGTACAAAATTCACTTTAATTATGTATGATCGGTCGTTGACTCCCGGGTCAACTGGTCCGGCCAACCAATTAGCCTTTGACCCACTAACTTGTTCAAGTCAACATTCAATCCATTTTCGAGAACATTAGTTCAAACTCCTTTGGAACTGAATATTCTCTTTTGTTGCACTCTTCTTTAATTTATAAGCCCACATATACGCGGGTCTTTCTTCCATTCTTTTGAAAACATGGTCAATGCATGGTCACATCAACGACTCCTTACCTTTAGTTTATCGCTATCTGTTAAATATATTCTATATTTAATGTAAATATATTGTTTCCTATTATTGACTCCTACTTTGTATAGGAATAGGAATCCCATGTCTATATAAACACATGTACTCCCACATATTCTTTCAAGGAAATTAATCTTTCTACATGGTATCGGAGCCTAAAACACCAAAACCCTAATTCTCTCCCCTTCTCTCTTCCTCCTTCGGCCCGAACCGCCGCCCCACCTGCGGCAGCCCTACCGCCGCTGTTTCCTCCTCTCACCGGCAGCCTCCTCTTCTCTCTCTCACTATCATGGCCGAAGCCAGTGAAGTCACCTCCCAAACTACCTCCCCCAAAACACCTCATCTTGCTTTCACAACAGTATCTAATGTAAAACTCCATGTCCCCGTTCAACTCAGCCTCTCTCAGCCCAACTACAAAAAGTGGAGCCGACTTTTTCTTCTCCTTGTTCGGCGATTCAACCTCCAGGGCTACCTCGATGGTTCCGTCGTCCCCCTCTTCAACGATGACAACGAATGGTTCCAACTCGACGCTCTCCTCCAGGGTTGGATTCTCTCTACCATCACCGATGAGGTCTCAGATCTGGTAATCTCTTCTGTTTCTACTGCCTCTGCTCTCTGGAAAGTCGTTCACGACTTGTTCCACAACAACAAACATGCCAGGGCCATGCAGCTGGAGCATGAATTTCGCACAACCATCAAAGGCAACTCCGCCATGGCGGCTTATTGCCAACAATTGCAGAATTTGGCCGACTGGCTGGACGATGTCGATGCACCAGTCTCCCAGCACCAACTTGTTCTCCAGATGCTTCGTGGTCTCCCTGCAGATCTTCAGGCACAAACATCTTTCATGCAATTCCAGGATCCCATGCCCACGTTTCTGCAGGTCCGTTCAGCTCTCATGCTTTTGGATTGCCAACGGACGAGTCCCACCGACTCGGGCACCACGGCTCTTCTCACGAATCGTGTTGGCGGCGGCTACCACGGCGGTACTCCCGACGGCTATGGCGGACAGCATGGCGGCACGGGCTATGGTGACGGCAATTCCGGTCAACGTGGAGGCTACGGACGAGGCCAAGGCCGTGGCGGTGGAAATCGGGGGCGAGGTCGCGGACGTCAAAACAGCTCACGACCGCGGCAATCCTACGACGGCAACAATACCTGGAACTCACCAAACCCTAACCCTAACCCGGGCCTCCTAGGTCCCCGCCCCAACCACCCCAACCTCGCCTATGCCTACTACACCCTAGCCCCCCTCCCCCGTCCAGCCCCACACCCCAAACCCTTACCCGACAGCCCCCCCTTCACCCCACCCCCATACCCGTACCCTTCTACGGCAGTACCCACCCCCACAGCCCCCACCCGACAACCCAAACACCCACCCCCACACCCGTACCCTATCCCTCCGTGAACCCTCTTGGTATATGGACACCGGTGCATCCCATCATATTACCTCTGACCCAGGTACTATTTCTCATGTTAATTCTCAATCTTTACATTAACCATTATATATCACTGTTGGTAATGGATCTAAAGTTAGCACTACGGCTGTTGGTAGTCATACCCTCCCCACCACCCCTTCCCTATGCCTGAAAAATATTCTTATTTCTCCTCACATCACCCACAACCTCATCTCTGTTCGTCAACTCACTCGCGATAATGACTGCTCTGTAGAATTTGACGCTAATGGTTTTTCTGTGAAGGATCGTCAGACGGGCACCGTGATACATCGCTCCAATGATCTGGGACCCCTCTACCCCTTAGGACGTCTAGTTGCCGCACAAGCCAATGTCGATCTTCAGACCTGGCACTGGCGCCTAGGCCATCCCAGTCAAACTGTCCTTAGCAATATTTCATCTCTTCCTTTTTTTTAAAAGTTATCAACATTCCTTATGTCATGTATGTCAATTGGGAAAGCATGTGCGCCTCCCATTTTTTTTCTTCTAGTCGTGTCTCAATGTTTCCGTTTCAATTATTACATACAGATTTGTGGCAGTCCCCGGTTCCAAGTATTACTGGTTTTAAATTTTATATGTTACTGTTGGATGATTTTTCTCATTACCTTTGGGTTTTTCCTTTAAAACATAAAAGTGATGCTTTTAATCATTTAACTTCATTTGTAGCATATGTCAAAAACCAATTTAACACAACAATAAAAGCAGTTCAATGTGACAATGGAACAGAATACCGTAACTCCCCACTCAAAAATATTTTTGACTCTTTAGGAATCCTCTTTTGTTTCTCGTGTCCTCACACCAGTCAACAGAACAGCCGAGCAGAGCGCACCATTCGTACCATAAACAACTCGGTTCGTTCCCTACTCTTTCAAGCCCAGCTCCCCCCCACCTTCTGGGTCGAGGCCCTCCACATGACAGCCCATATTTTTAACATTCTTCCCACCACCACCTTACAGAACAAAACCACCCACGCCACCCTCTTCAACTCCCCACCGTCCTACGACCACCTTCGCGTTTTCAGTTGCCTATGTTACCCCAATATTTCCACCACCTCTCCACACAAACTAGCTCCACGCTCCGCCCGCTGCATCTTTCACGGCTATCCCTCTAACCAACGCGGGTTCCGTTGCCTTGACCTTGACACTCACAAAATCATTACATCCCGGCACGTGGTGTTCGATGAATTTTGCTTCCCATACGGTCAACCCGTTTCCCCGCAAGATCTCAACTTTCTCGACATCCTATATGATGACCCACCCCCACCCTACACCCATTCCCCTCCCTACCAGCCCCACACCCACCCGCCTGCCCCCATTCCCCAATCCCAGCCCCGACTCAGCCCCCCCCTCTCCTAACTCCCGCGGACCAGACCCCCCAACACTCGGCCCAGCCCAATCCCGAAAGCCTAACCTAATCCCCCCCTCGCCCCTCCCCTCCCCTCACTGCTACCCAACCCCACTCCCCTCCCTCCCCTCGGCCCACTCCAGTGGCCCAATCCAGCCCACGGCCCAGCTCCCCGCCTCACCTCACACCCGATTCCCCACCCCCACCGGCCAACACCCACCCCATGCAAACCCGCTCTAAGGCCGGTGTCTTTTGCCCTAAACAAATCCTAGATCTTCACACCACCACATCCATCTCCCCTTTACCCCCAACTTACCGTAGTGCTATGAAAGATCCAAACTGGCATGCTGCTATGTGTGATGAATATAATGCATTGTTAAAGAATGACACATGGGAACTAGTACCCCCCCTCCCCCACCCAAAACATAATCACCGGTAAATGGCTTTTTAGACACAAATTTGGCCCGTCCGGTGAGTTATCCAGGTATAAGGCCCGATGGGTGGTTCGCGGATTCAATCAGCGTTTTGGTGTCGACTACAGCGAAACCTTCAGCCCCGTGATCAAACCTGCCACGGTCCGCATCGTCCTTAGTCTCGCATTATCTTGTGGGTGGCCTATCCATCAGCTCGATATTAAAAATGCTTTCCTCCATGGAGAGCTTCAAGAAACCGTGTATGCCAGCCAGCCTTCAGGATTTCAGGATCCTGAACGACCCCATCATGTCTGTCGCCTCAAGAAAGCTCTATATGGCCTGAAACAGGCACCTCGGTCATGGTATCACAGATTTGCAGGCTTTATTCAGACTATTGGATTTCGCGGATGCAAGTCTGACACATCACTTTTCATCCTCACGCATGCATCGGGGACCGCCTACCTCCTGTTATATGTCGATGACATTGTTCTCACTGCCTCCTCGCCAGCACTACTACAGAGTCTCATTCAGAAACTCAAGGCTGAGTTTGCTATGACAGACATGGGTGACCTGCATTTTTTCCTCGGCATTAATGTCCACCGCACAGCTCAGGGTCTTTTCCTTCATCAGACACAGTTCACCCATGATATCCCGAAGCGGGCAGGGATGGTCTCCTGTCGCCCCATATCCACTCCAGTCGACACGAAGGCAAAGCTCTCTTCCTCCTCCGGCACGGCACTTCCAGATCCCTCCCTTTACATGTCCATAGTTGGAGCTTTGCAGTATCTCACATTCACTCGACCTGATATTACTTATGCCGTTCAGCAGCTCTGCCTTCACCTGCATGCGCCTCGCGACTCTCACCTCACGGCCATGAAGCGCGTCCTCCGTTATCTCAGCGGCACCGCCACCCACGGCATCTACTTGACCTGCTCCATGACCAACTATCGTCAGGCTTACTCTGATGTTGATTGGGCTGGATGCCCTGACACCCGACGTTCTACTTCCGGGTACTGTATTTTTCTGGGCGACAACCTAATCTCATGGTCATCCAAACGCCAGGCTACCACGTCACGGTCCAGTGCAGAGGCAGAATATCGGGCTGTGGCTAATGCAGTTACAGAGACATCCTGGATTCGGAACCTACTCCTAGAGCTCCAGCAACCCCTACGGCATGCCACCCTTGTCTTCTGTGATAATGTTAGTGCCGTCTACCTCTCATCAAACCCGGTTCAGCACCAGCGCACCAAGCACGTTGAGGTCGACATCCACTTCGTGCGTGATAAAGTCGCACTCGGCCACATAAGAGTTCTTCACGTGCCTTCCTCCTCCCAGTATGCCGACATCTTCACCAAGGGACTGCCTTCTTTGCTCTTCCTCGAGTTCAAGTCTAGTCTGGGTATCAGACCACCTCCACACCCGACGTAGCCGGGAGCATGTTAAATATATTCTATATTTAATGTAAATATATTGTTTCCTATTATTGACTCCTACTTTGTATAGGAATAGAAATCCCATGTCTATATAAACACATGTACTCCCACATATTCTTTCAAGGAAATTAATCTTTCTACACTATCCCTTCGTTCACACACAATTTTTTTTTTCATTCGTTCATAAACTATTTAAAACGAGTCTAGGGACATTTACGTTACTTAGCTTTAATCGTGGAAGAAAGCATACTTCACACGTCCCAAAGTCAAAAACTCGACAAATCTATCTAACATTTAAATTTATTATATTTAAGAAAAGTATTGCTTGTCGTATATATTAAATAATAAAAGTTGGTAAATAACAAATAAAATATCCAGATCAAATGAGAAGTATTAAATTAAACTATATTTTATTAATATTTTCACACGAGCACCCTTTTTATATCGGTTTTTTTTTTTACCCCACTAGCCAACCTAACAGAAAAAAAGAAAAGAAAACAAAAAGAAAAAATAAAGTAAACAGAAAGGCAAAAAGAATAAGTAAAATATAGAGAAGCCACGCGTCGTGCTGCGAAGGAGACACGCAGGGGCCATATTTTTGTCATGTTCCTAAACCGAGTGGGCCCCGACAACTGGTTAAGAAGAGCTGAGTGTGTTTTTAACAGTGATCTCCACACACGGTGATACGTGGCAACATCCTGCGACCCTGGGCCCCACCGAATCGGCGGCACTACTCCCCTCTCTCTCCTTTCCTTCTATAAATAATGCCCCCCTCTCTCTCCTCCATTTCCCAATTTAGTTAATTTAAATTTTTATTTTCTCTCCGGAAAAACATACTTTCCGGCGCATCGTACCGGGGAAAAATGGGCATGAAAGAAACCGACCCGCTTTCGCAGCTGAGTCTGCCGCCCGGTTTCCGGTTCTACCCGACCGACGAGGAGCTTCTGGTTCAGTACCTCTGCCGGAAGATCGCCGGCCAGGACTTCTCGTTGCAGATCATCGGGGAAATCGATCTGTACAAGTTCGACCCGTGGGTTCTTCCCAGTAAGTCCGATGCTATAAATCTACAATCACAAGTTTGAGCTTTTTATTTAACACTGTATTTTGGGAATTTGGCTGGATAATAATGTGGTTGATTAATTAACTTGCAGGCAAGGCGATTTTCGGGGAGAAGGAATGGTACTTCTTCAGCCCGAGAGACCGGAAGTACCCGAACGGGTCTAGACCGAATCGGGTGGCGGGTTCCGGGTACTGGAAGGCGACTGGAACCGATAAGGTGATCTCCACCCAAGGGAGGAAAGTTGGGATCAAGAAAGCTCTGGTTTTTTATGTGGGCAAAGCTCCAAAAGGAACCAAAACCAATTGGATCATGCATGAGTACAGGCTCTGTGATGCTCCAAGGAAAGCTGGCAGTTCTCGGGTATGATTCAATTCACCCAAAAGACCTCTGTTTTATTTCAAACAAATCTACTCTCCATGTGACATGACATGTTTATTAGTTTGATTATAGAAAGCAAAGTTTGAATTTTTGGTATCTTAATGCTCTTTTCGTCCACAAATTAATTAACTTCTCGATTTGATTTTACACGTAAATTAAGAAAAAATAAAAACATTTTTTACTTTTCATATTTGTTTTTGGGTAACTGAAAATGAAATAAAGTATAAGTATAAATATTACTCCGTAATTGATAGGTAAAAGTGAGGTTTGTAATGCTTTTAAAGAAAAAAAACATTTGTTTTAGAAAGGAAATGTGAAAAAAATTTATGTACATAAATAATACGGAGTATTGAATAAAATGAACATTTTGTTTTCCTTTTTAATCCTCAGCTAGATGATTGGGTGCTTTGCCGGATATACAAGAAATTGACGAGCGCAGAGAAAGTGGCGGCCGGCGGGCAGAGCAAAGAACAGAGCCACCCGTCACCGTCATCTTCGTCATCACAGCTGGACGACATGCTGGAGTCGCTGCCGGAGATCGACGACCGGTACTTCACGTTGCCGAGGATGGGCTCTCTGATCAAGCAGGAAGAGAGGCTGAATTTGCAAGATTTGGGCGCCGGGAACTTCGACTGGGCGTGCATGACCCCGCTCTCCGATTTGGGTCAGGGCACCTCCGCCGCCGCCGGGCAGGCGCCGGCCGGAAACGACGTGAGCTTTCAGAACGACGTTTACGCCCTTGAGGGGATGAATTTCCAGGCCGCGGCGGACGAGGAGGTGCAGAGTGGGATCAAGCGGCAGAGGGTCGACGGTTCGGGTTTCTTCCAACAAACTTTCCCGGCGAGGTTCTCTGGCACGCCCGACCCGTTTGGAATCCGGTACCCGAACCCGAACCCGTCGACGGGCATGGGTTTCACCAGGCAGTAAATATCAGAAAAACGGGTCGGGTGAGGGAGGTGGTTGTATTTACTTTTTGGACCAGAGAGAGATGGGTAGGTGGGAAGGTTTGGATATAAATTGTAAGGGTACATATGGAAATATGCATCGACAGAAAAAGTTACCATCCAAAAATTAGGCAAAAATTGAATTTCCTCATACATATATATGTTCATGACTAATATGAGATGAAAATGATGATAAAAACAATAATGAAATATCCATATGTATTTCGATTTTGTTCTAACTTTTGTGTTTTGATTATAATTGTTAATTAGTATTGGTAATTAAAAAAGTATAATTGTATAACTGAAGATTAATTTGTATTCCGATTTTGAAATTTGGAGTAACAATTACTCATGTTGTTTCATAGCCAGAATAATTTACCTAAATAAAACTAAAATAAAATATAATTGAAATTTTTTATTTTTCCTCGTAAGTAATTTTTAAATTTAAATATAAAATTATTTCCACATCCTAAGATCTTCTCATTTCTTGTTTTGATTTTTATGATGTTTAATTAGAGTTAAAAAATATGAAAGTTTATCGAAATACCCTTAATGAAAATAGGTGGAATGTTTTAAATGACGTGCTTTAAATATTACTCACTCCTCTCATAACGAGAGGAACATATTGACTAGAGTGATAAAATAAGAGAATGATAATTTTATGTTGACTTTTTAAAAAAAGTAAGATAGGATATGTTCATTTTAGTAGTTTTTTTTATAGAAAACGAGAAAGAAATTGTGGGACTTCATTTTTTTGAAATGTGAAAGAATTTTTTGGACGGAAAACTCTATGAATGATAATTGGATTACATTTATTATAACATTAAAATAGATTTTAACTAAAACGTAACGCTCCGTATTCGTGTATTAGCGTTTGAATATTGAGATTTTTGTCTAACTGTCCAAGCCATGGTTAGTTATATGTGAATATAAATTTAAAAGGTTAACAAAATGTTCAATGAATTTAAAAGGAAAAATAAAAAATACATGCATAATATTTTTTTTGTTTACTTAAACAGAAAATGTGGGGAAAAATGAATTTAAGATGAAATTAAAAACAAAATTTCTCTATTTTTAATTTTATGAGAACAATTCGTGAAAAACTTTTTTTTCTAAAAATGTCGATGAAATGCTAAATAGGACGGTTTTCACTTGGGGCGCACACAGCTTCATGTATACTTCTTCGATTCCCTATAAAACCGTTATACTTTTTACATTTGATGCCAAAATTTAAAAAAAAAAATAAAATTATGTGGTTTAACGTCTTTAACGTGTTACGAAAGAGACATAAGTCACATAAATACTTAGAACGGAAAATATCTTTTCAAAAATGAAAAGCAAAATCATTTTTGGGACCAAAGAAAAAAATGTGTAACTTTTATGGAACGATTGATTGTCCACATTTACGTCTCATATTCTTTTCTCTCTTGTGGATAGATCATCTCCGGCTATACAATTTTTTTTAAGATTTCATATCGAAGTAAGTGTAGATAAATGTAGGATCATATTAAATTTTAAAAAGAAATAGTATGGCCGGAGATAATATAGGAATATATATTTATATTTTCAAATGTAGGACTATTGGTCACATTAATAATGAGTTATTATTCAAGTATATGTCCACCATCACTGGACGTAATTCCTCCCACTAGACATTATTAAATACTATTTAGAAAATAAAAAAATTTTAAGTTCTACATTAAAAAGTGACATAATGTTTTAATCGTATTGAGGTGGCGCTCAGAAATGAGTCTGAGTCAATATATCCATTATCCATATATGCCCAGTCTTACTCTTTTCTAAAGTTAGAATTTTTTTTAGTGTGTTGCAAAGTTACTTTAATCACATTGTTATTTCATCTGATGGGAATGGTGAGTGGAACTACTTTTACACTATGTTTGGTTCAAGGATTTTGGTTGGGAAAAGAAAAGAAAATAGGAGGAAAATGTTTTTTTATGTTTGGTTAGTGAGAAAAAGGAAGGAAAAGTGAGAGGAAAAGAAAAGTGGGGAGAAAATAAATTTAAAAAGGGCAAAATCATTTTCCTCCCGATTTTGGACGGAAAACGAGAGAATCCATCGCTCCCGTCTCTTAAACCTTCGCTCCCGTCTCTGCCATGTCTTCTCGCTCACCCATCTCTGAACCTAATCGTGCCTTTCATCTCTGAACATCGATCGCAGCCCTAATTGCTGCGATAAAGAATCGCAATCCCGTCTCTGAACTTTATTTCTCTATCCTTGTGTTCTCATGAATACAACTGTTAGATTTTACAGTAGTGCTCAAGAAGAGATGAATAACCATGGATGATCATCATCCCAATTGTCAATGAAAATAAATGAATAAATGCTTCTTCTGTCCCTTGTTTGGAAACAAGAGAACTGAACAATAAAGTGGAGTGTTTTCCTCTTCTTCTTTTTTCTTCGAATTGGACAGAATGTGAAGTCCTTTAACAGCAACTAATTCTCTTCGAATTGCACTTAATTAAATTGCAAGTTCTTTTTGTTTGGTTATATATTTTTGTTTATGTTAATTAAATTGCATGATGTTGAAGAAACAAAAGATGTGTATTGGAGCAATTGAAGTGGCGCTCGAGTCATAAACATAGTAGTCAATAAAATCTTTTGGGTTCAAATTTGGATTTACATTGTTTTCTCACCAAATTTCCTTCTAACCAAACAAAAAAAGCTTGAGAATACATTTTCTTCATCAATTTCCATCTTAACCAAACATAACTAGAAATTTGAGTTCCTTTCCTTTTCTTTTCTTTTCCTTCTCATTTTCCTTTCTTCCTAAATTCCTTGAACCAAACATAGTGTTAGTCTCTCAATCACAGCCCTGCGTATATTATATGGACGGCCAGGATTATGAGATTCACTGAATCCGTCCAATACCCCCTTGTTGTCAATAATTGGATGCAACTCAATAAATATCAAGAAAATGAATAAATTAAAAATAAAATATGAAGAGAGTATCAAAATTATTTTTTACCAATAGTATCAGTATATAATACCAAAAAACATAGTGGGGTGTCGCTATGCTGTCTTATAAACATGGAACTCCTGTTATTTTTGGATTGATATAAATTTTAGTGTAATTAGAGCACGAAAACATCAAAATATTGTTGGGACTGCATGTGCGCTCACCGTAACTCCGCAGCCCTCGCGGATTTGTTTTTGCGCCTCTGATTATTTCGGTAATGCAGGGTTAAAAAAAGAACAAAGGGAGGAAAAAGAAATAGATTTTGGTTTTGAATCAATATTTCTTTTATAGAAATACGAAATTGTCCCATTGAAATTCATTTAGGTAATGAAGACCAATATGAACTATGTAACAATATCTAAATATTGTGTTTAATTAATTTTAGTATTTTTAAAATTGTTTTGCTATTAAAAGAGTGTTTAAAATATTGATGCTATACTAATTAAAACATCATGGTCTAGAGTTGTTCTTTCGTAGTATTAAGAATTACATGTAAAATATGGACTTTCTCACACTTTTCATAGGTTGGCAAGAGAATCTTTTCATTTTTGCCAAAGACTCAATTTCTTTACGATAAAATGTTGTAAGCTAAGGTTTATAACATAAACATGAACCTTAAAATCTAGGGAGAATTTACCAATTCTTCTCAAACAAACTCTACTTCACTTTCTTTATTAATTATGAAAGAGTAAGCTAAGGTTAAGCATACAGGGACTTATTTTAATCAAACTATTTTTTTGTGCAGGTTCGGCCCTGAAAAATGAAAAAATAAAATTGATCCGGTCCAAAATTTAAAATTTGGGCCCTATTTTATTTTTTTAGAATACTTATGTTTTAAAATTAATGTCGCATTTAAAAATATGGGGCCCTAAAATTTTAGGGTCATGTGCGATTGACCACTTTGCACACTCTCCGGGCCACCCATGTTTTTGTAAACTAAGTGTCTAAGCTGACTTAAACAAATTTTACTCTGTAATACTATAAGCAAATTTCAATCATATATTTTAGAATTGTAAAATTGAAACGTAAACTTTCTTACATTTTTATAGACTTATAAGTTTTTTCTTTGAAAAAAAACTCAATTCCTTCATAGGGTTCATAACTATAGTCACCTAAATAGAACTAAAACATAATAAATTTCTCAATATAGGACCATATGTTTTTATTTCCCAATGTAAGACCATTGGTCATTATTCAAGTAAATGTCCATCATCACTGGTCATTATTCCTCCCACTAGACATTATTAACAACTATTTAGAGAATAAAAAAGTTTAAGTCCTATATTGGGAAATTTACTTATGTTTTTATCCTATTTAGTGCAAATTTCACAAAATGATTTTATAATCACATCAAATTTCTAAAACATTTTTTCTTAACAATTGTGTGAAGTCAAAATGTAACACATGGGCCGATACCCGTCAGGAGGCCCAGAAGGTGTGTCCAAACGTGTTCGGAGCCCGCAAGTGTTTGAAGGTAGCAACGGGCCGGCCCAAAGCCTTGGGCCTGAGCTGACCCGGACCGAAACACCGTGGAGAGTCCATCTTCAGAGAAGGAGGACGCGGCTAGGTTGCGGGAAAAGTGCCGAAGAAATAGGATCACGCGGATCGAGGGAAGGAGTTTCCATAATCGATAATTACCTTAATTATGTACAAAGATTTGTATAAATAGAGGGGATCCGGACTGAAAATCTCAAGCAAAACGTAGCGTATAATTCCATAATTCTCGAGTTCTCGTTTCTTAATTGTTTTGGCGATCCGCCTTTTAGGTCGAATTATTTGGTGGAATTCTAGCTTGACCATCAGTAACCATGCATATCTAAGGAAGAGTGGGAGCATTGAGAGTACATAATTTTCAACTCCAAGATCAATTCTTGACCGTCTTTAGTTTATGGTTACAAGTTTTGGATGTAAAATCTTTTTTTAATTAGCTTGATATTCGACTAAAAACTCGAGATCTTAATTGAGTTAACCTTTTGACATGGTATCAATTTCTTTATTGACCTAGAGGTAACATATTCATATCTCACTATCACTTCTTGAAAAATTAATGTTTACATATATGTAAGATAGAGCTAATCAAAAGAGTCATCATTAGCTACACTTGAGTTTTGGATCACATAGTGAAGTACTCCCTCTGTCCACCATAGATCTTCCCAATAGCCCTTTTTCTTTGTCCACAATAGATCTTCTCATTTCATTTTTTAACAAGTAAAATACCACAACTACCCCTACTTACTTTATTTATTACACCCCACCCACCTCATTTAATACACTCCACCCATTTTTCATTAAGGGTATTATGGTAAACTTTCACCTTTTTTCAACTCTCCTTAAAAACCACCAAAAGTCAAAATGAGAACATCTTAGGCGGACGGAGGGAGTAATTAATAAAAAAAGATACATTAAGCTTCTTTTATTTTCTTAATCAAGCTTTATAAAATTTTGGATCCTAAATATAGTAATGCATCAAGTGTATAGCTAATGGAAACAAACTCTTTGCTTTTACGGGAAAATTACTTAAATAGCACTAAATCATAGTGAATTTTCCTATATAACAGTCCTTCGCCTGACGTCGATCACAAAATGCCGACATCAGTGTCCCGTCGCCACTATGTTAATGTCCATTATGCATAATTTAATGATTTCCGTGGTTTCACTCTAATAATATCTAATATCGTTGTTAATGTCTACATGTTCACTGCCAAGACATTGTAGGTTGAAAAAAGATATTATCACAAATATAAATATCTACTGCACTGGCCATCAATGTCCCTGTCAGTAAACAATACAATGTCCATAATTTTTACAATGTCCCATGTTCATAATTTTTTCAATATCCTGAATCAGTAAACAATGTCAATATATTATAAAAAGAAAATATAAGCAGACGAATCAAGCTAAGGAAAGAAAGAATCGATCAAAGGGAGAAAAAAATATAGTCCATATTTTATCAGGAGTACAAAATAAATAAGTGATGGGTGTTTTAGTAAATGTATATTACTAATCATAAATTAATCAATTTAATGTTAGCTTTGGAAAAATACTTGTTCATTGCCATTTGGAGAAAAGTGCTATGTTTTGGTAGTCAAAGTTAATACATTTAAAATGATTAATTAAGTAAAATTTATATTTAATATTAATACAACAATAATTTTATTATTATATTTGTCTGGTATAATATTTTAAAATATTATTTACTCTAATTAATATATCATGTAATTTTTATTTAATTATAAGTCAAATATGTATCCTGATTGGCTATAAAAAGTTAAACTTAACAAATATTTGTCATTCACGGATGAAAAGAGTATTCAATTGTTGTTGTTGTTGTTGTTGTTTTGTACTCCCTCCGTTCTCAAAAATACTCCATCTTTCATTTTTTTCACTTCCAACAAAACACTTCCACTTTCTATTAAAAAACCACATTTACCCTTACTTTTTCATACCCGACCTATCACATCATACTTTTTCTCTAATAATCTACCCATCACATCATACTTTTACCCATTACATCAAGGGTAAAATTGGAAGTCAACTACAATTTAACACTTCCTTATTTTTCCACTTTTTCAAAGTAGGAACTCTTTTTGAGAACGAAGGGAGTATATAACGCTTGTGCAACATAAACTTATTATAACATAACAAATTATAACGCTTGTCGAATGCAAGTGATGCGTCTCGTGATGGTATAAAATATCTTTTAGTTCTCCAATCAGAAAGCTAATTACTCCGTAAACTACTAGTCGCGTTGTTTCGTCGATAATAATTAAAGAACGCACGAAACAGTATGATACGTTAAAATCACATTTCAAATCGAAATGCCATTCACGTGAAGAGACGTGTTAGGATTATGTTAGTGGATCATGCATATGCAAACAAAGACACATGAGGCGGCCGATTAAGAGCGGACGATGCGTCCTCAGTGAGGTGTTAATTAATTAATTAATTGTGTGTAATTAATATTATTAAAATGTGTTTGGATCACAAGAAGAAAGTGGGGATAGAGCTTTCTTATGATTAGAAGTTAGTTTTGTCGTTTAATTAATTGCATAACAATAACAAGTCATGCAGTTACATGCATGGGGCTTCCATTAGTCGACGTCGAGTTGGGCAGATCATATATAATGTTGGGTCTACATTATATTCCACTAATCCCAACTTGTTCATTCCATTATTATCTCCTAATTTCGATTCATTATTGATAATTATTACTCTTTTGCCATTTTCATTTGTACTTTCGCATTCATCGATCTACTACATATTTACTATCATTTGTTTTTTTTAAAAAATACTACCTCCGTCCCTGAAAACCTTTCTCCTTTCTTTTTTCATCCGTCCCAAAAAACACTTCTCATTTCTATTAAAAAGTCACTTTTACCCCTTACTTTTTTCATATCCTATCTATCACATCATACCTTTTTACTAATAATTTATCCATCAAATCATACTTTAACTCATCACATCAAAGGACATTTTTTGAAATTCAATACCAAAATACATTCCTCTTAAATCTTTCTTCAAAATCAAAACTCCCATATTTTTTGGGACGGATAGAGTATATAAAAATGTATCGTCGTCTTGAGAAAAAAAAATTAGAATTAAAGAAAAGTTTACTAGAGATTGGTAAATGATCTTGTAAGTTTTCTTAAAAGGTAACATACACTTTGTTCAAATTAATCTCAAATACTAGATGTGATAAAATTTGATGTGACTTTTTTGTCACTATGCCACATGTTTCTACTAATTAATGATAAGTGGAGATAAACTATATTAAAAAAATGCTACTCTCTTTGTCCAATTTTAATTTTTTCCAGTTACAATTAACAAATTTTGGCTATTAACTAAGTAAAATTTATGTTAAATATTGATACAAGAATAATTATTAGATTTATTTTATAAAATATTTTTGAAATATTATTTTATTTAATTGATATACCATATAATTTTTACTTAATTATAAGTTAGAAGATTAAAAATAGATTAATTTTAAAAACTTAAAACAAGAAAAAAAACTCAGATAGTTGGTTATAGTTTGGAAATAATAATCCACGAACGTAACCACATAACATGAAGTCTCGTAGTTCCCAAAATGAAAATAGCCCTTTCACCTTACCAAACCTATAAATAAAGTTGCAAAAAGTACTCCCTCAAGTGTCACAAATACTTTTCACACTTATTTGTTATATTTTTTTATTAAATTAATTGTTCTAATAGGATCAATTTTATTTTGTTTTCTTTTTTTTGGGAAAAAATCACACCAACGAACACTCCCAAATTTGGCCGATTATACAATATTACATCCAAATTTTCTTTAGGATGTAATACTCCAATATGAAAAATCACTATACTTTACATTGCTACTTCAGCGCGACCGCACCAGTTTCAGGCTTAATTTCATGAAGTTACTTTTAACGTTTTAAATAATGAGTTGGCAACACATTTTAAGTAAAACAAGAAAATTAAATTATATGCCATTTGAACTTTTTTTTTTAAAAAATCCCAATAAAAAAAACTAATTGAGCCCGGCAAAACAGATCTTTTTTTGCAACCTTTAATTCAATGCAGTATCTAATTTAAGTTAATCTCGCTCAACGAAAATATTTTGCATGTTATGAAAAAAATAAAGTGAAATTGTCAATATACATTATTTTATTAAAAATAAATAAATAAACTTGTTGGCCAAATAAAAAGCCCCATCATTAGGTTGTTTGTTGTTTTTCCAAATCTATGAGTAAAAATGCACGTAATGCACAATGTAATAAAACAAAGCAGCACAAAATTTGGCAGATGTTTTGTTACAGATCATCTCAGTCACATGATTAATTATTACATTAAATATTTTTTTTAGTGTCCAAATATACATATAAAAAACATGTCGACATCTGATTTGGCATTGCATGAATGCATGGTTTCAAGTTGATGCCTGTATGTAAATAAATATTTTTAGTAGCAAAAGTTGTAACAGAAAGGTTGCATTGTAACATGGCACTATACGTGTGTTACACCCAACTCATTTGCCCTTTAATTTCTCGCACTGTATTTCTAAAAATAATATAGTACTCTATTTTGGAAATAGGTTTGGTCATAAATAAACAAAGCCAATAAATAAGTAATATTAATAGTAATAACTAATTTGAGTATCCCTCCAAAAAAAAACCTAATTTGAGTATCGCTAAAAAAATAATTTGAGTGTGGAAGTACGTTGGTTTACCTTAATTAAGTTTCTCGACATTCAGTATTCGAGCTCCACCTCTGCGTGTTAGAAGTTGAGATCAATTTGAACATATGGTACACTGATAGGTATGAAAATTACTAAAAAAAACAACTAATTTGAGTAGAATTTAAAATCGAGTAATTAAGACTTACTCAATGTAATAGGATTACTTCATCCGTCCCAAAATTTCTTTTATATATACTTTAATTTTCTTGGTCAAGTTTTACTAACTTTGATCCCAATTTGTGAAAATAAAGTATATGTCCAGTTATAATTTAAAATTATGTTTAATTAAAATGTTAATTTAACATAATTGAAATTAATTATTATATTTAATTAAGATTTATTTTGATATATCTAACTTTTATAGTAACATTTGTTTATGTACAAATATCGGAGTGGTTATTAATGGTCAAATTGATACATTATACATGTGACTGTGAAAAGTCGAATAGTCTTTATAAAAAAATTTTTGGGACCAAGTATTTAGACAAGACATGTAATCACACCACACTAATAGATTTATATAAACTAACCAATTACCTAGTTCAATTTCAAATCTTATTAACATATCATTACATTTCAAATTTTCCGTGTCATACTCTAACAACCCACTTCAAGTGGGCTTTGAATCTTATCGAATGACCACTTCCAAATTTAATCTTTCTTTCTTAAAAAGGAGGATGGTAAAATTTATCTTTGTTTTTATACCGGTAAAACTAAGGTCAGTGTTTTTTAAATGGATCCTTGATACTATTGTATTATGACAACATGGTACTATATATTGATATTACACGAAAGTTTTTGAAATTATATATTAGCATTATTGATATTATAAATCTTATTTTGGAAATAAAAAATAAATATCTTGTTTTGATTTTTTCTCTATATTTTACTCATATTTAGTTTTCTAAGTTTTTTTTTTGTATTTTTATTCACATGTACACATTAGAGCAAGTGTACCATTTGGAACCAATTCGAACCGAAACTCTGCCACTCTAGTGTCTAATCCGGTCTAGTCTTGTATTGAATTTATGCACGCAGGCACGGTCTCCGGTCCACTACTTAATACTTATTGTGATTCCAGTCGTGCTCCAAGTTGGTCTGGTCATTTGAAAGCTGTGCTCCACACTTCAATGTGAAAGAAATAGAGGCACATGGGGGAATCAATGTCATAAGATGACCCGAGATCTCTACGGTGCTCCGCTCGATAAATGGATGGCTCTTATTCTAGATCCGACATACCCCCGCCAATTGCACCCCACAATATTTAGTTGACTTTGGAGTCATATTTTGACTACAAAGTCAACTAAATCTTTGGGACACAATTGACGGATGTGTGGTGGGTTCGGGTCGGGGTGGGGGTTAGAGAGAGTAAGAACTACCAATTTTTCAAATGTAACACCGTAGGAACCCCAAACCGGGCCCATGTCATAGGATGACATAGAGGGCTAATGTCATGGAGTGATACAATCATACAAAATGTTCATGTGATTAAAACTTGGGTATCATGCTAAGCTGCACTGAAACATGACAGAGACTCATGCGGGGACAAGATCGAGAACGGGAAGCACCCTTTTTTTTCAGATTTTACAAAGAATTTTGGGTATCAGAATGTCTGTATATACCCTAACATGGACGTTTCGGGGAGAAGAAATGACACTTGTTTGAAAAATATGTGCAACATACGTATCATACATGCTCCAACTCCTCTATCAATACGCCCGTCGGAATCTTTATATGTTAGATGCATTAACACGTACACTCGAGTCAAATGGTTCACTACTCACTCTGCATCTTTAACTTCCGCTTCCACGTCAACAACGACAGCGGAGGATTTTTTGCCTGTTAAAAGCAATGCAAGAACTTTGAGCATCTAAGCAAACTTTCACTCCACAAAGATGTGTTGTGTTGTGCAAATGATTCATGAAAAACTTGTTTTAAGTCTTGGGTTCTGTCTAGCAGGAAGACTTCTTTGGTTTGCACTTTTATATTTTACGAATGTGGAATGGTTTAACACACAATATTTGTCATTGCATAAGAAGAAAAAGATATATTCGTAGTTAAAAGAAACTCAACCTTTCTTGGAACGTGAAGTGAAGTCGTTGGTTGCTTGGCCAAATGATGTTGGCTGATTGGAGAAATTCGAAGGGTCCTTTACAAATGCGTCGCCAACAACTATGCAATAGACAGAAAGAAAATTACGTAAGAACGCGTTATAAAAATATTCAAACTTATGAACTCTACCCAGCACATTGAAAAGTTGAAAAATTGATAAAGATTTGCCTTGTTGTGGACATTGTAGGAACAACTAGAGGTCTAGGATAAGAATAGTTGGTTAGACCTTTGGACCTTAGTTTGAAATTTATGCACGTGTTTTTATGCCTTAATCTATAGCTTATGCACATGTTTTTTCTGCATTTTTGGGTTCTGGTGTTGATAGTGTGTTTATTTTGTTTTTCTATGTTTGTGTTTGTGGCGGGGTCTCTTGGAAACAACCTTTCCTACTTGGTAGTAGGGTAATATCTACGTACACGCACCGTCCCCAGACCCTAATTTAATGGGATTTTCTTAGGTTTATTGTTCTTATAATTGGGTTGTGGTCACTAAACTCATACACAACGCACACGAGCTAAACCACATTAGAAAATTTGAATTGTTCAAGATCTTATAGACTCATATGTCTCTCTTTAAAGACTCTACATGGGACTCTTTAAGAAAGAGTCAATCCCAAAAAAATATTGACTTACCACTAGTCTACAAAGTGACACTGCAAAAAATTCTACCCCAAATTCAATATATTATGGGGAAATACGATAGCTTAATGCTGATCTAAATCTTTTCTTGAGAGAAACGTGCGGAAAACTAACACTATGTTTGGTTCAAGGATTTTGGCTGGGAAAAGAAAATAAGAGGGAAATGTTTTTTTATGTTTGGTTAGTGAGAAAAATAAAGGAAAAGTGAGAGGAAAAGAAAAGTGGGGAGAAAATGAATTAAAATAGGGGAAAATCATTTTCCTCCCGATTTCGGACGGAAATCGAGAGAATCCTTCTTGTCTCTGAAACCTTCTCGTCACTGAACTCGAGAGAGTCCCGTCTCTCACCCATCTCTGAACTCTGATCGCGCCTCTTAGCTCTCAACCGATCATAACCCTAATCGCGATAAAAGATTGCAACCCTAATTGCGATAAACGATTTCCTTCTTGTACTTTTTTTGGTTGAATGTTTGGTTGGTACACCCCGGCGCTTTACTTCTTGTACTTTATTTCCAGAACTAAGAAACAACAAGAACTCATTTGGATTTAAAGCTAAGTGATATAAAGTTGGCTATGGGGCTCATATTATCTTAGAACACCCATAAACCAGTTGCAGTCATATTCCATAAACCAGTTGGAGGAGAATATACAGAGAGGATTATGAGGCTCATATTGTATTACTGTAAGGGTTTTATTACTCTGCAGAGGGCATTTTCAGTTCTTAAATAAATTTAATAATTTATGCAGAGGGCACAGGCTGATACCTTTGGAGAGGGGAGAGGTCTTCTCACTAGGTTTACTTACTTCAAGGGAGATTAAGAGAGCTTAGTTAAAAAATATAAACTTCTAAATATACATTTTGAAGTGAACTTGAGAATTAAGAGACCTGTGTTCTAGATCTGTGTGCACTTTGAAGTTTGGACTTTCAACCCAAATTAAGAACTGTTGTTTCATAGTATGCAATACCCAATGATGATTGCAAAAAAAAAAACATCTTAGGATGATGGGAGTACTGGTAGTTGAGGTGAAAACAACATAAATTTTAGCTAAAAAATGATATTATGTTTTTACCAGAACATAATTGAATATATTAACAATTTAGTTTGTGAATTGACTAGCATGAGAATTCCAATGTTGCAATTAGTTTAGAACGGAGGAAGTAAAATGTAATGTTCGACAAACAGAAACCTGTTCCAATATATTTCATTTATATACTACTTTGTCATATTGAATTAGCTACATGAGAATCATTGGATTTTAACAAATGCCAGATTTATGCTTTGGCTTTAGAAGATATGGATTCCGTAAACTTTGGAGCTCCAAAGTTTCTTCGCCATTTGATGGCTTTAGAAGATATGGCTAGAGCATATACAAAGAGGGTTATGAGGCTCGTTACAAAGGTCTTTTATGCAACAATTTTTTTCCAAGCGATTGTGGTGAAATGTGAATCTTGTACGTTGTATAATAATCTTATATACGTATACACAAACAAGTGCATCTGGGAGATACTCCTCACAACTTAACAGAAACTGATTTTAAGCACTAAACAATCAGGCATGCTTCATCATCTACAAGCTAAGCTTCAAGGATATGCATACATATCATTAGGATAACAATTCATCAAACACATAGAAGAGAACCTGGGACTTACCTGTTCAATATCATGCACAAATTGAGTGTCTGAAAAAGCTTCAAATTCATGACCGCTCACCCCAGATGAATGAAGAACACAGGGTCTTCTAATTGTGCTTTTTGTGGGTCTCTGATTTTGATGGAAAATTGGGTCAGATGTTGTTTGCACAGGAAATTGATGGTTTACGTTTGGTGCCACAAACTTACGCCTAGGCATGGATGTGTTTTGGCGAGAAGACATGGCAGCAAAAACGAAGAAATTCAGTGAGGATTGAATAGAGAGAGGCGATCGTTTATCGCTATTAGGGTTGCGATCTTTTATCGCGATTAGGGTTATGATCGGTTGAGAGCTAAGAGGCACGATCAGAGTTCAGAGATGGGTGAGCGAGAATTTTCAGAAGGTTTCAGAAGGGTTTAGAGATGGGTGAGAGACGGGACTCTCTCGAGTTCAGAGACGGGAATGTTCAGTGACGAGAAGGTTTCAGAGACGAGAAGGATTCTCTCGATTTCCGTCAGAAATCGGGAGGAAAATGATTTTCCCCTATTTTAATTCATTTTCTCCTCACTTTTCTTTTCCTCTCACTTTTCCTTTATTTTTCTCACTAACCAAACATAAAAAAACATTTCCCTCTTATTTTCTTTTCTTTTCCCAGCCAAAATCCTTGAACCAAACATAGTGTTAGTTTATCGTTATTGTTGTCGAAATGTGGTCTATATCATGCCCTTCTTAAGTCACACTCCCTTCAACACTACTATGTATGCCCTCTTTAGATCCCATATGACATCCGAGCATAGGGTAATTGAATCATTTGTTACCTGAAAATGGTTGGCTACAAGAAGGGCATAGCGACCTGTCATCTTCGTCTAGCGCTGATCTGAAGTGGACAAGAAAACATTCAAAACAACAACAAAACAAAATGAAAATTGGAAAAAAAATAAATCAAAGTCACAAGCTTCGAATAAAAGTGATCTTTTGATCCGAACCATACTTGAAAACTTGAACATCACTTCCGCAATTCGGGCACTGCACATAAGAGATGAGAGATCCAATCAACTAAATTCTAGCAGTCCGTTTTTTTCTAATGCAAACTATAGAGATTCTTCAGGCACTTGAATGAATGTAAGCCAAAAATATGGCTCAAAGATAAGAGCCCTTACAGTTCCTTGAAGAATTTCACGACTTGCCCACCAAATGAAAGCCACTATGCCTATTATTGGGAGAAGCCCTGCAAGGATCTGAGGACAAGAGACACACAAAAAATGTTATTCTTTGTTAAGAAGTCGATATAAATGCAAACATTCAAATCATTGATAAACCCGATATTATTAGCAGAAAGTTTAAAAAAACAAGCTAAACTTTAACTCCGAAAGATATTGCAATCAAGGCAAAACAGGCTAAAATTCTAATGATACCACGATAGATTTAGGATTAAAAAACACTCAACTAGGTTAAAAAACACTCACACAAAAGTACACTAATATATGGAATCCAATTGATTAGCTAGCTCAACTCGAGTCTTATCAAGTCAATTCTTTACTAAAGATTCAAATGTGGGATTCTCTAACACACAACATTGATAAACCCTAATTTTTTTCTACTGCAGGAAGTTAAAAAAACAATAAGCTAAAATCTAGCAAGCAAATCCCAACAAAAGAATGCAAATCAGAGAAAGCTACCGAAATCAATCAGATTGTATGAACAATGAGGGAAAGAGAATGAGAGAGGACCCAAATAGAAAGAATTGCATCCAAGATCCAACCAAGCTTTCCAGTGAGGGTAAGGTAAGCCAGCACAATAGCCAAAGCAAGATTTGTCAACACACCCACAGTCCTATTTTCATCATCTATTCCTCCTCCTCCTCCCCCGCTGCCGCCCCTGCCGCCACTAGGAAGACCATTGAATCTGACCAAAACAACTCTCTTCTTCTCTTTCCAACTCTCTTTCTTTAAGAATTGCCCAATTTTACCCCTTCTAAC
This sequence comes from Cuscuta australis, assembly GCA_003260385.1. Taxonomy (NCBI): domain Eukaryota; kingdom Viridiplantae; phylum Streptophyta; class Magnoliopsida; order Solanales; family Convolvulaceae; genus Cuscuta; species Cuscuta australis. Next base: position 2,895,151 of record NQVE01000192.1, read on the forward strand.
CTCCAAGATAGCCAACCCATCTGCAAAAGGAGCAGCCTTTAATCTTGAAAGGGTGGGAAAGTTGCTGCCTTTCAAAGATTTAAGGCCATTGATGAAGCTGTTGGGTTTTCGGATTAAGGAAATGTGTGGGGCGTTACACTCCAAGAAATTGAGAGGAATTTGTATGAGAGATGCCATGGTTTTTGTGCGAGCTGGAGAGCTCATTCGGTTCTTCAAATTTGAGGCCGGAAGTGATAAGAGTCATAATACTTCACCACTATTGTGAATTTTAAAATGAAATATTCTTTATTATTTGAGTGTATCTTATTTCTAAAAAAATATTAAAAAGATAAATTTGTAAATTTTGTGAATTGTTTGTTTGTGACTCTAACATTACTCAAGAGTCATACATACACCTTAACCAAAATGCTATTCAAGTTTGACCCATCACTTCTTCTTTATGCGTATGAAATTATGAAAGAAAAAATATAGAATATACTATTTTAAACTTCTCGTTCACTATTCACAAGGTCAAATTTTATTTAACTTGTTGACTTATTTTTATGTCTTTTTGATAAAATAATATAGTCACATCACATTTAGATCTTTCCATGTAATTTTTAAATATATAATTTTTATTTTTTAATTCTATACTATTTTTCATATATAAAAATTTTGAAAATAATTTTAATCAAACATCGTAACGTGCAACAAGAATTTTATTTATGGACGGAGGGAGTATGAATTGATGTTACACTCCACTTTAGATCGCATTACCTTCATAAACGTTACAAATATAGAATCATGAGTTATAGACATCACTTTTAATATAGAGTTTGTCCCAAGAGATACAAGTTTAAGTTTTCTGGCTTAAAGTTCATAAATCTTCACTAAAATTTATTCACAAAATTTTACGTTGTGAGTAGCTAGACTTATTATGAAAATTATTTTTAAAATGTTTTATTTTACAAATACTTAGTCGTGTACAAACATAAATGTTTACAGCTAAAGTGTTGTGTTGATTGCTTAAGTCTAAAGTGATAGCAAAAGGAAAAAAAAGACAATTTTCCGAACGGTTGAGGTAAAAAATATAGTTGAATCGTTGCAATATTATTTTCCAAATTCGTTGATGACATCATGAGTTGAAAATAGTTCTAAACAATTTACTCCATATATGGTTATTGAAGTTTCTTTAATTGTGAAAAAGACTTCTAATTGTAATTCTAACAAAATCCCAATCAATGTTAAACACCTCATAATTTTAAGAAGATTTACTCACTTCCAAAAGCATCTAAAAAGACCAAAACTTGGGGAAAATGCTACAATGGTGATAATTTCATTTGTGCCTGAAGCCAAAAAGAAAACCACAGGTGCAAAATTAGAACAAAAAAGACACTGTTAGGTCTATTATTACAGGTTATAAGTAACCATTTGAAAGAAATGGGACATATAGAGACCATTCTTGACCATATTCCAACAATACAAAAACCATTTTTTAGTCTTTCTTTTTGTCTGCAGAGCCTGCAGGAACGGTAGCTTGGCTGCGGTAAGGTTCAGCAGTATACGCGACCTGCTGAAAGTACGCAAAGAAAACCATTTCCACGACCACCAAAATGTTCTGAAGCGCTTCTTGGATATGCTCCACGTCAAACCAAACATGGTGTGATTTTATTATGCCCAATGCCGCAAGAATCTCAAGGGCAATTCCCTGCGAAAAGAAAAAAGGTGTTGCAGTCTTGATAACCATGAGACATATCCACTAAGGGGAGATAACTTGAGAAGATCAAAGGGTATAACTTATTGTGTTTTCTTGTTAGGAAAATAAAGGGCTAACCGAGTAAAGGGAGAGTGAAGTTAAACTAACCTGCCAGAAACAAAAGAAGACAATTCCTTTGACGCACAAGAACTTGGCAAGCGGCTTGTGGGGTGCTAACTCTTTTGCAAACACGTGGTAGAAGACCACGAGGGAATAGAGAGCTAGTGAAACAGAAATGTTCAAAATGATGGTGAATATCCAGCTAACCCAGGTGGGGTACGCTCCAAGAAGTTGCAGAGCAATCATTAAGATGGAACACACCGGACGGATCACAACAAATTGCCATGTCCAGTCTTTCAGTTGTTTCAATGTGTAATGGTTAAGTTGGACTGTGTGAGGCTGCAATTTGTGTACACAACATCAAGTCAGACAACAATAACCAAGTAAAATCCCACAAAAAGTAGGATCTAGGGAGGGTATGTGTACGCTGACCTCACCCCTACTGAAAACCCACTACCCAGCAAAACTTATTGTTTATTTTTTAAGATTGAAAACTTATTATGTCGATATTCTTTTTACAAAAAAATGCACGTCTACATATGAAAACAGTCATTTCACATTCATTCATGCCTTCTCAAAGTTTCCATCTTTGCTGAGCGAATGCACTTCTGTAGTTTTATCAATATCTAGATGTGCAGTTCTTTTTAAACTATCAACATGATAAGTTCAACAACATATAAAGTTGGAGTAAGATTTCAATATTAAAACATAAACAATAAGGTTGAGAAATTTATCTCATATATGGTGAGTGAAATATAGGTAATTTCCCGATGTGTATACTCCAACAGGTAGAGATACTATGCTGATTACTTCTTTTAGAAATCAATGCTTTGTGCACTTGACTACACATTTAAAATGTATCCATCTATTATAAACAAAGGGAAATCTTTATGATACCTGGAAGAGGGTAACTGGGAATGAGTGATGAATCTCCCTTCCCTTGATTTCATCGGGCACTATATTTTTGCTTATGGATATATTCAGATATGTGTACATCAAACCTAAAAACTTAGCCATCACCTGAAATTTCACAAATAAATATTCGTTAGTAACAAAAAAATGTCTGCAAAGAAAAGAGAAGATTTAAAAAAACACATTGAGAAAAAAAATGTCGTCTTACGAGAGCTTCATAACATTCCTTGATAGACTCAAGAAATGTGAAGAACGTGTTACTCCCAAGAAAATCAATCAATCCAATGTAGGAGACAACGGCATACAAGGGAGCCATGAAGATTATGATAAGGATGGCACTTTGCTCCTTCGGCTTTTTCCATGAAACGCTGTGTTGTGACGCAAGCCGTATAGTGAAATTCAAGGTGAGCATCAAACACACAGTGCAAAATGTCATTGTCATATTAACCGCCTCCATTTTCTTCCCCAATTTATCTTCTGCACATAACAAGTGAAATGATCAAAACATGGGTGTCTGGCTCATAGAACTGCTCTCAATCATTGCGCATGAACATCAATTATGTTTAAAAGTGTGAAGGTTGAACTCATGATCGTTAGGTCAACCAATAAGTCTTTGATACCATCTAAAAAACTCAACTTTGTGATTAAATACCCAGAAAAAGTTTTTTGAGAAATTTATTTAATTAGGACTAAAACATAATGACTTTCCCAATATAGGACCATATGTTTTTATTTCCCAATGTAAGACCTTTGGTCATTATAAAGTAGTCATTATTCAAGTAAATGTCCATCATTACTGGACATTATTCCTCCCACTAGGTCATTATTAAGTCCTATTTAGGGAATAAAAATATTTAAGTCCTACATTGGGAAAGTCATTATGTTTTAGTCCTATTTAGTGCAAATTTCACAAGTTTTTTATACTCTAAGAAGTTCTATATATGGATGATTAGAGAGGTTTCTCAATGTTAATTGAGCAGTCAATCCATGACAAATTAGGAAATGGGATATAGTACGGAGTAATAAACAAACTACCAAATATATGCAATAGTAACCCTAAAGCTCGAATCTTTCATCTTTGTACTCAATCAAATCTATATCCTTCAATTTTAGGTGCCCAATCAATCATTTAGACGGAAAAAGAAAAAACTGCATTTGTCACAATGAATCTTGAAAACACCAAGAAACAAAGAAGAAGAAAAAGAGCTTACAGAGTTGATACTGATCGTCGGCTTGATCAGATGTGGGGAGAAATTGAGAGAGAGGGAGAGATAAAGAAGCGTTGAATTGGCAGATCTGTGCTTCCTACTGGGAAAGCTCCATAAAGAATTTGGGTTTCACATTGTAGCAGGAACACGTGATGATGTAAATGCGTGATCAAGAAAATGGTGGGGATGACTGATGAAGAAGAGTCAAGTCGGGAGATAGTGAAAGAGAGAGAGACATTGGATAGGAAAATGAAAACATAATATCAAGAAAAAAAATTAAAAGAAAAGAAAATGAGAGGATAAAATAAGCTACAGGGAGAAAAAATAAATTTTCTTACAATTTGGCCAGGAAAAAGAGAGCAACCATTTTCTTTTTTTTTCTCGTTAATTTCTCGAACCAAACATAGCAAAAAAAAAAGAAAAGAAAGCAATTGAAGGAAATGGTGAATGTGTAATTAAATCAAAAGACATTTGTAACCCTACATAAAGTGACAAAAGTGCTAAAGGAATAAACAATACTCTGTAAATTGCAAGAGGGTAAAGGGCAAACATGTCATTCCCTCCCCTTTTTCCATTGCAAACAAATGGAAGAAAAAATTTAGGAATTTGTGTTTTCATCTCCTCTAATTTTCTTTTCAAATTTTCTCCATCCAAACCCAAGGATAATGTAGTACTTCATCCGTCTTTCTTATTTCATTCGCTCTAAATGATTTACATACTTTACTATTTAAAAATTGTAGGAACTTTGCTTATTTGTGTCTTTTTATCGACTATATGATGATATAAAAATTTCTTGTCACTTCTTATTTTATAAAATTTTTGATGTACTCTTCAAATATGTAAATTTTATTTTTTATTTATATATTAATTTTTAAATAAAATGAATTAAAAAACTTGATATTTTATTTTGTTTTGCGTAAATGATAAATAATTTAGGGATGGAAAGGGTATATCATTTCATTACGCATTACGAGGCTTGATCTATTTTATTTTTAATTTAATTAATTTGATTGTAAAACAAATTTTAAAATTAATTTTTAAGTAAATAACTACATTAAAATTTCAGCAAAAAAAAATTAACGTGAATATATGAGCAAACAAAGAGTTTATTGCAGCGTCCCCCCTCATGGTTTCCTATATGTTCATCGGTGCCCCTCTACTTTTAAAACTTACTCCATTCCCCCTTCATTTTAAAAAACCCTACATCAATGCCCCTTTAGCCGGCACAGTCTTTTTTTTAACCGAACTAAACTCTGTTGATATTACACAGCCTCCACCCAAATCTGTCTGAACTCTTGATGCGCTGTTTCCTCCACAAAGGTATGCTTTCTCTTAGATTTTCTTTCTTTCTTTCTAAATGATTTCTTTCTAATTTCTTTATTTCGGTGGAATTGTGCTTTAATCCACAAATTGGGTTTAATTTAGGTTCATCACATCTCTTTTTTTATATAATAACATTAGGGTTTTTTTAATGAGGGTGATTTGATTTCAAGATTTATTTGATACGAGTAATTTTTTCATAGATTATTTTCTTTTTTTGTTGATGTAGATGAATGATATTGTGTGTAATATTGATATGGGGGGTGTTGAGATTCAAGACTTTGGTCTTCTTAATGAAGACAATGATGGTGATGGGAACGAAACAGAGGTTGAAGAAGTTGGTGACAATAATGAAGAGAATACATATGATGTTCGTTTTGATCAAGTTCTTGAAGCGGAGGAGGGACTTGCAGATGTCCCTGAATTTTTCTTTGAAGATGTTGAGGGTTCTGATGAGGAAGATAATCTTGTTGAGGTGCCAACTAAGAAGAGTAATAAGGCTAAATTAGTGGAAATGAAGAGGAGAGAATATCAATTGTTGCATCCACCAAAAAAGAAACATGTCAACCAGAAAAAAGCCACATTGAATGAGTCTTGGTTTTCTGATGAAGAAGAACAGTTATATTAGAGAAGCTAGAATGCTACCCATTGTGAGCATGTGTGAAAACATCAGGTCAAAGCTCATGAGTAGGCTTCATGTGAAGAGAGAAGGCAGTAAAACTTATGTTGGAACACTGTGCCCCAATATTAGGAGGAAGATGAACCGAATGAATGAAAGTGCTGCAAAATGGTTTCCTACCTATGGAGGTGAGGAAGAGTATGAGGTGAAAAGAGGTGAGGAAACACATGTAGTACACTTCAATAAGAGAGAATGTACTTGTAGATGTTTTCAGCTCACAGGTTACCCATGTGTGCACGCAATGGCATGTGTGAATACCTTTAGGAAGAGAGTTGAGAATTATGTTGATGATTGCTATAAGGTTGACACTTACAATCAAGTGTATGCTAATATCATTCACCCTGTTCCTGGTCCACATGACTTTGTGAGAACCCCTTATGTACAACTTCTCCCTTCTACTGTGAAGAGGGCACCTGGTAGGCCAAAAACGAAGAGGAGAAAGACACCTGAAGAACATGAAGATGAAAAGAAGTCTACTAGGAGAGGACTAACACTGCATTGCTCAATTTGCGGGGATGGTGGACATAATAAAAGGAGTTGTAAAGCCACAAGAAATGCACCAAAACAAAGCAACCAAGCACAACCAGGACAAGGAAGCAACCAGCACAACCAGTTTACAGTTGCATCTAGCCCGCCAACACAGGAATCACAAATTTCTAGACTTACCAACCAGGTGTGGGTTTATAATTTTACCCGACCCGAATCCGCACCCGACCCGACTCAAACCCGAATATTTTATAAAATAAAAGCCTAGTTCAGGTCGTTCGGGTTCGGGGCGGGTCAGGTTTTTGGCTTAAAATGTCGGGTTTCAGGTCAAGTTTGGGTTTCTGTTTTAAAAGTCGGGTCAGGTTCGGGTATAGTACTATCCGACCCGAACCTGACCCGTTCCCATCCCTATGTGAACACGTTGTCAATGAAGCTAAATATAATCTCTTTAAGGTAAACTTACCATATACATTTTTGTAGGTGCAGACATTAGTTGTAACATCAGTTGTATATCCTTCACATACATCTATGAAATGCATGCATATTTTGCAACCTGTGAGTAAACCACCCAAAACTACCAAAAGAGTTGCACCACTAAATGCTAAAAAAGGCACTGCATCAACTAGCAGAGGTAGGATTCACAACAGTTCCAGGAGCAATGCATTGACTACTTGTCTCCCTAGTACACATCTAGGCTGAGAGCATCCATCAACAAATCCAAGAGCTTCAACTTCAACAACTCTAGACTCAAAGTGAATATAAATCAGAATGTTGAATTTGTAGCTTTAAACTTTGTTTTGCTAGTATTTTTTAAGTATCTTGATACTGTGTGTTTTGGGAGGTTTTGAAGTAGCTTTTTGTGGTCCACTGTCTATAATGTGAGAACCTTAGCTTTGACAGATTGTGGTTGGTGACTATTTGATAATGGTCTTTTGCTTATCAATACTCTAGCATTTAGTTTAATGTTTTGACATTTAATGATATTTTGTCTAGAAAATTTTCTTGATATATACATAATGGCAGCTTTTTCATTTACATATTGTAGCAATAACGTCAAATTAGTTGACCATTTGATTTTATGATTTTTTTAATAATAACGAATACTCTCTTCATCCCACAAAGATTATCACAATTTGACTTTTTGGTCATACTTTGTTACACTTTGACCACAAATTGTGAAAAAAATATATTTAGTTATTCCCTCCATCCTAAAACCATCTTCTCGTTTGTGTTTACGAGGTTTGACTGATTTTATTTTCAATTCAATTTATTTGATTGTAGATGTAAAATTAAAAAATAAAATTTATATATTTCAAAACTACATAAAAAGTTCTACAAAGCAAGAAGTGACAAGATTATATTATTTTATCAAATAACTAACGAAAATAGGTAAAGAAAGTGATTTAAGTTTGACCGCGTGAATAGTAACTGGGAAGATAGTTTTAGGACGGAGGGAGTATAATGTAAATTTAATAAAATTGGGTTCATTTTAAAAATGGTTTGATATATCAAATTTTTAAACATTTAATTATATAAAATTATATTTAATTTGTTGTCAAAGTGTTACACACTTTGACCAAAAAACTCAAACTATGATGATATTTTAATTTTTTTTCATTTACAGAATGGAGACTCTTTATGATTTTTTCATTTTAAATACTATTAGCTTTCTTAAAAAGATGGCAGATGGTGCACACTCAAATTTTCATGTACATGGAGTAATTTTTTTGAACCAGAGGGGCACTAGTGAACATTTAGCAAACCACAGGGGGGAATGGTGCCATAAAGCTGACAATACTCTACCAAACGCATATCAAATGCGTTTCCTTCACGCTCCGTTAAAATTTACGGATTTAGAAACGGAGGGGGCAATGGAGTAGGATTTTAGAACCAGTGGGGGGGATGGAGTAAGTTTTAGAAGTAGAGGAGGCACCGGTGAACATTTAGGAAATCACAGGGGGGAACGGTGCATTAAACTCAGCAAACAAAGCTAGTTAGAATTTTCAATCTACAATGTAAATGCTCTAGGGCCGGCCCAATGGCGGGCAAAGGTGGCCTACCTACGCAGACCAATTTTTTAGAGGGACATATTTTGTAGGGGGCTTACGGCGGGGTTGGAGTGGGGGTGCAGGGGCAGGGGTATAGTGGGGGGGTTTAGGAGGTGAGTTTGGGGGGTAAGGAATCGTCAACTTTATGAACGGGGCACTGAAAGTTCTTCAAAATGACAGTGACTCTGCTAATGTCACCAAAAGCCGGTGTCACTTAAATCTCAACGATTCTTTTTGTGTCTACTTTGTTACAATTTACGATATACAATGGCCCCATATGGGAATAGCGTTTTCAATTAGCATTAGCGTTTTGAATAAAATTTAACGGTGTAAACTTTGAAAACGTTAACGCTAAACACTGCTTGTAGATAGCTTTTTTTAAAATACTAACGCTAACTTCTAACGCAGTCCCAAACAAACCCAATATAATATTCGTTCATGGATATTTTTGGAAACACGTCAATCAATTTTTTCAAGATCAATTTGGAATTTGGAGTTATCAAGTGAATTACCCAATTTGATTCTTGAGGTATTACATAATATTTCTATGTCAAAATTACCAAAGGATTGACTTGATAGTAAATATTGAATGAAACTCAAGATTGTGATAACAAGAGGAGTCAGATCTAAATGATTCTAATCTTATTAGAACAAAATTCTGATTTGATCTGAATATAGTTATATTTAAAGTTGTTTTTGGTCTTATCTAGTCTAGTCTGATTTCAATAAAAATAAGTAATAAGTAAAAAAAATAAGTCCAAGTAAACATGGCCTGAGTCTGACTGTCTGAGAATGAAAGTTGTGAAATGCTGACCTAAATTTGAAAATATACAATTTAAAAATTTGCGATTAAGGAATATGTTGGGAAAAAAATAGAAAGCACGAAAGCATTTGGCAACATAGGTTAGAAAAGCTGGGCACCAAACAGAGCCTAAGAGGCAAACCAAAGAGTGTCAAGACTGGAACCAAAAAGATACTGTTAGCTGTACCAAATTACATGTTGTAAGTACCCATTTGGAAAGAAGTGGGATATACAGAGACCATTCTTGACCATCTTCCAACAATCCAAAAAAAACATTCTTTTTAGTCTTTCTTTTCGACTGCAGTGCCTGTTGCAAGGGTAGCCTTGCAACGGTAAGGTTCAGCAGTATACCCATGATCCAGAAAGCACTTCAAGACATGCATTTCTGCAAGCACGAGAATGTTCTGAAGGGCTTCTGGGATATCCTCCACGTCAAGCCAAGCGTAGTGCGATTTTATTATGCCCAATGCAGCAAGAATCTTAAGGGCAATTCCCTGGGGAAAAAAAGAAGACGAGTGCATTCTTAGTAACTGTAAGACACATTAATAATAAATGTTGAACTCTGTGAGCTCGTTTTTTAAGCATGTATTCCTTTTATGGCCAATTTGTGAAGGGGGGAAATGATTTCCAGAGTCAATGGAAAATGAGATGTCATACAAGCAACTTGGGGGGGGGGGCTATGCTGGATTTTGGGCCTGAGGGATAATTAATTGATAGGCCTAATAACATAAACATTACGCGTAGGCACGGTCCATTGTAATTAGGTAGCCAATTTACACAACACACATGATGCGTTGTACATGGGGAGGTTGTTTGTGTGAGCCTTGCACATGAGTGTTTTTTCAAAAGTGGTTGCGGTGAACTCTCATAAGCTTTGATACTGTTGTAATAACGCATGCGAATGGGCATTTGTATTTATATATTTGTCAAATGTGAGAACACTTGAGAAAATTGAAGGGTAAAGCTTAATGTCTCTTAATGTGGGTTTCTTACTAGGAAAAATGAAGGCCTAACATAGTAAGGGGAGATTGAATTTAAACTAACCTGCCAGAAACAAAAGAAGACAATTCCTTTGATGTAGAAAAACTTGGGATATGGCTGGTAGGGTGCTAACTCTTTTGCAAATGTGTGGTTGAAGACCACAAGTGAATAGAAAGCTAGCAAGACAGAAATGTTCAAAATGGTGGTGAACGTCCAGCCAACCCAGGCAGGGTACGCTCCAAGAATTTGCAGAGCGATCATTGAGATGGAACACACCGGACGGATCACAACAAACTGCCATGTCCAGTGTTTTAGTTGTTTCAATGTGTAATCGTCTAATTGGACTGTGCGAGGCTGCAATTTATGTCCACAACATCAAATTAGGTTTATATAACTATTACTACAACAACCACAGAAAAATCCCATTAAAGCGGGGTCTGAGGAGGGTGTATGTAAGCAAATCATACTCCTACTTAGAAGATAAGAGGTTGTTCCAAGAATGAATGTCATGTTTATATGACTGAACCAAAAAATTGTATTTAAAAAAGACATGAAATTTTCGAGAAGGCATGAAAGAATGTCAAATTACCATCATTTGATCAGCAAATGCACTTCTAAAGTTTTGTCCATAGGTAGACGTGCAGTTTTTTAGCAAAAAAATATAGAGAAACAAGGTTAAATTTTAAAGCAGAAGTAAGAGTTCAATCTTAAAACATAAAAGATAAGGTTGAGAAATCTATCTCTTATATCGTGAGTGAAAAATATGGGTAATTTTCCCATGTGTGACAGTTCAACAGCATCTGTGCATTATGTTTATCCATTTTCAAGCTAACATTTGCCTATATCACACCCTTATGAGTTATGGCAAGACCCTTCCCGGGATATTGATGCTTTTTGCACTTGACTACCCTTTTAGAATGTATCCATCTATTATAAACAAAGGCAAATACCCTATAATACCTGGAAGAGGGTAACTGGGAATGAGTGATGAATCTCTCTTCCCTTGATCTCATCGGGCACTATATTTTCGCTCGTGGACATATTCAGGTACGTGTACATCAAACCTAAAAACTTAGCTATCACCTGCAATTTCACGGGCCGTTAGTCGCTAGCAACGCAAAAAAACATCTCTAAAAGAAAAAATGCGAGACGAATGATGTCGTCTTACAAGAGCTTCATAACATTCCTTGACAGTCTTGAGAAAAGTGAAGAGCATTTTGCTCTCGGGAGAATCCATCAAACCAATGTAGGAGACAACGGCGTACAATGGAGCCATGAAGATGATGACTAGTATGGCACTTTGCTCCTTCGGCTTTTTCCATGAGAAGTAGTGACACAACCCATTTTGTAAGGCGTACAATATGGTGAAATTCACACACGTAAAGCACCATAACATTAGCTTAGTCCCCTCCATTTTCTTCTCCAATTTATCTTCTGCAAATAACCATTGTTGATCTTCTTTTCGGATGTGTATGAAATATGCAGAAACCAATTAACAGTAAATATAGAAAACAAAAAAATAGGATTCTTCCGTTCTAATTTTGCGTATATATCCATACGTTCCAGAAATAAACTGAAACATCAAAGTTTGTGCCGGGAAAGAAATCAAAAAAAATGGTAGATCCACAAAAAAAATCTAGAAATCGCAGATCCACAAAGGATTTCTAATCCTTTTGTATAGTTTTTTTTGTAAACGGAACATAAAGAAACGCAGATCGGCTATTTCCAATTCCTACAGTATCCCCGCTATCTTTATCAGACGGAAACGAAAACATAGAATAGATCCTATTTTATAAATAATCCGTAGGGGAGGCAAATTTTTTGAACTTAAAAGCCATACCTCTTACTTGAAAGCTTTTACTCCATTGCTCTAAATGCCTGCGCAAGAGAAAAGGGTGGGAGACGAAAGACGTTGGAGAAGATATTTACTCCTTATTATTTAGGAAGGAGTTAAAAATAGAGTACTAAAACATAATGACTTTTTCTAAATAGAACAACATGTGTTTTTCTTCCCAATGTAGCACTTTTAGTCATTATGCATTAGTCATTATTCAAGTAAATATTTGTCATTACTGAACATTATGGACATTATTAAGTACTATTTAAGGAATAAAACAATTTAAGTGCTATTTAGGGAAATGACTTAAATTTTAGTGCTATTTAGTGCAAATATTTCTTAAGGATATCCGAACCCAAAAAGGAGTGAGGGATAAGTGATTAATGGGCCTTATAACGCTAAAAATTAGTGTTAACGTTTTGAATAAAATTTAATGATGTTGATTATTTTGAAAAATGTTATCGCTACTTGTAGATAATCTCTTTAAAATGCTAAGGCTAATCACTAACGGTATTTCCAAACAGGTCGTAACTAATTATGACACAGACCCAAATTTGGCTAGCATTTCTAGGAGGTAATTATGACAAGGGCAGCGAATTTTTATTGAAATTATTTTTAATTAATTTTTTATTATGTGGATGTTGCTTTGTACTTATAAAGTTGTCAAAATTACTTATTTACTTATAAGTATTTTTTAACTTATAAATCACCCGATGACATATTTTTTGTGCTTATAAGTTGACTTATACGCTGCTTATAAGTCAGAAAAATTAAGTAAGTCTTAGCTACTTATTTTTCTCTTAAAATCTTAAATGAAAGTGTTGATAATCTCTAATATCCATAAATCAAATTAGTACTTCGTATTGTTTTTTAATTGAGAAAAAACACTAAAGTAGTAGTAAAATACTTAAAAATATACCAAAATAGAAGTTCTGTGTTTTTATTCTCAAAACAAGAATTAAAATGCATTTACATTACCAATCATGATCATTTACATTGCCAAAAGTATAGTAAAATGTACATGTACAATGGAACATTATCATATCGCAAAGTCCTATTTAGTGAATAAAAACTTAAAATTAATTGAGAAGAAATTTTTAGGCCGTAGTGAGTAAAAAGGAAATCAGCCTAAATTGCAATAAAAAATAGATTATATCAAAATAAGACTTTATATTTCTATGCATTAAATAGAGCATTGATACTCTCTAATGTCCATAATCAAATTAATATTGTTTTTACTTTTTTTGTGTGAGTTTTCTGTTTGTTTTCAAATGTACACTAAGTTTTCAAAATGTTTAAATTAATGTTAAAAATATACGGAGCATTCTTTAAACTTTAAAATAATGTATAAGTAATATTTTTTTAATACTATTGAATATTGATTCGATCATATTAGAGATAATAATATATGAATATCCAAATGAATTGGTGAAGCTGAGACAACAACCTGCATTTATTTGAACAAAATACACACTATTACTCTCTAAATGATATCAATAAGAACGTGACAATGGTATATAAATCAATCTCGTGTTAACATTTACAGCACATATCATCAAATTTCCAGTATATAAAACAATGTACGTAAAGATCAAAACTCCTATAAAAAAAACAATGACATGAATGGTTTGATCTCACCGTCCCCGCGGGTTCACGAGCTGCGAGAAGACAGCAGTCGTCGCAGCATCCTCGTCCACATCATCGTCCGTCGTTGCAGCCGAGTGACGACTAGCGATCGCCTCGATCGAACCCGAGCTGTTCTCGAACCGCGACAGCGGGATGTGGTTGGTGCTGCTGTCGGCGGGGTCCGCGAGGGCCCACGAGGCCTCCTCGAGCTGCAGGGCGTACTCCAAGTTCCACAACACGTCGCCCATCGAAGGTCGGTCGACCCCGTGCTCGGCTAAGCACTTCTCGGCCGTCTCCGCGTACTTCTTTAGGGAGGCCAAGCCCACCTTCCCCTTCAGGTTCGGGTCGATGATCTGGCCCAGCATTCCCTTCTTTTGCCACGTCATCGCCCACTCGGCTATATTGACCTGGTCCCGCGGGAGGACTGGGTTTAGAGCCGGCCTGGTGCAGAGGACTTCCATTAAGACAACCCCAAACGAGTACACGTCCGACTTCTCTGTTAGCTGTTGCCTTCGGAAGTATTCGGGGTCGAGGTACCCGAAACTGCCCTTCACGGCTGTGCTGACGTGGGTTTGGTCGATGGCGGGCCCAGTTTTCGAGAGGCCGAAATCGGCGACTTTGGCTACGAAGTTTTCGTCCAAAAGTATGTTCGTGGTCTTCACGTCCCGGTGGATGACACTCTGTGCTGCACCCGTGTGGAGGTAATGCAGTCCCCGAGCGGCACCTATGCATATCTCGAGCCGTTGCTTCCACGGCAACGGCCGAAGATGGGTCCCGTATAGATGGCTCCGTAGCGGCCCGTTTGCCATGTACTCGTAAACGAGAATCATCTCTGACCGTTCGTCACAATAGCCGATCAACGACACAAGGTGACGGTGGCGGAGCTTCGAGAGCATTTCTATTTCGGTTCGGAACTCGGCCATCCCTTGCTCGGATCTCGAGTTTCCTCTTTTCACGGCCACTTGGGTTCCGTCGCCCAGCGTGCCCTTGTACACCCTACCGAAACCGCCAACCCCGAGCAGCAAGGCCTCGTCAAATCTGTTAGTGGCGTCCGTTATTTCCTGGAACGAGAAGAATCTCCCGAGGCTAGAAGAAGCCGCCAAGGATATGCAGCTAGGCGTTGCTCCTCCACTCTTTTGGGAAGTTGTGGACATTTTAGTCATGGTTAAAGAGTTTCCATATAAGGAAAGTTGAAGCCATTGATGGCCATGTTCATGGTGCTTCGACATTCGTGTGGCCAGACAGAAGCAACACAATCCAGAAACCAGCAAAGCAGACAAGCCACCAACAACTGAACAAACAATGATGACAAACTTTTTCTTCTCTTCCTCTTTTTTAGGGAAACCCAAGAGACTCTCGACGGGCGAATCTCCATCCAAGCTTCTAGCGGCATTGCTGATCTTCATGATCTCCAACCCATTCATGATCGCGTTGTAGTTATCGTCACTTTGGCCAGGACCCACACTCACGGTCAGTGTACCCGACCCAGAACCGGAGGACGCGTTGGACACAAAATCCCTATAATAGGGGACATCCAAGTTACCGACTTGATTGGATAAGTCAAATTCAGCCAAAGCAATGTTGTCGTTGATATAAAGGTCAAAAACCAGCATGTTCAAAGACTCACTCACTATATCACAAAAATGAACTCTGACCAAATACATGAAATTCGGATCCACGGGGAAGACCCAAGAGATGTTGAAATTCTCATTTATGACATTTGCTTCGCCCATAGTCTCAGCTGTCGCATAAACCCAATTCGGCGCAACTTCTTGGGTGACAGTCGCCGGATACCTTATGCTCAAAGGACTCACAGACATATTCACAGCAGAGCTGTTTATGTGGAGGTATTTCATATCATTCTCCCAAGTCCTTCCTAGTGTATCATTCTGTGGGGTAAGCAGAGGGCCACCCATGTTAAGCCGGTAAACTGTTTCAAGGGCAAATCTGGAAAGACCATCAAAAGATCCGGGAGGGTAAACGATCGGCACCTTTTCGGGGATCAACTCATCTGGAAAGGAAACAACTTCAATGGCATTCACAAATGCTATAGAGCTGTTGGATGGTATGAAAGTGAGAGTCAATGTATCAGAAGATATGTTGATCGCATACTCTTTAAAGAGGTACGACGAACGGTTATATCTTTTGAAACTGAAATTGTTCAAAAGAACATAGCTTTCTGCAGTTACGGTGATGGAGGCAGATGTTAGGTTCTGGGCTGGGATCGGATAGAAATAGAGACGAACCCAATGGCGGCCCGGTTTCTTGATATCAAAGCTGTAAGATGATGGGGCGGTGAAAACTCTTGCAGATTGATAAATAGGGGATGGGGGAGTTGAATTTGTGGCAGCAGAAACAACATTTCCAACAGTTTTCAGAGTGAATGAGGATCTAGACGGCGAATCCGGGATGTACGTGTGGCCAAGAAATGTGACATTCTTGGAAGATCCACATACAATCAAGAACTCATCCACAGGACTGAAAGCAGAAGCTTTACCCAGTAAACCTAATAACAAGAATGCTACAAAAACACCAGAAACCAAAGGCTTCCTTTTCTGTCTCCTCAAATTCACCATCTTAGGAATCAACTGCAATAACCCCTCAAATTGCAATTCACGATTTGAACATCTATCTACCCCAGTCGAATCCCAGAAACTGCAACAGTCAATTCTCAACAATCCAGCAGAAATTCACCAAGAATACACCCAAATCATCAGTGTTCATATAAAGTAAAAGAGGACAAAGCTCTAAAAGAAAGAACATCCATTGGAGAGAAGAAAAATGACATAGAAATTCAATCTTTTTTCCAAATTCCCACTGCCCTTACCTTACTAGTGAGTGAATGGAGCAAAGAACTCTGAGAATGCTAAAGAAAACGAGGACTGTGGGTATGGGTCAGAACTGAAAATTGAGGAAGAAATTAGTTTAATGGCTTGAAGCTCAACCCCAGAATGGAGGGAGAGACAGATCAGAGGCTTTATTTTTTTTCTAGTGGGAGATGAAACAGCCCTTTCCAGGCTGGTTGATTATAGGCTGTCAATTTTCTACAGAGAAAATTTTGCGAGGAGAAACGGGTCGGACCCACCATGACCCGAGTTGCAAGAACAGCTGTTTTCATTGTGGTTTGATTTTTTTATGTACAGATACTTGATTACTCCTGTAGTACTAGAAGAAGATGCCATGCAATTAGAGTTAATCTCCATTGATTGAAGTTCCCAAAGATTGGACTTTGTGCTTTGTAGCTCTACAGTAGACCCTTGACAATCATAGTCGAGATAAGAAAATATGCGGTGCGCTCCCACGGCTGAAATTGTATTCCCTTTGATGAGTTTGATACTATGGCGGAATTAGGGAAGACGGGTAAAAATCATTTACTCCCTCTGTCTTCATTCTTTCTTTTCAGTTTGACTTTTTACCATTTTTAATTTTTGTATTTGACTTCAAATTTTTCTCTGGTTAAAAAAGATTTTTTGAATTTTTTTTGTAATCATTCAAAATATAGAATTAGAAGATAATTGATGTAAATACATGAGGGTATTAATATCATTTTTCATCTTTTTTCTTCTAATGGGAAGGTAGTTTTAGGACGGTGAAAAAGGAAAAGTGGGAAGAAAGTTTTAGGACGGATAGAGTAATAAATATACAAAATTTGGAACAGTAGTTACCTTAATTGGTAAAGTGCAACTAAATATACCTTTTATTTGTGTAAAAGATAAAAAGAGTAAGAGTTGTTTGAGGTCGTGGAATTTTTTTTGAGATGCCAAAAAACGCTGCATAATAATTTCATCATCAATACTCCTAAAAATTTCTTTCTCAAAGTAGCACAACAGACAATCTGATAAAAGCTCATCTCCCAAATGATTGCGTAAATCAGTCTTGAC
Source organism: Cuscuta australis (assembly GCA_003260385.1). Taxonomy (NCBI): domain Eukaryota; kingdom Viridiplantae; phylum Streptophyta; class Magnoliopsida; order Solanales; family Convolvulaceae; genus Cuscuta; species Cuscuta australis. The sequence goes on from NQVE01000192.1 coordinate 2,912,726, forward strand.
AATATTTATCGCAGAAAAACTTCTTTCCAACAGGTAATATCGATACCAATTCTATAAGCTGATATACCAAAAGAAAATATGTGTGATAATTCGTCTCCACCATCTTCTTTGCAAGACTTGCAAGACCGGGGCTATTAGCAAAAACTTCATCCAAAACGAAAAAAAATTAATGTTTCATTTGTCTCACTTGAATCTTTACGTACACTATTCAAAGGTCAAACTTTACATATTTTGTTTTGTTATTTTTGTTACTCATTTCATAAAATAAAATGATCATATCGTATTTATTTTTATATTTTTTAATACTGCATATATAATTTTATTTTAAAATTTTAAACTACAATGAAATAAATTAAATTAAAAGTCACGTGTAAGAGCAACTCCAATGCATTGGCTATATTATAAAGTATACACTTTTTACACTTTATTGTTCATTTTATCTCACTCCAAGGGATAGTGTAAATGTGATGATAAAATACACTATAGTGAAAAAGCAACTCACACCTCTTATTTCTACATGCTCCTGTAGATAGGGAAAAGGATTTTTAAAATTACTTTATGACCCCTTTTATCTCTCGCCACCCCTCCCCCTCCTCTCTTTATCATTTCTAGTATCTCCATGAATCCAAAATCACCGTGTTGTGCTCATTCCCCAGGTAAATTGCTGGAATTTATATTAATTGTATTGATCGCTCATTATGAAATGGAATGACCACCAAAAAAATTTAAAAATGAGCTAATTATTTAGATATTTACTTTTAAATAATATTATGGAATTTTTAACAATAGATTAATTAGATTATACAAAAAAATTGATTCAATTTTACACATAATAAAGGTGATTATAAAAATAAAATGCTCTTATTATAAATAGTAATTATTATGCATAAAGAACTCAAAATAATAAAATATTGCAAAAGTGTATAATATACTCCCTCCGTCCTAGAGTATTTGTCCATTTTCATTTTTACACACCATCTAATACACTTCTGTAATCTATTTTATCTTGTAATTTGTATATTGAAAAATTATAGAAATTATATATTAATAATCTATATGTTAAGACAAATCAAACAAGATCACACATGACTATATTTAGGCTTACACATTGAGATAATTTGATGAGTCAAAGTGTTTAGATGAATAGTTCTAAAAGTTAAAAGTGGACGAATATAACGGGACAGAGGTAATAAAAGATTTGATTAAAGTGAGTATAAAAAAGTAAATGTGTAAAACACTGTTGACAGTGTAAAATTGGATTTACACTGCAACCTTTACCCTGTCCATTGAAGATGCTCTAAATAACAATTGCCTTCTAAAAATAATGTTGACCGGTTTGAACATGTCTATATTCTAATTGGACCCCGTCCGGTTTCACCAATCATAACATGACTAATGGCGTCACCTGGTAGTCTCGGCAGTCGGAAGGTTGCACCGCCAGTGGCGCCAATTCAGTCCGCCGGTAAAGCAGCGCCCGCACTTTCCAAGACGAAAGTCCGCCGGTTCAACTAGATCCACTTCCTCCTGCGGCGGCGGCGAGGAAAAGGGATGGGAATTTGGGGTTTCATCAGCTCCACCGCCGATTCAGTGAAACGAAACACGCCCGGTCCAGTCAAGCGAGCATGCACCGCCTCCTACACCTACTCATCCCTCGCCGTCGGGAAGATCGGCTACGCCTGCGGGCTCGTCGTCGACGTTCGCCGGCTCAACCCGGCTCAGTATATCCCCGACTCCGAAACCCGCGCTAAGATCGCCGTCTTCGCCACCAGGTTCGCCAAAAACGCCGCCGTTTACACTGTCAACGAAATCGCCAAAAACAACCCCGGTATCTTCTACAAATTACCACTTAATCTCAACTTTTTATTACTGTTATGAATCTGTGCTGAAATGCAATTTTGTCCTTTTATCATCCAGTCTGTTTTAATGGTTTATTGTGCTCTACATTTTGCTTTTACTCTATCATAAACAAGGTTTCACATTTGTAACATTTTTTTTTTGGTTCGTTACAGAAAAAGTGTCTTGGTTCACACATTTCTTTTCTTTGTTTTTCACAAAACTGAAAAACACATTTTCATCTTAATGAGTAATCTTGTCCAGAGTCCAGACAATTATGGTAATCATATTTTGAGAGATGGGTGTATATGCTGTAGTTTGAATGAAGTAACTTAGAGTACATAGTAGCATTGACTGTAATATAAATGGATTTACTTCCCTTGTTTGGAAGATTGTCACGAATGGCTGGAGATGGGGGCACATACTTAGGCAGGCGGGGATGGAGAAACATTAATTTTTCCAAATTTCATTGAGGATTTGGTCGTGAAGACGCTTCCGAATAACCAAACCAAAATCATGTTTTTGGGATGGGAAACAAGAGTTACTTGAAGAATCTGTGCAACATAAGTGAGTGAAGAGTTACAGATTGTAATTTGTCGCACTATTGGCTGGCTTGTGTACTATAAATACCCTCTCCGTCCCTCACACACGATTCTTATGTTTCATTTCTTTCTACTCCATAATTTTGGTATATTATATTGATTATGTCATAATTTTGGTGGATTAACATCCATCAAAAAATGTGGGGGGAAATGATTTCTGTTCAATTCAGTTCCATTCCACTTGACTCAATTGAGTGCTGGCAGTTAATTGGATTGTTATAATGCTATGCAGTTTCAAAGGCTGTTGCTTCCACTTATAAAAAAACCATCCGCGAGTTGGAATGTGAAAATCACAAAGACAAAAAGGATCAAAGAGTTATGAAACATGTTTCTGCTGCTTCAACTAAGAACCATGCTGATGTTGAACCGAGTGAACTCCGGGAACCAGAAGTCAAAGACAAGCTAAGGATGTTCCTGCCAGTGAGAGAGCTCGCAGCCTGTCGGGTCTTTAATGAGTTGATCATTCTGGACATACTTTGCGCAACACATAATGATCATCACTCAACACGGCAGGATATTCCGCGAGATAAGGCTGGTGTGGTTGAAGTCTGATTTGCCCTTGTGTGGTCTGGTTTGGCTGTGTTTGGGTTTGTAGTATCTGGGGAACATGTGTGCTATGTTTATGTGTTATGTAAAAAAAAGTGTCTGCTTTGGTCCTTTTTTGTGTTCTATATCATGTGATGGGTTTTTGTGCTTTGGATCAGAGCACATTGTAAGGCAAGTCATAAGCCTATCTTCTTTGGGATGCTATATATATATATATAATCCCAACATGTCTTATCATAAACTACTACATCTACCCCTTCCTCTCAAGATGTATGTCTAGTTTGATTTTTTAGTGTTGAATGTGGCTAATTTTTTACATCAACAACAAACAACATTACTCCACTGCCTCAAAGGCTCCCACCCATTGCAGGGTAAGGGGGTCGGATGTACGCAGTCTGACCCCTATGTTAAAACATAGAACGATTGATTCCAGATGACCAATGTTGAGCATTGAAAATTGCATTGAATAAACGTTAATTTATTGTCAAAAAAGCACAGATAATTCAATATCCATTTTGTTTTATTTTATCTTATTCTAAAGCCAAATAATAGTGAACATTTGACTCCATTGAAGAAAATAGAAAAGGCTAATGTTGTACATCAGTTAAATAAAAAACACGTAGTATGTTAATACTCCGTATAAATTAATTATAAATTTTAATTTCAAGATAGTCAGGTCGAGATTTTTAAAAAATTAAGTGAATTAAACTATTCTTAGCCACATTAAAATTTAAAATACTTAGTGTTTACATAATTTTTTTAGTAGTAAAAAATAGCTTTAAAAATATTGAAGATTATTTTTTGGGTCATTATATTGGGATTGAGATATGAAAAGATGGGACTAATGTGGTCCTTGAGATCTGTCCGGTCTCGGACTAGTAGTCTCATTTGGTACTTGATTTTTTATGAAAGACTAGACCGGTCCCGAATTGGAAAATCTTTTCCAAAAGACTGGACCGGGACCGGACTAGGACTATAGATATAACGTATTTGAAATATAACTTTATTCATGTCTATTTGTACTTTTAATTTTTATAGAAATATATTTATCCTATCAATATAGGGCATAGTGCAGCACATAATTTTGTTTAAAATTTAGAAAGAAGTGTTAAAAAATCTCATACCTATAAATACAGATATTAGATTTTTTCATTAATTCTATTTAACTTTCATCTTACATAATACTCCGTAATATTCATGTTGCATAATTATTATAAATCAATAACATATAGAAAAAAATGAAATAATCAAAAATATGATATTTTTATTTTTTACGAGTATTTTTTGAAGAACAAAAATTTAATAATTTTACATATTAAGGATCAGACCGGTCCTTATGGGACTAATCCCATAATGTCCCTGTTTTTTTCATGAAGATTATGAGCATGTTTGGAAATAACATTAGAGCTTAGCATTACTGTTTTGGTAAAATTTAGTGAAGTAAATTACTTTGAAAACATTAACATTAAATACTCCCCTACATAGTCTTTTCCCTAGATAGTCTTTTGAAAACTATCTTTAAAGTGATTCTCAAATAAGCCATATATACTAACCTTTCAATGACCAACTGGTTCCTCCTCCTCTCCACACTCCACCCAGGAATCATGGCATTCGTAGCTGCCAGCCACCGCCTCAGCGGCCTCAGGAGACACAGTGAAATCGCAAAACGCGTCTCAGTTCCCTGCTTTTCCACCGTAGCTCAACCCAGTTCTTCGCCTGAGACGCCCCTGGAACCAGTTCCTGATTCCCCTTCTCCCATTTCCCTGTTAGTCTCACTTCTCCGGAACTCAGACCCACAAGATTGGAGTACCAATCTGGAGCTCCATGAGTTCCTGCGCAGTTCTCCTTCTCCCAACTCCGTTCTTCAAATCTCCCGTCAATTGGGAACGGCCGAGAAGGCGCAGCAGTTCTTCGACATCTTCAGAGCCCAGACTTCACCTTCTCCCCATCACTCATTTTCCGTATCCCTAGCGTTCCAAGCTATTCTCGAGCACACATCCCGGGAGTCTGGGAGCTCACCCGCTAAGCTTTACGAGCTTTTTTGCTCTCTTAAAGAGATTGGAATCCCCCTGTCTATCAATTCTGCTATGATGCTGATTCGTTGCTTTACAGGAGCCGGAATGTTCCAGGAATCCGTACATGTTTTTGACGAACTTTGCCCAGAATCGAGGAACGAAATTGTGGTGAAAACGCTTCTGGTTGCTTTGGTCAGAGGGGGGTGTATTGATTATGCTCTGAAGGTGCTCGACGAAATGCTCCAACCTGGCATGCTTTTCCGGCCCAACCAGAACACATTGGAAATGCTGCTGTCTGAGATTTGGAGGACGGACGGGAGAGGCACAGAAGCTTCGATTGGTGAGGATGGAATATATGAGCTTGTTTCAAGATTTGGAGACCACGGGCTGTTCCCTGGTGATATCTGGACATGTAAATTGGTGAACAGGTTTTGCTGGGGTGGTAGATGTTATAAAGCTTGGGACTTTCTTCACAATATGATGAGGTCCGGGGCTTTGGTGAGTACCCGTGCTTGCAATGTCATTCTGACAGGGCTTGGCAAGAAGCACGATTTTCAGAAAATGAACATGCTTACAAGGGAGATGAAGGAAAAAGGGATTGCACCGAATGTGGCAACATTTGGGATTCTGATCAACCATTTGTGTAAGCTCCGTAGGGTCGATGAGGCATTGCAGATTTTTGAAGAGATGAAGGGTGGGAATGAAGGCATTCCTTCTGTTCACCCTGATACAGTCATCTACAACACTCTGATTGATGGGCTGTGCAAAGTTGGGAGGACAGAAGAAGGGGTGGCTTTGATGGAAAAGATGAGGTGGGAGGAGAATGGGTGTGCCCCTAATGCTGTTACCTATAACAGTCTGATCAATGGGTTTTGCAAAGTCGGAGAGATTGAGACTTCTGTCAATCTCTTCCTCCAAATGACAAAAAATGGAATAGTACCAAGCATGATTAGCTATAATACTCTGCTTGATGGCATGTGCAAGCACGGAAGGGTTGGTAGCGCAATGGATTTCTTCAAGGAAATGAAGGAGAAAGGTGTTAGGGGGAATGCAGTTAGTTACACCATACTCATTACGGCTTTCTCCAGTGTCAAAAATATTGAGAAGGCAATGCAATTATTTACCGAAATGACAGAAAGCAGATGTCATGTTGATGCAGTCGTATACTACAGCCTGATATCCGGGCTAAGTCAGGCTGGAAGAATGGACGATGCTTGCCTTGTTTTGTCAAAGATGAAAGATGCGAATTTTTCATTAGACATAACCGGCTACAACATTCTCATTGCTGGGTTTTGCAGGAGGAACAACTGGGAAAAGGTTCAAGAGTTGCTTCAAGAATTAGAGCAAAATGGAATCAAGCCTGACTGTGTCACATTCAACACACTGATATCATTCTTTTGTAAGAAAGGGGACCTCCCGAAAGCCCAAAGATTGATGAAGAAGATGAAAGAGGATGGCATGGTACCCACAGTCGTCACTTATGGAGCATTAATTCATGCATATTGCGCGGGTGGTAAAATGGACGAAGCCATGAAACTGTTTGAGACCATGTGGTTGAGCTCCAAAGTGTTGCCCAATACAGTGATATACAACATATTGATAGAGTCACTATGCAAGAGTGACAAAGTTGAAGATGCTCTCTCTTTGATGAATGATGATATGAAGGCCAAGGGTGTCATGCCTAATACGACCACGTATAACTCAATCTTCAAAGCTCTCCGAGAGAGAAACTGGTTCGAAAGGGCTTTTGAACTAATGGACCAAATGTCTGCAAGCCTCTGCGATCCTGATTATGTTACCGTGGAAATTCTCACCGAATGGCTCCCTGCCATTGGCCAAACTGACAAGTTTCGATCTTTTGTCGAAGGACATCAGGTTTCAAACTCTGGTGTGTGATGGGTTAACAGATATTTCAATTTAAGACTTGATTCTAAACCAAGATTACACCTTTATTTTAAGCTTAACAACTATTCGGTAGGTATATTGATGGGATTGTTTCTTCCAATTGGAAAGAGGTTAGCAGTGTGTACAAATCATATGCTCCATGTTTGTATGTGTCCACAGATAACGTTACGTTGAATAAAACACGGAGCGTCTAACATTTTTTTCTAAGATATTCGTGTGAGTTTTGTGTTTCATCCTCAAGTTTGTACACTGCAAAATCCAAAACAAGCAAGAAAAGGTACTTCCTTTCATAGGCCATGTTCTCTTCAAGTATTAATCTTGTTAAACTCAGATCAGATCAGAACCAATCGAGGTGAAGAGAGCACGGCCATGATTAAATGTTCAAGTCAATTGTTAAACTCAGATCAGATCAGAACCAATCTGGAGTACCTTCAATTTCTTAATAATGACTTTCAGGTCCCACATTATCTGAAATATACTCTGGAGTATCCTCGTTTTTTGGTAAGAACTCTCAGATCCTATATTATTTGAAAAATACTACAGGGGTCCTTATGACTCAAAAGTTTTAAAACTTTGACAAATGCTAAACTTTACCTTCATAGTTATTATTTTATTAAATTTAAATAAAATCCTTCAATTTCTCAAAGTAAAACAACTTTCATTCCTAACGCCTGAATAGACGAAATGTACCCTTGAAGTATAATATCACAAATTTTAAGGATCTCAAAATATATTTCGAATAATATGGACTTGAGAATTCTTACCAGAAAATTGAGGGTACTTGTGAGTCATTACCAGAAAATCGAGAGTACCCCAGAATAGTTTTTTGATTTTTTTGCAACCTTTTCTATTTGTTTATTGCTCTCATACACATAGTCTTCAGAATCAAACCGTAGTCGAAATGGTCAAGGTCAGTGTTCACTAATCGAACCAGTGGTTTAAGCATACTTTAAAAATTTTGAAGTATGTGTCTGTATTGACACACACACACATACATGCATATACATATAGACACACACACTTCCTCATTTATAAATACCTAAAGAAAATACTCCGTAATTTATAACATTTGACTAAAATTATATTAATATACTTGAGTTATTTTACTAAGTAAAAAAATAAAATATACGTATTTAAAAAACAATATTAAAAATTTTATAAATGTAGAGTTGATTTTATTTTTTTAAATAAGTTATCTAATATTAAAAAATAGTCAAATGAAATATTTGCATGATATACATTTTGTAATAATATCAATTTTATCAAATTATATTTTTAAAATTAAAAAAGAAATCTTTACACAATCTTTTTTTTAATTATGAAATATTATAAAAGATTAGGTGAATTTGTAACCAAAAGTACCCTAGCTTGGATGGTTAGGGATTTAACTAAATGTCTAAGAGATATTAAGTTCAAACCTTCATGAGTCATGCCATATGTTTTTAGAAAAATATTTTTACGATACTTAAAAATAGAATGAATATAAATATATACTCAGCACATATCATATTAACAACAAATTATAAGATCATTTAAAAAAGAGTAAAGGGAGTTTATATTTATGAAAGACAAATCACTGCCGGTGGGCGTTGCGCAATTGACAAAAGTAGAGAGTGTCAATAGGTAAATCTGAATTTGATTCCTGACAACTGCATTGAAAGACAACTTAAAGTCTAACTTACCTCCTGTTAATGATCGTCCGATCGGGTCTGAATAGTCTTCGAGGATGAAGTTCATCTTTTTTTATAGAAAAAGACAAGCGGTCTTAAGTCTCCAATATATTTAATTTACTATAAATTTAATACTCCCTCCGTTCATAAATAAAGTTCTAGTTGCGCGTTACAATGTTTGACTGAACTTATTTTCAAATTATTTTATATGAAACATGGTATAAAATTTAAAAATAAAGGTGACATGACTATATTATTTTATCAAATAGGGCACGAAAATAGGCCAACAAAATGAATAAAATTTGACCTCTTGAATAATGAACGAGATGGAAAGAAATTAATAAAATTCATCTTATGATATAAGTTTAATATATTAATTTTTATAACATTTATTTATTCAAATTATATTTAGTTTCTATTCAAATTCTACTACGAACATTATACGACGTAGTATTTTCTCTACAAATAAACATATCAGTTCCTTAATGTGGAGGGAGTGAAAATAGAAGAAAAGCACTAAAGCAGGGACGCGTAATGCAAATACCTTTAAATAAGTCGGACGACGGTGTAGTTTTCCTCCATTTCTCTCCCAGCTGAGTTTTCACGGCGGCCTTGTGCGACGGAGAGAGAGAGGAGAAAGATCGGCGGTCTATTCATCTTCGTCTCCGCTTATAACCCTTCTTCTCTCTCCGCCGGTTGAGCTGAGCAATTCCCCATCTCAATCGCCATGAATGAGAAGGCTAATGTTTCCAAGGAGCTGAACGCCAAGCACAGAAAGGTTTCGACCTTCGCATTTCGTTTCTTATTTGCACCCCTATTCTTAGCTGATTTCTTCTGATCTTAGATCAGATTTGATGATACAGTGCCCCGCTTCGTGTTATTTGATCCATATGCATAAACTGCTAATAGTGCTTCAGATTTTAGCGCAGTTAGCTTTAAAAAAAATCATTCTTGGTGGGAATTTAGTTTTATGGGATTTTGGGTTCCCTCAGGATTGGTTATTTGTGGTAATACAGCTAAGATTTATACTATGAGACATATATTATGCGGCATTCAATAGATCAGATTCAGAAATCTATTGATTAGAATTATATAGTTTGGAGTAGTTTATAAATGTTCATCATGTTTTATAGACTTGTAGGATATTTTCCTGCCCAATGGTTTGCAATTCGCAATCAAATCTCCATTCCAGAAATCCATATACTATAGTATATCATATGCTAGACTTAGAGTACTATGACTTCTAGAGGAATGTGAGATTTAATGTGTTGTGGGTAATTGGTCATCTATATGGTTTATTCCCACGGGATCCACAGTTGGTATGCCCACAATAATCATTTCGTCAACAAAATGAACATATTATCATCATTGGGTATATTGAGGCCGGTCCTATTACAATTGGGAAAACACAGTAATACTTTCTAAATATTTATATATAGAATGCAATTTCATCAAAAATCAACCAGGTTCTACTGGGCCAGCCTTTCTTTTGCATCTTATATTGTTAAATTATTCATATGCACACAAGTGATTGGAGTTCAAGTCATACATTTTTGAAATTTCGACAGTTTCGCTATGCAGCTTTTCTAATGATCATTTTAGATCCATGGTAATAACTTGCTTTTCTAACCACAAAACATGATACTCAAGTCAACTTGTCAATGTCATTTCTAGTATCTCAAATACCAGAAGGCGTAAGTTTAATTTTTTCATCAATGGAAAGTAATATAATCGGCTTAGCCTGCATGGTTTTGCAACTTGCATTTTTCTTGTGCCGAGAGGCCGACAAGTGTGAATGTGTGATACTGTGATGGAAGCAAATACAATTCTTATTGCTGGTAACTTCTAACTAGCAGTTCACCTATATCAAAGGTAGAAAATATTATTTAAAAACTGAAACCAATTTAATGTGGAGGAACCTGATGACCTAACTTGAGTGCTGGTTACACATAATAACATGTGATAGGTTTTCTAGTAACTTTGTTATATGAAATTTAGGTGTTTCTATTCTCTTGCCACTCTCTCTTAGAAACATTCTTTTACACTCAAAGTGATGTTTTCTAGCACCTTATTGCAGATTCTAGAAGGTCTTCTTAAACTGCCCGAGAACAGAGAATGTGCTGATTGCAAAGTAAAGTATGTGCTTGCAGGATTTAATTTAAAATTATTTACTTATATAGCATGTGTGAGTTTTCATTACGAGGCTCCTGGAATTCTGGATTTATCAAAAAGATGGAAAAATATGTTGGCATCTTATTGGACTTCACCTTGAACACGAGACTTGATCCTTGTGGCAATTGAAGATCAGTTTACTGATTTAGAATCTGTTTCATATTTTTGTTCATTTGATGCAGAGGTCCAAGGTGGGCTAGCGTGAATTTAGGAATCTTTATATGCATGCAGTGCTCAGGGATCCACAGAAGTCTTGGAGTGCACATATCTAAGGTGATCACTATATTCCCTATGGCACAACTGGGATGTCTTTGACTTGTCAAAACTCAAAAGTACATGTATGAAGGTGCACACAAGTGCTCAAATCTAGTCTAGTGTACTGTGTACATAATAAGGAGTATTAAACTTAAAAGGGTGCTTTTGGTAGGCGTTCTTTGTTTATCTTAAATTGTGAGTTTTGTTTAATATTTCCAAAAAAAAATCAGGTTAGATCTGCCACACTTGATACATGGCTTCCAGAACAAGTTGCATTTATCCAGTGTAAGTTCCCCTCTATTTGGCATGATTGAAAATTTTAAATGACCCTTTTATGATAATTGATGAGTATATGTGACATTTTTTATATATGAAGCAATGGGAAACGAGAGGGCAAATTGTTACTGGGAAGCAGAACTACCTCCAAATTATGACAGGGTTGGAATTGAAAATTTTATTCGTGCAAAGTGCGTGCCTTTTTGCTAACCATGTCATCAAACCTCTCTTAGCTTAATCTGTTAGATGCTTGACTGATCAATGGCTTTCTATTCTATGAAATACTAAGATATGAGGAGAAGCGATGGGCTCCTAAGGATGGGAAACAGGCATCACCATCCAGTATACGTGAAGAGAGACCTCCACTCCAATGGGGACAATGTAGTGATAGAAGTGGGCATGGACATACAAACAACTCTGTTCATTTATCAAATGAAAGGAAAAATGTTCATACACCAAGTACTAAGCAAGGAACTTCAACGGCTAGAGTTAGTATACCAGTGCCGCCCAAAGGACCAGAAAACGTATGCCAACTTATACTAAAGCCATTGCATTTTACTACTTTACTACTACGTATTAGGTACTATGTTCCTGTAGTATATGTGTTTCATCGTGGAATCTTGGTTATTGAACTTGGTTTTGAACCTCAAGTCCAGGTCCCCTGTCAAATCTTCCAAACAGGGTTCCCTATGAAGTTTATTGTGCTTCAGTGTCTTTTAAAGCTGAGTTTTATTACTCCGTATTCAGTTGTTGCAGTTACTTGTCACTAATCATGCTCCGTTCCTGAGCTGGCTTCTACTACCTGTTACTTTGCTAGTAGTTGAACAGCATTTCACAGGACAAATATAAGGATTTATTACTGGATTTCAATATAATGATATTACAGTCTAAAGATAAATTTATGGAGTTTTATGTAATTGCTGAGCAGAGTAGTTAAGTTTTTAAGTCCATGTCTATGCCATTTTAAGCCTGTGCCATGGGTTTTGTGTTTTTCTGTCTTCCATAGTGAGTGGTTTGATGTATACAGAATTGAATAATGTATTGTGGACCTTACATGTTCATGCTTATGGCAGGCAGCTCCTGAGTTGACACCACAAGAAAATCAGAAAGCGGAGCCGGTAACAACAGCTGAACCTGCAAAACCAGCCACTGCCCCTAAACTTGATTTTGCCACCGATTTATTCAACATGCTTTCAATGGATGACCCAACTGAAGATGGCTCAGAGGCAGTTGCTTCAGATGATAATATGTGGGCAGGTTTTCAGTGTATGTCGAGATTGACTTTTCATTCGGTATCCCTTCTGTTCAATTTTCGGGAGCTGTTTTTGGGGGACGTGTTAGTGCATTAAAACTTGAATTTACAGATGCAAATAGGGTATGGAGACTCCGTATCTTAATTTAATATTTATGTAATTTACAGCTGCTGCAGCATCAAAAACTTCTGAAAAAACAGGGATAACGAAATCTGAAGAAATCAAGCCCCAGTCATCATCTGGTGTTGAAGAATTATTTAAGGATTCACCACCAATTGTTCCTGCTAACACATCAGATAAGCCTAAAAAAGACATTAAGAATGACATTATGAGCCTTTTTGACAAGGTACTAATTCCTTCGTCCCTAAATAAAGTTCATGTTTTTATTTTGGTCAGTTCCTAGATAGTCTCTTTTCCTTCTTAGGTAAAATTAAATAATCATACTCCGTGCTTGTCTTTAATACTCTTATTTAACATCCCTATCTACCAGCATTAATCACACCATAAAAATTTGGATATCAAGAAACCTAAATTTAATTCATAAAAACTGTGAAAATCAAACCATAAACTTATAGGGTCGGAGGCTATTATGCTAGGATTAGTTTATTATACTGCTTGTATTGTTTAAATTATTTAAACTATGCACTTTCTCCATGGCAGTCCAATATGGTGTCACCATTTGCAATGCACCAACAGCAGCTTGCTATGCTGGCACAACAACAGTCTCTGCTAATGGCTGCTGCTAATGTTACTGGTGGCGCACTAAAATTACATGGGAATTCACAAGTGACCACTGGAACCGCCAACGTATCAAGCCAAGGCTGGCAGAATCTTGGTTACCACCAGTTTCCGGGGATTATGATGCCCACAGCTGTAAGGAGTGAATCAGGAAATTATTTGCAGGTAAAAGGAGTATATGCTAATAGTGGTCTCTTGGAAACCATTGGATTTGTTCTAAAACCATTCTTTTCTTTCCTCTTAAACAAGGCGGACACGACACTCACTCCAGACTTAGCTGGGAACTCAATTCCGGTTTCAACTTCCAGGTATGGTAATATTGCTGTCTATGTTAAGTATATGTAAGACAAAATCCATTAATCCGCTGAACTTGTCTTTCTACCCCATTGATCCTTCAACTTCTAACTCAAACCCCTTTTTTGCATCTCCGTCTCATTTTTGTTATGCTTGAATTGGTTGCATTTTTTGGACTTGTTTATGAATGGAGGATGAAGAGTTTGCTCTTTGTAGTTCTGCAGCAACTTGGATTTTCTTGTCCATTTTTACTCTATTAGTAGCGTTGTTTAGGGTTCACAGGATCAGTTAGAATAGGAAGTGTGTTTTAGTTACTTCTCTCTTGTCGTTAGGTGCAGTTTTATTTGGTTGTTGTTGTAGAAGTTTTACAAAGTATTGTAGGTTTACCTAAACAACCGTAACTTTATTTTGGTGATTAGTACTTAGTAGTGGGTTTGTTGATGAAGATTTGCGGTCTTTTAGGAATAGTCATTTTCTTATAATGTTCTGGTTTTCTTTACATTTAGTTTTGCAAAAATGTGTCCAACTTATTATAAAAGCTTTATCTTGCTCTCATATGCTAAACTCAGTCAAAATAGAGTCAACATGGGACACACAATTTGGGCTTGGGCATGGATTGCAGAAATGTCATCCAAATGTCTTGTCTTATGCCATGGATTGCTCATTGTGCTCTCAATAGGTCAAGTTAGAGGTCAAGATGCCCAATAAGACCAGCAAGCCAAGTTTATGGTCTTAAAAAGGGGCCCTGCCATATACTTTATATACTTTTGCAGAGGGCCTTGACACACATTTGATTTTGGTTACTGTCGCAGCATCTACACCGCGGGACAAAGTTCCTCAACCAATGGCGTTGTGCCACCTGGAGCAAGTAAGCCGGTAGAGGCCTCAGTCTCTTCCATTCCTACGCAGACCGCTAAAGATTATGACTTTTCATCCTTGACACAAGGAATGCTTTCAAAACGCTGAAAGCGCCCCGAAATGGAAATGTATGATCCTACAATTCAACTCATAGCAATATATACAATGAGAGTCTCAATTTAAAGGAAACGAATTTCAGCAATGTTGTATTTTCATTTTGTTTTATTTTTCTTCCCTCCCCTTTTTGGGCATGTTATGTTTCCCACTATGTCATTAAAAGAACGCGTGGTTTTATTTTTTTGAACAACCTCGTTATTGTGGCTTCCCAAACACATCTTTTATATTAGAGTACATAGCCATGAGACGATGAAAACTGTGACTAACTATATACTGCATACATTGATGTTCCAGACCATCAAGTGGATCAAACTCCTCAACGCCCATGGGAATGGCGAAAACTTTGGGCAAAAATCTGCAGAGACCGAACTCATGTTGAGGACGCAGCTGAAGTTTTACGCAATCCCATCATCACCTTCCCTCCTGGTTTTGTTTTGCAAAATGTTACTGGACAAACACAACACATTATTAAGCAGATACTCCATATAATACTAAAAGGATGAAAATCATTCAAAAAATAGTAGTAGAATACCTAATCGTCGTTTAGTTTTTGGGGTCATTTGGTTTCGAGGGATGTCACACTACTTGAGGGATGTTTGGATCATGGGGATGTGTTTGGTTTATGTTTGATTAAAATAGTTGTTTAAGACGCCACATTCTGATCATCTTTTATTATTACATTCTCGAAACATTAGATTCAAAATCGATCGCCTCTATTGTCAAGTGTTCTTGAATATGCATACACGTTCAAGGAATGTTAAAAAACATAGAAATTCGCTGTGAGTTTTTTCAAAACTTACCAGTATCGCCTGCTTGCCATTTCTGGGCAATAACGTAATCTCTGAGCCCGTCAAGAACATACATCGTATTTGTAGGTTTAGAACAACAAGAGAATAAAAATTCCCATGGTTTGCCGTCTGTGTCTAGAACACTAATTGGCATCAAATGTTGCCCCTGAAGCTCTGGAAATAATGCCTGTAACCAGAAAATTCTTTACCATGACAAGAATTAAAATATTAAGGAACAAAGTTTAGAAGTTCAATGCAGTTTTCCAAATTTAGAAATACAAACTTCAAAAGCAATAAAAAAAATAGAAATATTATGAACTCACCTCTGCACACTTATTGGGTAAGACAAGGCGCGATAATTTCAGGTCATTGTCCGACAACTTCTTCTCGTATACGGGAGGGGCAACGGGGCCGGGGTTAAGATTTAGTTAAGGACAACTTATAACATTTGATGATTACATAGAACTAAAAAGGATGGACTTTATACTAGGATCCCCTAAGACAGACAAGACAATAGCCCATAAATTGGCAAACGAAGAGTGAGATTTGTCCCTCGTCTACACAAGAGCTCCATGCTACACATGATTGTCATTTATCGCCACAAGTCAAACCCAAGCAACGACTCCAAGATTTAGGGACTGTTTGGCGAGGGTTCTTTGGGGGTGTGGTGAGTTTTCTAGAAGGAAAAACGTCAAGTAATATCTAAGTCAAATACGGAGCAACTTAAAAACTACACGTACGCTCTCTACTTATTCAAGACTTGGCTTCCAAACGGATCACAAAATGGAGACAAAGTAGAGTCCATCCTTTTGAATGTGGACTAATGTCATATGAAAAAAATGTAACGATAAGGATATTTTATGCAAGTCTGATGTAGCTCTGATAAAGCGGAGACATGAGGGAGATATTGTAAATCTCTTCTGTTCTTCGTGGCAGGATCCCGTTGAGTATCATCAAGCAGTACCGATCTTTCGTGAAACGAGCCATCGTTTCTTGCCTGCATTGTCAAGTTCTATACTATTAGTTCAAAAAGACTTATATGGCCTGAGGAGGGAAAGAAAATATACTCAGTATCAAAATGTATCAGCTAAATCATGTCAACAATGAAGTAATAACATTAAAAAAATTGCAAAAAAAAAACCCAAAAAGGGAAAAAACAGTATAGCTCAAACTAGGATTCCTTACCAGGATAAGGCTAATCCTTGAGCAGTCAATGCACATGATTCCACCAAAATCCACAGGCAAATATGTATTGAATGATACAATGCATCCACAATGGACCAGCTGCCAAAATATATACACAAAAGAAAATTAATTATACTGCATTATCATCCTTTTAGAGTGGAGCAAAAAGAACAATGTTTTAGTTTCAAGAACATAAGGGACTAAATAGAAAAGCACATAAACTTCTTTTTCTTCTTACTCTCAGGTAAGTTTTGGACACGGCAACGCATCTAATCTCTAACTTACCTATTGTCAGTTATGACAGTTGAAAAACATATGGCACTCACCTTCCCACAAGCTTCACAGTCCCTCCAGCCTCCATCGTTTGAATGAAACACCTCACAGAAAATACCCTTTTCGTATGCAGAACTACATTCATAGAAGTTCAAGAAACACCCGGATAAATTTCTCAACTACTTTACTCAGAGCTTACATACTTCATACAAAAACGATTAATAACCGTGTCCGGTCAATTGTAGAACCTTATTTGAATAGACATGGAGCAAAAAGTTGGTTCAAACTCAATATAAATAAATTTCATTAAATTTCTTCAAGCTCTTTTTGTTTATATGTTTCTACTCCATTGTATAAAAAGACTAACAGCTAATGAATCTATATACGTGCAAAAAAAAATCAACCAACCAATCAAATTTGAGTTTAATTTCCACTCCCTATAAGGTAAAGCATACTGTTAGAGATAGAAGAAGGAAGCGGTATTGAAGAAGGAAAGTGTTAGAGACACAAGAAGGAAGCGGGATTAAAGAAGGAAACCGAATCCCTAGGTTTAGTATCTTTCCTAGTTGGATTAGGTTTAGTATTTAGCATCTTTCCTAGTTTGTTTAATTCTTATTTTAGTAGGAATAGAAATTTCCTTGTTTACTCAATCCCGCTTCCTTCTTCTGTCTCTAACACTTTCCTTCTTCAATACTGCTTCCTTCTTCTATCTCTAACACATACACTATTAAAAATCATCTTCCTAAGCAACTTTTTTTTTACAATCTCTTTAGTTTTCCAAATTCCGAACATAGCCATAGATTTGTGACGCCCAGAAATAGGGCATAGCCGATTGCTTGGCAAGCAAGGAAACCCAAACCCCAGAAAATGGTTCAAGAAATCCAAGAATCCAAGTCACATAACCTTTTTATTATTTCTCAAAAAAGGTGTTAATAAAAAGGAATTGAAACTCTCTGTTCGAGTTCCAGATAGAATTACGAGGGTTTCCAAATTAAGCACATACATAAGTGAGATTAAATATTTAGAGGAATGGGAGTGGGCCGAGGAGGAGGAGGAGGAGGAAGAAAAGGGGTTACCCGCAACGGTGGCAGAGCTGAGCAAACTCGCCGCTGCGGAGGCGCCACCCGTTTCTGAAGCTGTCTGTGGCGGCGGCGGAGGCGGCGGAGGCTTTACACTGAAGGCAAGTCTTTCTTGAGGATGAAGCCATTAATTCATCGATTGATTATATATATACTGCTCCGAATATATTCTATATATATATATATATCCCCCGAAGGCTCCCAAAGCAGAAACAGAGTCGATTGTTTTCTGTGAGTTAGCAAATAATAAATATCCAAAGAAGGGAAAGTCTGTTTTGAGATTAGCTGTTGGGATTCTTAAAAGTCCCACACCGGAGGGAGAAGAAAAAATGTACCAAAATATAACCCCATTAGTATGAAACCTCTGTGAGGTGCCCAAAAATAAATTCGTGAGAGTTTGGCTCAGAGTGAATAATATTATACTAATGCGGGGTTGGGGTGAGGGTATGCGCAGTCCCAACATTAGCCAATCAAACATTTTTTTAGGAAAAATTAGCCAAAATAATCCCAACTTTACCCGGTCTTTAAAAAATAATCACGCATTTCACTGTGATGCATACTAATCCCAACTTTATTGAAATTTGCCAGTTTTGGGTCGCCGTTAAGTTTCTAACGGAGGGATAACGGAAATGCCCGTTTTAGGCAACAAAATGAAAGTTGGGATTATTTTTGATGAATTTTTGTTTTTTAATTTTTTTTTTTGAAATTTTTATTTAAATTTTTTGAATTACTTTCAACCTCCATTTCTTTTTCTTTTTTAAAGATTATTCTTACCTTAGAAAAAAATATATAAAAAATAATGAAAATGAGAAAATAACTAAAATCATACAAAATTAATCAAATAAATAATGTAATCAATAGAAATTAAACAGAAACTGGTAAGAAATAAAATAAAAATATATGGAGTCGTAGGTTTAACATTTTACACACTATACGGAGTCTTAATGTACTACTTATTTTTTAAAAGAACAAGCCGTCCGGTAAAGTTGGAATTATTGTAGATAATTTTTTCTAAAAAATAAGAAGTGATATGTTAATGTTTTGTATAATGCCTAAAATATTAAAACCCACCCGTATATTTTTATTTTACTTTTTCCAATTTCAAGTTAGTTTCCATTGATTACCTTATTTAATTTATTATTTTTGTATCATTTTAGTTACATTTCTCATTTTTTTCATTTTTTATATCTATTGTTTTTATTTTTTAAACTAAGACTAATCTTTAAAAAAGGAAAAAGAAATGATGATGGAGGTAGAAAGTAATTTAAAAAATTTAAATGGAAATTTCAAAAAAATTAAAAAACAAAAATTCATCAAAAATAATCCCAACTTTCATTTTGTTGCCTAAAACGGGCATTTCCGTTATCCCTCCATTAGAAACTTAACGGCGACCCAAAACTGGCAAATTTCAGTAAAGTTGGGATTATGATGCATCACAGTGAAAGGTGGGATTATTTTTGAAAAACCGGGTAAAGTTGGGATTATTTTGGTCAATTTTTCCTTTTTTTTAAAAAAACTCACATTTGATAATAGGCTCTAGCTCGTCATCTTTGTTCTTAGTTTTTTAAAACTTTGACTACAAATTTTTTTAAAAAAAACATATATTGAATTCTGATACTCATTTGTCTTGAAATATTTTTTTTTCAATTTATGAGGTTTGACTAAAGTTCTTTTTAATTTAATTTATATTTGTTATTTTATCAAATAACCAATGAAAAAGTGATTAAAATTTGATCATATGAATAGTAACTGAGAAGAAAAATTTTAAGACAGAGGCTGGAGGGGTATAAATCTAATATCAATAGATTCATTTTGAAACGTAGTTTTGAAATATCATATTTTTATATTGTAAGTTTATACTGCATATAAATAAAGATATCAGTAATCAAAGTGTTTAATCAAAGTGTTAAACTAGAAAAAGTGAAAAGGAAAAAAAATATGAGACCAAGAGGGTACTAGATA
Organism: Cuscuta australis; assembly: GCA_003260385.1. Classification (NCBI taxonomy): domain Eukaryota; kingdom Viridiplantae; phylum Streptophyta; class Magnoliopsida; order Solanales; family Convolvulaceae; genus Cuscuta; species Cuscuta australis. Next base: position 2,932,547 of record NQVE01000192.1, read on the forward strand.
TCGGATATCTCTCACGTTTCTAGTCCATCCCGCAGCTTGCTATCACTATCATCACCATTGAAGGTGGTCTCACGTTTGCACTCACGGGCACCCGGACCTCACGGTCAATTTCATTGAAAGAGATGAGTTTTACGCCTAGTTCGGACAGTTACATGAGAGAATGGAAAAATAGATCTCTAATCTCAAGCTAGCGATAGAAAATAAGATCATCACAAAAGAAATAATTTAAATATGAGCAAAACATATTGAATATACTAAAATTATAGCTTCATGTTTTTATCTCCAAAATAAGAGTTTATATTATCGTAATGTGTCTTCTAGTGTATATGAACATTTCAAAATACTTTTTAATAACGTTTATGATTATGAGTTCATGATTGACACTGTAAATACGTTTTAACTCATATTTCAATAATAAAAACATGAAACTCATATTTCAATATATTTTTAATGTTTTACTCACACTTTAATATCTATCCCTATCAGTAGTCCCAATAAAGATATTTATGCATAACATAAAAGATCTAATACAACCTTCCCTGGGAATCGAACTTCACCACGTACATCTTTTGGCATATACTACCTCCGTCCCAGAATATTTGTCCACTTTCATTTTTACACACCATCCAATGCACTTCTTTAATCCATTTTATCTTGTAATTTGTATATTAAAAAATTATAAAAATTATATATTAATAATCTATATGTTAAGATAAATCAAACAAGATCACACATGACTATATTTAGGCTTACACATTGAGAGAATTTGATAAGTCAAAGTGCTTTGATGAACAGTTCCAAAAGTCAAAAGTGGACAAAGAGAGTGGGACGGAGGGAGTAACTACTTAGCAATGCCCCTAGCCCCGCAGTCGATTTTGTAACTCTATATCTACCTTTTTACCGAGTATAAAGATCTAAAGATTTTATAATATACTCCATCTATCCTATAATGTTTTCCCCGTTTGTGTTTACGAGGTTTGACCGACTTTATTTTCAATTCAATTTATTTGATTGTAAGTGTAAAATTAAAAAATCAAATTTATATATTTAAAAACTAGATCAAACGTTCTACAAAACAAGTGGTGACAAGAATATATTATTTTATCAAATACCTAATAAAAATAAGTAAAAAAAAGTGATTAAAAAGTAGGGAATAACTCGGAAGAATATTTTAAGACGGGGGAGTATTAGAATAACTTCCTAAATTTAGATCTTCTACCCCCATTTGGAAGCCAGAAACGCACGAATCTAAAGAAAAAAAGAGAGAGAAGATATACGGAGTGCATTCCGCCGGGAGAAGAAGCAAGAACAGCCGCGGAAGGGGGAGAGAACAGGGAGCCGAGCCCTGTTCAACGTTGCCAGGTAGGAAGCTTGAAACGCCAAACTTTTTTCATAATTTATTAAGATACTATTTTACTCCCCCCACATCCCACAATTGATTTCGATTTTTGGATGTGTAAATGTGTTCTTGAAATATATGATTTTTGGACTTGGGGTTATTATCCAAATTTGGACACTTTTAGGATTTGATCACCTTGCCTACTGCCATTACAATGGGAACCATTATTTCCTATTTGGTTTTTCATCTTCTAAGTTTTGAGAGTTTCAGTTTGCACTACTAATCAGTACTAGGGTTCCATTAGTTTTGATTCAGAGGATTAAAAGAACATTTTTCTTTATCCCCAAAAGACAGTCTTGCATCATTTTTTCTCAATGCTCAATTTCTATTCCAACAAATGAGGCCTAACTTTTCAAATTCTAATTTTCTTCTCTCTCTCTCTCTCTCTAGCTTTTTGAGCACAAATATACGAAGAAGATGGTTGGAAATCACTCACTCTTGGGTGTCACAGAGGCTCAATATCAATTTTTAACCCAGCAATATCCTCGTGTGGAGAAATTCCATGAGAAATTGGCTAAAAAACATGCTGCTCTTACAACTATTCCTAAGAAACTAATACATAGGCATGTCCTTGGAACACCCCTTCTTGAGGTATTGTGTGTGAAAATTGTCAACGATGATGGGTCTGCCGGAGCTTATCAAGTGTATGGTACAATCGTTCTGATTGATGGAGAAGGTGCTGCGTTTAATCTCTATGATCGCGGGGAGGCAGATGCTGAGACTGTGACTGTGGGTGGTTCCTTGACCCTCGTCATGCCAAAGGGACGTGCTATGTGTGCATCTGGTCGGATCTACTTGCAGATCCAACTTAAGGATGCAACTCAGAGAGCTGTGTTTGCCAATGGTCTTCACTCTTGGGATTACGATAGCAAGGATGACTATGATGTGGTCCAAACCAAGAAATTCGGATCTGCCGTCATGGAATGCATCACATATCGTCATGCAGACATTGCCACTATTGACATCATTTTCGTCAGAGGAACTTCAGGGAGGGATGATGGTGATTTTAGAGGAAGGATTGCGAATGGTGGTACTGTAGAAGAGGCTGATGTCTACGGAGAAGTCATCGCTCATTGTTGCAGGAATTACTCGATCACTCTTTTCAAGAGAACTGAAAATGAGTCTGTGAGACTGAGGCTTGGGAGCACGATCGAATTGCTGAGACATGTCGTAGTAGTACCATCGTGCTCCTCACTTGTAGTTGTTCCAAACTTACGGTATCTTGATACCAAGGAAAATATTGTTTCTAAAATTGTGATGTTTGATGCCATACATGATAGCTTTGGCTTGGGGGTGCAGAGGGATGTTGATGGAGAAAATGACCATATTTGTGTCGAGGTAGATTGGAGTCATGCTTATATGCAGCCTCAACTGAAAAGAAAGCTGAAAGACACAACCATATCAGACTCCGAAGTGCGAAAAAGGGCTCATGTAAGCATTGTTCAATTGTTTGTGTGCGCTTGTCTTTTGTTATTAGTTGGTGTAGTGAGTTCATCTTTCGTGTGATAGAGCTAAAGACTGCATGATATTGACCTTTCACCAACGCAATGTGTTTGGATAGATTGGGTTGTGTTGTAGTCTTGTCACTTGCAATTTTTTTGTCTATTGTGCTGGGTTGTCATTATTATTTCTATTATTGTTGTTGTTATTGTTACTACTACTATTGTTATTATTATTAGAAATAAATAAAAATAATCTCATTTGGATTTATCTTTCAACTCCAGTTGGCTTCTCCTGAACAAGATGTTGCGGACTTGAATGGTAATAGGTATGTTGCTCCTCTCTTTTTTTCCTATTCTGATTTACAGATTTGTAATGCTCATCATTTTGTTTACGTTTTCCTTATCGCATTTTTCTTTACCTTAGTTGGTTTTTTGATCTTTTGTCATGATCTGTTCTTTGCTTGAGCTTTGGAGGGGGGGGGGGGGGGGGGGCTTGGGAGGAGGAGCTTGGAAACAGCCTCTCTACTTTCTAGTAAGGTGTTTGTTGTAATCCTCATCATTTTAATTCAAATTTTTTCATAGTTTGTGGCATGTTTTTTTTGTCGTGCTATGTACTTTCTATGTTTGTTGAGGTGGAAGGTCTCTTGGAAACAACCTCTCTACTTTAAAGCAGGGGTAATGTCTGTGTACACTCACCCTTCCGAACCCTACTTTTGTGGGATTCTACTATGTTGTTTTTGTTTTTCAAAATTTTTTTCTCTCCATGTTTATGCAAGCTATAAATTTCATGGTTTTTATATGTGTAGACATGGGGCTTTGGGGTGTGATGGAATAAATCAAAATGGATCTCTAATTTCTGTGCTTCTTTAATTAAAAAAGTAGCAGTTAGTCAAGCAATGCAACTTTCGACGTTGAGGCGGGGGTCTCTTTGGAAACAACCTCTCTACTTTCGAGCAGGGGTAAGGTCTGCGTACACACACCCTTCCAAGACCCTACTCTTGTGGGATTTAACTGGGTTGTTGTTGTTGTTGTAGACATGGGGCTTTGATTACGAGACATGGGTAGTAGGAAGTGAAGAGAAGTATAATGGACTTGCCTTTTAATTCCTTTTTTTTCCTTTTCCTATGGCGCCAGGGGCCCACACGCACTCCCTGTACCAGAATATTATGATGATGCAATGGTGGAGGTGTTCTCTGTTACAATTGGGAGTGCATTTGATGAGGAACCTTTTGAGAATGTGCATGGAACCATCAAATTCAGAAACAATGAGCGGGTGGAAGAATTTATTTTCAACAAGGGTTTGGAAAATGGGACAAGGGTACTCTCAAACCAACACCTTGAGCTAATGACACCTAAACGGAGGCTTTTTGGTTCGGATGTTGTGTTTGATGTGGACCTGGAAGATGGAGATGGTCGTGTAATCAGTCATGGGCATGTGTTTTGGACTGAAGTTACAACTCAGCAGCCCATCGACTGGTATGGCAAGCACTTGTGCTCAATCGTCAGGGGCAACATTGGGTATGCAGCGCTCCACTATATGCTCATTCCCAATGGGGTCCTTGCAACAGTGAGGGTTTGCATCAAGAGAGGAGGAAGAAACAACCACACCATCACCCCTCCCCCCTCTGATAATGTTCGTGGGAGTATATTTGCAGAGTACAGCGAGTGTAAGTATGCAACCTGGTATGACAAAGAGCACTACAGGCACAGACTCTTTCAAAGCGAAGAAGAAGTAGACATGACAATGCCTTGTTCGGGCCTCTTCGAAGTAGCACTGAAAAAATCTGCTGTGGTGGTGCCGCGCACTTCTGCTTTGATAATTGATCTGGATTTGACATTGGAGGGAACGGGCAGCCCCTCGTCTTTTAGGGGCAGGCTGACGTTCAGTATTGAAATGGACCGCGGAAGGGAGCTGAGCATCAAAGGAAGTTGTGGGAATGCTATTGCTGAAGTGAGTGTGCTGTGGAGCGAAGTTAGTCGGGAGATTTCCACGCCTAAGCATGGGGACGGCGTGGGGTTCGATTTAGACTCGGCTCTGGAAAGATCGAGGGACCAATTTTTTGCGTTTAGTCTATACGATGATGACTCAGATTCGGATCTGTGGTGCAGTCAATATTTGGGTAGTCCGGTAACTATGCAAGTTCTGTCTGAGGGCATTTAACAAAAATTTCCCACATAGTTGATGCCATACCCCAATGTGGGTGGGGCTAGAGGGTCTGTCGGTTCACTTGAGAATGATGTTTGGTCCAAAAAAAGGTGGAATCGCCCACCCCAGGCGCCCCCACCCCCTTGCCCGACAGGAATGGTGGAGGATGTAAATCATGGTGACTCAGTCGGCCAAGAGCGCTAGACCCGTGCCCACCGCGCACAAGGAGCCTCCTCACCCTTTATGGGATTTTTGGATAGCTCCCACACTGCCGCTTGCGGGACTCGATCCCTGGTCATCGGTCCAAGATTTCACGCTCTTGACCAACTGAGCTACCCATGCGGGCATGATGTTGGTTTCGGTTTTTTGGACCGAGAATGATGTTTGGTTTAATCCCCGCAATTAATAGTCATGATGTTAAATCTGTCACTAATTTTTCTTATCAATTCTTTCTAATTTTGTGTTTTTTGAATAAAAACGTAATAGCTATGTAGATATTATTTTAAATTTTATAGAATAAGAATATAATATACTCCGTAAATATAATCTCATTTCATAATACTTGGTTCATCTTAAAATAATGGTCATGTTCGTAGAAAATTCTATACCTGTTCTTAGTTATATTTATTCAAAAATGATTTCGGTCAAAAATTATAAAGCCTAGCATGGGACTTACTCCGTATTTCAAAATAGATGGAATGGTGAATGAAGTATATTTTCTTCGAGAACAATGCTAGATTTGCAAACAAAATAGTCATAAACTTCACAAACTTACTATTTATAGTTTAAATTCACATTTTAAAATTATTTTAGACTATTTAATTTTTTTTATTGAAGTTTACAAATAACAAGTTTGTGAAGTTTGTGACTATTTTGTTCATGAACCAAGCATTTTTCTTTGTTCCATGATACTCTCTTCGTTTATGAAAATTTGTCCACTTTTAACTTTTTCAGTTAAAATTGGAAAAGTTTGACCTCAAATTAAATAAAAGTGATATTAGACATTGATACAAGAAGAGTTTTATTAAATTTATTATATCAAATATTTTCAAAATATTATTTTATTTAAACTACAATATATATTTTATTTAATTATAAGTCAAATGTTAAAAACAATTGACCAAAAAAAATTAAAATTGGACAAATACTCAGGGACAGAGGTAGTATTCTTTTATATAATTTTAAACAATATTAAATTGTTATTTTCAAATTTATTAAATTATATTTAAACTTTTATTTATTAGGTTATCATACCATAAATTTAAAAATACCTTTCATATTTGATGTTTTTTTTTATAAAAAATGAACTAATTTGAGAAAATACTCAATTAAGAGGATCATTTTAAGATAGTAGTGTAAATTTGGCCAAGCAATTTTGAGTAGGGTGGACATGGTACGGTTTCGGTTTCGAAACTGCTGGTTCCAATACCGCCACCCCTTGGTACCGGTACCGTGACCGGACCGGGCGGTACCGGTTTCAATACCCGGACCGGCGGTTCCGGTACCGGACCGGCCGGTTTCGGCCACCCTCCAATTCTTATTTTTTTTGTCTTTTTTTTTAAAAATTTTTAAAGTGTAAAATTGTAAATGTTTAATTTTAAAGGAAATAATGAAATAAAAAAATAAAAAAATGTAGCTGTTATTTAAATATTGTAAAATGAGTATACACGAACTGAAGAACAACTACATTTGATATCCTGACGGTTGAAAAAAAAGCGACGAGATAAAAAATCGTAATAAAACCCTCGAAGAAGCTTATATATCATTCATCAAAAATAAACTAATACATATTTGCATTAACATAGCTTCAAAATGGTAGGCGGTATATCGTCCCGGCAATACCGCCTACCTCGGGAAGCGAGGTTGAGGTGGCTTGGCCATGTGAGACGGCGGAATGCTGACGCCCCTGTACGGAGATGCGAGAGGGTACAATTCTTAAATGATTAGTTTCCGAAGGGGGTACAATTCATATTTGCTATGTTAATTCAATATGAATGTACGGAGATGCGAGAGGGTAAAAATGTGTACACGGGGATCTAATTACTGTGTTTCCGAAGGGGACAATTCTTAAACTATTACCTTTTGGTTTAGTCCCCCGATTAATAGTCTTCAAAATGATGTTAAACCGACACTAATATTTTCAATCAATTTTTTGAGTGTTTTTTCAATTATTTTTGGTTTAGTCCACGGATTAGTAGTCTTCAAAAACACATTAGTCTATAGACCAATCTATAAGTGTTCCGATTCCATACTTTGGTATAGTAAAGATATGTATGTCAAGCTAGGACTAGGGTGAAGACTGTAGGAATGACCTTGATCCTTCCCTTATAGAGGTAGGGTTACTCTAGGAGTCTCTCCTTAGTCTCTTTCTTTTTGCCTTGGTGATGGATGTTTAGGGCGAGATTCCTTGGTGATGATATCAATGAGTTGGAGGTGTGGCGTCATACCCTCGAATCTAACTAAATATCTAGAATGTGGCTTGAGTGGTTGATTGACGGGCTTCATATGTGGTAATTGGGATTGATTCATGCCTAGAAAAGAGTTTGAGAACCTTGGTTTGGGCATTCAAGCAAATAGAGAGATAGACGGTGATGTTGTTCATTGTATTGGAGCAGTTTGGACAAAGTAAGCTACTAGCTTCATGGGCCTTATGCAATAAGAATAGTTCAACAAAGTGATGCCTTTGATTTTCTTCCATGGGTTGTGGCTTGTACGAGTTGAGGAGGAGGAGGGGTGACGATCATGGCGTATGATGAGAAAGGGTGGCGATCATGGCTTGCTTGGAGGGTTGGGCAGTAGCTTTCATTGAAGAATTGCAAAATGTAGAGTAAATTAAAAGTTGGATAGACTTTTAGACACCTTCCTACAATGTAATGCGTCGAATATAAAAAAATCTATTGACAACATTCTCCTTGGTATCAACGTACCATAAGTTTGGAGAAACTACAAATGAGGACCACGATGGTACTGCCACGACATGACCCCACTCTATTTTTTTTCTTTTTTGCATTTACCTATGTGTATATTCTTTGTTTAACTTCCTTTTTCGTCTCTTTTTTTCACTTTGTTTCCTTTTTCATAATATTTTTTTTCAAACTTTCTTCTAGAAAATAGTTTCAAATATTTAAATTTTGCATGATATAAAAATAAATGAATTAAGGACCTTATCAAAAAAAGAAAATTTGATCTCTTTTTCAATTTTTTAATTTTACTCATTTTTTTCTTTTTTAGAAATTTTTTATTTCATTTATTTTTATATCATACAAACAATTTTCAATTTTCATACAATTTTATAGAAGAAATTCTAAAAAAAAAAAACACTTTAAAAAAGAGTAACATAAAAAAAAGAAAAACAAATAAAAAAAATTAGCGATCTAAGAGTTATTACCATAAAATATTAAGGAAAAAATGCATTTATTGATGTTTATGGATGAAATATATCGTAGTCATTACAACAGAATGTAAGGACTTCGTTGTCTTTTTGAAAATAGAAAAACCTAAAAATTATTTCGACAAAATTTGCGTCACCCGTGAGTAAGTTTATGCGTTTACAACCTAGTAAATTAATAAAGATCAACGCTCCACAATGGTTTGAAAGACATCCCATCTCGAAGAGCCACAATATATACATTAAGGCATGCACCCCTATTAAGGCGTCTGGCACCATTTCCCTACTAAAGAGTGAGGGTAGCCACGACTTCCTTAAATTATCCTGGGGTGATACCGATCCGCTGGATAAAGAGTTCAGCTTCGGTCACACTGATTGGGATCTAATGGCCTCTGGTGCTGCTATCCTCCTCTGGGTGCTGCTACCCTCCTTTGGGATCTAATCACCTTCAAAAAAATCTGCTATTAATTTCGCAAAAGATTTTTAACTAAAAATCAAAATATTAATTTAACAAATTTTTAAATAAATTTCGAAACATGTAGTTACTTGATAAATTATTTCAAAATATTTTATTGACATTGACCTTGTAATTAATTAAATCTTGAATAAAAAGAATAACATAATCATGAACGGAGTATTTAATAATATAAAAATAAAATTGAATGAACAAAAACTTGAAGAGACAAACTAATTTATAAATTTTTCCAATGATAAAAAAAAATTTAAATTCGGGAGGGACTATCTGCAAAAATTACAATAATATATGGACAATTTAGTTTAAAAATATTTTAGTGCAAATAGGATTATGATTGAATAGTTAGAATTTTGCTTTCATATTTTGGTGTAGACGTAAGAATTGATTCACACTCAGTGCTTAAGAGAGCTAAGTTTTGATATTTTAATTTGGTCATTCAGGAATCGGAGCCATTTGTGCTAAGTGAAAGTTCGCTTCAAGAGTCTTATGCGACAAAAAGATATACATGGATAAAATGCAAGCAAAGTTTTGTTTGTCCGTAGTCAGACTAGCTATGCTTTATGAGGTCAAGTGTTGTGTTAGCGTATATCATGTATATATTATTTTATGTATATTATTGTATAATATTGTGGGCCTATCGTGTTGGGCTTGTAACTTGTATTTATATCCTTCGGTATCTATGAGAAACAACCAAGTCATTCAGTTCACCAAAATTCTACATGTATCGGAGCAAACCTTGGATATCACGTAAAACCCTAGGTCTACCGCTGCAAGTCCGTCTCTGGATTCACCGGTCGTCTGCGCCGGTTGTCCTCGCCGGAACGCCATCAATCCCTCGCCGGTGAACCGCCTCACGTCTCCGTTCTAGTCCCCTGTCTCGCCTGTCCGAGTCCCCTGTCTCGCCGGCGAAGTCCTTGTTCGCTCGTCCCTGTTCCGGTCTTCTGTGAAGAAGATCTGTTGCCCGTCCCTTTTCCGGTCAGAATCCCCTGTTGAAGTCGCCGCCTAGATTCACTGTTTGCCCGTTGAAGTCGCCGCCCCTTTTCCGGTCATCTGCGCAGAATCGCCATCAAATTACAGCAGCAAAGCAGCAACTTGTCCAATTGCTTTGTCCGTCCAAGTGATCCGTCCTTCCAAATTGCCGCAGCAGTTTCTCCCACCAGTGTTCTGTGAGTTTGGATTTGTTTGGTGTGAAAAACATTAGCATAAAAACTACCAAGATGACTAGTACCTCGTGTGATTGGTTGATTGGTAGCGGTGCTTCTCATCATATGACGGGTACTTTGTCTCACATGTTCAATATTGAGGATGTTTTCTCTCATCCTATTTGTCTTTCCGATGACTCCCGGATTCAGGCTACTAAAAAGGGAAGTGTCCGTGTGACCTCTAGTCTGGTTCTCCATCATGTGTTTTACGTCCCCACGTTGCATTGTCATTTGATTTCTGTCAGGTGTTTGATTCGGGACACCATCTGTTATGTTACTTTTAATGATTTTGGTTGTGTAATACAGGACTGTTCGTCGAAGATGGTGATTGGACATATGCCTTAGAGATTGGGTATTGATTTGAGACATAGAATGTGAAGAGAAATAAAGTCTGGACTTGACTTTTTTGTTTTTCTTGTGCCCAGGCAGGGGCCCACACCCATTCCCTGTCCCTGACATGAGGAAATCATCGGCAGAAGATTATGGTGTTTAATTGAGGTGTTCTAAGTTTCAATTGGTAATGATAATAATGAGAAGAGCAATGCGAGGGGTACACTAAAAAGTGTACCACAAATGTACACCACCCTTCTTCTTCACCACACATTTTTATTTGATTCTTATTTACTTATTTTTTTTAAAATTTGTTTGTCTTTTTTAGTGTACAAGGAGGGGGTGAGGGACATATGGTTTCAATCTCTAAACATTAATGTGGTAAAATGATGGCTTTCCAAAACATGTACTCCCTCGGTCCCTAAATATTTGTCACACTTGTATTCCCGAGGCAAAATATCAAGTTTTTTCAATTCATTTTATTTACATATTGGTATAGAAATAAAAAATAAAATTTACATATCAAAAAACTGCATGAAAAGTTCTTCGAAATAAGAAGTGTCAAGAATATTTTATTTCATCATATAACCAATGAAAACGAAGAAATAAACAAAAGTTCCCGCAACGCTGAAAAAGCAAACGTTGCAAATTGAACAGGAACTTGAAATATAAGTGATGAACATTACGAATCTGTAAATCTTTATTGGGCACAAGAAGGAGCAATGTACCTAAACCATTAAAGAACGCAACATCCAGAGCCAACTAGAGGTCAAAGTTAATACCATTTGAGATTAATAATCCAAGACAGTAGACAAAAAAAACATTGCACGCGAGAAGATTACAACACAACCCAGCCAATCCAAACAAAAACAAGATCTACCACATGAAAGATGAATTCACAACACCAAGTAAAAAGAAGGCTAATACACAAAGGTATGTCCATTTCTTTTCTTTTATGACGTATATAGATGATCAAGGATGTTGAGGAGACAATGTCGGTTTTTTAATTTGGTGGTTTGATTTTGTTATCACTGATGGAACTCCCTTGGTCTATTTGCTATAGAACAAACCCTGACAAACAACTTGATTTATTTTCAATAGATTAACGCATCTCTCATAAGTTGGTTAAAGTTGCTTCCGTCTTTCAATTTCTAGATCGTGTTTCCATCTTCAAAACAATCAATGTGGTATGTGTGTAATTAGTTTGGATGAGCACTACGCATTACTTTATATTTGTGTGATTTTGTATGGACTATGGATATTGTAGATTTAAATGGATTTTCAAAATTGAGCAAATAAACATGTTTGCACCTTCTCCTACTTATTGTCGAGCTACAACATATTATCTATTATTTGCAATTAGCTACTACTATACACTTTATTTTGAGCATTTTTAGGAGCTACTAGTTAGTTTGCAAGAAATCGCCCAAATAAAAGTAACACATTGCATTTACCTTCAAAAAAGGAGTTCCATTATTTTTATTAGTATGATTTTGTAGATTTCAATGAATTTTCAAATTGAGCAAATAGACATGTTTGCAACTTGTCTTATTAGTTACTTATTAGTTAAGTAATCTCTACTAACTGTTGAGCTACAACATACTTCCTCCGTCCCCAATTAGATTACAATATTCCCTCTTATTTTTGTCCCAAAAAGAATTACAAAGTGTTTACTTTTACACTAAATAGACTCTTTTACCATTCTTCCCCTTTATCATTTCAATGTCAAAATCTCACCCACCCACTCATTCCTATACTATTTGGGGGGTAATTTGAGAAAAAAAATACTGATTTGACTCTTCTTTAATTTTATCTAAAAGGAAATATTGTAATCTAAAAGGAGACGAATGGAGTATTAAATATTCCATTGTATTTTGGGTACTATATATTGACATTATTGGTATTGTACTCTTATTTTGGGGATAAAAAATATGCAACTCTTATTTTGATATTTTTTCCATGTTTTCTTCTTAGTTTAGTCCTTTTCCCTTAAGTTTATTCCTAATTTGTTGAGTTATTGGCCTATTAGCTTTAGTCAAGGTTTTGCTTTAGATTGTTATTGATTGCTTTAAGCTACAATTTGCATACTAAATGATTTTTTTGAAGCTACTAATTAGGTTGCTCCTAATTTGGTGAGGTATTGCCAATTGGGCTATTAGCTTTGTCAAGGTTTTCCTCTCGATTGTTATTAGTTGCTATCAGCTACTAGATTGTATACTATTATATAGATTTTTGGGAGCTACTAGTTAGTTTGCTCTTAATTTGCTATCTTGTGGCCTATTAGAGTTGTTAAGGTTTTGCTCTGAATTGTGAAATGTTTTGACTTCGTAAAGTCTTGCCTAATTTGGTCTTGAAATACAATCACAAAAAAAATTGGGAATCATACTCATTCATCAATTTGAACTTGGGAATTTATTTCCTTGTAACAATTAGTTATATGAAATCTAATTTGATTTTGCCTTTTAATTTGTTTCAAGCCTTAGGAAAATGCCTCCTGTTGTCGTGGACGCTGATAGCGTACATCAAGATGATACCATCTCATTTAATTTGTTTGCTCCCAACCTGGTCGAAGAAAAAGAGCATACCATTCAACGACTTCGGAAAGTACTTACGCCACAGACATGCTCTCAACCACAATAGAAGAACATTTATCAATATGATAAGTATTGCAATTGGAAACACATAGAGTGAGGCCATTCACTGCGGCATGAAACAAAAAATCAATATCAAACATAGCGAAGCTCGAGCCCACCTTATTTGAATGTCTTTCAACTCCAGACTTCTCGAGTTGACAACACACAAAGCAAGTATAAATTTGGATACTCCATCCCCTTTTGTTTGAGGGAATCATCAGTAGGAAGAATGCCCCTTAACGCCCTCCAAACACAAGCCATAACATCCACAATTATCCTCAATCCACAAAGCCTTGAACATAATTAGCCACCTCCATGATGTGTGGGGATTTTCCTATTTAGTCCTCTATTATCAAATATTATTTCAATGGTCCTTTTTTATAGGTATCTTTCCACAAATAGTTCTTTTATTATCTTCTATCGTGTTGGTGTTAACTTGAGGGCTAAAAGTGTAATTTCACAATAATATATCTTTTTTGCCATACACAATTCCAAAGGTTGTTCCGTTTGCACTGTTTGTGAATTATATTCGTTTTCGGCGTGCTTTGCTAAGGCGCCATTTTACGGTTTTTTATGTTTAGACATTGGGGTTTTGATCTGAGACATGGAATTTGAAAAGAAGTAGTAATGGACTTGACTTTTTTTGTTCTTATGGCTCCAGGTCCCAGACATGAAGAGATCATCACCAGAAGATTATGGTATTTTAATGATGGAGGTGTTCTCAGTTTTGATTGGGAGTAGTATTAAGAATAATGAGAAAGCTTTTGAGAATGGACATGGAATCATCAAACTCTTCAAGTGCCCGTGTCCGGACGAATTTTTGTTCAAAAAGGGTTTGGACAATGGGACAAGGGTACTCCCGAACGAACATCTAGACATAAAGGCACCTGAGCTGAATATTGTTGGCATCGATTTGAATTTCGTTGTGGACTTGAAAGATGTTAGAATATAAGAAACATTTCTTGAGCCACAAGCTTGTGGTTGAGTTGGTTCTTTGACATGGTATCAGAGCCAGGTTGACTAAGAGGTCACAGGTTCGAAACTCAGCGCCACCCAGTTTTAAAAAAATTAAAGTTTCACATGCAAGGCTCGAAAAAGACTACGCCTGCACGTGAGGGGGCGTGTTAGAATATAAAAAACATTTCTTGAGCCACAACCACAAGCTTGAGCTTGTGGTTGAGTTGGTTCCTTGACAAAAGATGGAGATGGCCGTGCAATTAGTTATGGCGAAGTGTGTTGGGATGAAGTGTGGGTTGACTCGCCTATCGTATGGTATGGCAAGCCATTGTGCTCGGTCATCCGGGGTGACATTGGGTATGTAGTACTCCACTACATGTTCATTCCTGATGGGGTCTATGCAACGGTAACGGTTAGCATCAAACGAGGAGGAAGAAACAACAACAAGAACAACAATGTTCATGGGAGTATATTTGCGGAGTACAGCGAGTATAGGTATGCAACCTGGTATGACAAAGAGCACTACAGATTTCGGGTTTTGTCTAGACGATGACGAAGACGACTGCGGCAACATCTCAGATTTGGGATCCAGTCAATATTTGGCTAGTCAGCCAACTATACAAGTATGAGTGTGGGGGCATTTTACTAAAGTCTGGTATGTATGTGTATGTACAAGACAACAGACTAAATTAAGTCTTTCTTGCTGTGCATACCAAATTCGGATATTATTTGTGCTTGTAGGAAGAATTTAAAATCTATTCACCTTCTTTACCTATTTTTGTTACTTAACGTATACGTAAATTTTATTGTGACGAAGGGGGTAACAATTTTCTTCCAAACGTGTACGTGATATTGTATACTGTGTAATTTGTGCTAGATTTGAGTTCTGATTTGATTTATGTGTCTTGATTGGGAAATGAGATTTACTCTTCCTGGAAAGAAACCCTGTAAATGTACACCCAAACTCGTTCATCTTGTAACGAAAATATGTTTTTTTGCTTTTAGTAGCTATTGTTACTTAATCATTTTCACCGGCTCCATTCGAGTATATGTACTCTAAGCTATTCTTCATTACCAATGATCAGCATATAGAGATATTAGCTATAGTATGAAGTATTATAACATTATTATCAAATATCATTACTCTCTTGTTAGTTGTTACCATAATTAATTGTTCTACTTTGATTTAGATTCTTCATGTTCTCTTTATATGTATGGTTGTAATCTTCTTCATTCATTAAAACCAACTATTATTAGAGTGTATCAATAACATACCAAAACAAATCAATAAGTAGTTTACTTTGGAAGTGGAAAAATGATGATAACATATTTTTTTTCATCAGAAATTTGGGTCTTGAGTCTCCTCACATCTTTTTCATGGTCTCATACTTGAATATCTTTCGTGCACTAAAGTTAATAAAACGAGTATAGATCCTTAAGCACTAAAAAATTTGTCTCTTTATATATAGTCATGTAATCTTCTTTATTCAATAAGACATGCTATTATCAAATTGTATGGAGTATTAAACTATTAGTAGCATAATCAAAACAAAAAACAAAAACTAGTCTACTTTAAAAGGGAAAAATATGATGCTAACATAATTTTTAATTGAAACACGATTTGTTTATAAAATGTATTTCTTTTAGTTCAAAAGTGTTTAAATTTAAAAAAAGTAACCCAGAATAAAAGCGGAACATAAAGAAATTACCAAAATAGAAATTACATATTTTTATTTTTAAAATAAGAGTTTGTACTGTAACAATATAGCATATTATATACTTGCATCCACGATGTTTTTTTGTATTACATACTGACATTATATATCTTATTTCGAAAAAAAAAGAACTCATATTTTGATACTCTCTATGGGGGTGTTTGTTTTTCCGCCAGAAGACCTTCTGGCGTCTTTTGTCTGCGCCGCGCAGACGCGCCCAGATGATGGGCTCTGCAGATTGTTTGTTTTTTGGAAGACATTTTACTCAAAAAGGTCTTCCTAGCATCTTCTTAGAGAAGACATTAACCAATGTCTTCTAACATCTTCTAACATCTTCTCCTTTTTTTCTACTTCTCTTCACCACCACAACCGTTCACCGCCACCGTCCACCACCACCACCGTCCACCATCACCGTCACCGTCCATCACCATCGTCGTCCACCACCACCGCCACCATCCACCGCCACCACCACCACCGTCCACCACCACCGCCGTCAACGTCCACCACCGCCGTCAACGTCCACCACCACCCTCCACCACCACCACAATCGTCCATACACCACCACTGTACACTACCACCATTAATTTATATAGCAGTCTACAGACATTAAAAAAACAAACAGTCTTCTTCTTGCAGACCGCAGACCTTCGGTCTACCACTTCTCCTGCAGATGTCTACAGTATTGGTCTGCAGACCACAGACCTTTTCCTGCAGAAAAAACAAACACCCCCTATGTTTTACTCAAAATGTAAAATTTTAATCTTAAATTTAAAATATAAGCAATACATAACATCAAAATTGTATATGCAATCTTGGAGTCATTGGATAAATCTTGTAAAAAAATTATGATATGATATTTTTCAAGTATTGATTTATGTACAAAATTATAAATAAAATAGACGTTGCATTAGAATAATTAATAGAAATAATTTTTTAATATAAAAAAATCATACTATGTATAACCTATTAACGCAGTATCTCTTCCGTGCAATGGCCACAATTCTAATGAACAGTTTTCGCATATTGGACCCTTCTAACGCAGTATCTTTAGACGTATAGTGTTTTAGCAATTCAAGTCATATATTGGACCCTCCGCTCCCTTACCGAGCAAGAACTTTTGAGGCATTGATAATGCTTTAGGACCTGTTTGGGAATAACATTAGAAATTAGCATTTTATTGTGGAAACTGAATATGAATCTGTCCTCCATTGTTTGCTCCATATTGGGTATTTTTGGTTTGGAGAGGAGACGAGGAAAGAATTAACACTCCCCTTGTTTGCTCGAAAAAAATCTTTGAAAAACAAAACCACAAACGATGTTCTCGAACAAAACAATTATCATTCCCCAAAACTCATAACCAGGCAAACTATATAGACCACTCAAATTGCATCACTAATGGCAGATATTATGTATTCAGATGATTTGGCTCACCTGAGATCCAGCCCCAATGCCAAAAATATTTGGCTAAATAAATAAGAGTTGAATAAAGAAAGGGTGAACACATTTCACAATCTGCAAATGGAATAGGCCTATATATATTCGGAGTAAATTTTAGTCGTACAGCGTTTTGGCGAATCGAATTCTCTTTAACTTGACTTCGCTCTTCAAAACTTTTTCCTCTGATTTCTCTCTTTTTGCTACAGCTTTGGCAATCGCTTTCTTCTTTCGGGCATTCTTTTTCCTTTTCATTTGCACATTCTTAACCTTTCTGCAGTACAAGAGCACATGACGTGAGGAACTAGTGATAAATGAAGATCTAACAATGCAACTAGAGTAGAAACCAAAGTTTGAATTTTGACACACAGAAGAGACAGTTGGTAAAGCTAAAGACTCTGGTAGCATATTCAAATGTATTACACTATTACCACAACAAACGAGACTTAAAATATAAAATCACACTCTAGTGGGTTGTTCAATAGGGATGGAAGGGAAATGAGTTAAAATTCAATGTAAAGAGAAGAATGAATGAAATGGTTCAAACAACAACAACAAACCCGGTAAAATCTCATTAAAAAGTAGAGTCCGTAGAGATTATAATATTGTGGGAAAGAATTTCAAATCCCTTGCCCAACAAAACCCGCGGCAAGTCTAACATTACGTAAACTAGATTTGTTCTTAACTTTGTCATCGAAGTTTATTTACGTTACCAAGAGTGAAGGAGCTATATTTCTAATTAATACAATAGCCTAATTAACGGTATTCTTTGTTCATCATTAAAGGCCCAAACACCATATACTCTATACAAGACTACAAGTATCAACCAAAGTACCAAATTCTCCATGTTAGAGCATTTAGGGGTGGTGACATTTCAGAATTTTAGTAAAATTTCACCAGTTGTAAAAAAAACATCACGTTTGGGAAGATACATTAAATATGATAATTATGAGATGTAGGAAATTCATAGCTAATGCATTCAACAGATTATGCTTTTCTTTAGACTGTTTTCATACATATTTCACAATACAAAGCTAATTACTTGAGTCCAAACAAAACCAGTTATTTTCAAATCACTTTCCATGAAAAACTAATAAACCCCAAACAAAAAACTGGTTCTGGAAATCTATTACTGAAGTAATCTGATTATTTCAGATTTCCCAAACACCCTGTAAAAGCACAAAGAGCACATATATTTTAAACATATAAATATACCACGCAGTGTTTTTTTACTAGTTTAAAACTCAATCAACACCGAGCTTATGAGAACAGAATGCTGCAATAAACAGATATTTTGTACTGACGTGTGGATGGCGGTGGCGGACGGCGTCGGGGCAGAGGCCTCGGAAGTATCCATGTCTGAGACACCTATTCAAAGAAAATATAATATCAATTTCAAAAGATTATATGGCAGACACTTTTGCAGAATGAAGAGAACTTTAACAGGGAGCGGTAAGAATCAGATGCGAACTCGAACACGGACTCGGGGAGTGAAGTATGTACCTTGAAAGACCTTCTCCGTCTGGTTTCCGGCGAGATCCATTGGAGCAACGCCATTTTTCTTCTTCTTGTTTCTGTTCTTTGCCATTGTTGCGTCGGATGAGAATTGGGGAAGAAATCTCTCGATGTAGCCCTAACTTTTGCCCTCTTTCCCTCTTTGATAGATCAACCCGGTTTGTATCTCCAGCTATAAAAAAGCCGGTTTGTATCCTAGGCCGGCCCATCACATTTTTGCTCGTAGGTGGGCTCTTTAGTAAAGTTTAGGTTCATTAAAAGAGGGAGGTTCACTTCACATTGATCATAATACCTACTTCGATACGGTGTCATGTTCGTAAAATTAATAACTTCCACTTCTGATAAATTAATAACAATTATGTAGTAATTACGGTGTCCTGAATTCACCATGTCATCTCCTTCAATTGCATAATTCAAATTTAAAAAAAAAGTGGAAAAATTATTCTCACCACAAAGGTATGTTTCAACTCAAAATAGTGCATAAATCTCGATCAATTTTCCAAGCAACATGAACCAAATCGAAGAAAATAAATAGAGTAATACTAGAATCACAAATAAACGCTCACAAAATATACAAACTTTCCATTTGTGTATTTTAGTCGTTTTTCTTTTTTAATTATCTGAGCCCATTATTTGATAATCTTATTTTACATATTTGGTATGTTTGTGCATATTATGAATGTTTAGTTTGTGACTCAAATAAATATGGAGTACTTTTAGCAAGTTACATTAGTAGTATCTTAAAAAAATTCTCATTTATCTTCAAGGAAATTAAAAATAAAATAAAAAGTATGTGAGTGACAACACACATGCCCTCTCTGTGCCAAATAAGATTACTATTAAATGATATAAAACCCTACAATTTTTAAAATCAATTAATTCAAAAAATGATATAAAAATAGTTGTATTAAATTTATTTAGTTCATATTAAAAACTACGTCAAAAATTTTACAAATTAAAGAAAAAGTAATAAGAATATTTTATCAAATAATCAATGAAATTACACAAAGTTGGTTGGAGTGTCTAACCACATTTCCATTCACATTCTTGTCATCTAAAGTTGGGTAATAATTGAGTGTTTCCACTCCTTTTACCACAACAAATTAATTTCGCATCAGTGAAATTGGTCAGAAAGCATTTATACAATACGTAGTATATCTTTGATTTGAATCTGAAATGATCTGCTGGTTGATTACTTGCTTGTTGTTTTTTGAATGGGAACTATTACTACAAGAACACAAGACCATAATTAGCACTAGTTGATGCTTTAATCAGAGTGATTTATCTGATTAATTATAAACACATTTGGTGAGCCAATCAAACAGATAAACACTTTGTACATTCTATCTATCCCTTTTGACTTGCTGATGCAAAATTAATGGGTTTCCTATGATTTTGTTTTGTCCTTAGTAAGCCCTATGTAAAGTCTATATTTGCTATAAAAAGAAAAACAATGACTGGTTGCATATGTGAAGGTATTAGTTGAAAGAAACAAAGCTTTAAAGAGGACAAATCCTTATACATTAACTAACTGCAAATCTGTTTGCATACAACAACAAAAAACTGTCAAGGGACATTTATATATATACCTAATTTTGATCCCTAAAACAACAACAACAACAACACCATCGAATTAAACGACGGATTAAAGAACAATGTTACTGCAACTAATTAATTAAACGACGTACACAAATGATCAACGAGAAGTAACGAGAGAATGGCACGGTCATTTGTCGTCATACCCTAACGAGTGCGAGCCACAACTCTTCATTGACCCGACAGCTCCAAACTTGGACGACCAAACCCTCTGTGAGCCGGAGGCGCGTGAAGATCTCCTTCCACTTCTTGGTGATGACGAGGGAGACGCTGCTCCTCCTCCCCCTCCCCTTACTCATCACCCACCGCCGCAGGCTCACGCCGCACCGCCTCAGGGAGGGGTCCACGAGGGGCACGCCATCGATGGACCCCACCCTGTCCCCCTCCCTCTGCATCAGCACCCACTCCTCTTCCTCCCTCAGGAACCCCCTCCACCTCCCCGCCATCCTCCGCACCGGCATCGTCAGCCTGTGTTGGTTCTTCCCCACGTCGCTCGCCGTCAGCGCCTTCTGGATCAGAAGCTTCTCCTCGGAGACGACCGCGTCCGGCCCCGCCAGCTCCCGGATCCGCCGCCTGAATGCCTCCGGCAAGTCCGCCGGCTCCTGGCCTTGAAAGTCGTGATTTTGGACCCTTTTCTTGATCGTCTTCTTCTTCACTTCTTCTTTGACGGCGGGCTCGGGAGAAGGTGTTGGCGGCGGCGGAGTCCAGGGCATGGCGGCGGCGGCCATCTTGACGAAATCTCTGTTGTTGATGTTCCTCCTGACTTTCTCCAAAACCATTCTTTCCCGGAGAGACTTGGCGGAGGGAGTGGCGGCGGAGTGGCGGTGTGAGGCTATTACAACGTCAAGAGCAGCCTTCTCCACCTTGTTTTCCGCTATAGCGACATCCGCCAGTAAATGCAGATTGGCGGCGAAATCCACGGCAGGTGGTGGCGTCATCATCGCCGCCGTCTTCTTCTCTTCCAAGCGTGAAGCCAATTAATTAATTAATGTTTATAGTTTTGGTTGCAGGCCACAAATCCTAATGGGAATCAAATTAGGGGCTGTTTGGTAACTTCTGAATGGGTAAGTGCTGAACCAGTAAGAGGTCTGAACCATTAAGTGCTGAACCAGTAAGAGGTCTGAACCATTAAGAGCTAGTATATTGTTTAACTATTCAGAGGCAAATGTCTGATCAATTCAGATAAGAGCTCTTAACCATTCAGACTCTGTATAATACTTAACCATTCAGAGGCAAATCTCTTAACCATTCAGACATCTGAACCATTAAGAGGCTGAAACAAACAGTCTGAACCATTAAGTGCTGAATCATTCAGACATCTGAACCATTAAGAGGTTCAAACAAACAGCCCCTTAGAGTGTTCAAATCGGACAAGGATGGCCCCCAATACTCTAATTATACTTTCTAAATTCTTTTACGAGTATTAATTAGTTAAATATTGATAACTAATTTTTATACTCCGTATTTTTTTTCACATCAATTAATTAAATAAAACTGATCGAAAAAAAAAAATCATTAGAGAAGAGCTAATTAAAAAAATTAGATATATTCTGTATATAATTAGAAATGTGGATTACTTGGTTTGCAAGAAGCAAATTTAGACTACCATTACAAGATAAGGAGAAGTTAGTTAAAGTTTCCCAATAGAGTTCTAAATCTTCCTTAATTAACTAGACAACTCTCACCGCACTCCTTTATAAGTTTAATTTAGAAAAAATTATTTTAAATAATCTCACATTTTCTCGCTTTTTTAAAAAATAATCTCATCTTCACGCACGTTTTAGATATATAGAAGCTGACGGTTACTTAGCGTAACTTTTGTAAAATGTCGTTTATACGGCAAAAATATGAAAGATGAGGGTATTTTAGGTAAATTCACTTTATCATTTCTAATTTTTAATTTATGTTTTTTAAAAATATAACAGTACACTCTTGTTAGATATTTGTCTCAATTTAAAAAAAATAATACTCCTTCCGTCCCAAAAAGTTTGTTACGTTTAGAAAAAACTGCGTCCCGTAAAGTCTGTTACATTCCTATTAAAAAACCACTTTTACCCCTTACTTTTTCATACCATACCTATCACATCATACTTTTTTTCTAATAATCTACCCATCACATCCTACTTTTACCCATCACATCAAGGGTATTTTTGGAAAGTCAATACCAAAATATCCCTCCCTTAATTTCCCAAAAAGTCAAACCGCCTCATTCTTTTTGGGACGAAGGGAGTACTATTTACAAGTTTTGTATTTGGTTTTCGGGGAAAATATAATACGGAGTAGTAAATTATCGAAAAATAATTCAGAGTACTACTCGAAAAAAATTACAATACAAAAAAGTTTAAGGGAGTTATAAAAATAATTTATTCCGTTTTGGAGATAAAAGTGGTGTGCCATTTTCACAACTTCAGCATTGTTGTTTTGTGAAAAACATTTGTACTGAATTATCAAACAAATCCGAAGTTTTATAGTGTGGAGTGCCATTTTGGAACCCTTTTCATAATTTATTCAATTAAAATATATACACTTTAATTGTTTTTTTTAGTTTTAACACTTTTTATTTTAAATCAACATGGAAAGGGTTAATTATAACGCATCCAAGCTAAGGTTTTTTCTTATTTTCTGTAATCAATTACTAACTCGTACTTAATAATTGTCCAATCACCATTTAAAATGTCACATATTCAGCTTTGTTGGTAGTTTGGAGTATTAGTGTAAAATTGAGTGATTTCTTCGAGCAGTAGTGCTAATTATTCTATTTTGGAATATTAACGTAAAATCACAAATTTCTTAGAATATTCGTGAAAATTCTTTTTTTTTATATGTTAATTCATAGAGATGAGCTAATTAAAAAAATTAGATATATAATTAGAAAGGTGGATAACTTGATTTCCAAGAAGCAAATTTAGGCTGCCAAGATACCCGGAAGTAATACTTGAAGCAGTCGATGTTGAAGTTTCCTATAACAGTTCTAAATCTTCTTTAACTACACAACTCTCACCTCACTCATTTTCGGAATAGCTTTAGCAATTAACGTTAGTGTTTTGAAAAAGCTATCTACGGACAGCGTTTAGTGTTAGCGTTTTCAAAGTAATATGCACTGTTAAAATTTTATCCAAAACGCTAACGCTAATCTCCAACGTTATTCCCAAACAGACCCTTATAAGTTGAATGTATAGCATCTATATTCACACTATTGATTATTCAAAGAAATACTAAAACGTACTCTTTGTAATGTTAATTTTGAAATAAATACTCAACATGAATACTTTGTCATTGTCACATAATTTATCCAGTTTTTATTTTTAAAAGTCAATTAAATCAATCTTTGACCAATAATGTATTAGAAAGATTATATAATCTAGTGACTACACAGAGTAATAATTTGAAAATATTTTACAAATTCAATCTAATAAAATTATTTTTTAATCAATATTGAATATTATTTTTATTTAATTTATAGTTAACGTTTGTTAACGGTCTGGGACAAAAGTAGTATTTGGTACTCGATCTTTGCTTTAAATCTACCGCTCTTTAATTTGTGCAAAGAATTATACTTCCTCCGTCCCATGAAACATGGGACTTTTGCTTTTTAGGAGAGATTTAAAGGTAGTGTATTTTGGTATTGAATTTCCAAAAATGTCCTTTGATGTGATGAGTAAAAGTATGATTTGATGGATAGATTATTAGTAAAAAGGTATGATGTGATAGTTAGGGTATGAAAAAGTAAGGGGTAAAAGTGACTTTTTATTAGAAATGAGAAGTGTTTTTTGGGACGGATGAAAAAAGAAAGGAGAAAAGTTTCATGGGACGGAGGGAGTATCTCTTTAAATAATTAAATAATTCTTGTACTCCGTATAACACTTGATATATGAAAACTTTATTTTAAAATTAACTCAACTTTATTAAATTTCTATTATAACTAAATGTTTTTTTACTCCAATCTCATGTTTTTTAAAACACTTCTACATTCATTTTTTTGTTTTTTACAAAATACTTCCATTTTTTTTATTAAAAAATCATTTTTACTACCTTTTCTTACCTTACCTATTACGTCATGTTTTTTGACGAATAATCTATTCATCACATTTTAATTTTTACCCATCACATTAAGGTAAACTTGGAAAGCCAACCATAAATATACATTCCTTGTATCTTCTAAAAATAAAAAATAAGAATCGTTTTGGAGGGAATATAATTTATATATATTCAAAGTAAATAACAAATTAAACTAGTACCATAAATTTGAGAGAGACAAGTATACATATGAAGCAATTTGAATTATAACTCCGTCTTGGCTGGCGGCTTTACGCATTTATTAGAAGTCAAACGCATCCTCATGAGGCTTAGAAGAAGTCAACAAAGCAGTGTATAGCCTGAGGCGATCTTCTTCCACCGAGGTGCTCCTCGCCGGCGGCCTCCGTGGCAGCATAAACGGCAGCGAAGACAGTGTCGACGGCTGCGGCCGCTTATAGCGCCGCCACGCCAGCTGGATGGCGACGGCGGCCCAAGTCCTCCACCCGGGGGAGTAGTATCTCGCGCTCCTCTTCACCCTCTCACTCACGAACGTGTGCCGGAAGTGTTGGGTGACGTACTTGACGTCGTCCGCCTCGAGGCCGAACGCCTCGGTGGTCTCGACGGTGACGAGCGTGAACGAGGATGGCGGGAGCCAGTCGGCGGAGTGGCGGCGGCGGAGACACCAGGAGAGGAGCTCGTCGCCGGTGAAGTTTCCGGGGCCTAACATGCAGAAACTGCTGACGTCATCCCGGAGGTGTTGGTAACACTCCAGGTGGCCTCTCACTATGAACAACATTCTTTGCACTGGGTCACCCTCTCGGGTAATCTATTTTAACCAAAACAAAACAAAAGATTACCAAAAATTGACTTTTTTGGTAATAGTTTGACTATAAATTAAATATATAGTTAAATAATTAAATATTATAAAAAAATTTAGATGAGTATATCAAAATTATATTTTAAAATAAATTATATTTTACTAAATTTGCATTATAACTGAATATAATTTTCTACAATTTATGATTTAATTATTGCAGAGTTTGACTACAAAAATTAAACCCTGAGTTGTGTTTTTAAGAGTGAGGAAGTAATGAGTATATAAGTAGAGGTCACTCTTAAAATGTTCAATGTTGTTGGACTGTCTTTTCACAATACTACCACTATGTTTGGCTCTATAAATTTGAGGGAGAAAAGAAAACAATTTCTTCTCATTTTGATAAATAAAATAGTTGGAAAATAGTTGTTGTAGTTTGTAAAAAAGAAAACAAATTCTTCTCATTTTGATAAATAAAATAGTTGGAAAATAGTTGTTGTAGTTTGTTTAGATGGGAAAAAGAAAGAAAAGTGGAAGAAAAAACATTTCAGGAAGTAAAATATACCAAAAATGGAAAAAACTAAATTCCTTCTCATTTTCGGTAAGGAAAATGAAAAAAACGAAATTCTTCTTCATTATGGTAAGGAAAAAAATGATTTTTTGTTTCATTTCAAATTATGTAAACTAAAGATAGTGTAAAACAAAATGTTACATACTATATTTATTAACTTACGGTTTCGCCCTTGGTCAAGATGAGGGTCCTCACACGGTCGCATATGTGTTCAAGGACCAAATTATCCATATGTTGGAACAACGGTACCTGAAATTTCACTCAACCAAACCAAGTTAATACTCCCTCCCTCTGCTTTATTTACTTATTTTTGTTGTCAATCTGGTAAAATAACATCGTCCGGTTACTTTTAATGTAGTTTTTAAATATATTAATTTTATTTTTTAATATAGACATGTCACATTTTGAATCACTAAACAAGCACACTGCTTTGTTCATAAACATATTGTCAAATCATATTTTTTTGGTTAATTATTTTTATTGGTTGTTTTATAGAAAAAGATCTAATTTCATTATACATCGCGCACCCCATGCAAAACTAATACCAGTGATATAAAATAAAGTTCGATTGGCGTGGTAGAAAATTGAAATACTTACGTAATAATATGATAGACCAATATAGATTTTTATACTTTAATACGTCTCCTCACGTGCAAGTAAAATTTGGTTTTGCTCGAACATTGCACGTAAAAATTTCTTTCAAAATTGGGTGGCAACAAAGTTTGACTTATTGGTGATTAAAACTCTTATATCATGTCAAAAAAATCAATTCAATTTAAAGTTCAAGCTTTTGATTCCAAGCAGGTTTTATACTTTAGCAGTATGCATGTATGTGAATTATATACCTGCCTAATTAAGTCGAAGCAGAGATGAAATTTTATATCTCTCCTGAGGCCTTGGGGCAGATCTCCTATCATTTGGCGCTCATCCACGCCGCGCATCGCCGCCCAGCGCTGCCGCTCGTAGTTCCTCACCCTCTGCCTCACCTCCAACGGCAACCCCCGCTTCTTCATCCACCCTTCTATGCTTCTCATCCTCAAATGCATCGCTTGCTTCTTTGAACTCGTCGAATTAAAAAACATCTGCGCGTGCACGTTGCACAATCAATAGTGTATACCAACTCAACTATTACCTCAAGCTTGATGATTATAAGTTAAATGAAGGATTTACACTCTAACAATAATATAAAAATGCTCAAATTGTTAATGTAGCTCACCTAAAAATGGAATTTTTGATAAATATTACTCCGTATTTTTTTATTGAAAAATGAAACTATACACATACCTTGATACTTCCAATCAACATGGTGACAAGAAGCAGTCCAGCAGTGAGAACCACCATCATGAACACCACTTCAACCCCATCTGTCGTGCAGTTCAAGTTCCCAAAACTACTGTACTTCCCATTGGCATTCTCTTAATTAATCCCAACAATTTTTTCGTCCCATAACTTTTTTTTAACTTTCCATTTTGGATGTTTCAAAAAATATCTTACACTTACTTTAATTTATGGGTAGTGATACTGCCAGGTACTGCCATGGTAGGGAGGGGGGCTAGGGTGGGAGGGCAAGGGTACAAGTTATTCCAATAGTCACGGGATTTTGTACACATATATATCACTACATTATTTTATCAAATAAGAATAAGTAAAGAAAATGATTAAAGTTTGACCCAAAATAGTAAACAAGCAACGTAAATGGGGATGAATAGATTATGATAATAACTACGGAGTACTATTTTTTTTAAAAAAAATAGTTTATATTCCCTCCGTCCCAAACACTCTTCTCTTTTCTTTTTTTCTTTGTCTCACAAAGCTAGTCCTTCATTTTATTAAAAAACCACTTATATCCTTTTAATAATTACACTACCTATTACATAATGTTTTTTACTCCCTCCGTCCTTAAATAAACTTTTTTTTTGACTTTTTGAGACTTTAAGGGAGGGATATTTTTGTGTTGACTTTCCAAAAATACCCTTGATGTGATGTGTAAAATTAAGATGTGATATGTAGATTATTAGTAATAAGGTATGATGGGATAGACAGGGTATGAAAAAGTAAGAAGTAAAAGAGGTCTTTTTAAGAGAAAAGAGAAGTTTATTTGGGACAAAGAAAAAACGAAATGAGAAATTTATATAGGGACGGGGGTACTAATTATCTATCTATCATTTTCTACTTTTAGTCATCAAATCAAATATATTTTTGAAAAATCAATACAAAATAGAAAGGATTTTAAGGATCTGAAGAAGTATAATTTAGTTTATTAAGATCAACGCTCGTGTTTTCATCTCGTCCAGAGCCACCGATCTCTCCGGATTGGCCCTAATTTTATGAGACAAAAAAACCCTGAAGTTTTAGGGAGAAAGACCAAAGTAGGACTAAAACATTGAAAATATACCAAAATAGGACTTTCATGTTTTTATTCCCGAAATAGGACTTACATTACCAAACATGGTCATATACATTACCAAAAAAGTATAGTAATGTGCACATGTACACTGTCACATTATCACAATACAAAGTCACATTAATTACCACAATGCAAAGTCCTATTTGGAAAAAAACATGAAAGTCCTATTTTGATATTTTTCTCTATGTTTTAGTCCTATTTAAGGTGATTTCTATAAGTTTTAATAGGAAAAAAGAAAAGAAAATAGGGAGTAAAATAAATTGGGACAAATAAAATACCTAAGTGTCATGAGTCCCCAAAAAATGGGAAGGAGAATCTTTTCCAAAGGGTTGGGATTGGATACGAGTTGAACACTCCACTCAAAAGTTCCATAAGCAAAGCCGTCGCTGCCGTCGCCGTCAAAGCTGCAAGCCGTCCTGGTACGGTGCACCTCCGCCCACCGCGTACGGAGGCGGCCTACGGCGGAGCCACTGCCACCGCAGCTCGTAATGGCATTGGATGTTCCGTAAAGAATTGGGCCTTCACAGGCCAGGAATGTGGGCCTGCAACCCTGAGTCATAGCGCATTGTTGATCCAAGCACTGGGCTGCCCTTTGTAATCCTAGCAAATACCAACACGCCCCCACTGCCTGCTGCCAAAATATTACTGGCTATAATTTTTTATTACTGGTAAGGTCTCGTTTGGTATACAGAATTCAAATTATGAAATTGAAATTGAGGACTTCAATTCCAATTCTCATGTTTGGTAACACAAAAATTATGTAGATTTGGAATTGGTAGTGCAAAAAATGAATTAAAATTGGTGAATTCAATTCTATGTAATTGAATCTCATTGAATTCTAATTCCAATTCCATCAATTCTGTGTACAAACGGATCCTAAGTATTGAATTTCAATAGACATTAGGAGTATATAGTTATTGCCCAATTGGTAGGGGTGTGCACCGGTCGAAAACCGGACAAGACTGGAACCGGAATAGACCAAAACCAGAATCATCAAACAATTTGGAAGGACCGAAGACCGGACCTGTTGGATACCGGTTCGGACCTGAATTTTCTGATCTGGTCCTTGCAACCAAAAGTTCAAATTATCAAGAAACTAACTCAACCGAAAACTCATGCTTGTATTTGTGGTCAAGAAATTATTTTTATATACTCTAACACGCCCCTCGCGTGCAGACGTGGTTCTTTTTGAACCTTACACGTAAAATCTTAATTTTTTTTTAAACTAGATAGCGGTGAGTTTCGAACTCGTAACTTCTTGGTCAACAAGGCTTCGATACTATATCAAAGAATTAACTAAACCAAAAACTCAAGTTCGTGATTGTGGCTCATCACAATTATTTTTATATATTCTAACAAATCAAATCAGAAAAAGTGAACAAATTAAAGAACCTGCAGCTCAAGTGGGAGGGTGCATATATATATATATATATATATATATATATATATTATATATATATATATATATATATATATATATATATATATATATATATATATATATATATATATATATATATGCTTACGTGAGAGGCAACACAATATGCAGTCATGTTGAGTGCAATCCCACGCCAAACCGTGTAGCCATAGAGGTTTGGCATTCGCCAGCGCACGAAATGGTACATCTTTGGTAGGTATTGGCCAAGAAAGACGATCAACATTAATGTCATTATCCTTGTGGGTGATCCATTCTTTACCATTCTTGGAATTGCTACCCATACTACAATCTGCATCATAAATAATTTATATTTATTAGAAATCTATCTAGATAGAAGTAAAAAAGTACTTCTTCCATTTCTAAAAAATAAACATAGTCTATTTTTTAAGTCAAACTATGACACCTTTTGACCACGAAATAAATATAATTTCAAGTAGTAAACTATTATGAAAATTTGATAATTCAAAACTATATCTTAAAATAATGTAAATCAAACTTTAATAATTTTACATTATCACTAAATATACATTTTTCCGTAATTAATGGTCAAAGAGTGTCACCATTTGACTAAAAAAATCAAATTGTGGTAATCTTTTAGGGACGGAGGATTTAGTTAAAAAAGCAAACTATCACCATCTTTGATTATTCACATCAATGTCAAAGTTATGTTAATGGAGTGAATTTAGCAAATTATAGGAAAAATGTATAAATATAACCATTTTTGGAGTGGATTTAATAATACCCAAAAAATAAATGGAAAATTAATTCCACGACAAAAAAGAGTACTCCGTACTCCGTAATCCGTAACATATCCACTGGAAAATTTAGTTTTGTCTTGGCTTGGATCAATGTGATATGTGCTGCTCTTTGAAAATAAAAATTGGACTGTGTGACACGTATGCGCATGCATCAGCAATATTGTCACCTAATTTTAACGGAAACCGATGTTTAATTTATCGGCCCGGTTCTAGTGATACCGGAGAACGGTGCCACTAGCAGTGCCACTAGGTTTTTGAGGCACCTCCAGTGCTCCGTTCGAAAAATTGACGGTTTCTACCCTTAACCCACCCCCTAAACCCCCACCCTACTACCCCACCCCTGCACCCCCGCCCCAACCCCGCCGTAACCCCACCACAAAATGTTTGGCTATTATGCAATGCATGATAGCCACACATTTTGTGGTGGGGTTACGGCGGGATTGGGGCAAGGGTGCAGGGGTGGGGTAGTAGGGTGGGGGGTTTAGGGGGTGGGTGAGGAGGGGTAGGAACCGTCAATTTTACGAACGGAGCACCGGAGGTGCCCCAACAACTCAGTGGCACTGGAGTGGCACCGTTCTCCGGTGTCACTGGAACGTTGCTCTTAATTTATACTCAAAATGTTTGTCACATTATCCAAAATGATACTCCATGAAATATTAAGTTTTTTTAATTTATTTCATTGAAATATTTGTACAAAAATAAAAACTGAAATATATTTTTTATGTTATCCAAAAAAACTGATAAAAATTTAGAAATAAATAAAAAAATGTGTTATTTTTAAATAGTGAATCTTTTTAGACGAAGAAATGCATGCAATTACATTGTCGGTCTGAGCTTACACAATACAGTCGTTCAACAAGTGTGCGTACCAGAATTTGTTAAAATTTTAACAAATTGTATCATGTGCCACATATTTCGTTCACTACAAAAAAAAGTCCACTGAAATATTCTTTTATAAAATCTAAGGGCATTATTTCTGTACGTATAATAACATAGAGTAGATCACAATTTTTATCTTGGTTAGTGATTAAAGTTCATTCAATTGTATTCAAAAAAAATTAAAGTAAACAAATATAATTTTGTATGAGACGTAGGTAGTAACTTTTGTTGTAAAAAATATCGTTCTTTGACTAAAAAATCAAAAAATGAAAAATTTTTAGGATGATAGAGAGTATGTAGTACTCCCTCCGTAGTCTGTCCCTAAATAAAGTTTCATTTTTGACTTTTTGAGGATTTAAGGGAGGGATATTTTGGTGTTGACTTTTCAAAAATACTCTTGATGTGATGTGTTAAAGTAAGATGTGATAGGTGTTAGGCCCCCACTCCAAACAAATGGAAAGAAAAGGAAAAAAAGAGCACACAATTTTTAACGTGGTTCGGCACCTCAAGACCTACTCCACGACCCCCTCTGGGATAAAATCTCACTAGTAATTTTTGCACGGAAAAATTACAAACCCTCTCCAATATTTGACACTCACAACCTAAAATCTAATACACAATTATATAGATTGAAGGATTGTGTTGTGTGATGGAAGCCTATATCTCCTCTTTATTTATAGGCTCCAATCCCTCCTCAATTTTCCTATCCCACCAATGTGGGACTTTGAAGTAACACTCAACAATAGGTAGATTATTAGTAAAAAGGTATGATGTGATAGGTAGGGTATGAAAAAGTAAGGGGTAAAAGGGGTTTTTTAAGGGAAAAGATAAGTTTATTTAGGGACAAAGAAAAAACGAAAGATGAACTTTATTTAGGGACGGAGGGAGTACTCGTTCCATCCTAAAATGATCTTCTTAATCACTATTCACATGGTCAATTTTTCATCACTTTCTTTACATATTTTTGTTAGTTATGTGATAAAATAATATAGTCATGTCGCCTTTTGTTTTGTTGAACTTTTAATGTAATTTTAAAATATATTCTCATATAAATTTTATTTCTTAATTTTACATCTTGAATCAAATAAATTGAACTAAAAATAACTTATTATTCTACCCATCATTTTTTGTCTTTAAAGACTTGAAAATTTTTTGACTTAAAAAATTTATGAGACCGGAAGTACAACGACATAAAAGTTGGTGTCACCGACCTGCGGCAGTGGAAGGATGAGGAAGAACTCCAATATGAAACCATTGTTAATCAGATAAGACCAAGCGGCGGCGTGACGGCGTTTGCTACCGCTTCTCTTCATGCGGGCATCGAATTGCAAACAGATGTTGAGGAGGCGCACGGCGTCAGCGACGCAACGGAGAGCCGTCACGGCGGCGGCGAACCACCCGTCGACGAAGAGGCACATGCAGGCGTCGCTGATTGAGAGGGGGTAGACGAACAGAGGGTCCACGACTAGGCCGGCGGCGCAGACCAGTAGGAACGCCCGGTTCCATTCCGCCGACCGCTTTCTGCCGCCTCCGCGGCCACGGCCGTCCCAATCATAGTTGGTTTCCTCTTTCATTCCATCGCCGCCGTCTTCGTCGTCGCCGTCTTCTTCTGCAGGGGTATGGTGGTAATTATTGTCTTTGCTTCTAGATGATTCAAGCACATGGATAGTAGCCATTAACTTCCCACAAATTTCGTTGGATTTTGTGGGGGTTTACTTTTATTTTCCAATTATAAGGACAGAGTGACCAAGTGAGTCTCTCTCTCTCTCCTTCTCTTGTTTTGTGGGGATGACTTCAAAGACGACTTTAAATATACTTACATTCGTCCCTAAAACATTTCACATTTTGACATTTGAGAGAGAACTGTTGAAATTTGACCAAAGTAAAATGACAGTAATAGAGACGAGTAAGACTCTGAAAATGTCAAAATGAGTAGAAAGTATTACTCCCGCCATCGCAAAATCTTCTTACTCTTTTTTTACTTGTCCCACAATGAAGAATGAATATTTTCAATTGAATTCTTATGAGAGATTACATGTGTATATATACAAGAGTTTCCTAATGACAATAGGAAACAATAATTAATACACTCTATACAAATATGGTAGCTACAATATACATTAATATTAAATATAGTAAGAATATATTTAACATGCTCCCAACGGCGCCAACGAAGAATGCCGCACGCCTAGACAGTCTCGAAACTCGGAGAAGACCATGGAGGGTAGGCCCTTGGTGAAGATGTCTGCATACTGTAGGGAAGACGGAACATGAAGAACTCGTATCTGACCAAGGGCTACTCTGTCACGCACAAAGTGAATGTCAACCTCGATATGCTTCGTGCGCTGATGCTTGACTGGATTGGCAAAAAGGTAGACGGCACTAATATTGTCGCAGAAGACTAGTGTAGAGCGTGTCAGAGGTTGTTGGAGTTCGAGAAGAAGATTGCGTATCCAACTAACTTCAGCGACGGCATTAGCAACAACTCGATATTCAGCCTCAACACTAGATCGAGAGGTGGTGAGTTGTCTCTTAGAGGACCAAGTGATAAGGTTGTCGCCTAGGAAAATGCAGTACCCGGATGTTGAACGACGAGTGTCTGGGCAGCCTGCCCAATCAGCATCAGAATATGCCTGCATATGATCCGTCTGAGAGGGTGATATAGTGATGCCATGGGTAGGTGTACCATGTAGATAGCGCAGAACACGTTTCATAGCTGTAACATGTGGCACACGAGGATCATGAAGAAATAGGCATAGTTGTTGCACGGCATAGGTAATATCTGGGCGGGTGAAGGTGAGATACTGCAGTGCTCCCACAATGGAGCGATATAGAGAGGGATCTGGCGCTGGAGGACCGATCGTGGCCGAAAGCTTCCCTCGGGTGTCCACGGGTGTAGAGACCGGTTTGCACGAGGTCATGCCGGCCCGTTCAAGTATATCATAGATGAACTGAGTCTGAGTGAGGGATAGGCCATGAGAGGTCCGCTGGACATTGCTCCCGAGAAAAAAGTGAAGGTCGCCCATATCTGTCATAGCAAACTCCCCTTTTAGCCGTGCTGTGATCCGGTGAAGGAGGGCAGTAGATGATGCTGTGAGGACAATGTCATCAACATAAAGCAGGAGAAGTGCCATGTCCTGGCCGCGACTGTAGACAAACAAGGAGGTGTCGCTCTTACATCCACTGAAGCCAAGAGAGAGAACAAATCCTGTGAAGCGCTGGTACCAGGATCGGGGTGCTTGTTTGAGCCCATAAAGCGCCTTATTTAATCTGCAAACATAATGTGGGCGACCTGGGTCCTGGAATCCCGAAGGCTGAGCGGTGTAAACAGTGTCTGAGAGGTAGCCCTGCAAGAAAGCATTTTTGACGTCGAACTGGTGGATCGGCCAACCTCTGGACACGGCAAGGCTCAGGACAATGCGTATAGTGGCCGGTTTGACAACCGGGCTGAAGGTCTCGTCGTAGTCGATGCCATGGCGTTGATTGAACCCACGAACAACCCATCGAGCTTTGTACCTGGACAGTTCACCTGTTGGGCCAAGTTTGTGGCGGAAAAGCCATTTGCCGGAGATGACATTTTGGTCGGGGGGAGGGGGGTACTAGATCCCATGTATGATTAGCAATCAAAGCATTATATCCATCTAGCATAGCATTGTACCAGTTAGGGTCTTTGAGAGCACTACGGTAGGTGGGTGGTATGGGGGAGATGGAAGCAACGGTGTTTAGGTTTAGGATTTGTTTGGGCAAAAGATCCCGGCCTTGGTGCGGGTGACCATGGGATGGGAGGGGGCTGTCGGGTTTGGGGTGGGTTCAGGCGGGGTAAGGGGGGTCTCGGGTAGGCAGGGTGATGAGGGGTGGACCGAGGGAGAGAGGGTGTGGGTGAGGATGGTGTGTGCCGTGGGGGGAGGGGGGTGGGGAGGGTGGTGTGTGCCGTGGGGGGGAGGGAGGTGGGGAGGGTATTTGGGGGGAGGGTGGGTTCGGTAGTGGGGAGGGGGAGGTGGGGTTACGGGGGGTAGATGTGGGGGTGGGTGGGGAACGGTGGTGGTGGGGCGGGACGCTGTCCTCCATGTCGTCGAGAAAATCATATGCGGAGGGAGAGGATTGAGGGGCGTAGGGAAAACATGACTCATCGAAGGTGACATGGCGGGAGATGATGATCTTATGGGTGGTGAGGTCGAGGCAGCGATAGCCACGTTGTGCTTCTGGGTAACCAAGAAAAATGCACCGAGCAGAACGCGGGGCTAGTTTGTGGGGGGTAGTGGCAGAGAGGTTGGGGTAACAGAGACAGTCAAAGACGCGAAGATGTGAGTAGGGTGGGGGGGGTGCAGTACAGAACTTCATGCGGGGTGCGATTGTTAAGGGTGGTGGTGGGGAGAATATTGAAGAGATGAGTAGCCATGTAGAGGGCTTCTACCCAGAAGTGAGGAGGAAGGTTAGCTTGAAAGAGAAGAGTGCGGACAGTGTTGTTGATTGTGCGGATAGTGCGTTCTGCGCGGCCATTCTGTTGGCTCGTGTAGGGGCAGGAGAAGCGAAAAAGAATTCCGATAGATTCAAAAAAGGTTGCAAGGGGGTTATTTCTATATTCAGTGCCATTGTCACATTGTACAGATTTTATGGTTGTATTAAATTGATTTTTAACAAAAGCATGGAATTTAACAATATGAGAGTAAGCATCAGATTTGTGGTGAAGGGGAAAAATCCATAGGTAATGAGAAAAGTCATCTAATAAAAGCATATAAAATTTAAAACTAGTTACACTGGGAACAGGAGATTGCCATAAATCAGTGTGCATTAATTGAAATGAAAAAGTTGAAATACGACTTGAAGACTGAAAAGGTAGGCGTACATGTTTGCCTAGTTGACATGCATGACATAAAGAATCTAATTTTGATTTAGAAAAACTAGCTAAAGAAGATGACACGCCATGGAGAACAGCGGGGCTGGGATGTCCAAGTCGTTGGTGCCAGGTGGAGAGATCGACTTGGGCTGAATTGAGGTGGGCGTTGAAGGGCGCTTGGGAGATGGGGTAGAGAGGTCCGTCACTATTGGATCGATGAATCACGGCTCCCGTCAATTTGTCCTTTACAGAGAAACCACAAGAGTCAAATTCAATGGTGCAATTATTATCACGAGCAAATTGACGGACAGATATGAGATTATGAATGATATGTGGGGAGATTAAGACATTGTTTAGGGTGAGGGGAGGGGATGTGGGAAGGGTGCCCTTACCAAAACTAGTAGTGCTCACTTTTGAACCATTACCAACAATAATATGCGAGGGAGAATTAATGTTTGATGTAAATACATGAGATAAAGTACCTGGATCAGAAGTTATGTGATGGGAGGCTCCGGTGTCCATGAACCAGTTGGGTGGGGTGGGGGTGAGGTTCTCAAGGGTGTGGGCTAGGGCAGTGGGGTTGGGTGGGGTGGTGTAGCATGGCGGGTAGTGAGGGGTGTGGGCTGGGGGTGTGGGATTCGGGTATGGGCAGGGCTGGGTTGGGTAATGGGCCGGGTGGGAGAATGGGTTTGGGGGAGTTGGGCTGGATGTGGGATAATATGGGTTGGGTGAATATGGGTTAGGTGGATATGGGCTGTGGTAAAAGTGGGCCTGGGCTAGGGGGTGGGGCGGGTAGGGCCGAGGCCCAAGTAACCCGAGGGACGGGGAGGGGAATGTCCAGGGATTTGGGCCCGAGGGTTGCCGCTGGTTGCTGCCGCCGCCACGACCTCGACCGCCGCTGCGACCTCTGCCGCGGTTGCCGCCTCCACTGCCACTGCCGAAGTTCCTGCCGCGTCCGCCGGAGCCGCCGCCATGTCCGCCGCCGCTGCCGCTGCTCCCAGAACCGCCGTAGCCGCTACCTCGGTCCGGCCGGTGGCGGTGCCCGCATAATTGCCGCCGCCGCCGG
The DNA here is from genome assembly GCA_003260385.1 of Cuscuta australis. Lineage (NCBI taxonomy): Eukaryota > Viridiplantae > Streptophyta > Magnoliopsida > Solanales > Convolvulaceae > Cuscuta > Cuscuta australis. The sequence goes on from NQVE01000192.1 coordinate 2,969,566, forward strand.
TGCTGAGTAGGGCTGTGGACGGCGCGCCGGCGGCATAGACGGCGTCGTTTTGCTGCTGTTCAACGAGGAGTAATGCGGACCGAACCTCCAAGAACGTCGGGAGTGGATTTTGATATTGAAGGAATTAAACTTGACCTCGGATGTTGTGGGAGAGACCTTGAAGAACTTGGAGGACGAGGGCATGTTCGGTGACAGGAGCATCCACATCATCAAGATACTCGGAGAGGTTCTTGAGAAGGCGACAATATTCGTCGATGGAGAGTTGCCCCTTCAGAGTTGTACGGCTCCAGTTGCATCGCCCGGGCATGCTTATTGTCGTGAAAGAGATTGTAGATTGCCTTCCATAGGGCATGAGCAGAGAGATTGTTGGCAAGCACAAGATCGGAGACTTCATCAGTGATTGTGGACAGGATCCATCCCTGAATTAAGGCATCAAATTGATACCATTCAGCATCGTCTGCGGAGGAGGCTATGGTCGTGCCGTCGATGAAACCCTTGAGATTGAAGCGGAGGATCAAGAGACGAAATAATCGACTCCACTTTTTATAATTTGGTGCTGAGAGACTGAGTTGAACCGGGATATGAAGTTTGATGTTGGAGATGGTGGTGAAGGCAAGATGAGGAGAATTATTTGGAGAAGAGGTTTCGTTGTTGTTGGTGACTTTGCCAGATGAGGCGGAGTCGGCCATGGTTGCCGGGGGAAGAAGAATCCGACGAGGGAGGGGGTGGGGGCTTGGCCGAAACTCAAGAAGGAGAAGGAGAAGGGAAGCCGTGAAAGATTAGGGCTTTGATACCATGAAGAATGAATATTTTCAATTGAATTCTTATTAGAGATTACATGTGCATATATACAAGAGTTTCTTAATGACAATAGAAACAATAATTAATACACCCTATACAAATATGGAAGCTACAATATACATTAATATTAAATATAGTAAGAATATATTTAACACACAAAATCATTATCTCTAAGATAAAATAAATGAATAAATAAATAAATAAGAGATCAATGGAATTTTATTGCTCCCTCCGTCCCAACATGGACTTTATCATTATTTTTTTAACAATTAAATGCCATAATTACCCATTTATTTATTACCCCCCGCTAATTCAATGGGCAGTATGCAAATGCAATTTGTACATTAGAAAAGTTTAAATTGAAAAGGTCAAAATAGTCAAAATAGTGGCAAAACAACAAATGATTCTTTTGAGCGCACACTTTTATACTCCGTAGTACTCCCATATTATTGCTAAAGTTAATACTCCGTAAAGGGTTAATTTGACTGTTAAAGTCAAGTCTGAAATAATTCAACGAGCACAACAGTGGCATATATAGATACTTCAATAATCCTAGGATTAGAATTTCTAAAAAATAAAAAGCCTTATCCCAATATAACACTCTTAGTCATTATTTATTAGTTATTATTCAAATAAATATTCATCATTACTGGATATTATTTCTCTTTCTAGACATTATTAAATGCTATTTAGGAAAATAATAATCTAAATAATACTTAGAGAAATGATTTAAGTTTTAGTGCTATTTAGTGCAAATATTTCTTTAGATAATAGCGTAATAGCTCAATGCTCAATGGCACTAAGGTCCCATCATCTTATCCTATTAGGGTGCATTTGGAACTGGTAAGATGCATGGTAAGGGAGGGAATGAGGGATGACAATAAATTGTCGGGGGAATTTGAAAGGAAAAAATGTGGGAAAATAAGAATCATATTTGGTTGATTAAATACTCTCAAATTTGGTACAAAAAAATCATTAATACAATGTTTTGGTAAATCCAGGGGTCATTAGCATAATTTTTAAAGTTTAGAGGCAATCGATGCAATTTTAGGAAATATGGAGAGTAAATGCAATATTCTTCTTGTCATAACTAATACAAAAAATTACTATTGATGTATCGTTTTTCAACTATAGTCATAGTCCACTGAAAGCGAACATCTGAATGCAGCATTTAATTTGACATAGGGTGGACTTGAAATTACATGTTTATTCCTCATTTTAACATCACAATGACAAAAAGTCAAAACATGATTAAATATGAAAAGCTACTTAGTTACCAATAAAATAAGAATTGTAGACATAATGAAGAATTGATATATTCCAATAATCATAATGTGGGAATACAAGGGATATTATATAGTAGAGTAGTCCTAGTTATAATAGGAAACCTACTATGTTAGGAATCCTTAATTAATAAGGACTATACATGTATGAAAACTACTATATACACAAGATACTAAATATATACTTAATATATTTAACATGCTCCCAACGGCACTGGTGCGGAACGCCGAACGCCCAAGCAATCCCGGAATTCTGAAAAAATGATGGATGGAAGACCCTTCGTGAAGATATCAACATACTGGAGAGACGAAGGGACATGTAGTACGCGGACCTGTCCGAGAGCCACGCAGTCTCTAACGAAGTGTATGTCAACCTCGATGTGCTTCGTGCGCTGATGCTTAACAGGATTTGCAGAGAGGTAGACTGCACTCACATTATCACAAAAAACAAGAGTGGATCGACTGAGTGGTTGCTGGAGCTCGAGGAGAAGATTACGTATCCAGCTGACTTCGGCTACGGCGTTGGCTACTGCTCGATATTCTGCCTCAGCACTGGATCTGGACGTGGTGAGCTGGCGCTTAGAAGACCAGGAAATGAGATTATCGCCAAGGAATATGCAGTAGCCGGAAGTGGACCGGCGGGTGTCAGGGCAGCCGGCCCAATCGGCATCAGAATAGGCCCGCATCTGGTCTGTGTGAGATCTGGAGATGGAGATGCCATGTGATGGTGTGCCATGAAGGTATCGCAAAACCCGCTTCATGGCCATGACATGGGGCGTGTGTGGATCATGTAGGAAGAGACAGAGCTGCTGCACGGCATAAGTGATGTCAGGACTAGTGAAGGTGAGGTACTGTAGGGCTCCCACAATGGAGCGGTAAAGAGAGGGATCTGGCGCAGGTGTTCCTCCTGAAGCTGACAGTTTCCTGCGTGTATCAACCGGAGTGGAAACCGGTTTACAGTTGAGCATGCTCGCTCGATCAAGAATATCATAGAGAAACTGAGTCTGTGTCAGGAACAAGCCACGGGAGGTGCGCTGAACATTGATCCCGAGAAAGAAATGTAGGTCCCCCATATCTGTCATAGCAAACTCACCCTTCAACCGTTGTATGACCCGCTGTAGAAGATCCTGCGAGGAAGCCGTGAGAATGATGTCATCAACATATAGAAGTAGGAAAGCCATCTGAGACCCCTGGCCATAAGTGAACAGTGAGGTGTCGCTCTTGCACCCGCGGAAGCCAATCGTGAGAAGAAAGCCAGTAAAACGCTGATACCAAGACCGCGGTGCTTGTTTCAGTCCATAGAGCGCCTTGTTCAGTTTGCACACATAGTGGGGTCGGGCAGGATCCTGAAATCCAGATGGTTGGGCCGTGTATACCGTCTCTGTGAGAGTGCCATGAAGAAAGGCATTCTTGACATCAAGCTGGTGAATTGGCCATCCTCGTGATACGGCTAAACTGAGAATGATCCGAATAGTTGCCGGTTTGACCACCGGGCTGAATGTCGCATCATAATCTATGCCATGACGCTGATTGAATCCTCGAACAACCCATTTGGCTTTGTACCTGGACAGTTCACCTGTAGGGCTAAGTTTGTGTCTAAAAAGCCATTTACCGGAGATAATATTTTGGTTAGGGAAGGGAGGTACTAAATCCCATGTATTATTAGCAATCAAAGCATTATATTCATCTAACATAGCATTGTACCAATTTTGATCTTTAAGTGCACTACGGTAGGTGGGAGGAATGGGAGAGATGCTAGCAACGGTGTTTAGGTTTAGGACTCGTTTAGGGCAAAAGATCCCGGCCTTAGCGCGGGTGGTCATGGGATGAGTGGGCTGAGGATGCTGGGTTGCTTCGGGTGGGTGGGCCGTGTCATGTGGACTGGGAGGAGATTGGGCCGAGGAGGGGGAAATAGTGGAGGTGGGCTGTGGGAGGTTTGTTGGGCTACGGGGAGGAGAGGGGTGGGGTTGTTTGGGCTGCTGGGCCGTGGGTGTTGGGCTGCTGGGCCGCGGGTGAATGGGGCTGGGCAGAATGGGTGTAGGCTGGGTGGTGGAGGGCGGTGTTGAGGGGTGGGCTGTATGAGGGGAGGTTGGGCCGGTGGGGGGGGGTGTGGGGTGTGGGGAGATGGTTGGCTAAGGAGATGTTGAAAATGGGGTGGGATACTGTCCTCCATGGCATCAAGAAATGTGTAGTTAGACGGAGACTGTGGTGGGGCATATGGGAAGGTAGACTCGTCAAACGTGACATGGCGTGACACGATGATTTTCTGAGTAGTGAGATCATAGCACTGATACCCACGTTGAGACTCGGGATAGCCTAGGAAAATGCACCGCGCAGAACGGGGGGCTAATTTATGAGGGGTAGTGGCGGATAAGTTAGGGTAGCAGAGACATCCAAAGACACGTAGGTGGTTGTAGGGTGGAGGGGTGTTATATAAGGCTTCATGGGGGGTGCGGTTTTGTAAAGTGGTGGTGGGTAGAAGATTAAAGAGATGAGTGGCCATGTGAAGGGCTTCAACCCAAAATTGGGGTGGTAAGTTGGCTTGGAACAGGAGGGTGCGCATGGTGTTATTTATGGTGCGGATGGTGTGTTCTGCGCGACCATTTTGCTGGCTAGTGTAAGGACAGGAGAAGCGAAACAAGATTCCCAAGGACTCATAAAATGTGGCTAATGGGTTGTTACGATATTCAGTGCCATTGTCACATTGAACGGCTTTGATGGTCGTATTGAATTGATTTTTGACAAAAGCATTGAATTTGACCAAATGAGAGTAGACATCATATTTGTGACGTAATGGAAAAACCTATAAGTAATGCGAGAAATCATCAAGTAAGAGCATGTAAAGTTTAAAACCAGTCACACTGGGGAACAGGAGATTGCCATAAGTCTGTATGCATTAATTGAAAAGGAAACTGAGAAATACGACTCGAAGACTGAAATGGTAGGCGAACATGTTTGCCTAGTTGACACGCATGACAAAGAAAATCTAACTTTGATTTATTATTGCTATCTAAAACAGAAGAGATGCCATGGAGCACAGCTGGGCTTGGGTGTCCAAGACGGCGGTGCCATGTTGGGAGGTCGACTTTGGTGAGGTGGAGTTGTGCTGGGGGGGCAGGCTTGAGAGAATGGATAGAGGTGTCCGTCACTACTGGATCGATGAATCACGGCTCCCGTCAGGTTGTCCTTCACAGAGAAACCAGATGAGTCAAATTCAACTGAACAGTTGTTATCACGAGTAAATTGACGGACCGAAATAAGGTTGTGAATAATGTGAGGGGATACAAGGACATTTTTTAGAGAAAGGGGAGGGTGAGTTTTAAGGAATCCGTTGCCAGAACCCGTAGTGCTTACTCTAGATCCATTGCCTACAATAATATGAGAAGGTGAATTAATGTTCGAAGGAAATACATGAGATAAAGTACCTGAGTCGGCGGTGATGTGGTGTGAAGCTCCGGTGTCCATGAACCAGGTAGGGTGGGAGTTGAGGTGTAGGTTTTCAAGGCTATGGGTTAGGGCCGTAGGGGAGGGGGGGTGGCTGTAGTGTTGCGGGTAGGGTGAGGTGGGGGTGGGAGTTGCCGGATAAAGGGGTGGGGGTAGGGGGTTCGGGTTTGGGTACTGGGTTGGGTAGTACGGGTTGGGTGTTTGGTACTGGGTATGTGGCGGGGTAGGGTATTGGGCTGGGTTCGGGTAATGGGCCACGTGGGCCTGGGCCGGGTAGGGGGGAGTAGGGTCGTGGGCCTAAAAGGCCGGGTGAGGGAGTGGGGAACTGCCAGGTATTTGCGCCGGGTTGTCGTTGATTCGAGCTGCCTCGTCCACGTCCACGACCACGCCCGCGGTAGCCACCAGAATTGCCCCGATTTGATCCGCCGAAACTGCCACGCCCGGAGTTCTGCCCGCTGCTGCCTTGCCGCGACTGACCCCGCCCGCCATGTTGCTGCCGCCGCCGCCGCCGAAGCTGAGAAGGGCGGTGGACTGTGCGGCGTTGGGGAGGGCGTCGGCCTGCTGTTGTTCGACCAAGAGGAGAGCCGATCGGGCTTCCAAGAACGTCGGAAACGGGTTCTGATACTGCAAAAAGTGAACTTGGCCCCGGATGTCATGTGGCAATCCTTGAAGCACTTGTAGGACGAGGGCGTGTTCGGTCACCGGAGCATCTACGTCGTCGAGATAGTCGGCTAGGTTCTTGAGAGTGTGACAATACTCATTTATTGTCTTGGTTCCTTTGACAGTGGTGCGAAATCGGTGCTCCAATTGCATCGCCCGAGCGTGCTTGTTGTCATGAAACAATTTGTAGATCGCTTTCCAGAGTGCCGCGGCTGTAGGGCTGTTTGCGAGGACGAGATCGGAGACCTCATCGGAGACGGTAGACAAGATCCATCCTTGAAGTAGGGCGTCGAATTGGAACCACTCAGCATCGTTGGCCGATTTGGCGACGATAGTGCCGTCAAGATATCCCATGAGATTAAATTGAAGAACAAGGAGACGAAAGAGTCGACTCCATTTTTTGTAGTTTGGCTCCGAGATACTGAGTTGAACGGGGATATGGAGTTTAATGTTTGAGATTGTTGTAAAAGCAAGGCGGGGAGATTTGGTGTTGTTGGTGTTGTCGGAGGAGACGGAGGAGACTTCGGCCATGGTGAGATATAGGGGAGATGACCAAGAGAGAGGGTTGGCAGGGAGAGAGAGAGCTACGGCAGAGAGAGAGATGCTGCCGAGAGAGAGAGCTACGGCAGAGAGAGAGAGATGTTGCCGAGAGAGAGAGCCGAAACAGGGAGAGAGAGCCGTGAAAAATTTTAGGGCTCCGATACCATGAAGAATTGATATATTCCAATAATCATAATGTGGGAATACAAGGGATATTATATAGTAGAGTAGTCCTAGTTATAATAGGAAACCTACTATGTTAGGAATCCTTAATTAATAAGGACTATACATGTATGGAAACTACTATATACACAAGATACTAAATATATACTTAATATATTTAACACATAATATTTAATTTGATAATAGAAAACTATAAAAGACCAATTATAAAATATATTCTAGTTACTAGTAAATTAGGTCCACTCTTTTAATTATATTTCACTGTGTCGTCCTCTTGTTTTTTGTCGAACATTGATTTATGGCATTTGAAAAAAATATGCAAATTATTTCATGGTGTTAATGTCCACACTTATTTTATGTACTTTAATACTCCGTATATAAGAGTGCATCTATGGTGTATCTTAGGTATTCGTGTATACCAATTTTGTAGACTTTCTTACCAAAAAAATCTTTTTTTTAAAATTTTTTCTATTTAAAAAAACAAATGCTTATCTAAGCAATAAAGAAATGCTTATTTTTTCTCATATATAGGTCTATGGTGGACCTACCATAAAATTTGCCAATATATAAACATTATGAATGAATTGAACTCTTTAAAAAAATAAAAACTCTCTATATTTGTCCATAAAAAGTATGAGAATGTTCATATTTCATATTTGGATCTTAGGATTGAGTCATGGAAGCACCGCTCTACAAGTTTATCTGAAATATTAATGGTAACTACTCCGGGGTAAGAAGTTTCTAAAATTTGTTTCATAATTATTCTCAAGAAGTTATCATAGAAATATTTGCACTTAATAGCACTAAAACTTAAGTCATGTTCCTAAATAGCATTTAAATTGTTTTATTCCCTAAATAGCACTTAATAATGTCCATAATGATCAGTGATGATGAATATTTGCTTGAATAATGACTAATGCATAATGACTAAAAGTGCTACATTGGGGAAAAAAATACATGTGGTGCTATTTAGGAAAAATCATTATGTTTTAGTGCTATTTAAGTAGATTCCTCGTTATTATATCCTATCCTTGTGAAATTTGGAAACAACGGATTTTGACGGGGTGTATATAATAATTTACAATAAATTAAAAACTTCATCCATCTCAAAAAAGCAAAACATTTTGTGATTGGGTTTGGAATTTGTTTAAGTAAGATAAAATCTTCAAAAAAAAAAATAAGGATCTTTTTTAAGACGTTGTAAAAAGAATACACGGTCTTTAATTTTTTATAGACTTAATTAGGAAGTAAAAAATTACTACGCTTAATTAATATTTGTATTAAAAAAACACTTTCGTTATATACGCTTTTTTATTTTATACATTTGAAATACATATTGCAGGCGAAAATCTTGTCAAAAAAGAGGGGAAAATAAAATGAAAACAATTAAAAGTGTACTAGTAGGATTAGGAGTCCTGGACTAAAATTAGCAAATATAATTAGGGCGAATTTAGGAAACTTGTCATTCCATAATTCCATAATTACCCTCCAGGAGGGCCGAAGCATATATATATGGAGCAATCCCAGCCTCTTGCATTACACGCACTCCACAGTATCTGATCTCTTCTTAATTACCCTTAATTGATTTTTCTTGCTGCGCGCGGATTCAATTCCAAAAAGCAAGAAGACGATGACGGCGCGCGCGGCGACACCGCCCGCCGCCGAGGAATTCGCCGCCGGTCTGCACTTACTGGCGGACGTGTCGCTACTGGTAGAAAGGGGTTTCAGTGGCAGCCCGGAAAACCCCCGCGACCTCAGCCCCGCGGCCAAGTCTCTCCGGGAATCGGTGATTCTCGGGAAGCTCATCAGGAACATGGATTTCGTCAAAATGTCGGCCTCCACCATGCCCTGGTTTCCGCGTGTGGCGGCCCATAAAAGGAAGATTTCATCGGAAAAGGCCCATTGCTCCCATCCCCTCGAGCCCATTAAAGAAGACCCCCAAGAAGAAGAAGAAGAAGAAGTTGAGATTAAGAAACGGAAGAAGAAGGAGAATAACAACAACAACAACAACAACAACAACAACAACAACAGCCCGCAGGGACATGGGAATGATTTCTGGGTCGGTCGGGGCTCGGCCTCGGGCATGCCCGAGATCTTCAAGGAGAAGATTGGGGAGCTAGCGGGGCCGAACGCTATAATGGGAGGGGAAAAGCTTCTGATAGAAAAGGCGCTGACGGAAAGCGACACAATGTTACTGCAAGGGAGGCTGACGATGCCGGAGAGGAGCATGGCGGAGAGGGAGTTTCTGACGGAGGAGGAGAAGTGGTTGGTGCGGCAGAAGGTGGGGAAAAGATTGGAGGGGATCGACGTGACGCTGATCGACCCGTTGCTGGGGAGTTGGGGGGTGAAGTTGAAGAGGTGGGATATGGGGAAAGGGGAGGGGAAGAAGAGCAGCGTGTCGTACGCCATCAACGATGGTTGGAACAACGTACTGAAGGCACTCCACTGGGAAGATAAGAAAGGGGACGGGATCGTCGTTCAAGTGTGGAGCATTCGCGTCGATGGACGCCTTTGGGTCGCAGTCGCCAGGCCATAGCTTTGTTTTTAGTCTGATCATCCTGGACGGCGAGGAAGACGACGAGGACAGCCAATTCAACACAACCATTTATGCTTTGATATGATCCTTTAATTTGTGTAGTTCAACACAAACTCTGGTTCATGTTGGAATTGAATTTGCCACTGTTAGCTTATTAATTAGTCCATACATATATAGTTAAGGATTAACAGTAGTGATGATGTTAATTACTTACCCATTTTGACTAAAGTTGAAATTAAGAGAGAGATAATTTTGTGTTGGTTTTCCAAAAATACTCTTGATGTGATGGGTAAAAGTAGGATGTGATGTGTAAGTTATTAGGAAAAAGGTATGATGTGATAGGTAGGGTTTGAAAAAGTAAGAGGTAAAAGTAGTTTTTTTTTATAAAATTGGTAAGAGATTGTGGGACGCAAATTTTTTTGAAACGTGTACATCTTTTTGGGACGGAAGGAGTATTACATTCATATTCTGCAGTAATGAATACATATGATCCTTAATTAGCTTGATGGCAGTATTGGTATTGATTGCCCAATTAGATTTGGTGTGCCCAATTAGATTTGGTGTTAAATACTGCATGCACCAAGGGTCTGCTCTTAGCCCTTTCTTGCTCGCCTTGGTGATGGACGTCCTAACTCAAGGTGTTCAAGACGGGGTCCCATGGTGCATGCTTTTCGCGGATGATATTGTGCTTATCGACGACACGCGTGAGGGACTAAACGATAAGTTGGAATTATGGCGCCTTGCCCTTGAGACTAAAGGATTCAGAATAAGTAGGAACAAGACTGAATACATGGAATGTCGTTTCAGTGGCCGGGATACAGAATCAGAGGTGGAAGTCAAGATTGACTCTCACCTAGTACCTAAGGTAGACAGGTTTCGTTAACTTGGCTCGGTAATTCAGGCGGATGGGGAGTTAGATGCGGATGTTGGACATCGGGTTGGAGTGGCTTGGGCCAAATGGCGGTTAGCTTCAGGGGTAATGTGTGATCCGAAGATTTCGCCTAGAATGAAAGGTAAGTTCTATCGATCCGTAGTCAGACCTGCTATGTTATATGAGGCAGAGTGTTGGGCGGTTAAGAAGACTCATGTGCGTCGTCTGCATGCGGCGGAGATGCGGATGTTACAATGGATGTGCGGGAAGACAAGGTTGGATAGGATTTCGAATGAGGTTATCCGACGTCAAGTAGGTATGGCACCGGTGGAAGACAAGTTGTGGGAAGCGAGGTTGAGGTGGCTTGGCCATGTGAGACGGCGGGATGCTGACGCCCCTGTACGGAGATGCGAGAGGATTACAGTTATCGGGGGAAGTAGGGGAAGGGGTAGACCTTAGAAGAATTGGGAGGAGGTGATAAGACAGGATTTAGGACTTCTCGACCTGACTGAGGATATGGCCCTAGATAAAAACCTTTGGAGAACTAGGATTAGAGTAGCTGGATAGGAGCTCGGTGTTGTAGAGGTTGTTTTGTAGTGTGTTGTATTTGTTGGGAATCTTTTGCTATTGTTTGTACTTGTTGCTTGTACTTGGTGCCTTATCTGTGCTATACTGTGTTCTCTTCCATATTTTTGTGCAGGTGGAGCCGGGTGTCTCTTGGAAACAGCCTCCCTACTTCCGAGTAGGGGCAAGGTCTGTGTACACACACCCTCCCTAGACCCTACTGTTATGGGATTCAACTGGGTTGTTGTTGTTGTAAATATATATAGAGAGATGTCTTAATTATATTGAGGAGGTGGTGATCAATGTATTATATGGCATGCAATTAATTAATCCCATTTATGCTGTGCTTAAATATATTGCACATTCAGTAGTATTGTTTAGCTGTTAAAGTGTTATTTAGTTCAATGAGTGGAACCCCTTATTGAATCTCTCTTTCACTCACTCCCTATGTTGCTTGATCCAAAGTTTTTCCCTTCACCAAAACACTTTCTCTTTCGTTTTTTCTCTTCCACTAAAACATTTCACTTTCTATTAAAAAATCATTTTTATTCATACTTTTTTTTACCCTACCTATCACATCATACGTTTTCACTAATAATCTATCTATCACATCATATTTTATCCATCACATCAAAAATAAGACTAGAAAGTCAACTACTCCCTCCGTCCCAAAAAGATTTACACGTTTTGACTAAAGTTAAAATTAAGGGAGAGATAATTTTGTGTTGACTTTCCAAAAATACCCTTGATGTGATGGGTAAAAGTAGAATATGATGTGTAGATTATTAGTAAAAAGGTATGATGTGATAGATAGAGTTTGAAAAGTAAGGGATAAAAGTGGTTTTTTATTAGAAATAGGTAGGAGATTGTGGGACACAATTTTTTTGAAAGGCGTAAATCTTTTTTGGGACGGAGGTAGTATAATATAACCATTTCTTATTTGGATTTTTGGTCAATTAGGAAGTGTCTTTTTCAAATGGAAGGAGTATATGTTTGTAATGGCTCCTTTCTAGACATTAATATATACCTAGCTACTGTATTTTGCCATCGAAGTGTTGTTTCATTCTCAATGGCTAGCTAGATATATGTGGAGGTTTTGCAATGTGGAGACGAAGGGTGAGAGTGTGGTGGTGGCGGCGGCAATGTGGTGGCGAGAGAAGACAATGTGGGAAGTCAAAATTAGTATAGTAAAATTTGCACTAAATAGAACTAAAACATAATGACTTTTCCAATGCAGGACTTAAACTTTTTTATTCTCTAAACAGGACTTAATAATGACCTAGTGAGAGGAATAATGTCCAGTAATGATGGACATTTACTTGAATAATGACTACTTGATAATGATCAAAAATCCTACATTGGGAAATAAAAACATATGGTTCTATATTGAGAAAGTTATTATGTTTTAGTCTTATTTAAGTAAATTTCTCATTAATATAATCTTAGGAACTAAGATAATGTCACGCTCGATGCTGCTATTGATGTCAAAAATGTCATAGTTGTACTAGATACATATTCTTAGCTACATTATAGGGTTACATAGGGAAATCTCTCATTTTATTTTATTTTATTCTCACTTTAGTCTTTTTTTTCCCATAATAAAATTATCCTTCTTTCAAAATGCTTCATACCTTTGAATTATTTTGCGAGCATCTTTCCGCCTAAGACCAAAGAGGGGCATAAATGTCAACATTTCAAATCACAATGTCACTGAAAGCCCATTTTCCATTTTCCGCTCATTTTTTGTTTTATTTTTTCTAGTTTTTTGTTTCTCATTGTTTCCTATTTCATAAAGTTTTTAAAATACAAAGTTTTTTTTAAAAATTATTTTTTCAGAATGATTAAAAATTAAAATATTTTTTTGAAATAACAATAAACGAAATGAAAAATATTGACAAGTAATCTATCCATATCTTTGGAATAATACATTCTCATTATTTTTCCTTTACAACTATAAGAAAACCTTTTTTAGGCGTTGAAAAAAAGAAAATGTGGAATAGAAAAAGAAAATAAAATAAATAATTCAATAAAAAAATTAGAAAAAGGAAAAAAAGAAAGGTCTCTCTCTATCAAAAATTAACTTCCCAATTTGACTTTCGTGGTAAAAATTTTTGAACTTTGACTGTATATTATTGAAAGAGGATTTTACGTAAATAGCACTAAAACATAATGACTTTCCCTAAATAGCATTGCATGTACTTTTTTTCCCAATGAAGCACTTTTAGTCATTATGCATTAGTCATTATTCAAGTAAATGTTTGTCATCACTGGTCATTATGGTCATTATTAAGTGTTATTTAGGGAATAAAACAATTTAAGTGCTATTTAGGAAAATGACTTAAGTTTTAGTGCTATTTAGTACAAATATTTCTTATTGAAAAACATATTGATTTTTTGTAATATATTTCTATAAATACGTATAGATATTAATGATCAAATTGTTACATTGGAGACCGTAAAACATCAACTTAGAAATTAATTTAAGGACGGAAGGAATACAAAATATACTGTTTAAGAGATAGGGATTATGTAGCAAAAAGAGCATTGAGAAAGTTCTTTTTTCATAACGTCTTAAAGCCGATCTTTATTTTTTAGAATGTCCCGAAAAAATGTTATTCTTTTAAATTTCAAAAATAAAGGCAGGTTTTTTTTTTCAATTTCTTTAATCTATTGGGCGTCGGTCCAAAATAATCTTACTAGGAAAAAAAAATGAATTTTCGAACATCCTACATAAGATAGAGCCTGTTCAGCATACTTCAAGACTACACTTTTCTTTTTCTATAAGAGCAATTTTTTGTTTTTTTTCATTTCATTTTCATACTATTTTTTCTTTTTCTTATACCTCGTATATGTACGTCTTTTATCTATTTTCGTCTCACCGAAGCATGTCATCTCACCGTAAGGTGTCATATGATTGATGTCAATCGTGTGTGTGTGTGTGTATACTCCTTATAAAAATACAATATTACATTATTTGCATTATATATATATATGTATATATGTGTATATATATATATATATATATATATATATATATATATATATATATATATATATATATATATATATATATTATTGTGTAGTCAATAGTAGTAAAAATGTTTTACTCGATAATTATCTTAACTAGTTTTGTCAATTTGGAGCGGCATTATAAATTCGAGATCACATTTTGGTTTATTTTTTAATCATGTAAATCAATTTTGAAAATATTATTGTCAATGGTCTTTTTCAAAATACTCCCTCCGTCCCTTTAAACGTGGGATGTTTTGATTTTGAAGAATTTTAAGGGGAGCGTATTTTGGTATTGAATTTCCAAAAATGTCCTTTGATGTGATGATTAAAAGTAAGATTTGATGGGTAAATTATTAATAAAAAGGTATGATGTGATAGGTAGAGTATGAAAAAGTAAGGAGTAAAAGTGACTTTTTAATAGAAAAGATAAAGGTTTCAGGGATGGATGGAAAAAAAGGAGAAAGGTTTTCAGGGACGGAGAGAGTACATAATTTAGTTAGACATTGAACTCTTCCCAATCTCTTTCGAGAGTACGTAGTCCTTACGTATCTGAAGAAGGTTTTTGGATTTGTTTACGGTATTATATGAAAGGTTTGTCCTATAACGTAAATTGTTCAAAAATTTGTCGAACCATCTTTTGTGTCCTGATTGTAAAACTGATTGTTTCTATGATACACTAACCCACAATAATCCCTTTACCCAGCTTTTCATTAAAAATTCTATTTTATCCCTAGTAATGTTTATCCAATCAATTCAATCTGCATCATATTAAATGAATATTAATTTATCAAATACATCTTATTTTTGCCCATTAGTGTGTATGTCCTAGAGCAAATGGGAAAGTTAACTAGAAAATAAATTTGGTTTAAATTTGTTAAAAGTTAAAATGCAAATTGTTTTTTGAAATAGGCAAAAATATTTGGGAAGTTTTTTTTTGGTAATTAGGATTTAGGAGGGCATCATCCTTAATTGTGAGATTTGGACACTCATGAATTGACTGGCAAGAAACTAGTAGTTAGAACTCACAGCGAGATTCTTGGAAACCCTTGACCTAATTTTGACCATACTTGGACTCGGAAACAATAAACAAATTCCATGGAGTGTATATATAATACACACCCACACGCACTCGGAGTTTCCCTATTCATTCACTCACTCGTTCTTTGCGCCGAAAATCCGAAAAAAAAATATTGTTTTTTTTATGATTATGACGATGATGACGGCGACTGTGGAGTCGCCACCTGCCGCCGCCTCCCTGGATTTCGCGGGTAATCTGCACTTACTCGCGGATGTGGCCATAGCGCAAGATGAGGCGGAGAAGGCCGCCGCTCTTGACAGGGAAATTCTGTCCCTCCGCCGCGTGGGCGTGGCCGCCGCCAAGCTCGCACGGGAAAAGAGGGTTTTGGACAAGTTTATGGGAGACATCAAGAAGAAAGATTACCTGAAGTTGGCCGCCTCTGTCATGCCCTGGACCCCACTTCCCGCGGCGGGCCACAAGAGGAAGAGAGAAACATCATCACATTCCCCGGAGCCCATAATCATTAATCGCCAAGAAGAAGAAGAAGAAGAGAAACAAGCGGAGAAGAAGAAGAAGAAATTGATCATCAAGATAAAGACTCCTCCGTCGGCAAACAATAGTAATAACAACAGCCCGAAACAGAGCACAAAACAGAGGGTTGATGATATCTTTGTCCATCATCAAGGCCCGGCCACGGGCATGCCGGAGAGATTCAAGAATAAGATCCGGGAGCTAGCGGGGCCGGACACGATAATTGCAGAGGAGAAGCTTCTGATAGAAAAGGCGCTGACGGAAAGCGACACAAAGTTACTACAGGGGAGGCTGACCATGCCGGAGAGGAGCATGGCGGAGAGGGAGTTTCTGAGGGAGGATGAGAAGCGGCTGGTGCGGCTGAAGGTGGGGAAAAGATTGGAGGGGATCGACGTGACGCTGATCGACCCGTTGCTGGGGAGGTGGGGGGTGAAGTTGAGGAGGTGGAATATGGAGAAAGGGGTGGGGAAGAAGAGCAGCGTGTCGTACGCCATCAACGATGGTTGGAACAACGTACTGAAGGCACTCCACTGGGAAGATAAGAAAGGGGACGGGATCGTCGTTCAAGTGTGGAGCTTTCGCGTCAATGGGCGCCTTTGGGTCGCTGTCGTGAGGCCATAGCTTTGTTCTTAGTCTGATCATCGAGGACGACGAGGAAGACGACGACCAAGACCAAACACAGCCATTCATTCATTCAGTCGTTTATGCTTTGATATGACCCTTTAATTTGTGTGGTTTAATTTAAATTGCAGAAACTTTGTTACTGTTGAATTTGCCACGGTTCATCTGACCGTATATGCCTGCAGATGAATTGTTGTTGTTTGTAGGGATTAATTAATATGATCATTACCTTGATGGCGCTGCATGCAGTTTTAGTATTGATTGCAATTAGCTAGATTTGGGGGGGTGAGTGTGTACATATATATATATAGATTTGGCCTGCAATAATAAATGTCATCTGTGTTGTGCTTAATTAAATTGTACTATTGTTATTCCTTGATTGGGAAACTCTAAGCTACTGGCATTATGCTGCTTCTATATCTGATCTATATTTATTATTTGTCTCTTTTATGTTGCAATGGAAGGGCAAATCAAATGTTTTCCCTTCCATTGTGACTGTGCTTTTGAGCTCCATCTTATTATTATGATGATCTAATTGCTAAGCTTTGAGTTTCTTAATTGGTCTTGAAATTGCTTCTTCTTCTCTTGGCACTCACATTTCATTTGCCTTCTATCACCATAAAGTTTTTTTCTATATAGCTTCAGAGATCTCTTCTTGAATTGTTTCTCCTAGAATTTATCCCACATCGAAAAATTGAGAAAATTATAGCATGCTTATAAGATCTTAAATTGAACTGGTTTAACGATTGGATTTAGGATTTGTTTGGTACTGATGTAATTGGAATTGAATTGGAATTTGAATTCAATAAAATTGAATTAGATGGAACTGAATTCTCCCATTTCAATTGTATATTCATACTTTTCTCTCCCCCCAATCTTCCTCCCTCCTCTCGTACTCTTTCCCAAACTCGTCGCTGACTTTTTTACTTTTCCCAATTGTTTGTCTTCCTGGTGGAATCTAAAATCAAAACCAATAAGCTTTATGGATGAGTTTTATCGGTTAGTCTCAAAAAATTGCAGAGAAAACAAACATTAAAACTCATCCATGAAGGTTACTGGTTTCGAATTTGGGTTCCACCAGTTAGACAAACAATTGAGAGAAGAGTGATGATTTCGGTTTTGGGTTCAAAGCTTCAAACTCAGCGACGAGTTTGGGAAAGGTGTGCGAGGGGAGGGAAGAAGTTTAATTGAGGAGATAAAGGAGTGCGAGTTTACAATTCTATCCACGTTCTTAACGGAAATGTTAACAAAGGACCATTTGTGGAAATGAATATAATAATTGAGGACTAAATTAGTAATATTTGATATTGAGGGATTAAATATGTAAAATGACCTATAACTAGAGACCTCTTATGGAATTTACTCATTTTTAAAAAGTAAATGTAGCAAACATTTTGAGACGAAAGAAGTAAAAAAGTCAAAATTAGAATAACTTTTAATAACGGGGGAAGTACATAATACAAGTTAAAGTAGTGTCACAATTTAAATACATTTTGGGACGGAGGAAGTATTAAAGTCAAAATTGGAATAACTTTGATTTGTCCAAAAATTTCTAGCATTAGGTAAAACAAATTAAAGTATATTAGGAAATTACTCAAAATTATATTATAAGATGGATCCAATCACAGTCATCATATTTTTACATTGAAACTGTCACACTATTATTGTCACACTGTCATTTGTCACAACTAGCTAGAGTGTCGCGGACGACTTCTGATAATTAAGGGATCACACTGTCATATAACATTGTCATCAGTTTTCTATCACACTTCTATTATACTCATATTTTAGTCTTAAAAGGCTTAAAACTCTTATTTTGATATGTTTATTTTTTTTACTTCTGTACAGAGTGATTTCTTTATTGAAAAAATGAGAAAAGTTTTTGCACATCGACCCGAGTACAGTAAAATAGGACAGTAAAATTTGTAATTTTTATTGACCAAAAAAGTTAAATGGGAAAAAAAATCCGGACGACTTTTAGAGGATCGAACCAATCCGACCCATTCGGTCCTCGGGTTCAGTCATCTCTGCTCGAGTACAAGTGATCTAGGAGTAATTAGCTCCGTAAAATAATGCGGTTAATTACGGAGTACTCCGTAATAATCACCCGAGTACAGTATTAATTAATCGACTTCTTCCAGCCCCTTGTAAAGAGTTGACAGATTGTAAATTAAATGTCGTCGTTAATAGCAACAATCTTTCTGAGCTCTCGCTCTCTGTAATCTCCATTTTCAAACCCTTCAATTCTACGCATCTCCGTCCCCCGGGAAGAAATCTAGGGTTTCCAGTTCTCCGGTATAGCTAAATCGCGGTTCGCTGCGGTAAACTTCTCCATTTCTCACTTCGAAGGTGTGTCCAAGCTTCAATCTATCTCATTGGCCTTCGACTGTTTATTTTTTTGGTTCTCTAAAATTTTCATTTAGTTTATATGTTAGAACTCTTTGCGCTGTTTGATATGCATGAAAAACAATGCCTGTTGCTGATTGGCTCCAATCGAGCAGATATGTACTGAGCTGAGCTTTTAGTGTTTTCCTTGAAGCTGGTATTGAAAGCTTGGCTGTTTTTTTTTCAATACTGGTTTTGTGGAGAAAGTTTTGTTACTTTGTTTACACTCGTGCCTCTGTGTGTTGGTGATGAATTTGGCTGTTTTTCTTACTAATTGTAGGGAGAAAATGTTGATATATTAACATAACGATTATGATTTTTTTTGGCGTTTAAAATATCGTCCGCCTTTGTTTCTTCTGCTACGAGCAATTTCAGCTTTGAAGTTAGAGACCCGTCTTAAATAAGTAGTACTACGTAGTAGATGATTGCAATGCTGAGGGTTTCCTTCTGTTTAGAAGTGTTATCTGCTGTGATACTGGATCATTAAAATGTATAGTATGCTAGATTTTTTTTTACTTGTCCAACCTGTTAATACAATCAGGTTAAAATTGTTAAAACACATCCTGTGATGTTCCTTGATTCTAATTCCTGGATAGTTTTGGGGAAGGAAAATCTGGAATGTAGATGGGTGTGCAAGTTTTCATCACTGGTAGGAATTAAGGTAGTACAATGCCAGATGGAGCATAGACTTGCTAGAGATCTATAAATACATTAAAACCCATCTAAATATGGATAGGATTCGGACCAAAGCGGTCATATTTTAATTGAGAGGTTATACTTAAATAAAGATATTGGTACAAATTAAATCGTATCGCCAATAAGAACCATGAAGAAGTTTATGCAAACTCCGCTAACAAATCACGTTAATAATAATAATCACAATAAGATGTCCATGTTTTTTTATGCATAATAGAAGAAATGTGCAAATGTAATAAACAATTAAAAATGTAAAATATAATATAACTTGTATATTACCAACTCTTTCATAATGTGGGATGTAAAAAATGTACCCATATAACTTTTTAGTACTAGTCAGAGTTTATGTCTTATTATAACTGGCACAACTTGGGGCCAGATTTTTTATACTCGGTTTTAATTATTAACAGAGGTTATTCTTGTACTCTGTATTGACTAGTATCTGAGGGGAGGATTTACAGTGAAGTGATTGTTCTCAACTCTTAAGAGTGTTTCTGAGGGGTCTACAAGGGAGTAAGGAAGCCTGGTTATTTTGACTATTTTCTCCTTAAGTTCTGGAAATGAGCAATGCTATTCAAATGGACAACTCCAGTCCCCAGCTACAACTAGCTCTCCCTGTGAAGCGTCGAAGAGGTAGACCAAGGAAGGATCAGAGCCCAAGTCATGGAAGGGATGCTCCTATAGTTCCACCTGGCATTGAAAGAATAACTCAAAACCCTGCTCATCAAGTGGATACAATGGTAGGTCAGGCAGTTACAGGTATAATAGAAGCCTCATTTGATGCTGGGTTTCTGCTCAGTGTTACTATCGGAGACTCCAAAACCAAGCTTAGAGGCATTGTCTTTAAACCGGGACATTATGTCCCTATAACATCAGAAAATGATATCGCCCCACATGTAGAGATGATACACAGAAACGAAATCCATCTTCCTGTTGGAGATAAAGTACGTAGACGTAGGCGTTACAAACACAAGGCCGAGTTCAAGGAGTCAAAAGATAATCAGTTGTCTACTATAGTGTTGGCTCCTTCTGTCCCTCCTGTGGGGGCCAGAGGAACCGTGGTTCCTGTTGTGCTCCAACCGGCCAACCTAACCAACCGGTCAGCAAGGTCTGGTCAAGAACCGTTGGACATGTCCCAGGCTAATGTGGAAACTTTAAAGGGGAAAAGCATGCAGATATTTGCACCATTAGCTATGTTACCACCTGATGGATCAACATCCATGATCAGCAGCCATGGAGTAGAAAATGTGCAAAATCAAAGAAGAGCCGGGGAAGAGACAAACCCGTTAGCATCTCGCAACAATGAAGTTATTATGCGTAATGGTGATTCTGACAGAAGCCATGGATATACCCAACCAACACAAAGTTCAAGTGTGAGAAGAGAAAAAAAGGACATGAATGAGAGCCCATCAACAGAACCCCTTGAAGTTTCAGATTCCAAAATTCTTCTCCATTACGGCACTGGCAATATGACTAAGCTTTTACAGGTAAATATGCATTTCATTTTTATGACTTCTGGATCGAACCATTGAAAGATAGTGTAATCTCACAATTAAGTATATACAAAGATGAAAACTATCAATTTAGCTTTTGAATTATAGAAACTACCAATTTATTACAAAAAAAATAATCATGAATATTGAACTCTTTTTGTTTTAAATTACATTTAGTGTTAACTTTCTATGAAAATTCCTTCACAGATTATACATAGTATATCAAATGTAATAAAGAATGGAGTATAGTTAAGATACTCATAAATCATTTTTTAATAAAATATTTGCACTATGAGTAAATAGCACTAAAACTTAAGTCATTTCTCTAAATAGCACTTAAATAGCACTTAATAATGTCCATAATGACCAGTGATGGCGAATATTTACTTGAATAATGACTAATGGATAATGACTAAAAGTGTTACATTGGAAAAAAACACATGTAATGCTATTTAGGGAAAGTCATTATGTTTTAGTGTTGTTTACGTAAATTTCCCTTTTTTAATTAGATTGATAGTCTAAATCATTTTGGTCTTAAATTGATACTTTTCATCTCAAATTCTTGGATAGATCGATAACCGATCTTTCGGGTCCTCAAGCAGATATTCCCTAAGCATTTATCCATAAATGGATAATACATATTTTTCATCCTGGCTTGCATCCAAATGGCTTGCTAAAATATAATGCTTTATTATGAAGGTTATGCAGGAGAAAATGGTAGGGAACAAAGAGCACGAGTCTGACTCAGCTGCTGGCCTGAAAAACAAGTCCTGATGTAATGAAATTCCCAGAGACAAAAGCCAAGAAGAAAGGTATTCCCAGAGTGTTTGTTGATAATACCCATACCCATAAAAATGTGTAAGCAGTCTCTTGTACTTGGAGGACAAAAAAGAGAGACTGAAAAACTCTGCTAGTTGATATGTTGTTGACTTGTGGATTTAGAGTTTGTTGATGTTGTATAAATTACATCTTGAAACTCTTCACTTTAGTGTGCCTCTACATATGTTGTTTTTTTTTCTCTCGAAGGAAACAAAGTGTTGGGGACAAAGTTGCGGCGGCATTGGAGACAATTCTATTTAATTTAAAAACCAATGAGTTTTAAAATACATGTACTAATTTTAGATCTCTGCAACAACAACCTCAATAGAATCCAGCAAGACCATAGCTTTTAAATATAAAAAAAAATGTTATTTTTAAATTCCACACCTACTCTTAAATAAATTAAAAATTGAGAATAACTTCATTCAAACACATCTGAAAAAATTTTATTGAGATAATAATGTTTTTTTTGTCGATACTCATGGTAATGTTTTGGGAAACTCTATAAGTATGTCTAATTTGCTCTGTTAAAAATGTTACTCTCGAGTCTCTGTAATTGCAAAAGTATCACTCCGTGTGTATTAGAAATTGCTAATAAGACATGCTAATATAAACGATCAACTGACAATTGCTATCTATTTTTGCCAAACAAGTCATAATGGTAACTTAAAAGTTTAAATCCACCATTCAAATGGGAGACAATACTTCTTGTTATTGATGGCCTTTTAGGCTGCACTCCGTTCACCTGATATGATCTGATCTGATTTTTTATCCGATCTTGTTTGATTACAGTTATAATTAAAGCTGTTTCTGATCTGATTATAATAAGAACAAGTATTAAGCAGAAAAAATAAGTTGAACAGAACGATGAGTCGATGACTTAGCCATTTCAATGAAAAAAAGCAGAAAAATGAAGCTATCTTTCTATGCATTTCAAAACTGAAACCCATCTCTCACCTCTATAATCCTTCTCTATGTTTGGGGGAAAAAAAACACTGGAAGTTTACACAATCACACCATGGCCAAAATTCAATTTACAATGTTCAATCTCACATTTAAAAAATGATGGTCCATAAAAGCATTGAAAATGAATGGGGGTAAGTCGTAACAATCAAATCAAAGCGCCAAAACTTGCCGGATTTGAACAAAAAAACGCGGCCAATGGTGATGTCGGTGCTGACATCATGCATATTTCGGGCCGAAATAACCATTGGACCACGGAACTTGCATCAGGCGGATTACGGGAAATGAAGGGTGTGAGAGTGGAACTTGACTTGGTATTGTATATGCTTGCTGTGTGGCCGCTATGTATGGAGGAGCCACACAGAGTGGCAATGTTTGTGTCACAGCATTTCCTGCAGCATGAGATTTGTGTTCATTACATGGGCAACTGAAATAATAACTCAAACAACTTAAGCAACAAAAAAAAACTCCCTCTGTCCAAAAAAAAAAAGAATGTTCTGTTTTTGGTCTGAATGGCAATGTTACTCTGCCAAAGTAAAAGGTTGTGACTTTTTCTGTAGGACAGGAGTACTACTTACTACGTATTTGTGCATTGCCAAAGGAGCTAAAAATGTCATTATTGACAATGTTTAGTTTCAGGCACATAATGGACTAAATCAATATGGAACATTTAACTTCCCTTGCTTCTTACATTATTTGAAGTTTTGGGTAGTAAATGCAGTTATATATTTAAGGTTAAACAGAAACAGTCACTCTGTTTTAACAAGGATAAAACTGCATAATAGTGGCCCCCAAGCCCCAAAAGAGTTGAGATTATACTGTGTTGTTGTAGTTGTAATGGGTATTACTTAGATGTTATCAATGTAGAAAATCTTCACAGCACTACCCCTTATTAAGGTCTATTCATCATTCAAGATGAACTTGCATGGGAGTCCAAGAGAAGGGGCAAAAATGAAAAAAACTAGCATTAAATACTTTCTTGATTTTATTCAACCACCCAACTTGTGAACCAAAAAAACCCATCCAAAACAGCACATATAAATATATAATGAACCTGAACTCTGAAGGCGCAATAACTGCTCCCTATGTCCCACTATGCCTCGTTTCTATTTTGGTCCGTCCCAAAGGGTCCGTCCCAGTCCATATTTGTGATATTTGGTTGGTCCAAAATCATCCTTTTTCCACATTTCATACAATTAATATCAACCACACAATCCCACTTTTTCTTATTTTACGTGCCACCATCCAATGTCCCAAACTTGGAGTAACATATGTGAATTGCAAAAACTTTTAAAAAACACGTAGATTTGGATTAGTAGTCCACAACAAACAAGAGTTGATCCTAGATCACATGGTCAGTAGATTTGTATGAATCTTAGATTATATACCTTGATGTTTAGTCAAATGGGCCTGAAAGGGATTTAACAAAGGACATGAGGGTACTTGAGAGAGCACTGGTGCATTCTGCACAACACCCTAAGACATAAACACAGAGGAACCAGTAAATAAACATTAAATAATACAAAAAAAACCTAAGATAAAGAAAAGAATATGTTTTTCTGACAATGTCTAGATTTTCAGAATGTCTTACATGAGAAACAGGATGCACATACACAACTGGCCCCAATCGTCCGACCATTACCTACAAGAATATCATTGCATGTCAAAAAATGATTAAAAGCTACATACACACTCTTACAGGAAATAGTTTTTTGTGTTAGGTGTATCTCGGAAAATATGAATGAGAATAAAATTTGATTTATAAAAAATTGTGATATACTCCCTCCGTCCCAGAATGAAGTTTACACTTTCTTTTTAGAATATCCGAAAACAAAGATTGCACTTCCTTACTTTCATAGGAAAATAATGTGTGGCTCACAACATTTCCCTCTTTTCCAAAAAAAATTCAACCAAACCTTTTACTTTTCAACACTTAAGCCATAAACTTCATTTTGAGACAGAGTGAATAGATTTTGATCTTTATATAACAGAAATGTATAAATAAAATTGAGTTTGGACAAATATCTAAATTGAATTTGGACCAATTTTACTTCTCCCCACATTTTATTTCAAATTTCCCCTAGAACCCCCTCTATTTTCGTTCTATTAACATTTTCTGGGATCTAAAGGGGCCCTAGTAAACACAATACAAGCAGGAAAAAGTGAAAGCTACCGGCTCTCTAAGTAAATGAGACTATACACATTGGATGTATCATACACCATATACAATAACGACCAATACTTCCCAAACAAAAGCTAGATTAATTAAAGTTAGAGGTAAGGAAATAATCACTATGGTTGCATACATTTTCTGAGTTAGGATGCATATAACCAGTCCCAGCTGGAAGTTGATGATACTGACTAGTATACCTAGTTGGCACTGTTCTGTTCCCCGCATATCCGAATCCCTACGCATATATAGGTACCAAAAAAGAATTAGATGGTACGTAAAAGAATCAAAGACCAAATATATATGAGATCTACAGCAGAAATCACTCAAATGGACAACTATAGAAGTAAACTTACAGGTTGAACATACTGTACATCAATGTTGCTGTTTCCTGCTACTATATTGTTACATTGGATAAGCTTAATAGGGAAAGAAGATCGAGGAGGAGCAAATGGACTGATTTCAAGTTCAGGTCCGGCAGTAGCAACAGGTACCGTGTTACAACACTCCGGCACATAAGCCATTGTTGGCATTGCAGGAGGGTTAACAGCTCTTTGGTTACTAAGTGATGGATGGAATATCTTGGCCCCTGGGTTGAGCTTAGACTCCTGGCATGAAGGATAAGACTCAAAAATTAAATTGCAGTGCCCTATGATTTATGAACTGGGTGCCAAATACTTCTACACAAACACAAGCTAAATTACTAGCAAGATGGACCAAACAGCAACAACATCCAAGATACCTTTGCAGCTTTGTTACAAATTGAATTTCTTGGAGGCACTAGATCATGTTGAACATGTGATGAATCCGGGTGCACTTTAGAAGACTTGACATCTGAAACAGATGTGCCATCTTTCAGAGCACGAGATAGAGGAGTAGCAGCACTTTGATTGTTTTCTATGCTATGCTGTTCATTAATGTTCTGTTCAAATGACACAATGGGAGAGTCAGAACACACATTAGCTGTTGACTCAGCATTGGATTGAGATTTACACACATGCACTGCAAAAAGAGAGAGAACATTTATCCCATGTTGAAAATAACCCATGGTGGAGAATATGAATAGAGAAAATCCATCATATCACAATTGCAAATGAATGATAGCAAAGAAAATCTATGAACTATACTCACAATGTGTGTTTGATCTTGGAACTTCTTGCAGCTGCAAATCATTAGAGAATGAAATTACTGCAAGGCATGCAGAAAAAATGAAATCCTGAATTCTTTATTAAAGCATCCACATTGGGAATATGTTAGAGGGATACTATCAACAATGTCTACAGTTCTACAGGGAGTAGCTGTAACCACTGTAGAATGGATACTTGAGGGTGCGACCAAAATGGGGGGATGGTATTTATAATCTGGAATTTGGATAGAGAAATGTGGATGCTCTAAGGCAATCATCAATGTGGAATAAGTTGATTGTAGTTTGGTACATTTGTACTTACAATTTGCCCTTTGTGAACCACAGGTATCTCCCCATTCTCAGTTAACCCGTTATTCTTGCTTTCTTGAGTCCTATCAGAAATCATAAGTGAAATATGGCAGAAAAAGCATCAATATTATGCCCTTGAATCTCAAATACTACTAGAGACTACCCTTTGGCTTAAGTGGTAAAATGTTGCAAAGAAGCCAACCTTATTCTATTGGGCTCATTAGGCTTTAAAGACTCCACCTCCCTCTCTACATCCTCAGCAGAATGAATATCATCAACTACAGCTCCTCCGTCATCACCCTTTACATATCCAGTGATATGATCAGTGGGATGTGTAATTCCCTGTAAAGAGGAATATTGTGTGTGTGGGGAAATGTCTTAAGCCATATATTGGCACTTATGTGTGGAAAAATGTTTTAAGCCATATATTGGCATGTGATGATGCAAAGGGAAATCTGCAGATACCTTAGCAACAACTTGTGCGAGATCTTCCGATAGAATCATAAGTGTCTCGATCACATTTCCTCTGGTTACATTTGCCTCTCGACTCCCCTTCTTGATCATCATTGCTTTCTTCAAAACAATAGCTAAACACAAATGGAATGAAAAAAAGTCAATTCAACCCATTTTCTATGGAGAGCACACTGTTTTCCATATGAAGACCATTGGATTTCCAGACAACTTATGGGGTCAACTTGATGTTAGAAATCCAATGGTGGCATACATATGGAGGGAGAGCCAGTGAAACCCCTCTCTTGCAGAAATTGGAATCATTCTAGTTGTAGTTTTGGTGTACAACTTGGATGATATCTAGACAATGGTTTTACCATTTTAAACTTACAAAAATTACCTTGCTTGTAGAGGAAGGGAAATGTACTCAGCAGTAAAGATACAGTTGAAGTGTTATCATGTGTCCACACAGAGATATACACTTAACAGTACTCATTTTATTCTTCAACCTTACACATAGTGACAAACAGATTGGACCACATTTTTGGAGCATCTCTCCATAGAAAAGCTCAGAAGAATACCAGTAATAAGCAATTAAGCACACAATAAGAACCCTAATGTCCTAAACCCAACAAACATATAAAAGTAATTGATTCTAATTGCGGGATTATTTAATCTACCTGAGTGTGAAAATCAACCAGTTGAGGCGGGGAGCAAACTGAAACTCCGCCCCAGCCCAAAAATTCAAATCAGATATCAAAACTATCCAATCAAATAAATTTTCGAACCACCCTCCATAGAAAAAAAATCAGTAAAAGACCATAATAATAAGCACAATAAGATCCAAAATACCCTAAATCCAACAAATCATTGAATCTAATTGCGGGGCTAAAAAAATCCAATCTTGGTTTGAATATCAACAGGGGGTGGCAAATTCAGATCAGATATCAAAAAGATCCAATCGACAACAATCAGAGCCGACACAAAAACTCAAGGAATCAAAATGTGAGCATGACAGATTTTTTTTAAAAAAAGAAACTAATGGGACTCACCGTAGTTGTTGTCGTCCACAGAGGCAGTGTGGAATATGCCGGAGTAAATGGAGCCATCCTTGACATGAACATCGACAGGAAGGCCGACGATGCACATTGTGGTGAGCAACAACACGTCGGAGACGGCGGCGGCGTTTGCTTCCTCTGCAAGTCCTCCTTGTCTGCAGCCCATATCTGATCACTCTCGCCAAGAATAATTATGATTAAAATGATATAAGCCTTTTTCGAAGAGAACTCAATTGTTTCACTGCACAATACGTGCAACTGGCAACTGCTAATAATCTGCTATATACCTTTGGAATTTGGATGGATGGATGGACTGAGGGAATGAATCAAAATGCACTGGCAAGCGGCAACTCTCTTTTCTTTTCTTTTTTCAGGATCTGGATTTCCCTTTTGCATTTTAAAAGAAGTCGTGTGTTTGCTAAAGAAATTTAATGGAAATGTGTAGAAAAAGGTTTGGAATGTATGAAAATATCCTCATCGTCCTAAAAAGAATTGCATTAGAGATCAAAAGTAAAATTTGTTTGACACGGTAACACTTAGAATTGATTTTTAGAAAAATTAAATAAAAATACCAAGATAATATTGTTTGTTTGTTGATATAATCAAAGCACAATGTTAATATTCCAAAGAACTAAACCACATTATCAGTCCTCCACTTAACTCTCTCGTCATCATTTTCAAAAAGATTCACCCTTTGAAATTCTTCTACACTTCTCTTATTCTTTTTTTCTTTTGGTGCTCACAACACCCGAACGGGGATATATGGGTCAATAGGTGAAACTCATCATCTTGAGTCATGACAATAACTAAATATTTTTATAGCATGACTAAAGAAACGTTGTATCCATAGCGATCTCACCTCTCAATGTTGAAAGCAAGAAGATACAAAAAGCCTTGTTGTCACATTGAGGCTAGATGGATATGATTCTTATTTGTTTTACTCAACATATACAATGATAGTATAAATATTTGATATCTTGTGATGTTCCTACTTAAGGCTTTGCATATGTTATGGGTATACTTTTATTTCTCGTGAAATTCATGATGGTTTTGAGTCTATTTATTTATTACGTAATTTGTACAATTTATAACAAAAATTTTGAAATGTATCTCAAGATAGTTTTAGCGTGCGATTATAATAACCGACTGCATGATTATGTATCCTATTGTATTTTCTTACCATGAATCTACAATAGTTTCTTATAGTATAGGTCATCATCAACCAAGTGCATTTATCACTCTTTCATTTTAAAACATATGTATTAGCTTGTTGTTTCTCTTCACTGCCCTTGTTTTAAAATGCTCTTAGAGCATCTCCAGTCATTCTACTTTGGCTTGCTAAAAGCAATAATATAGCAAGTCAACCCATTTTTCTTTTCTCCAATGGATTTGTTAAATTTTAGCAAGCTTGTCAAAAAATGATTTTGCCTTGCTAAATATAACAAGCTTTCCAAATTATAGGAAGCGAAGAGTTGTAGAATGGATTAGCAAGTCATGATTGGAGAGTGGAACAAAATATCACTTGCTAAATCACTATTCATTTGTTAAAGTATTAAAATAGCAAGTGAATATAGTGAACAAGGTTGGATATGCTCATAGACACATTAACCAACTTTTCTTTCGCTCTTCTTTGCCAGCAAACTCAACTGTAATAGTCAAATTTGATCTTTGGCCAAAGGTACCATCTGTAGCCACATCTCGCTCACCACGAGCAAACATTTACTCACAACCCAACCAATAACTATGTCTTGAAGTACAATTTCCTCCTGACCACGTCTTGATTCTTCATTAACAACAATGAGATAATTAAAGAATTCATCATGGGCTACTTCATCAAAAAATGCAAGGCTCAATGGCTTTATTCAGGCCCAAAAAATCAAATTCTTCTTTGTGCTCTAGCTACTTGCACCGTCTTGACATAGAAAGTCATACAACTTTGTTTTAATTACGGAGTATATGAAAAATAAATGGAGTACTTCATAATTAAGTGGTATATATATTATACCTCACTTAAATGAAATATACAAACATGTCATTATATCATCCCATTTTGATAGAGGGTATTCTTGGAGAGAGAGAACCTTGCTTTGGTTAAAAAGGGGCCGGGAATCCCTCTCTCGACGTATACTCTCATCTCATTCACAATGCCACTTCTCCACACTGAGAAATCCACTTTAGTTACTAGTTAAAGGATATGTCTTGAGAAAAAAGACTTGTGATGGATATCTTGACATTTTTTTTTGGATGATGATTTTCAAATGCTAAATATGTTCTTTTCACTTTTTTTTACTTGTAAAAGTGAGGCATGAGATGAGATGACAAGTTGGCAACCTCTTAGTCACAAATAGCATTATTAAAAGATGATCAGTGTATGGGCTAAATTCTATTATTGATCCTTCAACTTTATCACTTGTGCACAATTAGTCCTTCCAGTTTCAAAAGTCCATAAATAGTCCTTTAACTTTATAAGTTATGAGTTATGCACGATTGGTCCTTAGAGTTTCAAAAGTTTCTAAATAGTCCTTCAAATAAACGTTGTCGCTACAGATGTGGTCATTTTGATAGTAAACGTTAAAAGCTAAATGGAGTACTAGCTCCATATAATACGTAGTAGTCGTACCTAGTGGAACTTACTCGTATTATATGAAACTAGTAATCCATTTAGCTTTTAATGTTTACTGTCAAAATGACTTCATCTCAAGGACTGACATGTACTTAAAGAACTACTTATGGACTTTTGAAACTTGAAGGACCAATCGTGCACAACTTATAAAAGTCGTAAGACTATTCACGGACTTTTAAAACTTGAAGGACCAATCGTGTACAATCCATAAAGTTGAAGGACCAATGGTAGATTTTAGCCTGTAAAGATTACCATTATCTAAAAGATAGATACAATATTTCATAAATAGAGAAGTTTGATATTAAAGAAAAATAACGTGAAATTCAATCTTTTTAAATGAAATATGAGCTTGTTTGGGAATAACATTGAAGATTAGCGTTATCGTTTTGGATAAAATTCCAATGGTGTATATTACTTTGAAAGCGATAACTCTAAACGTTGCCCGTATTTAGCCTTTTCAAAATACTAATGCTAATCTTTAACGCTATTTCTAAACAGACCTTATATGAACACTGGCGAAATATGGTAATTCATGGTAAAAAAATACTCCCTCCGTCCCTAAATAAAGTTCCATTTTTGACTTTTTGAGGATTTAAGGGAGAGATATTTTGGTGTTGACTTTCCAAAAATACCCTTGATGTGATGTATTAAAGTAAGATGTGATAGGTAGATTATTAGTAAAAAAGTATGATGTGATAGGTAAGGTATGAAAAAGTAAGAGGTAAAAGGGGTTTTTAAGGGAAAAAAAAAATTTATTTAAGGACAAAGAAAAAACGAAAGAGGAACTTTATTTAGGGACGGAGGGAGTATAAAAACTATGGAGTGTAGTTAAGGAAATAAAGTAGATAGGGTGAGAGTAAAACAATCCAACGTTACTCATGACCCGGCCAGGCCCATGCACTGTGGACACGGTTCAGGATATAATGTGCGCATCTCTGCAATTCCCAACTCCTTCACCTAATTGGGTTCACTTCTCTCTCTCTCTCTCTAGGGTCCAGCCAGGTTCGACCATGCAGCCGAACGGAGTTGCCCCGCCGCCGATGGCTCCGATGCAGGCCAATCCGGCTCAACACCCATCGCAGTATCCGCCGTGGATGTCCGTTCCGCCACAGCAAGCGCTTCCTCCCGCCGTCTGGCCCCAGCAGCCGATGCCGCACGCCGTGCCTCTTCCTCATCACCCCCCGCCGATGCCGCACGCCATGTCTCTCCCCCAGCAAGTTCAACAGTACGGATCTCTTCCCTCCGCTGCTGCGCCTCCCGCGTCTGCATCTGCTTCCAACGAGATTAAATCTCTGTGGATCGGGGACTTGCAGCCATGGATGGATGAGAACTATCTTAATGTCTGTTTCGCTCACACGGGAGAGGTGATTATATGTTTTTCGACTATTTAAAATTCATCCCTTTACTGGCATTAGATAGGTCTATTGATTGTTGAAAACAATCTGGCATCAATTTTGTGTTTTCTTTACTTGAAGACTAAAAATAATCTTTCTTTTAACACAGATTTTAACAACTGCTGTCTAAATCGGCTACCTATAATGGCTCATTGGTTGTTTTATGGTTAATAGGAAACTAAGAAACATCAAATTTTAGGTTTTATTTTTTAGATCACTCTAAATCTGTCATTTGTGCTGTAGCAAGATGGATAAATTTGTTATCCCAGTGTATTTGATGAAAAAATTATCTTTTGATTAAATATCAGTATATCACATGCGCTCTGCATTGTTTATTTTCTTCCAATGTCTGATGTATCTCTGGCTACCTTTATGACAGCTTGTCACCTCAAAGGTCATCCGTAACAAGTCAACTGGTCATTCTGAAAGTTATGGTTTTATTGAGTTCAGGAGTCGGGCAGCTGCAGAGAGTATCTTACAATCGTATAATGGAGCTCTCATGCCAAATACTGACCAAAGCTTCAGGCTGAATTGGGCAACATTTGGTGCTGGCGAGCGACGTGATGATACTCCAGATTTCACCATCTTTGTTGGAGATCTGGCTGCTGAAGTGACTGATGACTGCCTTGCTGAAACATTTAAAGCCACCTATTCATCAGTAAAAGGCGCAAAAGTTGTCACGGACAGGGAAACTGGGCTTTCAAAAGGCTATGGGTTTGTTAGGTTTGGAGATGAAAGCGATCAATTACGTGCCATGACTGAAATGAATGGTGCGATGTGCTTAACTAGGCCTATGAGGATTGGACCAGCTGCTAACAAGAACCCTGTGAATACGCATCAGAAAGGTTTGTTGTCACAGTTTATTCAGCATTGGCTTTTTCATGTTTGATATTATGCTTAAAATGATAACTCTATCTTTTGGTTCATTGTTGTATTTGAGCTGGATATAAACTTGCTGTATTTTTCTGCCTGTTTTGTTTTTGTTTTAATTTCAATGATTCCCTAGTCTTTCAACAATAACAACAACCCAGTTGAATCCCACAAAAGTAGGGTTTGGGTAGGGTGGTGTGTGTAGCAGACCTTTCCCCGATCTTGACTTTTGAAATACAATTTGTTAAACCAATGAGTTCATAAGTTCATTCTTCGTGTCGCTGCTGATTGTGAAATCGGTGACTTCATTGTTGGTATTCTGGATAGGCTTATCATCCTTCACAGAACTCAAAGTTGATAATAATTTCAGTTATTCATTTTACAGCCATATCTTCTAGACTTACCCATCACATTTACACACTGCAAGGTTCTTGGAAATTTCAGAGTCGTTTCTTTCAACACTTTCCATTGTAGAGTTGGGCAACTTTAATTTTGCTAAAATTTGCCTGAACTTATAGAACTCATCTTGTCTCAAAGCAGGGACACATAGGCTCTCGTATATGGGAGCCTGGAACTGATTTCAGCTTAAATGATTCCACTTTATGCGTGGCCTCATTTTAGGTCAGTTAATTGTTTAAGCATTAACCTTCCTTACTTTTGCTTTTTTGTGGCATCCCTTGTGCTACATTAATTAGTCTCCACATACTTATTAGCTACAGGCCAGAGTAAATTCATTTTTACATTTTGCACATTTTCTTTAGTTGGTTTCCTAGCTCATTTATATCCTTCTCCATTAAGTACTATTTGGCTATTTCTTTCCATCCTATCCATTAAAGAACACACCACAATGCTCCTATTTTATGCTATTTCACATCGAAGGCAAATTTTAAGCATTAAAACATTCATATCAAGTTCAACCCTCATACTTCATATAATTCACGACTTCATTTCATATCAACAATTTTTTACAGCTTCCTGATATTGCTTTCATGTAACACCCATTCACTTTTGTTTTTCTGCACTTCGTTCCATGCTACAGGTTGTTTACAGCTTCCTGATATTGTTTTCATGGGAAGCTGATTATTTTGGCTGATGCATATATGATTGTCCTTTTCTGTAATATAGTCCCTATTCGGTACTTCCTCCATTCTAAAAAACACTTCCTCTTTCATTTTTTCCACTTTCAACAAAACACTTTCACGTTCTATTAAAAAATCACTCTTACCCTTATTTTTTCATACCCTACCTATCACATCATACTTTTTCTCTTATAATCTATCCGTCACATTTTACTTTTACCCATCACATCAAGGGAAAAATTGGAACTCAATTACAATTTAACAATTCCTTTTTTTTACACTTGGTCAAACTAGTAACTCTTTTTGAGAACGGAGAGAGTATATTGCTAGTGTTTTAGCTTTGGGAAAATAATGGTCCAAATCAAATGGCACATTAAACTTTTCTTGCTTCTTACTATCTACAAAGTTTTGGTAAGTAACACAACAATGCATGAAGGTTCTAACTGAAACAAGCTCTTTGTTTTTTACAAGACTGCAAACAATGTTGAGATTATACTGAGTTGTTGTTTTATATCGTATAACCCTCTCTAACCCCTTAAGATTGAATGAATAGGCTAATACATATCCTAGAAACCACTGTATATAGTAATACTCCCTCTATCCTATAAATTGAATTGAATAAACTTTAGCCAAACATCGTAAATTGAAACATGACAAGGTGGTTTAGTGGGAGCTTTTAATATGTGTTTGGATATACAATATACTATATCCACTATATAAATGTCACACATTGGTCTCAACTGGAGAGTTGGAGCTTTTCAGGGTTTGAATTCATTGCCCTATGGAGCAGTTGTCATTAATTTTTCACTTAATGACCAACCAACTAGAATTTGAAAAACAATAAAATTATTTCTTTTTTTACTTTTCATGCTATCCTCGTGGTTCATTGTTCATAATGAATGAATAGTTGTGCAATCAAAGTCTACTTGAAGAGGTCTGAAGAAAAATTTGCTATATACTCCCTCAGCCCTCCAATGTCCAAAATAAGATGGTAAACATGTTAATAACAGGACTAAAATAATCATCATGTCTTAGGGGGTTTGTATGGATCATATCAGTGTTTCATCTTTCTTTCAGTAGTCATTCGTTGTGTTTTTTGCTCACTGTTCTCCTTTCAGCTATCTTATTTTTCAATCCAAATTCGGTTTGTGGTTTACTATACCAATATGAATAGGCAGTGTAGCTGCTTTGGCACGGTAGTTAACAACTTGCCGCCATGCCTCTTTTTGTGATGTGTTTTATTCATTCTGTTGTGAAATTGAGGCTTGACTATACAACACATGACCATGCCTCTTTGATCATGTTCGCTTGGCATAAGATTGGAATTTCTGTGTTTACTATGCCGATTTGAATATGTGGTTTTGCTGCTATGGTGTGGCAGTGAACAGTTTGCCGCCATGGCTCTTTGTTCGGTCTTTTAACCATTCATTTGTGATATTTGTGCTTGTATAGCAACATGACTGATTTTCTAATTTCATTTGCATTAGACTTTGCTCATGCCCTATCATTTTTTTGTCACTGTAGCTACTTATCAAACCCCTCAAGCTAATCAAGGAGAGAGTGACCCTAATAATACAACAGTGGGTAGCTTGTCTCAAACTCATATATGATTAAGTATCTTAATTATTCAAGGTTTAACGCAAATGTTAATGCAGATATTTGTTGGGGGTTTAGACCCAAATGTTTCGGAGGATCTTCTGAGAAGTGTGTTCTCACCGTACGGTGAACTAGTACATGTCAAAATAGTTGCAGCTAAGCGCTGTGGTTTTGTCCAATTTTCTAACAGGTATTGACTTAGGATATGTTTGGAACTCAGGAAATGGTACAAATGAAAAAAATGTTAAGCATTTTTTAAATTCTTGGTTTTACATTGGCAAGTATAATTGAAAACTAAAGCTGACTAAAGCATTTCGATCTGGGAAAAAAAAATACTATGGTAGTTATATATGTAAAATGGGTTTGAACATATTAAAATCTGATTGGTGCATCTAATTCCACACCCTAAATTTCTGAATTTGCTA
This sequence comes from Cuscuta australis, assembly GCA_003260385.1. NCBI lineage: Eukaryota > Viridiplantae > Streptophyta > Magnoliopsida > Solanales > Convolvulaceae > Cuscuta > Cuscuta australis. The sequence continues at coordinate 3,005,086 of NQVE01000192.1, forward strand.
AATCCACTATAGAGATGATAAATCTCAAATTTATACAGGTGAGTGGATTTAGCAAATTTCCCCCCATTTTTTCTTTTTCTTAATTTCTCCTACATTTTCCTTGCTGTTTTCGTGCCTTGGCACGTTCTGTACTCCAAAAGTGCATTTATTCTATGTTGGATTTGAGGCAAACTTTAATAAATTGGTGAACTTAAGTGAGTTAACTGTATGATCCTAGGTGAGCTGAGGTGCATGTACAAAATGTTTGAATAGTTTAGGATAACCTAGGTGAATGTAATAAAAGGTTGTATGGATGGAGGTTCTATATCTGAATTACTTACAAGCCGAACCCAATTTGGAAACCCCTTTGTTCAGTGTTTCTTTAAAAATGGGTCTTCAGAGTTTCTCAAATGAGGTGCACCACAAAGAAAACTGTAAAAAACCTAGGTTTACCTCCATCCAATCACTCATTTAGGGTGTTTGTATCTTAAGCATTCCGTTGTCATATCCAGGCCTTCTGCTGAGCAGGCTCTATTAGGCCTTCAGGGAGCACTGTTAGGAGAGCAAAACGTCCGTCTTTCTTGGGGACGCAACCCGTCTAACAAAAATGTGGGCCAAACTCAGTGGGGCAGCAGCGGTAGTGCAGGGGGTGCTTATTATGGAGGGTATGCCCAAGGGTATGATGCATATGGTGGATATGCTGCCCCGGCACAGGACCCTAGCATGTACTATGGAGGTTACCCTGGATATGCAAATTACCAACAGCCACCACAGGTATTTATATTATATGGAGTATATAAAAATCAATCTTTTTCCTTTTCAAAAATTAATGAATAAAGTGATGATTGTAATGACGGAAATGTTGGGTGTCCTTTGTTATTTTCAGTGAGAGCATCTAAAGTTGGAGTGCTGGAGATGAAGATGCCATGGCAGCAAGGTCTGTTCTCTTGTTCGTCTTTGTAAAATGACTGGTCATTATCATGACGCTTGGCGACTGGCATGCCAGTCAGATTTCTCTCTTTTTGTTTGTGTTTTTTTTGGAATTTGGATCTGTTAAAGTACTTAAATAGAGTAATGTGCGGATGCTGGATTAAGCGGATTAGTCCATGTGCGACCATTTCTCGGTCTGATTTGTGATGTTAGAGTACTTATATTGCTTGATATTTGGCTAGCTTTTTTGGTTGATTTGCTTTTGTGGTATTACATGAAGTTGAGTAATTTATCATGTTATTGTTCCATGAGTAACTGGGATTTGTGTTCTCTTGAATCCCTCCCTTTTTGATCCCAAGTTTCTTGAGTCATGGCAGTATTCTTTTTGGTAATATGCATGGGCTTGTGGGTACATTATTCCGAAATTATAAGAAAATCAAATTTTCCAATTCTAAAACTCACTTTTTTTTTGGAAACACCATATGTTGTTCCAAATGGATTTAACCCAATTGGCCAAGAAAAGAGTACTAGAGAGAATATTTAGTGAGAGATTAGAGACAATTCATCTTCATTCATTCCTTCCCCACGATGGAGATACATGTAAATTACACGGAGTTTAGGAGTGGCTCCCATTAGTGCCACACTGCCACTACTCATAACTTCACAATCTAAAAACCTACTTACATGTGTTTTTTTAAATTATCCTCAAGATAAACTAATTGTCGTATTTGTTAATTGAGAATAATGTTAATAATCTTTTGACTAACAGTGTTCAAAATGGTGTTAAGTGATGTTAAACTTATACAAATTTCTCAAAATAGTCCTTTTCAAATGGACAATACATAATTGGATTGATCACTGAAGGAAAGGGCTTAGAGTGAGGTTTATTGGGGTGCAAGCCATCTCACACTGGACGGAAAGAGAGAATCGAAACAATGTAAAAGGTATGAAACATTTCGAGAGAGGTTCAAAAACACATGTGAGAGTTTGTCCAAAGCAAACAATTCTATACTAATACCGGGTTGGAATAATGGTACATAGGGTTGCAACAATAGTGGACATTCATTTGAGGGAGCTTTCATACATTACAATATAAAAGTATAAAACACTATTTCTTCCCTTGGTCCTACAATTGAAGGTTATGGGTTAGTTAAGGTTGAGAAAGGGATGGCATGGCTAAAGCCTGCAATCTCTCCTCTTTGCAGCGCCTTTGATCCCCAACCATGGAAGCAAAGACCTGAAGAACACCATCCAAACCCTCCAAATCTCTTTCACCCACAGCCTTGAGTCCACACACAATGCTTTCAATGGTGGACAAGCATCCCTCCTTGGGCTGCAGCCTCACCTCGCCGTACAAGCTCTGCTTCCGCCGCCCCTCCTCCTCCACCAGCTCCACATGGGGAAGAAGCTCCAGCCATGGATTCTCTCTGTACATTCTCTTGGCCTTTGCCCATGTCCCATCCAACACTATCAGATTCTTCACTTCACATCTTCTCATCATGCCTTCTTCTATCCCAACTGACTTTTCACTTGGAAATAGAAGCACTGACCCTTGAGGAACTGTTATTTCAAACTCTGCCCTCTCTTCAAATCCAGTGCTTCCATTGAACTCCTTCATCTGAAACTTTTTCACCACAAACCCTTTGTCCAAATCATCAACGACGCCATTTCTTGAAGCCAATAACTGATCCAAATCGCATTCCGGCGGAGACCCGTTTCCCGTAACCCGAAAAGATTTGATTTTTCCGTACTTCTCGACTGTAAAAACGACGGGGATCTCGGACGGTTCAAGATCCGAGCTGTGTAAGGGTCGGATTGAAAAACGGGCCTGGAAATTGACGTCGGAAACTGGGATTACAGTGAGATTCTGGAGGGCTATGGATGCGATTCGGGTCGAATTGAGCGGGTGATTCTTCTCCAGACTGTGCTGGAGAACTGTGACGGAGACGGAGTTTTTGAGCTTCGGCATCTTGAAACGGGTGCAGAGGCAGAGCCGGGTCGGTTTCGAGCACGTCGGGCACATGGGTCGTCTCCCGGTAGGACCCGATTGGGTCGCCATTCCTGTGGTTCGGGTTTGAGAAGAAAGAATTGATCTTTGAGGGGGTCAAAGGGTTGTTGTTGATGAGAAGAGAGTGGTACCGTTTGGGTAATGACCCGACCCGTGTAGGAATCTGGGCTTGCATTTGACTCAAAGATCTGATTTGGAGCACAAATGGAGAAATCACAGCAATGCCAATGAATGAATGGAGATGATGATGACTTGCTCCGCTCAAATCAGAACTCTCCCCATTTTGAGAAACTCCTTATTACCCTTTTAAGATATCTAAAAAAATTCTTTTTCTTTTTTTACTTTTTAGAAAATTTGAATGAGTCGTAATCTATTTTACTCTTCTATAACTCTCTCAAGTTAAAATAATTTTTTTTAGATGAAGAAAGTAGGAGAATATATATTTGTAATACGTAAGATTATAAACTAAATTTTCACTAATGCCCTGTACAAAAAACATATTACCGTGGACTACAAAGAGAATAATTTAGAATATAGAACCATATTCGAAAATCTCATTTTATGAAAGATTATTTAGAAAATTTACTATTTTTAATTTATTACTTCATAATTTACTTATGTAAAAGATTTATGATAAATTTTAGTTCCATGGTAAGAGCACTTAGTATTCTTTATGTTTAATGTCCGTATTAATCTATAATAGAGTTCATAGCTTTATATATATACTTCTAGAAATCGTAATGTCTATCATCCACTAGATCGTGTATTAAGCGAGAGATCGTACGTAAGTAAGTCAAGTCAACTGGAACAAAATTTTTCGTTCATCCCAAAAAATCTTTTTACTTTATATTTAGAATTTATTTTATGTCATTAGTTTTTATATTACTTATCACATAATATCTATTCATTAATAATACATCCATCATATGTCACTTTTATCCATCATATTTGATGGATATTTTTGAAAAGTCAATCCCAAAATATACTTTAACTTTTTTAAGAGTAAAAAAGATTTGTAGAGAGGAAGTATTATTTCATCTGGTCTTAAAAATTCTCATGTTTTAACTTTTTTGATCAAACATTAATATTTTTTCCCCACAAATTATAAGAAAAATGTGTTGAATTATAATATAAATTAAGTATAATTGAATTAATCTTAGAATATAGTTTTAATATATAAAATTTTATACGGAGTAACATTTATTTAGATTATGTTTAATTTGTGATAAAAAAAACTCAAAACATGAAGAACTTTAGGAGAGAGTATATAAATTGCCGACACATCATCATAGATAATGCCAGCACGGATCCCCAACGCACGCCACATCGGCAAAATGTCAGCAAAATGACACTGAGATGCCACGTCAACTCGATCATCTTCCAACAGTCGAGACATTTCAGATGGGCGAAAAACGTCAAACCAGAAACCGTTGGAAATGAAGACGAAGCACTGCCCTGAAGAGCCAATGGTCATCGGGGATTTCCAATCGTAACGAGAAAAACGGATTTTCGGGTCGGGTCGATCTACTTGTCGGATTATTTTGGATCCGGACACAATGATTGGTTGGTGCAGGCAGTTGCGGGGCGCTTTTGGGGCCCCTTTTCTGTGGCTCGTTTGCTTGATTTACTTCACCCAGGTTCGTCTCTCAAATGCTGTCCCCAATTCTTCCCCGTTCCAAATTCTGGTCGAAATTTTCCGGAAATTAGGGTTAAAATCGAACATTTGGGGAGTTCGGGTTTTTTTGTTTTTTCTTTAGAAGTTTTCGTAAAGCTGTTGATTCTATAGAAAAATGGCGATCTATTTTCACAGCCCTAGCAGTTCTTTGTGTTGCCAGAATCAACTATAATGTATTTCTGTGACATTTATTTTATTAGTTTATCATTAAATTTAGATGGTTGAAAAGAAGGTTAAGACGATGATTTAACGAAATGTATATAGAGTGGTCATTTTATAGGCCAGTACCAATAAATGCTCCATATATGTAAACAACAACACGAACTATAATATAATCCCAACTCTGTTGCAGGCAACTTTACCCATGTAAAAAAAGAGACTGGTTTGGGTAGATATGTAATGCATTATTATATTTACTGTCCAAAACTTCATAGAAAGTAAGACGCGATGAAAATTTTAATGCGCCATTTTGATCTAGTATTATTTACCCAAAGCTAACAAGAAATGTCAAAATGACCTTCTTTTAGCTCCATTGGCAATCAATCCTACTCTCGCCCAACTAAACAAGTTATTTGGTGTGTATATATATAGAGTCCTTATGGCGTATCACTACACGCTTTTTTCGAGCAGGGTTTTAGATCTTTTGTATGGACTGCAGTTTCGTATCAGCTGAAAGATGAATTGAAATTATCGCCTTCAGCTTCCCAGTTTGTCTCTTCAATAGCATTCTTTCCATGGAGTGTGAAACCTCTATACGGGTATGTATCTATCATACAAGTGCAAGTATGACTTGTGAGTTTCATGTTGCTATCTGTCATCATTTCAAATATTCATGAACTTATACAAGCAATATGTCAAAGGCTCAAACTTGATTTGAATGGGATATGCTTGCTTAAAAACTCTTTTAGGTGGAATTTGTTTATTAAATGTGTTCTAGTGAGATAAACTGATTTTTAATTAACAATATGTGCTTTCTTTCGCAAAAGGTTTGATGTTTCTGGTGATATTGAGTACATAAAATTTAGTAGTCTTTTACCATTACAAGATAATGAAAGTCAAGATGTCTTCCATGCAGAATCATATCTGACTGTATACCCATTAAAGGAAGAAAGAGAATTCCCTATTTAATGCTGGCCACTTTGCTATCACTCCTTCCATGGCTTGTTTTAGGAACCAACGAATTTCTTAGGACCACTAAGGTGCAGCTAATGATTTTTCTAACAGTGCAAAATCTGGGATCTGCCATGGCTGACGTGGTAATTGATGCGATGATAGCAGAGGCCGCAAGATTAGAGCGGTATGTTTTCTTGGTCAAGCAAATTTTTATGTCAAATATACTATGGTGGTAGTTCCGTAGTTGGTGTTCAGCTACCCTTGAGTTCCTCTTGTTTTTCTTGAAGAGTGTAACCCATTGTCTAAGTTTGAATTCACAACCAAGTGAACCAACATATAACAAATTTGAATGAAGAGTTCATGGAATCTTCCATGAACTCTGCTAACCTTTGCCTTTTGTTCTTGAACCAATGGTATTTCAGAAACAACCTCTCTACCTTTTCTAGGTAGGGGTAAGGTCTGGCAACAACTACCCCCTAGACCCCATTCGTGAGGTTTTACTGGATTGGTTGTTGTTATTGTATTGTATATAGCACATGAGACTACTCCTATTTGGTCAACCTTCTAGGATAGACTTCAATTTTTAAAGCTCCCTCTGTCCCGCAAAATTGTTCATACTTTCCCATTTTTCACATCCCCAAAAAACTTTTAAAGAAACGAAAATGTGACTCACAACACGTGAGCTTCCTAAGAAAGCACTGTGCAGTTGTGAATAGTTTTTATGATACAATAGTCATGAATATAGATCTTGATGTTGCTATGAACAGAGCTTTATTTGCTGGTGATCTTCAATCAATCTCTTGGATGGCAATGGCTTTGGGAGGAATCTGTGGGAGTTTGCTAGGTGGTTATGCATTAAGCAATCTGAAGATGGATGAAATTTTTCTTATTTTTTCTGTTTTACCAGCAATGCAGTTTGTTTCATGTCATTTTGTGGAGGAGGGCTCTGCAGCTTCTAAAGCCCTCTCCAAAATTTCCACTCCAAATGGGACCCACTTGACAGACGAAAACTTTGATGAGAATTTGAACTTCTCTAATGGGAAGTCCAAAGGTGGTCCTTCAAGGAGAAAAAAGAGCCAGAAAGATACCGAAATCAGAGCAATCAAAACAGGTGACCTCCAAATTCAAGAAAAAGACGGGCCATCCTCTAATCTGTTTCAATCCCTGAAATCAGCAAGCTATGATCTATTTAAGGCTTTCCGGCAGCCAATCATTCTACGGTAACATGTGGAAAACCTTCTTTGTTGATGCCTTTTTAGTTAATAAATGCATATCACCCGCCAAATACTATTTCCTAGGAACTCCACTCATTTCCCTATATAAGTATCACGACCTTACATGTTAATGTTCAATATAATAAAGAAAAGGTTTTACTTTTGGGCCTGCTACTATTATGTTATTCCCACTCTAGATTACCAACTTTCATTTTTCCCTATCCATTCACAAAGAATGGAAGAATGAAAGTTGATGATCAAAAGTAGAATGACGTAATAATCTTGAGACTAAAAATGAAAATTTTTCTATAATAAATAATCTGACAAAGGCTTTGGAATTAAGCGAAATGTGAATAAGTCATTAGCTTTTTTTCCTTTATTATCCATAATTTGCTTGATCTGACAGTGTTTTTTGTCTTGTGCAAACTCTTTTTTGGGAGTCGACAGACCAATGGCTTGGTTCTTTTTAGCACATATAACAGTCCCAAATCTGACCACAGTAATGTTCTACTACCAAGCAGAGATTTTAAAGTTGGAACCATCATTCTTAGGGACAACACGTGTTCTAGGGTGGTTAGGCCTCATGCTTGGAACCTTCATATACAACCAGTATTTGAAGAAAATGAGATTGCGAAGAATTCTCATGTAAGCTCAAACTCAGATGACGAAGCTAGTAGATAATGAATGATACACACACGTTTCAAAACTTAATACTCAGTTTAGTTTATTCTTGTTCCTGTATGGTATTTGTGCAGGTGGGCTCATGTTGGTTTGGCCATTTTGGGTGCTCTAGATTTAGTTTTGGTTACCCGAATCAATGCGTCATTAGGCATATCGGATAAAGCTATGGTGATGTGCGGGTCTGCTCTTGGAGACGGGATAAATCAATTCAAGTATGATATCTAACTTCCCCTTTTTCACACAAACGTAAATAACCCCTTCAAATGAGTCTGGCGCTCATTTATTCATCTCAATGTTGTTCATATCATATCTCTAAAATATTTTAAACAATTCATCACAACTTTTTGATTGAACGTGGAGAAATCGTGTTACGAAAGATCTTACCTTTTTAATTAGTTGGTTCCACACAATTCGTTGCAGGTTTATGCCGTTTCTGATCTTATCAGGGCATCTATGCCCTCCAGGAATTGAAGGCACTTTGTTTGCGCTCTTTATGTCAATCAACAACTTGGGCTCTACGGTGGGATCTTTTGTAGGAGCTGCGCTCGCGTCTGCTCTTAACATATCTTCAGGATCTTTTGATAACCTTCCCATTGGCATTCTCATTCAGCTCATCTCCACATTCTTTCCGGTGGCTTTTCTGTTTCTGATCCCCAAGGATGCGACCGGGCTATCGGCTTAGTTCCTATACATATACATATATATAGGATTTTATAAATTGACTGGTCGGGCTGTACTAGGAGGCTCTACTTCAATGTTGCTTTTTTTGTTTTGTACGGAGTATTTGTTTTTCAAACCACAGGAAATGTTATATATACTTGAAATTTGAAATCATCATTTTGTAGTGAGTATATATATTTTTTCCTTATGGAGAAAAAAGTGGATGTATTTTGGCCTATCGAAATTTTGCAAATGATGGGTTTAAAAAGTTTATTACTATAAAATCTATTGTTGAATTTCATTTCGTGTTGATTCAAGATTATTGGTCTATTGTAGTGTAATAAATTATACGAAGTTATAACACTGAATATGAACGGTATTATGGTTGAGGTTTTCCCTTTTTTTTTAACTAAATTAAACTTACTAGGTAGTAAAAGGGAAAGGCGCAAAAAGAATTAGGCAAAAAGAAGGAAATATCAGAGCCTGGTTTCGATCCAGGGACCTGTGGGTTATGGGCCCACCACGCTTCCGCTGCGCCACTCTGATCTGTTGTTAAGACTTTATGAACATTTATTTAAGTAAAGTTTCAAACGAAAGCTATTTCATTACTGTGAACTGTGAAGTATGGTAAATTGGTAACCATATTTTACTCTGAAAATATACTCTTTCGTCCTCTTATCATTGATGTTGATCTTATCAAAGATCACTCATCCATTTTTATATTTTTAATAAGACGGAAGAAAAGAATCATTTTCTAATCAATGTGTGTGTGCATGGGGGAGAGGGATGCAAAGAATCACACAGAGTATTAATTTGTGAGAGTATAATCATAATTTTAATACTCTGTATAACTGAAAACAATTTCATTTTACCTATACATGGTGTGAGTTAAAATATTACGTAGTTTAATTTTTAAAATTTAGTCTTAACCACTGTCTTTAACATTAGCATTTTAAACAATAGCATACAATTACAAATCATTCAAATAATATTCAAAATCTGAACATTAATTTAAAAGGTTACTCCATATTTCTTTAAAAAGAGTAAAGGCTTGTTATTTTTACCCCATTTTTTTGTTTTAGTCTGAATTTATTAAGATTTGATCTTATTTTAATCTTTGTGGTCCGTATCTCCATTATACTCCCTCCGTCCCCAAAATATTTGCAACATTTGTTTTTTCTGCAGTCGTGAGAATTTTTGTTTATTTCTACGTTTTTATGAGTTATTTGATAAAATAAAATATTTTTGACACCCGGAGAACTTTTCATGTAGTTTTATTTTAATGAATTGAAAAAACTTGATATTTTATATCGGAAATACAAGTGACAAATATTTAGGGAGTGCAGTAGTATCACCGCTAGTTCTTCTTCATGAGTGAATAAACTAACCTATCATTTTTTACTATTGGTTTGTGGGGATCCTCAATTTTAGGAATTTGGAATATCTCTTTGCCCCTCATTTCATGCAGCAGCAATGTTTGTACACTTGGAATTATTATTATTTTCTAAACGTAAAAATTAATGGAAAAACGCAAACCAGAGGGAAAAGGGGGGGAAGAAAAACACAGAATTTCTGGAGACATTTCTCCCCAAATCTGTTTCCTGAGACAAACCGGAGAGAAAGACGAATTTGCCAGCACTAAGGTGTTGGCCCATGAAAGCTGAAATTGCAGTGATGTTCTTATTGTAGGCCAAAAACATATGATTTCTGAAATAATTTTTTTTAAAAAAATTGCCAACAATAAGGATATCGCCCAGATATTTCAACAAATTAATGAGCTTTGGGTCTGGATCTGCTTAACCATAGGTGGGAAGGATGAGGATGAACTGCTTCTCTTGTTGTCTTTCTGGGGAGGAGAAAATCGCCAGAAATTCATTGAAGAAAAGCATTCAAGAATACAAGGACATTAGGGTTCTTGCTTCATTTGCCAACATTTCTTTGAAATCTGGTGAATTTCATCTGCTGCTCATCCATATTGATTTTGATTCGATCCGTCCGAGCTCCCTTATATATGTTTGAAGGATAAGCTCTAACAATGGGTGAAATTGAAATGATGATCATATGAATGTGCAGATAGAAGCAGGAAGAAATACATTGAGGAAGAAATAGGAAAATTTGGAAAGGGGAATAGCTCAGCTCATGCTTTTACATACCAAGAACTATCTGATGCAACCCATAACTTCAACCTTGAATCTTTGCTTGGGGAAGGCGGTTTCGGGCGGGTCTACAGAGGGCACCTCAAGAACAAAGACAAAGTTCATTCTCTCCTCTTAATGACACTTCTTCATTTATCTGATTAGAAAAAAGTAAATGGGCATCAACTAAATAAACCTCTTGATTTTCATGGTGTTTTAGACTGTTGCAGTTAAAAAACTCGACAGGAATGGCCTCCAGGGAAACCGGGAGTTCCTCGTGGAGGTTCTGTTGTTGAGCCTTCTTCACCACCCTAACCTTGTGAGCTTGCAAGGGTATTGTTGTGATGGAGATCAAAGGCTATTAGTATATGAGTTCATGTCCAATGGCTCCCTTGAAGACCATCTTCTTGGTATATGCGTATATATATATCCTATTAAAAAAGCTCAAAAGGGTACCTAAACAAAAAGATTTCAAGGCAATTTTGCTTTGGTGGATGACAAATATTCATGTCATCTCCAAGTGGATGCCACATGAATGAGCATACCAGATCAAGATTTCGAAATAAAGAAATTGTAAAATCTTAGAGGGCTCTATTTGGTGTATGTTTATTCATCAATGAAATCTTTGCATTATGCTTTTTTTCCAGATCCAAAGCCAGGTAAAAAGCCACTTGATTGGATTACAAGGATGAAAATAGCTCAAGGAGCAGCAAGAGGGCTTGAGTATTTGCACGAAACAGCTAATCCACCGGTTATATACCGTGACTTCAAAGCATCCAACATACTCTTAGATGACAACTTCAATGCAAAGCTTTCTGATTTCGGGCTGGCCAAACTAGGACCAACGGGCGACCAGTCTCATGTCACCACCAGGGTCATGGGCACATATGGCTATTGCGCGCCCGAGTATGCCTCTACGGGCCAGTTGACTACAAAGTCTGATGTTTACAGCTTCGGGGTCGTGTTTTTGGAGATCTTAACAGGAAGAAGAGTCATCGACAACTCGAGGCCCAGTGAAGAACAAAATTTGGTTTTGTGGGTGCGTTACAACAAGATTATGTGTCCTTATAGCTACAGTTTTAATGTTTTGAAAATGCTGTCTAACAAAGGGTTTAGGTTTAGTATTCTTCAAAGTTAATCTTACTCTTACTTTAAAAACAAGTATCTTGACTTTCAAGTATTACCCCTCAAACTCACCTTACTCTGCATAGACAACTCATCAAAATGAAGCCCAATGTCCAGTTATTAGTTTGTTATAGCACTCATGTTCAATTCTTCTAATTTTCTCTATACATTTGAATTTGCTAATTTCAAAGAAGTGACTGCAGGCACAACCATTGTTCAAGGACAAAAACAAGTTTCACTTGATTGCGGATCCATTATTGGAAGGAAATTTTCCAGCAAAGGGTCTGCATCAAGCTCTTGCAATCGCGGCAATGTGCCTACAAGAGGAAGCAGACACGCGACCTTTCATAACCGACGTGGTTTCAGCTTTGGAGTTTCTGTGTGGGAGCAGAGGCGGGGAGGGAGAGGAGGAGGAGGATTGCGAAGATGCCGCTGTCGCGGCTGAGCCATCACCTCCAGACGACAATGAAACCAAGAGCTAAAATGGGGTTTCTGTCCATGACATTGGCTCTCAATGATGATGATCCTAGTGTGGGTGAAAGAGATTTTTACATGATTGTCTGGAGATGATTGACGTCTTGGTGTTACTGTTATTTAATATAATCAGTTAGAGTTTTACACTACACAACTTACATGAACTAAAAGAGGATTAGTTTCTAACAAAGCAAAATACAATTAGTTGGAAAAGTCAAAATTTGAAATGCCAGTCTCTGCGCGTAGGGGTGTTCAAAAACAGGTCTGGACCGGATTTTGGACCTGAACCGGACCGGAATGGACCGGTCCGGACCGGTCCGGAAGATTCAGGTCCGGTCCTCGGGTTTTACAAATTAGGGATTCCGGGTTTCCGGTCCGGTCCGGGTTTTACCCGGAATTTTCCGGTCCAGACCGGAATATATTATATAAATTGTATCCATTATTAATTTCAAGCCCAAAAGCATTAGATCCGGTCCATATAGTTTTAGATTCATGAATTTCAATTTTCCAATATGTAGTTTTTAGAAATTTTATTTTAGATTATTATTTTTACGGTAGTTTATAAATTTGAATAAGTTATAAAATGAGTTTTGATGAATTTGTTGCTACTACTTATAAGTATTATTTTTATTAAATACTTTGAACAAAAACAATTTATTATTTCAATTTTTTTCTAAATTTATTTAATAATTTAATTCATTTATAAGATTGCAAAAAAATATATAAAAAAAATTCCGGTCTAAAGTAGGGTAAAACCGGACCGGACCGGAAAAAACAGGTCCGGACCGGTCCGGACCGGAAATAAACAGGTCCGGTCTTCGGTCCTAAAGAAATTGCAATTCCGGTTCCGGTCCTAACCGGTTCCGGTCCGGTTTTGGACCGGTGCACACCCCTATCTGCGCGTGTGTAGTTGAAAGATAAAAATATTCACTCTATTAACCTGTTTTGAGTATTCAAAAAAGACTAAAATCAATGTTTATTGTCATATTTTGTTTTGTAGGAATTTTGATATAACTTTTAAGTATATAAATTAGGTACATTTTTTTGTTTTTAAACTAATTGTTAAATAAAATGAATTAAAATTACGGAGTGATAAATACCTTAGACGAGGTTCGGCAAAAGTGATACTCTGAGCTCATAGAGGACTCTTGAACTACAAGTTGAAAACATTGACGTGATACTCTGTATAAAAAATTCTCTACGTTCGGTCTCAGATACCTTGTCATCACCTCAACCCTCGACCTAAAACGAGCCAGCGCATGCAACCACCATGACAAGACCGATGCTCAGTAGGGGTCCTCTGCTCAACCACAAGTCACAACAAGAGCTTGAAGACTTAAACCCACACTTGAATGGTATCTTTAGGATTTTCATAGATATTGGTTGTGTTTGGAAAACAGCTTTTCAGTTACTTTTTGACATCTTTGACTGACTTTGGCTTTTTTGACTAATCAAACAACCAAAACCATTGCTTGGCTAATGGTTTTTTCACTTAGTTCCTTGATAGTAAAAGTCAAGATCTGAAATGCCAAGAGGAGTAGCTTTTGGACTTGCCTATTAGAAAAATTAATTTTTTTATCATTTTTCTTGAAAGAGATTATGTAATATATGTAAAAAAAATAAAAATAAAATTTAAAAAATTTAAAATTAAGAAAATTAAATTTAAAATTTCAAAATTTCAAAAAAAAATGAAATGAGAAAATCAAAAGTAAAAATCATTTAAAAGTTGTACGAGTATATTATTAATTTCTTATGAATTAATTAGAAATGAAATTTAATACTTCATATATTAAAGATTTAATTTTTGCATGTACAAAAATGAAAAAAATATCATATTATATAACAAATATCATTATATATATCATAATAATTTTTAATAATTTTTCTCATTTTCATTACTTTTTATATCATAATTTTAACTTTCATTTTGTTATGCAAAAGAAATTCTTTTTGTTTAATCATCATTAACAACTTAACGGTAATTCAAAACTTACACATTGCAACAAAGTTTAGATTATTATGCGTGAAAAATGAAATTTTTTTAAAAAAATTATTCTAAACAATTTTTTTATATATAAATGCCATATTAATGATTATTATTTGGTGCCTCCAGGGATTCTGGTATGTTTGATAGGAGTAGATCTTCCAAATCAATTTTGTTGTTTAGGCAGAGGCATGCCAAACATGGCTTTCTCATCCGCCACCATCAAACCGTCAACCCCCTTGCTCCCGAAGCCGTACGCCGCCGCCTCCTCCTCCTCCTCTTTGCACCGCTTGCCCCTGAGACTCACGAATCGCTCAGCCAAGGCGCATCCAGTCTTCTGCAGCCTAGCCGCAGGATCTGTGAAGGAGCGAATGGCTGCCGCCGGTGAGGCCTCTGAATTTGGTGCTCTTCAACGTCCCGATTCGTTCGGACGATTTGGAAAGTTCGGCGGCAAGTATGTCCCCGAAACGCTCATGCACGCGCTGGATGAACTCGAGGCTGCCTTCAGGACTCTCTCAAATGACGATGCCTTTCAGGTCATCTGCTCCATCTCCTTCATTGCTTACTCCGTATAACTCTGTATTGTAAGAAATGTTAAATTTTTTCCATTTCGTCTTCTCACGAAATGACCTTTTTTGCATCAAATTAATTCTCTGTCACTCACTCTCAGAAAATTCATTTTCTGTTAATGCAAAGAAGAATTGAAGAAATTTCTGTTCACTCACTCCCTCTAATAGAATTAAGAGTGAAATTGTTGTTCAATTCATGTCTAGACTCTAGATACAATAGTGTAAGATGAATCTTTTGATGCCGACAAATAAACACTCATACCAAGTACTACTATATTCTGGAATCTAATGTTGCTAACATACCCTGAAGGCAAAACAATGTACAAGGTGCTGACTGATTTAAGTGATGATCCACAGAAAGAGCTGGATGGGATCTTGTGTGACTATGTTGGGAGAGCAAGCCCTCTTTATTTTGCAGAACGGCTTACTGAGCACTACAAGCGATCCAATGGTGAAGGGCCACACATATACCTGAAGAGGGAAGATCTGAACCACACCGGAGCACACAAAATCAACAATGCCGTTGCCCAAGCCTTGCTTGCAAAGCACTTGGGCAAGAAACGCATTATAGCAGAAACTGGAGCTGGTCAGCATGGTGTTGCCACTGCAACCGTTTGTGCTCGCTTTGGCTTGCAGTGTGTAATTTATATGGGTGCTCAGGATATGGAGAGACAATCATTGAATGTCTTCAGGATGCGTCTTCTTGGTGCTGAGGTCTGTTTCTTATGTTGATGTTTTGTTTTGGAACTATTCCGCGTGTTTTTTGGAATTTTTTGGTTTTTTAATGCCTCAATGGAACATAATTTAATGTAACCAAATGCACATGCAATGTAAATTTATTCCAACAAGTATACTTGAGTTCATTGCATTCCATTCCATTATGTTACAGTACCTTATAACTTATCAATGAACACATACCTCGTGGCAACTGAAGCAATATCTTAGTAATTTACTTTCAATTACATGTTGTTATGAGTGTTGGACTATCTGATTCCTACTTGTATATGTGCCTGCTCTTTTTTAACCAGTGTTTGGTTGGATATTTTGGAGGGGATGGGGGATTTGAGAAAAGTACTCTCGCATTAGGTGGTAACACTAAATTAGAAAAACCTATGTTACTATAGTTACCTTACCCTCAATAATCCCCTAAACCTAACAAGGCATTGGATTTACCCAATTCAGTAATTGGTAGAGATACCATATCCCCTCTTTCACTTTTGGTAGTATCATTGTCTGAATGCATACATCTCTATCTAATCTTTGTATTTGCATTCTTAGGCTCCGGGTAGAGGTAAGGTCTGCCTACATTCTACCCTCCCCAAGGCCCAAATCCACTTGTGGGATTTTCCAGTTTCTATGGGAACCAGAAAAGTATTTGTTTTCCTCATTTCTTCGGGCTTTGTGGAAAATGGTTTCCCATTTTTGAAATGGGGACTTGGGAAGTTATTTTTCTGAAAGAGTTCAATGTTTTCTATGTTTTGGGTGAAACATTATACAATACATATAACAACGGTTTCCAAAGAAAACATTTTTTCACAAGTTATTTTCCTGGAAACAAACAGAGCCTTAAGCAATAACTTTTGTCCTCTTTATACTCTCTCCCTCTTGCTATATACGGTGTTTCATAATATACATCCGCATCAATTTAACATCTGGCAGTGCAGGTTAGACCGGTCCATTCTGGAACGGCAACACTAAAGGATGCTACATCAGAAGCAATTCGGGATTGGGTTACCAATGTCGAAACGACTCATTACATCTTGGGATCTGTTGCCGGGCCCCACCCATACCCAATGATGGTTAGAGACTTCCATGCAGTGATAGGCAAAGAAACAAGAAAGCAAGCATTGGAGAAATGGGGTGGAAAGCCTGATGTGCTTGTTGCTTGTGTTGGCGGAGGTTCAAATGCTATGGGTCTGTTTCATGAATTTGTTGATGACAAAGATGTGAGATTGATTGGGGTGGAGGCTGCAGGTTTTGGTCTTGATAGTGGCAAACATGCTGCTACTTTAACAAAGGGTGAGGTTGGAGTGCTACATGGAGCTATGAGCTATCTGCTTCAGGATGATGATGGGCAGATAGTTGAGCCCCATTCCATCAGTGCTGGGTAACAAACTTTCTTAAACACTTCTCTTGACCTTTGAGCTATTAACACTGTAGTGTTTTCCAAGAAAATAACTTGCAAAAATTGCTTTCTTGAAAAAGTTGTGTTTTGCGTGATATAATGTCTGGCTCACAAAAATAGATAACAAAAAATTGTTACCGAACAGCAAGTCATTTTCTACAAATGTCTTAAGGGTCCGATTGGAACTACAAAAATGTTAGCGAAAGTAAAAGAGAAAAATAGAGTAGAAATTTGGAGGGAAAAGGAGTGTTAGTTCAAGCTCATCAAATCTTTTAGATATTTGTCCAAAATAATTTCATTTATATACAAGGAATTCTTTTATGTAAAGAAGAAACCTAAATATATGTACTCCGTATCATGTTTAGATGTCTTGATCAAAATTTGATTTTCTTCATATTTTTGAAGGCAAAACCGTAATACTTTTTTCCTAGGCATTTTCCCCCGTTCCCTACCATTTTTTGGTTCCCACCTAAGTATATTTTTTTCCTTTTTCGATCAGGTTTGCGACACATGCAAAACTTTGTTTTGATGTGCCTAACACAAGACAATAGGAAGACAGTTTCTCTTAGAATCATTTTTTGTAGATGAATGGAGCCTGGTTTCCAAGATCCCATCTTGATTGTTTTTTTTTTGCTTGTGGATTATCAGGTTGGATTATCCTGGAGTAGGGCCTGAGCATAGCTTTCTTAAGGACCTCAAACGAGCTGAGTATCATAGCATTACTGATGAAGAAGCTTTAGAAGGTAATATTTAAATTTAAATTTGGAATATGAGACTCTCGTTAGCCAGGTTGGACGTCAGCCAGCATAGTGAGGACAATAACTTTGTCTCTGATAGTCTGTGCTCTTACTTTGTTCGTGTTATTGTGCTCCAATGTTTGAGCCGGGAGTCCCTTGAAAACAGCCTCTCTACTACCAAGTAGGGGTAAGGTCTGGTTACATTGGCGTACACACATCCTCCCTAGACCCTACTTCTTGTATGACTTTACTGGGTTTGCGGTTGTTGTCATAGTTGTAGCAGTTCTGTTTTGCTTACATGTGCTGTGCTTGTGTGTGGGTGCAGCATTTACAAGGTTGTCTCGGTTAGAGGGCATTATTCCCGCATTGGAGACATCGCATGCTTTGGCTTATTTGGAGAAACTTTGCCCGACTCTGCCGGACGGGGCTAAGGTTGTGCTGAACTGCAGTGGCAGAGGGGATAAGGATGTTCACACTGCTATAAAACACCTGAAGGTTTGAGAAAAGGGTTATGTATGTTATTTTTGAGATGACTTGTTATATGTAGTAGAAATATACTTGAGAAGAGTACTTATTCCCCATCAATAAAGAGTCATGTTCTATTTAATACTCCTTTTCAAATAGTGTAATTTATACTTTTTATTTCTATACTAATCTGTAGTTAAAATGGTTTTAAATATGATGGGATTTACATGGTTCAGAGTGTGACATCTAATATGTGATGGAGGGAGTATTAGTTTTTTTTCATATTAGAGATGATGTGAGAGTTGTATAGGAGGGTAAAAAACTTTTGAAACTTCAATAATGGTAAATTTGGAAGGATAAAGAATCCAATGAAACAACAAAAAGTCGCAAGCAAAGAATCTAAGGAAATGGATGGAGAGTATTTTCTTGTTGTGCTCTTTTCACATGTACTTGTGTGAGTGGTGCGTGCATATGCAGTTATGCACAATTTCCAATGTGACTATTTTATTTTTAATGTTTATGATTTTATATTAATATATTATGTAATTAAATATATTCTAAAATTGTATTTTAAAATAAGTCTTGTAACATTCAAGTTGAATTTTACTCTATATATTTTTTATTTTTATGCTAACTATAATCAAAGCTTATAAATTTTAACAAAACAAGTTAAATTTAGCTAAATGAAAAATTTAATTAAAAACATAGTTATACTCTTTTCAACCCAAATTCAGTTGTTTCTTACAAAGTCAAATTTTATTTACTTTTTTTTCTTATTTTCATTACTCATTTGATAAAATAATATAGTCATGTTACTTTTTATTTCGTAGAAATTTTGATATAGTTTTTTTCTGTAATATGTAAATTTTATTTTTTAATTTCACTCCAATTTTCAAATAAATTATATTGAAAATAATTTAAGTGAAACCTCCTGAACCAAAATAGTTATTTTAAATTAGGACAAAGGGAAAAATTGATAAATGAAGTAGCAATTAGTCAAGCAATGCAACTTTCGATGTTGAGCTGGGGGTCTCTTTGGAAACAGCCTCTCTACTTTCGAGTAGGGGCAATGTCTGCGTAAACACACCCTCCCCAGACCCTACTCTTGTGGGATTTAACTGAGTTGTTGTTGTTGGAATAATTGATAAATGAAATATACACCTATCTTATCTTTTAGGAAAATAATGTGTCTCAAAATATTTTTCATTTTTGTAAGGAAATTCAAATCACAAACTTTTCATTTTAGCACATTAATTACATTTTGTGAAGTCAAAGCATAAAACTTCACTACTCGATGCAAAGAGTCCTATACTCCTATATTCATATTATTCCTTCCCTCTTACTAAATTTGTTGTTTTACCATTTCCTATCTTTGTTCTATTTCATATTTGTCATATACATATGTGTGATTAAAAAATATTTTTTTTATTTAATTTATTTTTTGAGATTTATTAACTCAATCACATGCAATATTTGTTCATACATACTTGATTACTTTCTTAACTTACTAATGCACAGAGAGTTAATATCCTTGCTAAGTTTTGAAAATGCGACTCCCAATGAGATGAAAATGTGCAGTCATCTATTAAACATGTACCATCTTGCCACAATAACATGGAAGAGAGACATACTTGCTCATCCAAGAGATGATTTTATTAGTATTAAAGAATAAAGATAGTACAGATATCTCTCAGGGGGGAAGTGCTCATTCCAAGAGACATACTTTCTAATGTGTTGTTTGGCTTCTACTTCTTCTCGGGGAGCATATCTAACAACTCCGGTATGATCTCAAAAAGGTCTCCTACAAGCCCGTAGTCTGCGACCTGTGTCACACACCACAACTCACAGTTTGATTACTGAAAAGTCAAGCATAAGTAATCAACAATAGTAAAAAGGGGCATAACAAAACATAAGGAATCAAACAACCTTTGATTTCTTTGCACATAATGCATGGTAGAAAAAAACATTTCTTAGATTGAAACCAATCTTAAAATCCATGTGCCTGTTTTTTAGGCTTACCGAGATCGGATTGCACATCGGAGCTTGATCTCCTTTGTTAACATATTCCTTTGTTAACATATTAGGACTTGGGGTTCACCCTATAGGTTAACTGGTCAACCTTAACATATGTTGATTCGCATCATTATATTTGGTCGTTGTGGATGACTTACGCCAATTGATATATTCAGGCCTAGTCAGGGGACGCAACTGGGTTAGGTGGGATCTAAGATTGTGTTTGGGTAAGTGTCATTTCAGCTATTTATGTGCTTTCAGCTGTTTTCATTAATAAATAAATAAAAGTTAAAAAGTTTGGGATATTAGATTAGAGTTAGAAAAGACTGTTTTAGGAGAACTTATGCTGTTTTTGAAAAGTTAGATCAGCCAATTGATAGGTAAATTGAATATTCTTTTTTTCTTTCAGCTGTTTTTAAACTATCTTACCATGTAAAAGTTGATATTTTGTTGCACCCAAATGCAATTAACTACTGTACTTAGAAGCGACTTTTCAGAAGAGGTATCCACAAACATAAAACTAATACTGATTATAGTCTATGACATTCATATGATCTGTTATTAAAATGATCAAACTTTATCAACTATCCCAAATAAGCTCTAATGGAATTATGAGGGCCTAAGGATGAAAGTCCTATGTGCCTAGGTGGGGACAAATCGGGGCTAGGAAATGATTTCAACCATGGCTATAACTTTATACATCGAGTGGTGGTGTGGGGGGAGGGTGTGACCTGGAATATGGGCGCATCAGCATCTTTGTTAACAGCAACAATGAATTTGGAATCTCTCATGCCAGCTATGTGTTGGATGGCTCCAGAAACACCAAATGCCATGTATAATTCTGGAGCAACAATCTTACCAGTCTGCCCAACCTGATAAAACCAGCCCCTATCATTAAAGAGTTTAACTAGTGCACAAACAGTGAGATATGAATGAAAAGTAGACTCCATGCACTTATCAACCCCCAGAAAAATCTTGTGAAGGTTACAACGAAGAACTAGCTAAAGTTCTCTACCTGGAGATCATTAGGAACATATCCTGCATCAACCGCTGCCCGAGTTGCACCAACTATGCCAGAAAGAAGTCAAGCAGCTTGATTAGATGATGCAATATCTTAGAATGCACTAAGGATGACTTATTTTCAAGAAACAAGTGCTTTTTAGAAAAGAAATATACTTTTGGCAGGAAATAGAAAAATTGTTTTTAACCAATAGTTATCCCAGATTCCCAGGCAGGCTCGCTCTAAATCTCCAATGCTTGGAAAGGTGGAATTCAAAGTTGATAATCTACTAAATAGTAAATATTGAATGGATAAGTGTGTTGTTTGTTGTGTTCATAACTTCATGGAGCTTGTTTGCTCTAAAAAGCATATGAAGGGAATAGCACTAAAAGGAGAAATGGTTTTAAAAATAGAGTTCAATGAGAGGTGATACTCTCTATTTCAGGATGCTTCTAGTAAGCCTATTTTTCAGTTAGCCAGTCGGGACTAAAAACCAGCCTCTTTACCGCTTCCGGTAGGAGTAAGATTTGCACACACACATCCACCCCAAGACCCCACTGTGCGGGACTAGACTGGTAGGTTGCATGCGATAAGAGGATACAACTAAAGCTGAAAGCTAAAGGGAGGAAGATCATACACTTAAATGCAGAGTATAAATCACTACGAAATCAAATTTTATTGAAAATAACCTGCT